>JANHMN010000002.1:192795660-192877355 GCA_030674055.1 Rhabdomys pumilio | reverse complement strand
ACACACACACACACACACACACACACACACACACACACACACACACACACAGCAGGGCTGATGAGCTGGTTCAGCAGGTGAAGGTGTCTATTGCCAACCCCAGTGTTCTGAGTTTAATCCCTGGAACCCCCATGGTAGAATAAGAGAACTTGTTCCTGCAGCTTCTCCTCTGACATCTACATATGCACTATGGCGTGAATGAACACACACAAATAAATATTTTTTTAAAGTCTAGCAATGCAAACAAAGAAAGTTTAGCATGAAATCTATTGCCTCTGAAAGAGAATTGGAATAAAAACGATTGGCTCTACTAAGGAGCAAAGAATTCTGAGAAATAAAAATGCAGAAGCAGAAATCACATAGAACCCTCACTTCTCAAACAACTGAAAAAGCATGCCCATGAAAGAGCTCTGGGGCCCAAGTTTGTAATCAAGAACTTGTTGGAGAGGGCATGTCAGGCAAAAGAGTGTTTAAGGTATTGTACTGTCAGTACTGTTGGAAATCTGACCTGTGGGGTTCCAAAGGAATCGTCTACATGGAGCTGCCATGCCTTAAAACTTTCTTAAAACAGTCCACCATGACCCAGAGGGAGGCTGTTCACAGGGAGGGACCTCTTCTATGGTATTCCCCTCTGAAGGCACCAGAAGTTTGGAGGAATCTTCTCACCTTTGGAAACTGCTGGCCATAGCATTCTGAGAACCTGGAGCCTGCCCTTCATGATCTGGATGTGGGAAGAGTTACTTATGTTACTGGGGTTGGATGGTGCAGAAATAACACACACACACACACACACACACACACACACACACACATACACACACATACACACACACCCCTGAATGCTACTGCATCTGGTACCCACAGTCACCTGCCCACCTGAGTCTGGAAATGCCTGAACTGTAGCAGCCCAGAGGAGAGTCTTATCCAAAGTAGGAAGATGCATCTTTCTCCTTCAACACCTCTTCAGGCTCCCTGCAGACAAACTTTAGATTTTATCAGTTGGCAAATCGGCAGTAATTATGAGGCCCAGCGGTGCTAATACACAGCTGTCAGGAAAGGATAAATTTGCATCTGAGAGACAATAAAGTGATGACTGACACACTGAGTGAACACTGAATTATCTTAAACTGAGTGGTCTGGTCCAGTCCAGTGCTCCCCTAACCTCCTATGATCATTCCAGTTTGCATTCAACACAATTAAGTGAGCAGTTATATTTTTAGTATCCAGTCATGCTTGCGGCATTTCAAGAACGTAATTGTCTCACATAGGCAGTGGTTACAGTATTAGAGTGTACTGTTTTCTTCCTTGCTCAGCCAACAACCCTTAGTTGCCCCTTTGCTCTGACCAGTGGGAAGCTTGGAGACAGACAAATCAGTCTCCAAGGCCAAAAAGAAGGTTGCTGTCTAGCAAAGCCCAGACCCTTATGCCTCTCTTACCTTCATTTTCCTTAATGGCAATTTCTAGTCTATTTGCTGTCTCTGTTGTCTTTCTTTCAGAAAAATCTCATTTTAAACCATGTATTTCAAGACTAGGGTAGATAAATGAAAATCTTCTAAGCAAAGGACACTTAATTTTCAAGTTGAATGAACCTCTAACAAATCAACTTTCTTATTTTCCCAATAAGTTAAAACTCGGCATACGAAGGCAATCACCCCGTCCCTGGGTCACAGAATCATAACGAGATAATGATGCCGGTCTTATGACTCCTGTTCTGGGTCTCACTGTGCAGAATCTACTGCTTGTCTTCAAGATACAGAGGTGACATCACCCAAGGAAATAATTAGACCAGAGAGTTAGCCATGATTCATGGCTGTCTTCTGAATTTCTAAATATAGGGATGAGAAGGTCAGGTAGAGGGAGGTGTCATCCAGCCCAGTGAGTTCTAAGAGGCACATGTTACCCTTACCTATGGAGATGGGGTGGGTTGGTTGTCTTTTTGCAAATGTTACTTGGAACCCTGCTCATATCTTTGCTGCTCCTAGATTGTAGCGGACCCTGTGAATGGATTAATTTCTATTCCTTTGGGGATGTCTTTGTTCACTCAGCTAGTGTCCCTGTCCTCTTTCCCTTGAGAAAAATACAAGGTCATAGCTATTGTAATTGGCAGGCATTGCAGACATACAAATTTGAAAGCTGTCCACTTACAAATGTAGATGTGAGTCTACGAAGTGGCAGCCTGTACTGCAATGTATTTCCTGTATCACAGTTCCCTCGAAATAGCCTCCAAATCTGCCTACATCCTCACTTTTTAATTTTACTCGTATCTTGAAGACAGATAGTAGATTCTGTGCAGTGAGACCCAGAACAGGAGTCATCAGACCGGCATCATCATCTCAACTATGATTCTGTGACCCAGGGGGTGATTGCTTTCCTCTCTCTCTCTCTCTCTCTCTCTCTCTCTCTCTTTCTCTGTCTATCTCTGTGTGTGGTGTGTGTGCACACATGCGCGTGTACTTGTCTGTCTGTCTGTCTGTCTGTCTGTCTCTGTAAAAGCATGTATTTTAATATGCATTTATGGTTGACTTAGAATGTGCTATGTAGACCAGCCTGCTCTTGATTTACAGAGATCTTCCAACTTTTAACTCCCAATTGCTGGGATTAAAGGCATACCCCACCCTGCCTGGCTGCCATCTTGAATCTCACTAACGAAGGGCTTGGATGGAGTTGTCCTCCAGTCTAACTAATAATCCTCTGGGCAGCAGATCTGTTGTCATTTTAAAGATTTAATTTATTTACAGAAATCTCACTCTTTTTTTTGGTGTGCAGTTCTGTGAATTTTGACAAGCACACAGTCATATAAACCACTACCAGGATCAAGAGATAGCACGGCTCCGATATACCTAAGGTTCCCTGGAAATTTTACAGCGGGTGCTTCTTTCTATTTCTAGCTCCTGACAACCACTGATCTATTTTCTATCCACATAGTTTCATCCTTTTAAAAATATCACACACAGTAGAACTACACGGTGAATATCTCTTTACAATTGTGAGTACTTTACAATGGGCCTCATGCATTCAGCGTTCTCTTCGTCCACGTTGTTCTCTGTACTGTTTGCTTCTCTTGTTGCTAAATAGAATCCCACTGAGCTAATGGGCAGTTTGTTGATCCTGAGTCAATGCCTGTCTTGTTTCCAAGTTTCTGGAAGCTGCTACAAACAATCCCCTGTAGTGCACCTACACACATGTGTATGTGTGACGAGTGGCTACATGTTTTTATGTCACTTGAGTAAGTCTTAGAAATCGGTTTTTGAATGGGCAGTGGTGGTGCACACCTTTAATCACAGCACAGGCTTTAATCACAGGAAGCAGAGGCTGCTAGATCCCTGAGTTCAAGGCCAGCACCAGGTCTACAGAGTGAGTTCCTGGATGGCCAGGACTATAAAAAAGAAACCACATCTTGAAAAAAAAATCCATTGCTGGGTTGGATTTGTATTAGTTGCTTTTTTTTTTTTTTTTTTTTTTATGCTGTGACAAAATCCTAGACACAAACAATTTAAAGAGAAAAGGTTTTGGTTTTGTTCAAGGCTTCCAGCCATAGTCCATCATGGCAGGAAAAGCAAGGTGTCAGGAGTGGGAGGCAGACGGTTACATTGTATCCACAGTCAGAAGCAGAGGGAGGTTGATGCTGCTGGACCTACTTTTCTTTTCTAAAATCGTGTAGCCCAGATTGGCCTCATGATCCTCCCAACACCGCCTCTTCAGCATCTGCCCTCCAGTGTGTTGGGCTCCAGTGACTCTTCCTGATTTTTGTTCACCTGACCCCCAGTCCGTGGCATGCTGTTGCCCACGTTTAAGGAGAGTATTGGTGCCCCAGTTAAACCTCTCTGGAAAGGCCCTGACAGACCTACACAAAGGTTTGTCTCCTAGGTGATTTTAGACCCTATCAAGTTGGCAATGAAACAAACTATCACAGATGGTGAGAGTATTTCTAACTTCAAATGGAAATTGTAAAATTGTTTTTCAAAGTAATGATTCTCACAGTCTGTGAAGAGACTAGAGCTCCACAGTCTCCACTGCATTTGGAATAGTTTAGAATTTTTGTGTTTTATTAGTTCTTTGAATATTTCATAAATGTATTTTGATCGTAGTCACTGTCTTCCCGAAACTCCTCCTGGATTTCCTCCTTTCCTATCTAACTCTTTGTCCTCTTGCTTTTGAACCCATTGTCTTAGGGTTTTCTTTGCTATGAAGAGACACCATGACCAAGGCAACTATTATAAAGGACAACATTTAATTAGGGCTGGCTTACGAGTTCAGAGATTCAGTCCATTATCATCAAGGTAGGAGCATGGTAGGGTCTCAAAGCCCACCCCTACAGTGACACACTTCCTCCAATAAGGCCATACCTCCTAATAGTACCACTCCCTGGGCCAAGGATATTCAAACTACCACCCCCATCAAGTACAACTTGTGCTGTCTGAACATTCTAAAATGTGTGGCCTTCTACTGGAACATGGCCAACCTACCAAAGGTGACCGACTCCCTTAAACAAAACTGACTCGTTCCCTCTCTCAGTAGCTATCAAATTTTAAGAAGTTTTGAATGAATGTACTTAATAAAATCTTCAAATGTGTGAGTGGGAATACTTCTGGTAAAATACATTTTGCCAGGTTATTTCCATGTTTACAAGGCTTGCCTAGCTTCCTGTTTGACAGATGAAGACAAAAAGCTCGTGGATTGTAGGAAACTGAAGCTCACTCAGGGGAGGGTAACTGACTCTATAGCCAAGGCAACTTGGGCTCAAGCCTTGGCTCTGCAGTTATTAGCTGTTCATCTCCAGTAAGACGCTCCATATATACAACTGAGCCAAGCAGCACCCACTTTCCATGCTGGAGAGGATTAGATGAATTACTGTAAAGGAAGGGATGATGCTTGGCTTGGTATTCATTGTGGATAATATTTTATTAATTATTCTACACAGGATACTCAAACCTCCCAGGACTTGCTCTGAACCTAAAGGTCCAGCCTCGTCTTTATCTCTACTTAAATAGTCCATCCAGTGCTAGGGTTCTTTATGCTTAGAAGTCTTCTCCCATTTCTCACCCAGCAGAAGACTTTCCTATATAGACAAGGCTCACCCTGTAGAGGGCCTTTCTGTGTGGACAAGGCTAGCCTTCCTTGACTTATGATTCCAGTCTCAGTGTCCCCAGTTCTGGTAATGTACTTCTGCATCAGGCACCCTTCCCTTTCTTGACCTGAAAGACTCAGTGTAGGAATCTCCTCTGGGAGGTACTCCCTGATTTGTAGGTGGTGTCATGAGCTGTTTCTGTGAAGTATAAGGTAAAATTCAGAGGTTTGACACAGGTAAGAGCAAACACTTTGGTCTTCCTTCTCTGAGCTCCAATCCTGCCAGTTCCTCACCGACTTGCTTGCATACCTGTTGCTCTGATGTGGTATGAGATGAGTGATCTGGGGAGTTTTGTGAGGGTAGTAGGCACTGGTCTTTGTAAAGCACAGACCCTGGCCTACAATGAGAACTGAATTATAGCACTCATCCCTAATGCTTAGTATTTAGAAGCTATTATTCTATTTGTAGTAATCAACATCTATCTATCTATCCATCTATCAATCATCCATCAATCAATCATCTATCAATCATCTATTTATCTATCATCTATTTATCTATCAATTATCTATCTATCATCTATCTATCTATCTATCTATCATCTGTCTCATCTGTCTATCATCTATCTATCTATTCATCTATCAATCATCATCAACTATTTATCTATCGATCGATCTATCTATCTATTACATGTGAGCATTTTTCCTGCATGCATATATGTGCATTATGTGTGTGACGTGCCCATAGAGGCCAGAGAAGGCTATCTTAATTTTCAGAAACTGGAATTACAGCCCACTGTGAGCAGTCATGTGGGTTCTGAGCATCAACCTGGGTCCTCTGCAAGAACAGCAAAGGCTCTTAACCACAGGGCCACTTTTCTAGCTCCATCATTTTGTTTTTAAAGTTACTTTTATTTATTTCACACACTTATAGGATTTATTTTGACTTATCCATCCACCACTACCTTCCTCTAATTCCTCCTAGTGTCCCTAACTAGAAGTTGGGTTTTTAGGGGCAAGGGTGAGACAGGACCTCATGTGTCCTAGCTTGGTGTACTGGCTGGTTTTTTTTTGTGTCAACTTGATAGAAGCTGGAGTTATCACAGAGAATGGAGATTCAGTTGAGGTAATGCCTCCATGAGATCTAGCTGTAATGCATTTTCTCAATTAGTGATCAAAGGTGGGAGGGCCCATTGTGGGTGGTGCTATCCCTGGGCTGGTAGTTCTGGGTTCTATAAGAAAGCAACCCAAGCAAGCCAGGGGAAGTAAGCCAGTAGGCAGCATTCCTCCATGGCATCTGCATGAGCTCTTGCCTCCAAGTTCCTGTCCTGTATGAGTTCCTGTCCTGACTTCCTTTGGTGATTAACAGCAATGAGGAAGTGTAAGTTGAATAAACCCTTTCCTCCCCAACTTGCTTCTTGGTCACCATGTTTTGTGCAGAAATAGAAACCCTGACAAAGACACTTGACTTTGAACTCATATAGTTAAGAATAATGTTGAAATCTGGTCCCCCTTCTTCTACTTCCTGAATGCTGGTATTACAGACATAGCTCATCATACCCTGTACATAAGCGCTAGGGGTCAACCTCAGGGCTTGGTGCATACTGGGTAAACACAATCAATTGAACTACAGCCCTTCCCATTTTGTTTTTAAAGTGTGTGTGTGTGTGTGTGTGTGTGTGTGTGTATACCATGAGTGTTTGGGTACCTTTGGAGACCAGGGATGTCAGATCCCCTATAACTGAAGTTACAAATGGTTGTGTGTGGGTGCTGGGAACTGACCTTGGGTCTCCTGGAAGAGCAACACACAGTCTTAACCACTGAGACATTTGTCTATCCCAGCAAAAGCTGTTACTGTATTACAAAGGACCTGGGCTCTTAGATCCCTAAGTAGATTTCATTGCTTCTTTATCCCTCCTCACCCTGCATGGTATCTAATGTATACTCTAGTTTATAAGACTTTAAATATAAAGAAGTTCTGCACCTCTGACTATCTCCCTAATATCCACGGCAGGGTTATGAGGAACATTGGTATCAAGCAGACTTGGATTCTAGAGCAAGCTAACTCTCTGCCGTCAACATGACTTCTTTTCTCAAACTACGGCTAATTTTAAGAAATGTTCCACCCTGGCTATGTAAGCTTTTCTAAGGTCACCTGAGTATCTCCTTGGGCTGAATCCTGTATTGACTCCTAATCACAGATAAAGTAATGGGCCTTCCCCCTGCCTTGTGAAGTTCAATCAAAGGCCCCAACTGCCTGAGTAGTGGTGGCATTCTGTGTCTAGAGACATATCTTTTTCTTTTTTTAACACACCCCTGTAGTTTGCCCCCTTTCACTAACCTAGTTATGAGATATTTTATAGCAGGGACAATTTTCTGACCTTCGTGTCTGCTGTCATGTTCTTACCCTGTGTCTCCCCTGAGCAATTTTCTATCACTGCTGTACACCAGCGTCACTCTGGTCTGTCAAGGACAGAGACAATAAGATGACTGATTGTCACCGAGTAGTTACTGTGTGCCTTTTGTCTCACCTCAGTCTTACTTCCATACCACAAGGTAACTCCATTTTTCCCCTCAATTTACAGACAAGGGCACTGAAGCTTTAAAAATGGATAGTCACGGGCCTGAGGTTACAAAGCTGCTGATTGGCAGAGCCATGACTGAATGCAAGTAGTCTGACGTCAGAACCAAGCTTCTCTCAGTGGCAACCTGCCCACCTTCTCTGCCATCAGAGAGACGGATAGGACTATATTTGTCCTACTTGCGTCAAAGGATGGTCTGAGCACAATAAAATAAAATAACTGGAGAGGGTTTTAGAAATAATAAAAAAGAAGTTAGAGATTCAAAGGGAAAGCATTGTCATTAAACCTTGGGGATTTCCAGACATCATTTTGTAGTTCCGGTTCTCTGACATTATTATCTGCTGCCATCTGCCCCCTATTAAAGGTTTCCCAAAGGGACGGTGCTGATGAGAACCCAGTGGTACTTAGGAGGAAATTACTCCCCTAAGTGCTTCTGGGTGACCCTTAAACCTCTGCCCTTGCAATCAAAGCAGGTTCTGAGACATTCAGTTTTGGTGTTTTATTCAAAAGGATGACAAAGTAGTGGGGGAAAAATCATTGATTTTCTGGGGAAACTTCTAGAATCTTGTTCTGGATACTGTCTGTTACCCTTTTTCTAAGGCTCCCCTGGGGCCAGGATGGTACTCATTTCTGTATTTGTGGCTCACAGTTGATCTGGGGAGGATGCTGTCTAAGGTGATGTTTGAACATTCAGTAACTCCTATGGGAGCTGTGTGTGTCTTACCAGGCAAGGGAACTTGCTGCCAAGCCTGATGACCAGAGTCATGTGATGACACACTTGAGTCCTGCAAGTTGTCCTTTGACTTCCACACATGTGCCTTGGGACATACACAGATACACACACACACACACACACACACACACACACACACACACACCTAAGCATGCACAATATAATAAATAAATAGCTTAAAACCAGAATTAGGAAGAACAGAACAGAAACCTTGTCTTGGTCCAGGAGAGGGGTCACCTATGTGGTGGTGGAGGAGTCTACTGAGTGGCAGGAGACTAAGCACAGATGCCACTGGTCACATTCCCTTGTCATAGTCAGGTTCTCATCCTGCTCCAACCAACGGGAGAGAGCACAAGCAAGCACTACTCATTTTTGCATCAACCAAAATAATCGCAGAGCCAGAAGCTAGAGCGTTGGCTTGGAAGTTAAGAGCATCTGCTGCTCTTGCAGAGGTCCTGGGTTCGTTTCCCAGCATGCACCTCGCAATGGCGGCCATGTGTAACTCGGGTTCTAGGTGATTTGGCGCTTTGCTAGCTCACATCCATACATCCATGCAGGCAAAACACTCATAGCCATAAAATAAAAATAAACAATTCTTTTAAAAGTTACAGAGCTCACTGCTGACAAATCAAGAGAAACTCAAGACAATGTAACTCTGTATCCATTAGAGAGAATGCTGTGGATGACACTGACAGCCCCCATTTACCGTGACAGGAATGAGGACTTCTGCTTCCTAAGCCTCATCTCACTTAACAGCCTCATCAGGTAGGTTCTATTATTATCCCACCTCAACAGAGGAAGACAAGGTGCTCGGGGCGGTTGAGTCACCTGCCCAAGTGTTCAGGTGGATCACACTCTCCTAGCTTCTTACTGTGAAAAATGTCAAATCAATAGAAACCTTGTAAAATAAAAATCTGAAAGGGTACAGCAGCAATCGCGTGCTTCGCTGGTTATGCTTAACCCGGAACCTATACTTTCTATAGTTCTATTTGATTTCAGTTTTCAACATGAACCTGTAGTTGGTGAAACGCTAAAATATAATAAAAATTCTGTCTTGCGTCTAGAGACACCCCATCTACAAGGCGTTACTATGTAAAGCGTTGAGTCCAAGTGAGAGAAAGCTATCTTGGACTGGTTGAAAGGAGAGATGTCCTGCAACAGTTGCAACCAGAGAGAAGCCTTGGGAATTCCACAGAGGCCTCTTGGGAGTTATCTTTTTCTCCATCTTTGAGTATCTGCTTTTTCTCCTTTCTGTTCGTTTGTTGCTGTTGCTGGTTATTTGTGTGTGTGTGTGTGTGTGTGTGTGTGTGTGTTGCTCTCCACCTGCACATTTCTAACTGACAAGAGGGTGTGAGGAAGAATGAATGATGGGAAGTGCTAACAGTTAATGCACTCAGCAAACAGAGAAATCCTAACCAGTAATAAGCATAATTACTCTTCAAAATTCACCCAAAGCCCTCGCCCCCAACAGTAGGCAACAAAAAGGTAGAACATGTTCATATCAGACACCTCCTTAGCTGGGAGGGTGGGAGAGTGTCAGAGGAATGAGTCAGTTGTCAGCTTCGCTGCAGGCTCAACTCTGTCTGAGCCTCAGGTAGCTGGGCTCCGCTCTAGACTTGATCTGTGTCTCCTTGTTCTTGGCTGAACACAAGAGTGCTATAGAGGTCTCAGGGTCATACCTGCCTTAGACTTCACGTTGGCATGGCCATGCTCCCGTGAATCTGTAGTTTATGAAACACTAAAATACAGTAAAAATTCTGTGTTGTGTTTAGAGATGCCTTGTCCACAAGATGTTAACCACGTGTAGCCTTCTGACTTCAAGCAAGAGAAAGCTATCTCCAACTGCTTAAAAAGAGAAATCTCACTAGCTTTGTTTTCTAAGTAGAAGTTAGGGACATGGTCTGTTTGTAGAGCAGACACTGGGATGATAGAAGACTGTAGCCTGCTAACATATTAAAAGACGCAGGTCAAAGCAGGAGAAGGAAGATGTAAGAGGGGAAATGAGATGTAAAAAAGTAAGTGTTTGCTTTTCGTTCTGTTTTGGTTTTTATGCTTCATTTTGATTGGCACAGGTCCAGGCTGGTCTCACTCAGCTATCCTCTACTTTAGCTCTCAAAGGCTGAGCTGGCAAGAATGTCCCCACCCAGAGGATAGATACATAGCCCCTGCTCAGATAAGTGAATGGGTTTTGTTGCTAGGACAATAATGTTGAGAGTTTCTTGGGTTGTATAGACAAAAGACTTTGGACAAATTATCTTTTTGGCATCACTTTTCTCGTCTACAGATGAAATAGCTTAGTCACTTATGTATTAATAGTAAAAGCCAGAGGGAACATCTTTTTTTTTCCCCTGTTGTTCAGGGAAAAAGAATTTGATGAACTTGTAGAGGATGAGAGAGAGATACCCACTCTTATCCACTCTTCCCAGACACCAGATGTGATTATGTGCTGCCGCAGGGCCAGAGAAGATGAACCGTGATCCCGAGTGAGAGGGGATATAAGAAACTAATCATCGGTGAGGAATGAGCTTCTCCCTTCCTTCCTGAAACTTCCTCCCGTGTCTTTATGCAGCTTGACAAACTCATCAGCGGTTCAGTGTGAGCTGAGTTGTCAGGTAGATAAATAAAAATGCTGAGCAGATCCAGGGATGTAACAGAGACAATCTTGATAGGTCTTCTGTCAGTAGGTGATCCTGTCTCAGCCTGTGGCAATCATCAAGGCAGGATCACAAAGCTAGGGTCTGTAGGAACAAAACTCTTGGTCGACAGTGATGTGTTTAATTTTCACTTAGCTACTATTCTCAAATGCCAGAAGCAAAACTGTCTAAGAGAGCTCTCTGTTGTGGAGCAGGCGCTTCAGTTGTGGAGAAATAAAGAATCTTAAATTGTGTAGGCAGGAAAATGAATTACTATAACTTTTCTTGACCATTTAACCAAAAATTCATCAAATGCATTAAAAATATGCATGTTCTTTGACTCAGTAGGTGGGTGTTTGCAAAGATTTAGCTCAAGACATACTGTAGGCTTGGATTTTTCAAAACCTTCTTTATTTATGGTTCTTAAACTCTTTAACCTCCCTTCTAGCTCACAGACCAGAGGTAGGTGAGTAAGAAGGTTAACAGGAAAAGGGGTTGTGGACCTGTTTAGAAGTAGTTCCTTGAGGAAAATTCCACTCTTTGTTGTCAAGATCCCAGCAGTCCAGTTCAATAGCAAACACCAAACACAAATCTGTGGCTTTATCAAGCAGAAATAGCAAGGCTTCACTGAATCCCCCTGAGTCAGGGGAAGCGACCAGAATCACCTGGCATACTGCGAGAAGTTCTTTGGGGCACTTCTCTCTAGGAAGTGAAGGCCAGTGAAGATCGGTGAAGACCATTGAAGCATTGCGTGGCGTAGCAATGCAAGAGTGTCCTCTCACTGTTTGTGGGGTTCCATTTATATTCTTTTTAAACATCATGCACCCTTTTAGGTATCTGTTTTCAGCAAGACATCACATTTCCTCTCACAAGACAGCTTCCAGAAAAAACATCACGTGACACAACTGAGTTGTTAAAGAAACCAGAAATTTCCAAATCAGTATACTGTGCTGGCCATTATACTGAAAATCAGAGAGCAATAAACAGTTGAGCAACCGAGCTTTCATTTGATGAAATAATGACCTAACACCTCACAGGACAGTAAAGCAGGCTGATGATGCTGGCAATACACTGGTTGTTTTCAGAGAGAGCTAACTGAAACGAGCAAAGAGCAAAATAGTGAGGACTATGGTCCTGTGAACAAGCCTCTCATGACATTAGCACACTCGAGACTCACACAAGTCAAGCTGGGCCAACAGAGGCCAACCCAGAATGGTGATAGACTTTGCTGGAGACAGGCATGAGTACTAAAGACCACACATACTTCAAATTGTCATGTCCTTCTTGTGACCATGTAAAGAGCCTGCTTGCCATGGAGAAAGACTACCAACAGTGAAAAGAGTCTTCTTAGAACAGAACTTTCTCTCCTCTCTATGAGCTCCTCTAAGTGGGGGGTGGGGTAGGACATGCGGTTAACTTCATATTTTATATCTCAGTGTGGGGCCAGGGTAAGTCAATGTCTTAGAATCTTTGTGACATCCAATGTGCAGAATCACTGAATTCTTAGGAGCAGCTGTCATATCAGGTTAATTTTTTTCCTTAATTGCAAATGTTGACAAGTCTTTTAAAAAACAATTTGGCAGCATGTAGTACGTGACTTAGGTTGCTTATGTTTGAAAGTAAAAACCCAAATGTAAGTGGTTTAAAAAAGAAATGGAATTTATTATTTATCAGGATTTTTAAATATTAATTTTTTAAAATCCCAGTTTCACTTGCTGAGGAAAAAAACATAACCAGGACATACTACCAAAGGAAACTTGTGTAAAGTTCTTTTACCTTCTGAGAAATGGAAGACTTGGATAGAGGGTGTATCCCTAAATACCAGGTAAAATGAGAAATTGCAACTTCAGTCTTGCTTGAATTAGTCTCATCTTGACACTTTAATAACTGATGAAAAAGAAAAGTTGTCATGAAACAAAAAGACAGGAGTTAACATACATCTTTTATTAATAACACTGAATATTAATGGTCTCTATTTCCCTAATAGGAAGACATAGACTAGCATATTGGAGTAGAAAACAGGATCCACCTCTTTGTTGTCTCAGAGGAACACACACACATCACCAACAAAGACAACTATCTTCTTAGGGTAAATGGGTAGAAAAATATATTCTAAGCAAATGGAACTAAGAAACAAGCAAGTGTAGCTATTCTAATATCTGACAAATCAACTTCAAATCAAAACTAATCAGAAAACACATGATGTAAACACAGAGACCCCCAATTTCATAAAAGAAACGCTGTTGAATCTAAATCACATTATATCCCAACAGGGTGGTCATGAATGATTTTAATACCCGTTTCTTACAAATTGGTCATCTGAAGGTAAGCTAAAAGAGAAACTATAGGAGTAAACAACATCATAAATCAAATGGGCCTAACAGATATCTACAAAACATTCAATCTGAACAGTAAAGAGAGTGTCTTCCTCAGCAACCCATGAAATGTTCTCCAAAGTTGATTAAACAAAGCAATATTCAACAACTATGGAAAAATTAAAATAATAGCCTGAATTTTATCTAACCACAATGAAATAAAGCTGGATATCAACAGTAATAAAAACAACAGAAAATACATGAATTTGTAAAAATTAAAGACATGTAAATACTAATTGGGTCAAAAATTAAACTAAGAAGAAAATTTAGAAATTCCTAGAATTGAATGAAAATGAAAACACAACAATTAAAACCTATGGGACATAATGAAGGCAGTTATAAGAGAGAAGTTTATAGAACTGAGTACCTACATTAAAAAATTAGAGAAATCTAAAATTAATAAATTAACAAGAATTCATGATGTAGAAAAAGGAGCAGAGATAAAAAGCAAATATGATAGACATACTATTTAATGAAACTATAGCAGAAAACTTCATAAACTTAGAAAAGAAGTCGACAGCTAGACACAAGAGGTATAAAGTATTCCAAACAGATATTACCAGAGAAGAAAGTCTCTGTGACACATTCTAGTCAGGATGTCAACAATGCAAAGTAGGACCTGTGGGGATGACTTGGTGGCTGTGGGGATGACTTGGTGGCTGTGGAGATGACTTGGTGGCTGTGGAGATGACATGCTGACTGTGGACATGACTTGGTGGCTGCGGAGATGACTTGGTGGCTGTGGAGATGACTTGGTGGCTGTGGAGATGACTTGGTGGCTGTGGAGGTGACATGGTGGCTGTGGAGGTGACTTGGTGATTGAGAACACTGGCTGATATTCTAGAAGATCCAGGTCCTATTCCCAGCTGCCAAATAATGACTCCCAACCATTTGTAATTCTAGTTTCGGGGACCTGATACCCTCTTCTAGCCTCCAAGAGTACCAGAAATACATGTAGCACACAGACAAACATGTAGGCAAACACTCAGTACATAAAATAAGATACATTTTTTTTTAAATCCAAAAAATTGAGACAATTCCTTATATGTTATCAAACCACAATGAAATAGGACTAGGAATCAACAATTAAAGAAACTATAGACACCATAAAATACTTGTAGACTAAAAAATACATTTTAAATTGGATTGCCCAAGAAACTGGGGAGAAAATTTTAAAAATTCAAAAAGTTATATATTATGACTGGGTGGTATTCAATCAAGAAAGGCAAAGTTGGTTCAACATGAATAAATCAACAAATATATTGTATAAGCATAAGGACAGACAGCACAGAACCATCTTGATTGATTTTGAAAGGCATTTGACAAACTCCAATGTGTCTTCACGATTACAAAGTCCAGGAGGTATTAACCCTAGATGGAACATACCTCAAAACAATAAAGGCTATATACAGTAAGCCTATAGTTAACACTATACACAGTAAACCTATAGTTGACACTCTATCCAGCATACCTATAGTTAATACTATGTCCAGTGAACCTATAGTTAACACTTTATACAGCAAACCTATAGTTAACACTACATACAGCAAACCTATAGTTAAGGCTATATTAAATGGAGACAAGCAGAACATTTTCTCTAAAATCAGGAATGAGATGAGAATGCTCACTTTCCCCTCTATTTTTTTTTCAAGACAGGGTTTCTCTGTGTATCTCTGGCTGTCCTGGAACTCACTCTGTAGACCAGGCTGGTCTTGAACTCAGAAATCCACCTGCCTCAGCCTCCCAAGTGCTGGGATTAAAGGCGTGCACCACCACTGCCCGGCTCCCCTCTATTATTTGATTTCATGCCTGAAGTCTCAGCTATAATAGTTAGACAAGACAAAGATATAAAATGAATAAAAATCAGAAAAGAAGTTCAGCTATCCCCATGCACTCTCTGCATGCATGAATCATTAGTTAAAATGTCCCATAAGATCCACTAGAAAACTCTTAGACTTAATAAGAGTTAAATTAACTTTACCCAGTAAAGTTTCAGGACACAAAACCAATATGAAAACTAGCAGGTTTTGTATATCCCTTTAATGTACTCTTGGAGTAGGAAATTAGGAAAAATATCCCACTCAAAATAACTCCAAGATAATAAGCATCTTGGACTATATCTAACCGAAAAAGAGAAAGACTCCCTATAAAACAACTTTTAAGACATTGAAAAAAGGTAACAAAGAAGATACTAGATGAAAGAAGATCTTCCACACTCCTGGACTAGAAGAATTAATATCGTAAAAGTGGCTACATTGTCTAAATGAATGTACAGATTTAATGCAACACCTACCAAGATACCAATGCCATATTCCAGAGATTTTTTTCTTTTAGAAAAAAAAAAAAACCAATCCAAGAATTCATATGGAACCCTAAAAGGCCATGAATATCTGATTTTGGGGAGTAAGAACACAGCTGGTGTTATCACAATTCCAAAACTCAAATTATACTACAGAGGTTTTGATAAAGACAGCTTGGTATTGGTGTAAAAATGGACACATAGGTTAGTACAATAGAAGAGAGTTTCTGGAAATTAACCAACAAAGATATGACCACATAATTTCTGACAAAGGATACAAAAACACAGGAAATTATGCTCACCTAAATTTTGATAAAGATAGGCTATTCAACTAATAGTGCTGCAAAAACTGGGTCTCCACCGTCACACAAACAAAAATTAGATTTGTATCTCTCCCCTTGTATAAAAATCAATTCAAAATGGATCAAAGATCTTAGTTTAAGGCCTGAAATGATAAACTGCTGAAGAAGACATGGAAATTACTCTCTAAGATCCTGGGGAGGCACAAACTTTCTGAACAGAACTCTAACAGCACAGGAACCAGTCTCAAGTGTCAACAGATGGGGTTTGATGAAATTTAAAAGTTTCTACATAACAAAGGAAACTGTCAGTGGTGCACAGGCAGCCCACAGAGTGGGAGAAAATCTGCCAGCTACACTTCAAATGGGCAAACAACATGGAATTTATAAAGAATTGTAGAAATTAAATACCAAGGAAATAAAACTGCCAAACAACAAATGGGTTAATGATTGAAAAGACAGTTAAAAAAAAAAACCCTACATGGCCAATAATTATTTTTTAAAAGTGTTCAACATCTCTAGCCATCGCAGAAATTCAAATTAAACTAGTTTGAGATACCATCACACCCTATCTAGAGTGGCTGTTATTAAGAGATCTGACAATAAATTCTGGAGAGGATGTGGAGAAAGAGGAGCTCTTGCTCACTGTTGGTGGGGGTGAAAATACAGTTACAGAAATCAGTTTGGAGATTCCTCCAAAAACTGAAAACAAAATCATCATAGGAGCCAACTATTCTGCTCCTGGGTGTACACCCAGAGAACCTTACACCCTACCAGAGAAATATTTACACCCCTATGTTTACTGATGCTCTATTCACCATAGCAAAGGGATGAACCCAACCTGCTGCCTATCAACAGTTAGATGGACAATATGAATCTGGACCATATATTAAAAGGAATACTATTCAGCTCTAAAGAAAAATGAAGTCACAAAATCTATAAGAAAATGGATGGACTGAGAATGTATTATACTGAGGGCACCCATATCAGAAAGAAAAAAGGCACATGTTTCCCTTCATATGTCTACTTTGTACTATAATGCATACAGTGTGTATGTAAACACATGTGGTTACAGTTTATCATGTAGAAAGGAGAAAAATTGATAATATTAGGTGATGAGGAAGGACCAAATGTAGGCAAAGGGTACATGAGTTACAAAAAAAGAATGAAAATATTTTAATAGTCTTAACTCTGTCATGAATTATTCTCTTTTTGTGTGTGGTACACAAGTGCATACAAATGTAACTGATAGTGAGGGCACAAAACCCACAAAGAAGCTCCGTGGCTCAGAAGGGTCATTCTAAGTGTCTGGAAGTTCTTGAGATGTGTTGACTTGTTTGAGTTGCGACTAGCTGTGTGCGGCTTTTTATTTGCAAGTTCTAAAACTACAATAATGCGATTTTATTTTAAAAGTATGCACGTGTGTGTGTGTGCATCTGTTGTGTGAATACTTCACATGTGCAGGTGCTGTGGAGGGCAGAGTTGTCAGATCCCCTGGAGTTTTGGTTATAGGTGGTTGTGAGTGGCCAGACATGGATCCCAGGAACCAAACTCGTGTCTTCTGCAAAAGCAGTACATGATCCTGAATGCTGAGCCTTCTCGCCAGCCCCCATGGCTCTGTTTTATAATCTTCAGTTTCTAATTGTTCATTGGTAGTATACAGAGGTATGATTAATTTTCATACAGAGATCTTGGGTCCTGTAACTTTGCCAAACTCATCAATAGTTCTAGGAACTTTTTCTTTTGTAGATACCCTGAGATTTCTTATATTATCTGTGACATATGGTCTACAGACATATTATCATCTGTAAATATGAACAATTTGCTTCATACTTTCCAGTGCAGGCCCTATATTTCTTTGATGTGCCTTATTGCAGTGTCTAGAGCTGATTGTAGAACATTGAAATGACACATAGGTGTAGATCTCGTTCCCAGTCTTATGAAGAATGATGGTAACAGTGGCATTCTTACAGACACACTTTTCAGGCTATGGAAACTCTCTTCTAATCCCAGTTTGTTGAAAGATTTTAAAAACAAAGTATGACAGGATATTGAGTATAACTAAATACTTTTCTGAATCAATTAATATGACCTTTGTGGTTTTTTTCTTTTACAGT
The DNA here is from genome assembly GCA_030674055.1 of Rhabdomys pumilio. Lineage (NCBI taxonomy): Eukaryota > Metazoa > Chordata > Mammalia > Rodentia > Muridae > Rhabdomys > Rhabdomys pumilio. The sequence goes on along the minus strand of JANHMN010000002.1, from coordinate 192,859,253 downwards.
GTTAATGTGGTGACTCAAGTTGCTTTTTATATATTGAGATAGTTTTGTGCTTTTAAGATAAATCTCACTAGGTCCAGCCTCTCTCTCTCTCTCTCTCTCTCTCTCTCTCTCTCTCTCTCTCTCTCTCTCTCTGTGTGTGTGTGTGTGTGTGTGTGTGTGTGAGAGAGAGAGAGAGAGAGAGAGAGAGAGAGAGAGAGAGAAAGGAAGAGCAGAAGAGAGGAAGAGAGGGGAAAGAGAAAGGGAATAGTGGAGAAGAGGAGCATAGAGGAGAGAGAGGAAAGAAAGAGATTTACATATGTAATAAATAATTTGCTAAGATTTTGTTGAAATCATATGCATGGACCTGTAGTTATATTTGTTAGGAATGTTCTTAACTACTGATTTTATTTTTGTATTTAGAAATGTTCATACTGGTTATGCATATTCTCCTTGATACTAGTTTGATTTTTTAATAGACTTGGAAATATTTAAGTCATTATCGTCTGAGTTTTGGTAATTTGTAACTGTCAAGAAATTGATTGTTTTCCAGTAAGTTGTAGATTTAAGCCACAAGCTGTCAGAACACAGTTCAGAAATGGAGTCTTGTGAGGAGAATTCTGAGTGCCCATGAGGAGATTCCAAGAAAACAAGACAAGAGTCTCGCCATCTTCATTTCTTCAAAACATGGAGTTGTCCTTGGAGTGTATTTTCATGCTCCTCCCTGGGGTGGTGAATAGGAGTGAGTTTACTTCAGATTACCCATTGTTGCGTGCTGGTTTTATTCAATTAAATGCCTATATGCCCCTATGGTAAGACATGGTTTTGCCACATGAGACCTGTCCTTGTGACTGTCACAGCTTGAACTCATAAGAACTCTACTCACATGACCTCCTCAACCCTCAGAATATAAATTGTCCGAGGCTCTGAATAAAGCTGTTTATTGCGTGAGACTTTAGTCTGCCTCACTTATTAGTTCTGTTCTCCCAGGTCCCCCTGCCTGTAAAGCAATGGCAGTAAACCTAATCTTGGTATTTTCTATTTAAAATTTTTAAAAAGTATTTGTCTATTTGATTTTATTATAGGAATGTTTTGTGTGTATGTATGCATGTGCACATGTGTGTCTGGTGCTCATAGAGGCCTGAAGAACCCATCAGATTCTCCCCTGGAACTGGAGTTACAGATGGTTGTGAGACACTGTGTCTGTTCTATGGACCAAAGCCAGGTCCTCTGAAAGAGCTGCTCAGGCATTTCTCCAGACACCAGGACATTTTCTTTCTGGTTTGTGGCTGGGCAGCATTCTGCGCTTCACCCTGGATTTTGGGAATCTGAGTCTTCTATCTTTGTAACTCTAGCTGGAGATTCATCAGCTGTATTGGCCTTGTTCCAACAGCAACCTTTGTCTTGATTTTTTTTTTTTTTTTTTGCCATTTTTCTATTATCACTTTCATTAATTTCTGGGCTTTGTTATTTTCTTATTTCTGATTGCCTTGGATTTTTCCAGTTTCTTAAGATACATCTTAGACTGATCACAATGTTTTTACTTTTCTCCTTTCTCCTTTTGACTTTTTATTTGTTTTGATTTTTGAACATAAGCATTTAATTACATGCACTTTTCTTTTGAACACCCTGTTAATTGTACCCCACTAACTTTGATACACGTTTTCAAATTCCTTCAGTTTAAAAGTTCTTGTTTGTGCCCATTCTGAAGTTTCTTTAATGAAACCAAGAGCTTCAGACAGGGGACTCCAGTTTAGAAGGTTTCATATGATGGCTGCTGGGACTCTTCTTTCCTGCCTTTTAATGTAATTGACATAGAAGATGAACATATTCATGTACCCCTCGATGACACCAAAACATGTTCATTTCCTGGGCCTTTCAATTGCATGAGCCAATACTTTCCACGTATCTTAAACTAGGTTTAGCCCCTGAGTATCCTAAACTTGGTTTGTAGGCTATGGGTGATGGTTTGAATGAGAAATGTCCCTTATATGCTCAGGTATTTGAACACTTGGTTCCTAGTTGATGGTTCTGTTTGGGAAGATTATGGAGCCTTGTTCTATGACAAAGTTTTCCTGGTACAATGCAACACAATACACACACACACACACACACACACGCACACACACACACACACCTATTCAACCCACAAAGGTAATCCATGATAGACCAAAGTAACAATTGCACTAATGTTCAACTTGGTGAACCAAGGAGTTTTTATTGGAGTTATTAGCAGGAGTATGTGTAGGAGATGACTTACAGGGAACAGGGATGACTCTGAAAACAGCCCAATTACTAAAAATTCCCACCCCAGCACAAATGAGAACCAAAAACCAAAAAATAAAAATAAATAAAATATAAAACTAAAACCCCCCAACAAACAACAACAAAAAACCCACAAAAATAAAAATTAAAAAAAAAAACCAAAAAACAAAAATGTAAAACCAAACCAAAACAGAAAGTTTCATTTCAGAGTTCTCAGCATGGCTCACAGGCAGCTTGACCACGTGGCAATCCCTTCTCTCTGCGGGTCAGTCAGTCAGTCAGTCAGTCAGTCAGTCAGTCAGGATCCTCTCCCAAGCAGCTGCTGTCTCCTTTCTACATTGCTGTGGAGGAGCTCTCAAAATCTTTTCAAGTCTCTGTTTTCCTAGACATGTGAAGTTTTGTTTCTCCCCTGAGGGAGGGGAATTGCCTCCTTCCAATTAGGAGGCAAACACAGACAATAGACCTTTCATATTTGCTGCAGAAAGTTTGCCATCAGGGATGGGATTTTGGGATTTACAGCCCCACCTGGCTTCTAGTTCTCCTTTGCCACTTCCTGGGTGTGGATTAAAATGAGATCAGTCAGCTTCCTGTTCCTCCTGCCTGCTGCCAGGATTTCCCTAACCTGATGGACTCTATCCCTCTGGAACCGCTAGCCAAAATAAAACCATTGTTTCCTAAAGTTTCTTTATGTCAGGGTATTTTAGTTGCAGGAAAGGAATTTCTAGTGAAAGGGTTCTGAATGATATCTGAGCATGAAGGGAGTGTGGCACTCACAGTGGTGGATAGAAGTTCAGTATATAAATGTGTCATAGTAAGAAAAGGGACCCCCTCCAAATAAATGACAAGTGGAGAAGGAGCCATGAGACATGAGAGGCATGCTCAGAGACAGGAAGTTGTGTCTGAAGAACCAGAAAATGAATGAGTCAAAAACAAAACAAAACAAACCAGATAGTAATGAATAGTGTAATACTTATGAGGGGCAGTCAAGTTAGGCCCTCTGAATCTGTCAACAGGAGTCAGGCTCCTGTGTCTGCCAAACTAGAAGAGACCTCGGCACCCATTGTTCTGCACCCTTTTCTGCAGAGAAAGAAATAGAAGCAGTGAGATACTGAATCCTTTGTTCATGTTATTGCTTTGATTTGATTTGGAGGTGGCAGATACAAGATTACAGCTCATGGAGACCTGAAGACCTTCCACACTAAGTCCCCCTTCTTGCCTCATACCTGAGTACCTGAGTCTTTTCTTTTTTAAGTCTGTCTGAAGTCTGCACATGCTCTGTTCTATCTTTGTCGCTGTCTATTTGCTCTTTCAAATCATCGATTCAGTGATTCACGGTGAATTTGAGCACCATCAGCAAATCTTACCAAACAAAACTCAAACACACATGGGTTCCATTTTGACAACAACAGTCCCCAGGGAGGTCCAGAAACCACCTCATTAGCTAGGTGTATGAAGGGAAAATCCATGTTTTAAACACACCTACTGAGAGAACATCCCTCTTCCCTGGCCAATGAGAACATCAGCTTATGAATCAGTTTATAACTTCCTCTTAACTATAGCTTATATATTCCAAACAGCAGAACCAGGTTAGAAACTGTAGACATCTTAAGTCGACCCTTGGGAAAGGTGGATTTGAGAAAGATGAAGAAGACTAAGTCAGAAAAATAGTTTTATGGAGTTCCTTGGCCATAGCAGAGCCATCTACTCAGGAATACATCTACCTACTTAGAAAATCCATGTCCTTTTGTAGTAAGCACAAGGGCTGGGATTTGATCCTTGCCTGTCATAAACTGATGGTATACACCAATAATCTCAGTACTTGGGTGGGTAGAGCAGAGGTTCGCAAGTTCAAGGTTGTCTTTGTCTTGTATTTTTTAGTTTTTTTGTTTGTTTGTTTTTTGTTTATTTTTTGGTTTGTTTGTTTGTTTTTGAGACAGGGTTTCTCTGTGTAGCTCTGGCTGTCCTGGAACTCTGTAGACCAGGCTGGCCTCAAACTCATAAATCCACCTGCCTCTGCCTCCCAAGTGCTGGGATTAAAGGCTTGCACCACCATTGCCCGGCAAAAGTACACTCTGGTGTTGTTCTTGACAAACAAAACACAGCATAACAATAAAACTTGGTTTATATTTCCTTTGCACACAGAGGTAAGATATATGCCCCTTGCTCTTAATCTGGATGGGCCTGTGATGGATTTGACTCACCTCACAAGTGACGTGATGCTGTATGACAGCGAAATCCTAAGAAGTCATATAGTTTCAGCTTGTTTTCCAGAACACCAACTTTTAAGAATCTTGAGCCACTTGCTAGGAAGGCCACAGGTAAATGCTCCAGTCATTTCCTACTGAGCTCAGCCCTTGAGTCACCCCTACCTGGAACTATATGAATGAAGCCTCAGGCTATTTCAACCCTTAGGCATTTGGGTTTGTCCGGCTGAGACCTCAGATATGCATAGCAGAGACAAGCCACACCAATTATGTGATGTTTGCATTCCTGGTCAAGCACTGGAGCATAATGACATGATTTTTTGATGTCCTTTGTTGTGCAATAATAGATAAGCCGAGGAGTAGATACTCTTAGCAGTGTCTCATTTTAAGATGACAGAACTGAGCTGGGTTTCAGAAAGATTAAACAACTTGATCCAGGGCCCACAGCTGGTCAGTAGAGAGCCAGAGCTGAACAAAGGTCTGCGTTATTACGGGTCTTCTCTCCCTGTTATCCTAAGTGTGTCTTACTGGGTTAGGTTTCTGACATATCCCAAGCTGCTCATTACTGTTCTTCAGTCTGGGGACTGTCTGTGGTCTACGCAGAGTGCAGTGACTGGGGCTGTGTTAGGTAAACAGTCTTAGTGACACATTTGGTTATCATTGTCTCTCAATAATTGAAGGACATTTGCCCCACAATTAGGTCCTTTCTGATTTCCTCTCCACACCTACTGCCTGTGGGAGCCAGACACTTCTGCCAAACCTGACAGATCTACTCCTCTTCCCACACCGCCCTCAGCGTACCACTAGCCACCGGTTCCCATTAAATTCTAATCACACTTGTAAGAGGGCTGATTCAGCCTCCCCTCTTATGGCCAGGAAGTGTTAGAGATGAGCAAATCTCTTATTGGAGTAATTCTGGGAGCTGAGGCAAAGCCATGGCAGGAAGCCACCCACTAACTAGAAACCCAGGACATCAATCAGCCAAACGGATTTCTCTGCTTTCACCGCCATTTGAACAGTTATCATTGCTCCAGGCTTTGTTCAAAGTTACTCGACAAGTAGGTTCCTGGATGATAAGTCACCAGAGCCTCACTGCACTGTCTCTGTGTCCTGGGGCTCTCTTTACTCATTTCTCAAAATGGGCTGATGTTCATTTGCTGTGCTCTAAAAAGAACAGAGCCTGTACTTCTTGTGCTCACATCCTGATTGTAGCAGGAAGATGAAAAAGGAACCGGAGGTTGGCTAGGATATCAATATGCTTCTCATTTGATACCCTAGAGAGACAAGGGGATGATGCTTAAATTCACTTCACTGTGCCCCCACTATCATTCTTTCTCAGTAGCATCAGAGGCATGATCCAGCTCTGGGAAGTGACTTATAGCCAGAGGTAGCAGTGTGTGGCTCACAGTCATAAAACCTCATTTCCTCATTTCTAAATAGAGTAAACTGAGGCCAGAAAGGAAAAAAAAAACATGATTTATCTAATGTCTGCTAGTGAGAAATGTTTAAGATGTGAACCAACCTCTTCCAGACTAGCATTTCTTTCAGGTTTCAGGAGTGCCACAGTAAGCACATAGTGGCCATGATTGGCAGAACCACATGAAACCAAGGGACTGAATTTGCACCAGCTTTCTCTCACTTATGACTGTTGTGAGAAGGCATTCCACATAGCCTCAGTTTCTCTTCTGTAAAACAAGAATAGAAAGAGAGCTAAACAAGACTTAGGAGGATTTGTTTGTCCATGCATCCTTTAAAAATACCATTGAAGATTAACTATGTGCCAGGCGTTGTGGGATATCTCACACTATAGTAAGGATTATGCTGCTGCTGCTGGCTTTAGGGTAGTGTTCTAGTTAGTAAAGTGGATGACTTGCACACACCACAGAAATTTAACAACCATGGGAAAGGAAACCACTTTCCCTGGGTCTTCCTCTATTATTATTATTATTATTATTATTATTATTATTATTATTATTATCAGAAGGCATGGGATCCCAATCCAGCTTTGTCAGTCTAAGAATGTCGATGGCTTGAAGAGATTAAGTTTTCAAAAGTCAAGGCTACATAAATCTGTGTTCTCCGGCATGCCTGGCCCTACTCAGTATATATTTGTTTGGATACACGAAGCCCCTCTTTCCAGTTACACATGACTCTGTCTCAGGTTCATTTTACTCCCTTTATTTATTCTGGTTCCATTTTGTGACTCATCCTCTCCTTTTCCCAAAAGCTGGACCCGAGATTTGCACTAGACATGGTCCTTGGGTATATAGTATATGCCAACATTTTTGACCGAGTAAATACTTGTATAGTTTCCATTGGTTTCCACTGGTTAGATTTGGAGATATGACGAGCTCTAGAAAGGCAGGAGCTTCTATCTACCTTTGTACCCTGTTGGAATATGACATTACAGCTAACGCACTACAGGTACTCTAGTCACTTTCTTGTTTGTCCCAGTCACTCCGCTTTGTCTTCCTTGGGAACATCAGCATTCTCTTTGGTACACATGCTCTTATACAGGCCTCCTTGCTGTTCCTTAGACATGTCATCTTGTTCCTACTCTGGGGACTAGCTATTGTTGTCGGCAACCGTGTGCCCACCATATGTGCTTATCTCCTTCTCTTGATTCCCCTGCACCTGTTCTCAAATGTCACCTCTCAAGGAGATCACTTTATCCATGAGAGCGCTCTCTACCGTCATACGCCACCCCCACCTGAAGTTATACGAGAGCTGAGTTGTGTACCTTGTTGTTTGCTTTGGTTGCAGGAACGTAAGCTTCAGGGAGTCAGAGACCTTGATGTTATTGTACCCACTCATATTTATAAGTCCTGTAATATACCAAGACGTACTAGGCACTCAGTAAATGTTTTATAGAATCAATGAGTGGATAAAAATAGTATCACATTATATTGTGGTCAAAATAAATCCTTAGACAGTTGCAACACGCATATAGCTGCTGCTGGTATATAACTGATAACCCAATGCTCTGCCTGTCTCTCATGCTCAGTTTTGACTGAGAGCTGTTTACATTCTTAGACAACAGATATGGGTGAAATCTCTTGACAAGGCATCAGTGAGTTTTGCATTTTTGTTGTCCAAAAACCAGGCAGAGAGTAGACTCCCTCACTTTTACAGAACACTTTCAAATCATGATTTATACAGATATATGCTCACTGTGGACTTCCCCCCACCCCTCCAATCATGCATGGTTATTGAGGACACAGATCTTCTCCATGTTTCTAACCGAGAAGAAGAAATGCCAAGTGGAGACATCTGGAGAAAAAGAAATATCAAGTTTAGATTTCAAGTGGTGGCGAAATGAAGTCGTCACTAATGCCCAGTGGAAAGACGGCTTGTTATTCCCCTCTTCACTCTCTTCCCCTGGGCCCTATTTTCTGCCTCTGCACCTGAGACTCATGGCAAATAGTGAGAATTTACTTTGCAGCACCATGGACAGCGCTGGAAAGCCGCCTAGACGCCAGAGGGAGCCAGACGAGGCATGCACACAGCTAGACAAATATTGACTAAGTACATCCTGAGGCTAATCGTGCTAGGGAATACAGAGATTCATATTGTCTTGACCTTCAAATTTTTCTTTAAGTCTTCAGTGTCCTTAGATTGATAAAGCTGCAGCAGGGCCCCATGCTTTCTGATACTTAAAACAAAAAACAAAACAAAACAAAACAACAAAACAAAAACAAAACAAAACAAATAAACAAACAAAAAAACCAGGGAGACTAGGGAAAGTGGTTTCCTTTCCCACGTTGTTGGATTTCTGTGGTGTGTGCAAGTCATTAACTTTACTAACTAGACCACCACCCTCACAGCCACAGGCAACAGCATAACCAGTCACTGCTACATCCCAAGAACCAAATAGACAAAATAGGCTAAATCTTAAGAAACAAGTGTGTTAGTGCAAATTTTAAACTTTTTCCACTTGCAAACTCTTTTGGAGCAAGACATTTGAATGCAAGCCCAGGTGTGTGGCTGTATAAAAGAGGTAGACAAGTCAATCATTTTCTGATAGTGAGCCATAAAGAAATATGCTTTTTGAATTATGAAATTAATATATTTTGTTAAACATATTTAGAAACTTTTATCATTTTCAAGAGTCAGCATCGCATTGTTTCTTTGTGAAATAAACTAAACTAATTTTTTTCAAAATATAATTTGTATTTATCCTTGGGAGTTTTACACACACACACACACACACACACACACACACACACACACACACACTATTTTAATTATATCTACCCACAGTCTTGTTCCTTCCACCCCTCCCAGGGACCTGCCACCTTGACCCCTCCCATCTTTCTGTTCTCTTTTGTAACCCCTGAGACCAATTCCAATTAGTTCTGTCTATGTATGCACAGGATAGGGCCATTCTCTGAAGCATGGAAACCCACAAAGGACCACATCCCTGGAGAAATTAGATTATCCCATCCCCAGCAGCCATCAATTGCCGGTGGCTTGTCAGCTAGTGGAAGCAATATATTTTGTAAATTAATTAATTGAGATACAGATACAATTTTTTATTTATTAAAAACAAGAGCAAACTGCATACTTGGATATGTTTGTCTATTCTCAAGTTAAAAGAAATCTAAGCTGAATATTTGGTACTGAAGAATGTAGAGCATCTTTGGTGTTTATCAGAGTTGATTGATACTTTATTTTATAATCATAATTCTGAGAATGCCACTTTGCGCAAATACATGTATGCAGAAGTATGCTTAGAGAGATTTAATAAATTGTTTAAAATTCTGTCCTAATTTCAGGCCAAAAATTAAAAATTTTTTTTATGAAAATTAAGTCAGGAATTCAAATGGCAATTGAAAAAATAACCAAACATTTTAATGCAGTGCAATCTCAAGATACATGAATTTGATACACACTGAGGAACAATGTTAGGGAAAAAAATTAAAATGTTTTTTTTTTACTATAATTAAGCCATCATTTTTCTATAAGAACAGAAAAGTTAGTATGTGTATAAATACACTTCAATCCATAACATAGAATAGTCTCCAATCTGAGCCACACGGTTTTAGACAGCACGTACTGATGTTGAATACCATGTGACTGTACTGCGTGTACAGAACCAAGACTGTGGTGAGGTTGCACAATGTGGTGTGGGAGAATGTTGCGAGAAGCACCTTAGACTTTCACTTAGCTGTTGGTCATTGTGTTTTCAGAGGCTTTTTATGCTTGCCCCAAAATTTCAAAGCGCCACATTCTGTTACACAACACCACATGTGTGTACCATGTGTGTGCATACCACTACACCATACACGCCAACATTAACACTAGCTAAGACAAGCCATAATTTTCTTTGGGTTATCAAACATTCAAGTCATTACTTTGACTTAGGCAGGGGGAGCGACTGGAGCCAGAGAGATGGATCAGCAGTCAAGGGCATCCACTGCTCTTGCAGAGACTCTCTGGGTTTGACTCCCAGAATCCACATCGGGTGCCTTACAACCAACTGTAACTCCAGCTTCTGGAAATCTGACACCCTCTTTTGGCCTTCATAGATACTGCACACAAATGTTGCATATACATACATGCAGACACACATGTGCACATAAAAAGAAAAGACCAATCTACTTGTGAAGAACCGGCTCCGACACTGGAAGCACCTGCTGTCTCTGCTCCCCATATTTAACTTACTTCACCTCGATGCTGGAAGTGGGCAACAAGGCAAAAAATCACAGTCGGCATTTGTGGATGTTAAAGGGTTGGAAACACCATCCATATATTAATCCCATGTATGCAACAACTCTATAAGTGCCAGTTTGGGTTGTTTCTGATTTACAGAAACAATAACTGAAGCAGAGAAATCCAAAGTAGCTTGCCAGAGATCACACAGCAGCCGAGGGGCAGAGATAGGCAGTCTGTGTGCCTGTGGAGCCCTTTCTCTCTCTCAGTTGCTATACTATGTGCTAAATTATATACAATCCCACCAGAAATAGATTTGATTGAACTTCAAATCAAACCCCAACTTACTCATACTGCACCATGTGCCTTTCTTTCTGGCAATGCAGAAAAGAAAAAAAAAAAAAAAAAAAAGAAGACGAGAAGTGAGTCTATTATGTGACATCTTCGTAGAGCACAGAACAACTTTAACTATGCCCGTGAGGATTTTATTTAAGTGGCGATTGGTTCCTTGCAGTTGTCTGATGTTCCCTCCCACTTCCTTTTCTCAGATGAGGAAATCACACGGCTCTGCGCACCCTCTCCCAGCACATAAATGCTTTACCAAGGAAGCTGAACCTTTTGTAAAGGATTTAGGTGTTCAGAAAGTTCCCTTTTTAAAATGCCACTATTACAAGAAACTTGTAAAGATGACTCAGAGAGGCAGAAGCTATAACGGGAAATTAATTGTTCTATCAGAGATGAAATCCAGCTGAAGACTCAGCTTTAGACTGACAATAGCCTTTCTCTGAGGAATTCTGAAACTGAGCAACAGCTAAAGGCCAGTCAAGAACAGGGATCCAGCAGCTTCCATTCCCTGCAAGACGATTCCTCAGTGTGTCAGAGACTGTGAGAGGATGAGGGGAACTCATCATGGGGTGTGTTTGCATGAGCACATTGAGGTTGCTGTGAGCATGTGTGCACACATTCCCGTACAGTCATGCTTATAGGACTTTGTATGCGACAATCCTAGTAAGGGTCATTTTGTGTGTATCTGCACATATTGGTGCATATATGAATGGGAATGCACTTGAGTCTTGCATTTGAGAATGCAATGAGTCTTATGTATAGGTTTTGGGTACCTGTGGGTCTCTGAGGTATATTTTAGAATCCCAGTAAGGAGAAATACCTTAAGTGGGTGATGGTAAGTGTCTCAGTGGAAAGAATGATTGTGATAGAATCATGAGGGCATGAGCTTGGACACTCACCTAAAAACCTGGGTATGATGATGCCTGTAACCTCAGTGTCATGGGGCAGAGACAGGAAGATTCATGGGGGTTATTGGCCAGCCTGTCCAGCTGAACCAATGAGTTCTAGGCTCAAAAATTACAATGCAGAGCTAAAGGAAGGCAAAGTCAACTTTATGCCTTATGTATGCACACACAGGCAAGTCTACAAACACACACAAACACACACATACAAGCACACACACACAAGTGCACACATACATCACACACACACCTGCACAAACTTTTAAACAAAACATTAAAACACCCTTAAGTGTTTTCACACTGAAGTAGATTATCTGCTGCTAACTAACTAGCAGCTTGTAAGTTACAAGAACATTGTAGAACTATCATACTCCTGCGCATGCCCCTTGCTTCCACACTCAGTATCACCGTCTTCCCATTTTAACTGGAGCTCCAGGAAGGATAACCTGCCCAAAGTCACATAGACAGGAAGAGTGGGACCCAGAAGATCCTGGTCTATCTCCAGAGCCTGGGCTTCTCTACCCTTACAAGCTACAATGTTTCACCTGCACCGGCCTCCATCTGGAGAAGAGAAGCTCCGGATAGAGATAACTGGGAGAAATCAGTTCTGGACTCAGCTTGTCTTCAGTTATGCTGCCTTAAGATGTCAGAGAGGGGACACAGTATTGCTGTGACAGAAATGAGACACTGGATTTTTTAACCCGATAGGGCCCTCCTGCTCTAGTTCTGTGGGCTACATAGGAAGGAGGTCCTTGTGGGTGGCCTTCCTATCACCAAGGCAGTGATGAGTTTGGAACACTTGATGCTGGGATACTGGAGAGTAAATTCAAGACTTTTCTGCCTGTCCTAAACACATGCTATTATATACCTGTTATATATTTGAGATTTGCTCTTTATAAATCTGGTCAAAAGCATTCCACACCACTGTTCACCAAGTCTAGATCTGGCACAATCACCATCTCCTTCCTATTGTCTGACCATCAACAAAAGTTAGGAACATGTTCTAAGATGTGAGGTCATGAATATTAATGAAGCTTTTAAGTCCGGGACCCAGGTAAGTGCTCAGTAAACAGGTTGTTCTTGCTGGCCATGTGCTGACCCAGCATCTTCTCTGATAGCTGGGAAGGGAGAAGGGAATTGTGGGTAGATGAGATTTGGACTACAGACCAAGCAGACTATGCCACAAGTGTGGTTCTACACAAGCCAAATACACAACTTGGGAAGTCATCCATCCCCAACCCAGAGTTTTATTTTCTTCATCTGCAGAAAGAAACTTTCCATAAAGAACATTTGTCCCTGTTTATCTCACTGTGCCTGATGCACAGTGACTCCCTCTGAGTCACAGTATTCATGCATGGGCCACTTTTGGGTTCCGGTTGCCTCTGTAATTGGAAGTTGGATAAACCTCGAGTTTCTCAGCTGTGTGACCTCAGGCAAATGACTCCAAGTTCAGTTTCTTATTTTTATGGATGAAGGGGAAAATACCATCCACTTTGTTGTGATGGTGAAATGATACAGTACATAGAGATCGCTTAGCTCCAATAGAAGGAAAATAACTACAAAGAAGGGCTGAGTGCTGACGTGTTGCCAGCTGAGACAAAAATCTGATGTCAAGTTCTGCCCATTGAGAATGGGACCCTTTCCAGTTGCAATTCCTCCTCTGTGCTGGTATCGGTTGAATTCTTGGGTAGGAGAAGCAAATAGCTCTGTGTTTTCATTGCTGCCTGAGAGCCTCTGTCTTCTAGGAAATGAAATGTTTATGAATTCAAGCCAGGAGCACATGTGTGCCATGTCTAGCTTGGTGTCTGGGTGACTAGGTCCTCCAAGCTTAGAGTGAGTCACTGCCAGGATTGAGAGCTTCCTGCCAACTCTTGGCCTGGTGAGAGGATGACTCTCTCTGAGGATGTCCCTGGCTCATCCTGCTTCCTCAGTGATGGTCCTGAGCAGCCCAGTGCTGTAGCAAGCTTTGAAAGATAGAGACCATGCTTTACCACCTGGTGATTTATAACCAAGTGTTTGTTGCCATCCTGAAGCTCTGTACACAAAGCTACTCTCTTGTGTAGATGCTGTGTAGATGTAGATCCTGGCCTTCCCAAGCCTATGTCTTAGTCAAGATACCTATTAACCTATTATGGTTGGTTTAATGTCAACTTGTCACAGATCACTGTCACCAGAGTAGAGAGTCTCACCAGAAGTATTTAACTGCCTTGACTCTTTCGGGAAGACACACTAAGATTTGGGCCAGCATCTTCTGGTAGCAGCCAAAATAAAAAGAACATGGCAGAAGAGAATCCATCTTGCCTTTTGTATACCTGGCCTTCTCTCTTTTCACTGAATTGATTTGCTCTGTTTCTTTCTGATAATGATTGTTTCTTTGCTGATGTCAGAACTAGTCTTTCCTGGCTTTCATCAAGGACTAGTTATCAGCATCTTTCCATATACCTTCAGAGTTTGCTTGAGGAAAGCTCTCTCTTTATCCAGAAAAGGCACATCCTATGATCTCTTCAAGTCCATCCTTGTTTCAGAAATTGAAGAAGTTATCAGAAGAAGGAAAGATCTCCCATGCTCATGGGTCAGTAGAATTAACATAGTAAAAGTGGCCATTCTACCAAAAGCAATCTACAGATTCAATGCAATTCACATCAAAATTTCAACATAATTCTTCACAGACCTTGAAAGAACAACTCCCAACTTCATGTGGAAAAAAAAAAAAAAACCAGGATAGCTAAAACGATCCTGAACAATAAAAGAGCTTCTGGAAGTATCACCATCCCTGACTTCAAGCTGGACTATAGAGCAATAGTAATAAAAACTGTGTGGTGTTGGTATAGAAAGCAAACACATTGATCAACGGAATCGAATCAAAGACCTAGAAATAAATCCACATACCTAAGAACACTTGATTTTTGACAAAGAACTAAGATTTTTGTGCTGGCCTAACTGGATGCGTGCATGTAGAAGACTGCAAATAGATCCAAACTTATCACCCTTCACAAAATTCAAGTCCAAATAGATCAAAGACCTCAATGTAAAATGGATACACTAAATCTAACAGAAGAGAGAATGGGAAATAGCCTTGAATTCATTTGTACAGGAAACAATCTCCTAAACAGAACACCAATGGCTCAGGCTCTAAGATCAACAATTAATAAATGGGACCCCATAAAACTGAAAATTTTCTGTGTGGCAAAGGACACTGTCAATAGGACAAAACAGAAGCCTACAGAATGGGAAAAGATCTTCACCAACCCTACATCTGACAGAGGGCTAATATTCAAAATATATAAAGAACTCAGGAAGTCAGACACCAACAAACCAAATAAGACAATTAAAAAGTGGGATACAGGGCTAGAGATTTCTAAATAGCGGAATATCTAGTGGATGAGAAACAAAGATGTTCAACGTCCTTAGTCATCGTTGCATCAAATGCAAATCAAAGCGACTCTTAGATTCCACCTTAAACCCATCAGAATGGCTAAGATCAAAAACTCAGCTGACAGCTCCTGCTGGCAAGGATGTGGAGCAAGGGGAACACTCCTTCACTTTTGGTGGGAGTGCAAACTTGTACAACCACTTTGGAAATCAATTTGGTGGTTTCTCAGAAAACCAAGACTAGTTCTACCTATCCCAAGAAACAGCTATACCACTCCTGGGCATATACCCAAAAGATGCTCCATTATACCACAAGAACACTTGCTCAGATTCCAAGTTACTATGTGAATGAATGTGAACCTGGGAGCATATCGGACGGGAAGACATGGGGCTGAAGCTATTGTCTTCTCTCCAATAAAGGATAAGGAGCCCTTGGCTCCTTCAAACAAACCACTACCAGGTTCTTGGTTTTTTTGGTTTTTTTTTCTTAACTTTGTGATAATGACGTAGCCATCGTGCCGTGGAGATTTATTTTGTATGTATCTAGATAAATGTACCATGAGTTGCATGTCTAACTAATCATGATGTTCTATAGCCATCATCCACATTAGTGACTTTCTCTTCATTCTAGAGACTTAGGCAATGACCTGTATGTACCTGATGAGCTAATCCCACCATACTATTGCCTTCCAAATATGCCTGCCCAGACTCAGAGGGCTGCTGCTGTGTGACGTTGCCTTCTGGGTTTGTCTCACTGGGTTGCTAAGCCTCATCTGCCATAGCATACACCAGAACTTTGCTCCTTCTCAGAGCCAAATGGTATTGTATTCTGTATGCAGATAGTTGTCTGACATAGTCACGGGTTGGATTTTATTTTTAAGCCTGGATATGTGTATCCTTTTAAATTCCCAGTTCCAACCTTTTGGGGGTTTTATTCTTAAAAGTAGAATTGCTGGGCCATATGGCAATTGTATGTTTATAGTTTGAGGAACTACTGAGATTCTTACCATGGTAATTATGCCATGCATGATTTCTTTACTTCACAACCTAGGTTCTTTAGGTGTACTAGAAAATCCATCTTGGTTTCTTTGGCAAGATCCTAGTTCTTCTTCACAGCCCACTGGGCAGAGAATCCTTCCTGAGATGCCTGCAAAGAGACGAGCTCTGCGGTCTCTGCTTCCCCTGCTACTTTTCTTTTGCAGCTGTTTCATATTCTTATGCTTACACGTTTCTCTCACAGGATTATGAGCTTGATAAGGGTAGGAATCATGCTGCATTTGAATTTGAATAACTAATATCAAAACACTGAGAAATGCTTCTTGTTCAAGGGCTGAGTAAGTTGTTTCTGGATCTCTGGGTTCTTTGTTGACAGGAAGAACCGTTTTCAATCTTTGGCAGCTTCCGAAATCTATTCTGAAAACTGTGTTTCTATCCCGAGGCCCGGGATCCTACATGGCCTCTTCTCTCTCTGTGCTTCATCTTCCTCTCTGCTCCTGTCACTTAAGCCACTTGGAATTCTTTTGGTCATTAACTCAACAAATGTTTACTAAGCACTTACCAGGTTTTTGGCAAGACAATACATTTGCCTTTATCGAATTTACATTGGGGAGTGGGAAGGGGAGAGCTGGCAACCGTCATAGAAGCAGTCATCATACATGTGAGAGACAAATGTGAAGATGGACATTTGGATGAGGGACAGTGACTTGCATGAGGCAGCAGGGTTGTTCTGCTAGAGGGAGTAACACTCTATATGAGCAATAAAAGGAATCTGGAAAGGTAGCCCTGTTGGAATACAGGAGAGTTGAAGTGTCCAGTGATAGATGGACACTTCACTGAACAAAGGTCCCAAGTGATTTCTCTCTGCTTCCAGTCACCTTTCCAGTGTGGCTTGTGTGTAGAGACACACCATGAACTGTGTCTTACTTTTTATTTTCATTATGTATATCCATCAGACATGATACTGTGTTGCACACGGTCCTTTTTATTTAAGTCTATATTGGCCATTGGGGACATGCCTTTACATACTTTCCCTTCCCTTGTCACATCCACAGCTTGCATTTGTCCTTTTGCTCCTCCAGAGGATTCAGCTTCCGCTTTCATGTCATACATGAATTTATGCATCTGTATCAAAATCCAGGAGCCACACATGAGAGAAAAATTATGATATTTGTTTTTCAGAGACTGGCTTAATGCACATAATATAATCATCCTTGGTTGCATCCCTTTCCTGAAAGCATAATTTTATTATTATTCATGACTGAAAAATTCAATTGTGCATATACACCATTTTCTTTATCCACTCCTTTGTCCACTGGACATATAGGTTGACTCCACAATTCAGCCTTTGTGAATCGTGTTGTGATAAACATTGCCGTGCAAGTATCTCTGTCATTTCGACTTGAGAAGCCTTTGGGTAAATAGGAGGGGTACAGCTGGGTCACGTGGAAGAACTGCTTAGCTCTTTGAAGACCCCCATATAGACTTCTGTAGCGGCTGTGCTAGTTTACATTCTGACGATCAGTGCACAGGGGTCCCTGTTGTTTACATTCTCTCTAGTGTTGTTATTGACCAAGTTGTGACAGAATCTCAATATAGCTTTAACTCGTCTTTCTCTGGCTGCTTGTGAGGTTGAACAATTTTCATGTTTAGTGACTATATGTCATTGGTTGCAGAAGCTGTTCATTTGATTAGCCTAATAAATTAAGTTGTTTTCTTGTTTAGCTTTTTGAGTTCTTTGTATATTTTAAGTATTAGTCGTCTGTCAGAGGTATACCTGTCATTTTCCCCTGTTCTCTAGGCTATGTCTTCACTCAATTAACCTCTCCTTTGCTATACAGAAGCTTTTTAATCTCGTGAGGTCTCATTGTCTATTATCATCATTATTTCCTTATTGATCAGATGGAGCCTATTCATATGTCTATATCATAAAGCATTGGTTTTTGTTCTGGTTATTCTTCTTCAACTTGACACAAGTATTTCCATCTAGGAAGAAAGAACCTCAATCGAGAAAATGCCCTCATCAAATTGACTCGTAGTCAAGTCTGAAGGGAATTTTCTTGAGTAACTTGATATAGAAGAGGACAATATACTGTGGATGGTGCCATCTCTGGGCATGTTGTCCTGGGAGATATAAGGAAAGTGTGGGGGGCAGACAAGATGGCTAGAGAGATGCCTTGGTTGTTAAAGGCAATTGAATTTGGATCCTAGATCCCAACAAAGTGGCTCACAACCATCTTAACTCCAGTCCCAGGGGAACCAGCTTCTTCTGTCACCCACCAGCATCAGGTATGATGGTCGTACACATACATGATGACATGCAGGCAAAACATTCAAGCATGTGAAATAAAAGCATGACCCTTTCACTGCTGCATCCTTCACATCGCTGAAAACACCCTTTGAACCATATTAGTTCTCTTTCCCAAGTGGGAAGCTTAGCAACAAACAAAAGCTGCGCTACTACAATCAAACCAAAGTGTCCACCCCAAGTCGGTAGTTAGCTTGGTAGTGTCATCCTGTGATGCTGGTTCTATAGGTGTAAAGGATATAAGGATGGAGGGGTCTTGGGTTCTTCCTCCATGGCTACAGAGAGATATTGTGTCCAGGCAGTGGCAGGGGAGTCACTGCATCAAGGCCCCAAGAAGGGAAAAGGTTGTGAGAAGCCATCGTGTGAAACTGTGAATATAAAGCCTGGGTTTTGGTGGAAACCCCAAGATATTGGAGATGCCAGAGCCGCAGACACCCTATCAAGGAGATTAGTGTACAGGGAGTAGAATCACCCCAAGAGAGAGATGTATACTGCAGGCAGTGAACCTGGAGGGCCAGTGCCATCTAAGCACCTTTAAAACTAATGTCTAGACATCAAATGTGGAGCCACAGGGTTTGGTATTTGCCCTGCTGGGTTTAGGTTTTTCTGTGGCGAAGTGTTCCCTAGCCATGATCCCATTCCTCTGCTTGGAATGGTAATGTATGGTCCATGCCATTATACGGAGGAAATACATAATTTGCGTTTTTACTGTTACAATTTAAGAGATTGTTTTGAGTCTCAGAAAAGACTTTGGACTTTGTTATTTGTAAACAGTGTTGGAGACTGTAAAAAAGACTACGGGGACCTTTGAAATTACACTAAATGCAATTTAATCGCTATGAGCCTATGGGGGCAAATAAGAGAATGATGGTTTGAATGAGAAATCTCCTTCATAGGCTTGAGTATTTAAAAACTTGTTCCTCAGCTTATGGTGTTGTTGGGGGGAGGGGTAGGAGGTGTGGCCTTGCTGGAAGAAGTAAATCACTGGGTGTGGGCCTTTAAATTAATAGTCTTACCTATTTCCAATTTGCTACTCCCTACACCCTACTTTCTGCTTACCTTCATCTATGTGTTCTCTCAGCTTCTGGCTTCTGCTGCATCCCTGCTGATTGCTCCTATATCTCCTTCCTGTGATGAACTCTGAAACCAAAGGCCCAAATAAACTCTATCTTCTTTAAGCATCCTTGGCCTTGGTATTTGTGGTGGTTTGAATATGCTTGGCCCAGGGAGGTGTGGCCTTGTTGGAGAAAGTGTGTCACTGTAGGCGTGGTCTTTAAGACCCTCGTCCTAGCTGCCTGAAAGTGAATCTTTTCCTGTTTGCCTTTGGAACATGTTGAGCTTGGTGCTACTGTGTTCCGGCCTTGATAATAATGGACTAAACCTCTAAACCTGTAAGCCAGCCCCAATTAAATGTTGTCCTTATAAGAGTTGCATTGGGCCTGCTGGGCAGTGGTGGTGCACACCTTTAATCCCAGCACTTGGGAGGCAGAGGCAGGTGGATTTCTGAGTTAGAGGCCAGCCTGGTCTACAGAGTGAGTTCCAGGACAGCCAGGGCTACACAGAGAAACCCTGTCTCAAAAAAATCAAAAAAAAAAAAAAAAAAAAAAAGAGTTGCATTGGTCATAGCATCTGCTCATAGCAGTAAAACCCTAAGACAGTATTTTATCACAATAACAAAAAGGAACTAATATATTTTCTTACTTTTTCTATAAGTTTCAGAGTTGCAGGCCTTATGTTTAAGTCTTTGATCCATTCAAAGTTTATTTTTGCACAGGGTAAAAGGTAAGACCCTACTTTTGTTCTTTTGTGTGTGGTTATCCAGTTTTCCCATCACTGTTTGTTCAAAGTGTTCTCTTCAATGTATAATTTTTTTTTTGCATCTTTGTCAAAGATCAGGTAGCTGTAGCTACATGGATTCGTATCTGTGTTGAATTTCACTGGTTTACTTGTTGGCTTTGTGCCAATACCATGTCCATATGAAAGTCAGGAATAGTGATTCTGACAAGCAATATTCCTTTCATGTAGGACTGCTTTGACTATCAGAGTCTTTTGTGCTTTTATAAGGATTTTAACATGTTTTGTGTTTCTGTGAAGCATTGGGTTCTAATGAGAGTTGCTTCTGGTGAGATAGCTATTTCCACATATAATTAATCTAATCCACAGTCATGGGAAGTCTTTTTTATCTTCAAGTGTATTTTTCTATTTTTTCAGTGTTTTAAAGTTTTCATCATTTTTTCACATCTTTAGATTGCTTTATTCTAATGTGGTTGTGTGCCTTCTCTCAGCCTGTTTCTTAGTCTGCATGCAGAAGGTAAGGGACACAGCTAATCACAGGACTATTGATAGATGAGGGGACTTTACCACAGTGGAGAGTGTAAGAGCTGGCGTTAATTCTCTTTACTTTCTATTTCCTTTTTTTAAAGAGATTTGTGTGTGTGTGTGTGTGTGTGTGTGTGTATATATATATATGTATATATATATATATATACTGTAGCTGTCTTCAGACAGCATCAGATCTCATCACAGATGGTTGTAAATAACCATACTGTTGCTGAGAATTGAACTCAGGACCTCTGGAAGAGTAGTCAGTGCTCTTAACTGCTGAGCCATCTCTCCAGCCCCTACTTTCTATTTCCTAACATGATCTTCCTGAAACCTTCCTAACAACAAGATTTGGAGGCTCCAATTGTTTCAAGTATTTCCTTCCCTTTATTCCTTGATTTTTGTCCACTTTAAGTTCTGAACCAAAGGACATCATTCACTGAGGACAGGCTGGCAAGGAGCATGAGAGAACTCAGGAATTAGTCCTGACAGCTAGACAAAGCTGGTCCCATATTTCTGTCTTCTGAGGATGACTTGGACATCTGTGCATCTAAATGAGGTAGCTACCCGTCAGTTGTGGTGACTACAGTAAGAACACAGGGCAGTCTAGTGGGCCCTGCTTCCTATTATCATTTGATGGTGCTCAGACACCTGCATTAGGACCCCAAGTGGGAGGGGTGTCCTAGCTTAAGGGAAGGAGAAACTTTGTGTTAGGGTTTTCCAGGGATAAGGAGAGTCTTTTTCTAGCTTTCTCCTGCATGTGTGGGCAGCAGTTCTGTTTGTGTGCACAATATTTGCGTGTGTGCATGCATGAGTGTGTGTGCACACACGTGTGTGTTCACGCATCTGTGTGTGTGTATCTGTGTGTGTAGTGTTTAAAGGTATGTGTGTGTATTTAGAGGTATGTGTGTGTGGTGTTTAAAGGTGTGTGTGTGTGTGTGTGTGTGTGTGTGTGTTTAGAGGACATTGCAAATAGAGATGAAAAATAAATGCCTGAAGTATTTGCTCTCAAGGCTCCAGTAGAGTCAGGTGAAGGCTACTCAACACTGCACATCTCTGCCTCACTGCACTCTCCTTATGATGCTGTGTTTTTCACTTCTCTCCTATTGCCTGCTGACTTCCAGCTCTGGGAGTGACTCCACCTCGTCTCTTACAGCATCTGTCTATCCCAAGGTTATTGCCAAGAGCTTATGAAGGTAGAAAAGGAGGCAGAGACAGGGAAGGAAGGAAAATGGGAGCGAATGGCATGAGGATGAACAGTTCATTCTTGATGAGATCCCTGGGTGACAGTGACTAGAGAGATACTCAGGTGCTCCAGCTTGACAAGTAGGAAGACAGCCTGAGACCCAGCCACCAGATGCCGTGCAAGCGCCTGGAAGCTGTTTCTGCCTGTCAGCATCAGCATGCATTCACCTTGGGCTAGGAATCCTGCAGAAGGAGAGCTTAGGGTAGAGATGAGAGAGGGCAGGGCCCTGGAGTCAAGGCCAGAGGGACATGACTAGCTGGGACTGTCCCACTCGCCCTGCACGGCTGGTACTACACCACACTCTGCAGCTTAATCATGCAAAGCTGAAGGCTGACAAACCCACCACGGTGAAACTAGTGGCAATGTCTGTGATGTATCAGGAACTCATCAAATTGCCCCGTCTGTCATCCGAGTTGTATGAGAGCATGCAGCAGGAAGAAGATGATGCCCCAGAGAAATGCAAAGTGTGGCTGGTGCATCAGAGCATGATGACTCAATCACCATCACCTCAAGGACAGCTGCAGGCAAGTACCAGCCATGTGCTGGCTATGGCAAATGCTCTTGGCATTTCCTCCTCTTGCTAGGCCAAGAGCCCAGTGTGGTTCTTTCCCCATGCTCTACAGACTGAGCAAACTGAGGCCGAACCCACTAACTTGGCTTAGGGCTCTGCACTGATGAGTGGCAGAGGCGGAGATCAAGCTGACATATCCAGTGTTACTAGCTATAGCTCTTGTCTACCTTGTCCAGGCAAGTAGACCAAGTCTCAGAAATGGACACTGTAGAGTCACGTCCTCAGGGTGGGCATTTGTCCAGCAGATGGTTAGAACCAGATCCATCTGGGCCTGGATGATGACTTGCTGGGTTCTGTGGCCAGTTTCTCAGCTCTCCAGCCTTGGCTGCTTCACCTGGCCAGGACATGAGAATTAAAGTTGACATCTTTGCTCACTGCCTGGTTACAACCCAGGTGTTCATGACATGGACTGCCCAGCCAGCCTCTGACACTCTCCCAGCCAAGGTGAACAGCTCTGCTGCTGACTACAGAGACAAGCATACTTTCTTCCAAACTCAGAGACAGGGGCGTTCTGGGAGGTGTTTGCAGCCATCCAGAACCTTCAGGCTGCTCATAGCTTGGTGGAGTCACGCAAGGCAGATGTGCTCCCACCCAGAGCCACACAAAGGCACATCAGAGCCTCCATCTTGAGGGAAATCGCATGCTCTTTAGTCCATGTTGTTGCCAGAGAAAACTGAAAATTAAATGGCAGCCCCTGGTTGTGAGGAAGGGCAGTGCCTGGAATCAAGTCAGACAGGTGCCCAAGTCACCTGCCACTCTTGGGCAAACACACACTCATACGCATGCCAGCGTGTGTGTGCATGTGTCCCTGCCAACATGGAGCTGATTGTTCTTCCATAACCAAAAACTCTGCTTTGGACTCTCCAGCACATCCTTTGGTCCCTATATTTTGAGACAGCCTTCGTTTCTAGTGCCGGCATTGCTCCTCCTCTGACTCCCTGTTCATCTTTATCTGCTGATCTTTGATAGCCCCTGTGTCCATGGTTCCTTCTCTTTCCCTCTTACTTTGTCTACGTTTTTTTGTGCCTCAGACATTGTCTCTCTCTGTTTCTCAACTTTCTTTTTGCCTTTCTATTGGACTCTCTGCGTCTCTCTATCTCTCTCTGTCTCCTCCTATCTCTGCCTTTCCCCTACCTTTGTCTCTGTTTTCCTGTGACACTCTCTTGGAAATGCTGAAAAGTGGCCGAATTTGAAGTGACAAACAGCACTACACGGAGAATCCGCCCCCGGGCTGCGCGAAGCTTCCTCCTCCACATTGCCTCACCGGGAGCAGCTATTGTGTCTCACTCAGGCCCAGGGAGCTGAGTGGAAGGACCCGGGGGTCTGAGCTCTGACTGCTCTGCCAGTCCCCCATTGGCTCCTGGCAGCCTGTGCTCTGTGAGCGAGCGCTGAGAGGGCTGAGCGACAGGGGGAGACTCTCATCTATAAAAGGGGAGTAAGGCTCCAGAACTGCCAGAGGGGGATTTGGTAGCCCTCACCGCTTCCTCTGTGGCACATCTCTGAGCTAGAGTTAGGGTACCTTCTGGATCTTGGATCGGCCACCCTACCACCTGATCAGAAGCCTGCCAGGGACAAAGCAGTAAGCAGGTAAGATCCGCAGGGAGCTCAGACACTCTGGCTTTATGCATGTGCTCCTGATGCTATGCAGGGGAACCAGTGCAAGCTTGGGGTTGGGGTGGGGGAGTTAGGTTTGGTTCTGGTTACTCAGCACAGGAAATCATAGTTTCAAGGCTAGTTTACAAAAGCCTGTTCAGGAGTCCAAAGAGATGCCTGTCCTCTGGAACCCATGCCCTGAACAGTCCTGGCTTCCACAGGTGCTAGCGGTGCTGGCTGGCGCTTCGGCTCTGCCACGCATCAGTCCCCACGCTAGTTTTCAGAGTCTGAGGAGAAGGGAGCAGTCTGGGTGGAAGACCAAGAGGTCTCGCTAATTAGCCTGATCTTAAAGGTCAATGGTCTCATTGGACTTAGATTACACGGGTTGGGAACATTAACGAGGTTCAGGACTCCGCATCTGCCAAATACCAATCGACACCATCAATGTACAAATAAGTGCCGTCCCTTTTTTACCCTTTTGAATCACATTTAATCATTGACAAGGTGCTGGTTTGAGTGGCTCCCTTTGATTTCACTCAGAATGAAGTCCGGGGTTGTTTGGTTGAAGGGGAACTAGAAAGGAAAGCGAGAGCTGGATACTCAGTCTGAAGAGGACTTCCCTTGCCAATTTTACTTTGAAAGGACTTGTTGCTTTCTTGTAAATCACAGCCACATTGCTGCTGGAGGCAGCTAAGTTAGGCTGGAGGAAGCTCTCTTGAGGAAAGCCATGGGCTGGGCTCTCTGATAGCAATGTCCATGCTTAAAGAAAGTATTGTGGAACCGCAGAGTTTGACATCTGCAGAAAGCTGGTGAGCTTCAGAGAAGGCGACTGTAGACGACTCCATGGCTGAACAGCAAATTCTGTGTCTTGTTACTTTTCCCTGGGTGTTTTTTTTTTTTTTTTTCTGAGAACCTCTCAAGATTTACAAGTATCCCTTAATAAATCCTCCGAGCTCTTTAGGTTATTGGATCTGGTTTCAAGTACCCTCCCACAGATAGCAAACCTTCATTATCACCCTTCTGCCATGGGTTGGTGAAATACACACTGTTATCTTTCTAATCTGACAGGCATTGCTGTCAAGATCTGTTGCAAAACCTTTCAGAATGTCAGTCCTTTTCTGTTCCTTGTCATGGGGGCTTCACTCCTACGCTCTGCTCACCCTCCTCCCCTGCTTCCCTCACTGGTGCTCCCATCCCACCCCACTTTGTCTTTTGTTCTGCTTTTGCAGGTCATTCATCCCCAGGCTTTGAGATCTGCGTGGGGGGAGCTCTTGAAGCAGCCCCAGCAGGGTGAGTTATGTGTGTATTGACACAATCCTGAGCCCACTGCTTTGTCCTCATTGTGCTAAGTGTGATGGGTGGCAGGTGACTCTTCTTGTCTCCAGGAGTAGCTGGCAGAGTGTGGTGTCACAGCAGTTCCGCAGATGCTGCGTGGTAGAATCCACTGTTTTGACGCAGTCGGCTACTCAAGTGGTTGGGTCTGGGTTGTTTGAGGAAACATTTGGAAGGGTATGATAATTCTCAGGACTTCTGGAGCGTTACCTCAAGAATTTTCCATGTATCGCCTAAGTGTGTGTGACCACACCTGAACCTGTGTTGAGCTCAAACCCAGTAGTCATCCTTTATTTGCTGCATGTGACTGTGCAACGATAGCTTTCCCTTTTAGGGTCTTAATCTCCTCACCAATATAATGAAGATAATAATTATGTCCTCTCCCCCACGTCATTACGAGGCTCTTATGGCAGGCTGTAGGCACCTGGCATTTGGTAGGCATTCAGTAAATGCTATTATGGCCACCTCTCTGATGACTGAAAATGGCAGGCTTCAAAATGAACCCCTCCCCTCTCTTATAAGACATCGGCAGTCATCCCATTCCATCCTGCTGTGCGCTCTTCTGAGGAAACCTGACAAAAGTCAAATATTTCTGGGTCCAGTGTTTCTTGCCCCACTCCTACAGATGACGCCATTGCTTTATCTGCTGCTCTCCACCCCCACCAACCCCTGAACAGTGAAGTCCCTCCCTGACACTCTGTCCCACCGCCAGTCATCTTAGCACAACTTTTCTATTTATTAGATAGATCTCCCCCTCTGAGGAGTCGGCAGTTGCTGCTTTGGTTTCAGTGCATTTCTGAGAAGATGTGGTCAGCAGATGATTTCTCTCACCAGTTTGCTCCTCTTGGCTGATAAGTGATTGACAGATCTTACTGGGTCTGACAAGATGCTAAAACAACCTAACCGACTCACAGCTGACCACAGTAGGGGGAGATGGTAACATCAAGTGTGCTGTGTCCCCAAATCCTTTGCAGCTCAGCCTGGATCCCACTCCTTACTCCCACAGGGGCACAGTGGTCATATCTATGAGGCAGGTGGCATGCTCAGGAGTTCCACTCACCCTACCCCCAGATGTCCACTGGCCAGAATGCTTAGCCACTAGCTGCAGATGTACTCACCGGGAGTAATGTGTCCACAGTGGCTTCAACTGCCTTTACCCCCAGTTTTATTCTATTTAACTTGATAAAGGCTTACCAAGCAGTTATTATGTAGCTCAAGAGGCAGACTGGGAGAGAAGCAGAGCACCACATTGGGCTTTGCATTTGTCTTCTTTGCCCCTCCCCTCTCTTTCTCATTCACCCATCCCCCCATCTTCACTGCCCCTGCCCCTCCCCACCCCATCCCTTTCCTCTCTCTGTCTCTGTCTCTGTCTCTGTCTCTGTCTCTCTCTCTCTCTCTCTCTCTCTCTCTCTCTCTCTCCCCCCAACCCCGCCCTCTCATTTTCCTTTTGTCTTTCTCCTTATAACTGTTCCAAATGACAATAAGGGAGGGGATTCCTTACAAATCTGACAGATGAGAAACATTCCTCTAAAACCGCAGCTAGTGCTGTCACTGAGCCCCTGACCACTGCAGCCAGGACGGCAGGACGGTGTTTCTATCTCTCTCTGCACTCAAATATGATGATGACCTTTGGGTCAGACCTGCTCCTGTGTCTACGCTTTGATACTTGCTCAACAATAGGTTGGCTCATTTTCCGTTCAAGACCCAGGCCACTCTGCAAACTGATCATCCAGGCTCTATGAGTGATCATATCTCAAGAAAGAGCACGTCCACGTTTCAGAGCCTTCCTTCGCCAGCCCCCTGGGAACCCACCAAAATGAACGTGCTGCTTTCCAGTAAGGTGAAAAGTCCTGAAATTGTTTCATTTTCAGGCGTGCGTGAAAGTCCTGGGGATAGCCCACAGGACATGCCAATGTGCCCTTATACCTCCGAACACTGTGTATAGCTGGCATATCAACTCTGTGCCTAGTTCCTATCTCTCTGATCCACTGTATTCCCATCTAAGTGGGACCAATAGTGCCCAGATCACTGGTGGAGGTAATTTATATAAAAGATATAAAGCATTTGGCCCCCAGGTGGGAGATGCTGTGAATTCCAGCCCTGCCACTAGGGGGTGCTGCTTCTCTCTGCCCACAGTTTTCCTCTAGGGCTTAAATCTTTACTGATTGATAGCCTGTCTTGAGGAGCCATCTGGAGGCATCCTTGCCTGGCACGGAACAGTGGCACAGTCTTTGATAAATTCGAGGGTAGTTGTCACTAGAGAGTCACAGAAACAATGGTGTGTGTCAAGGTGGGTGTGAGAGCTGGAGTCCTGACTCATAGTGTGACCTTAAGCTGGTGACTTCATCCTTACCTTTCCCTATTTCCTCTTCCTCCAAATAGGAATAATCATATGCATACATTGCTCCCAGAGATAATTGTGATGTTAAATCATGCTATTATTATTCAGCCCTGGCTTTTCAAATAAAAATGCTTGCTGCCTCTAGAGCCCTGGCTGACTACAGTAGAAATGTCTCTGAGCAGGGGAGAGGGCAAAATCAAATCAAAACAAAATCAACTCTTTCAAGGAACTCTGGGTCAAGAGGGAAAACAGTTACTACTGTGTGCTGTTCCTTTAACAGACACTGTCCAGAGGCGCGTGGAGAGAGGGCTATGGGCTGTCTGAGGAGCCTGTGACTTGACCTCTCAGGGAGTATTAAAGTTCCTGGTGATGGTGACTTTTCTCTTCCTAAATGCATCCTGCCATCAGCAATAGCTCTGAACTTGTCAGGTGCAGGACGCAACCTGCCTCTACTGCAGTGAATCCACCTGACATCCTGTCAGGAGATTATTATTAGATATTGTTAAATAATATGTCTACATGTCTGGAGACCCAGAAAAATTAGCTGAAAACTATCAGTAAGTCAAATGAAACCAGCTCAGCATACTTCCTTGGAGAAGGGTCAGACAGTAAACACTTTTGACTTTGTGGGCCACAGAGCCCTTGTTTCAGAAGTTAATGATGCTTTGTGGCATGTAGACACCTGTGGACAGCTGTCAGTGGAGCCAGGGTTCTCCAGATAAATGGAACCCATAGAAACCTGTGGAATATATCTGTGAATGGAAAGAAAATATTTGGGCCATGTGATTATGGTGTAAGGTACGTACAGATTACCCTTTTCTGTTTGTTAGGATGGTCAAACCTCTTCCCTCCACCTGTCTTTCCCCACTGTGCTATTACACGTGCCCTGAGTGTAGCCAAGGACACATTTTATAAAGTACCAAGGAAGAGGTTTCATCTGGGAGCGCTCCACCCTACCTCCCCGGGGTCACTGGCCGAGCCTCACCTCATGCTTGCCTTCCTACTTCACAAAATCCATTGAAGGCTAAAAAGCTGCTTACTCCTCAGTTTGCTTCAGACAGAGAGAGTGCTCCGCTGTCTAACTTCCTAGTTCTGTCCCTCACGGACATTTCCCCAATGAAAAGGTAGAAATCCCTGCCCCACCCTGACTCAGGAGCCACCAACATCGCTCAGTAATTTGTAAATCCTTTAATGGTGTCAACAACAACAAACAAAAAACAAACAAACAAACAAACAAACAAACAAAAAACCAGGAAAACCACAGCTCTCATCTTAAAGAGTATAAGAGAAAGTTTATTCTGGAGACATTTTAAGTGGGAACACAGATGAAAATTCCAAGTTCTGATGTGGAAGCAGTTTCATGAATTTTTATCATTTTATGGAACAAAGAAAGACACAAATCAAGTCAAGTTTGAAATACATTGGTGGGTACATCTGAGAGGCGGGTACAGGAGGATAGGGAAGCGTTTCTATAGGCTATCTGATGACATTCTTAGTTCTTGGGTTGGAAGCCAGTATGTCTGCTAAGACAATAGATTCTGATGGGTCTTTTTAAAAATCTATTAGTCACAGGATATTAGCTCTGACACAGAGGTAGGCGAGGGATGGTTGTTCTGGGGGCTGAAGCTAGCCCAAGGTAAGAAAATTAGCTTCTGTACAGTTAACAATCTAGTCTCTTCACAGTGCTGAACTTCTAATTGGTTAATCAGTCTGTAAATACAGTTTCTTTTCAGGAGTGTGTGTTCACAAGAAGGAGGAAGTAAGAGGAGGGTGGTTTCAAGGCCAGCGTGTAAAGACACATTCAACCTCAGGGACCGAGGTGAGAAGCTGGGCCATCTGTTCACAAGTCAAGAGAACTCGGGATTGGGCAACTACCCTTCTCCACAAAGCTTTTACCTCTAGGGATTCTGAGCTAATCTGCATAAACTTGGTACATTGTAGCTCCTGAGAGGTGGAGGCTGTCACAGGATTGATCTACTCATGAGGGGCACCAGCTCCCCTTCCACATAGTAGGCCCCCCTGCAGGACAGAGAATATACTTAGTCACATGTTGGTTCGGTGTCCTTCTGCCTCTTTCCCCTTCCTTTGTAGCCCACATAAGACCAGACTGCTGCCTTTATACTTTCTTATTTAAAGTGCCTAGTGTGTGCCAGGCATAGGCTTAGTGTGTCTAAAGCAACCCTCACACTCTTTGTTACTAGCCCCTCTGTATAGTGGAGAAAAATGATGCATAGCAAAGTCGGTTTTCTCCAAGTGGTGGTGAAGTGGCCAGCTGGAATCCGCACTCTCCTCACTAAACAAGCTCAGTGGGACTGCAGCCAGATCAGGCAGGATTGGAGCCTCACCTTCCTCAAAATCTAAGAACAATCCTCTCCCCACCACCTCCTCAAGCTGTTTTTCTAGGTTGTTTGAGTTGGCCATCCAATGGTGGCAGATACAAATGTCTGTTAGGTGCTCATCAGGAACAGTGGGGTCTCTCTCTCTCTCTCCCTCTCTCTCTCTCTCTCTCTCTCTCTCTCTCTCTGTGTGTGTGTGTGTGTGTGTGTATGTGTGTGTGTGGTGTGTGTGTGTCCCTCATGACTAGGGCCAATGTAGGATGCAGGCCCAGTGTCTCAAAGGCCTTTGACATTTTTCCAAACAAGCTGGAAGTTAAGCTTTTTTTTTTTTCTTTTAACTTTAAAAAACTCCCAGTTTTAAAATGTCTGTTTATTCACTCACCAAACTTGTATGGGTCTCCTGGTCTCATCTGAATCCTGGATGACATTCTGGGGCTTGATCCATTCATCTGTTCAGCTACTCATCCATCCAACCAGCCATCCATCCCTCCATTCATCCGTTACTTCATGCATCAATCCATCCATGCATCGATCATACAGATTTCTCTGGTCTCCTCATGACATTTCAAACAAATGAAAACTATAGCCAGGCTCCTGAGGCTGGCACGAACTGGCCTCCGCTCCCTTCTTGGCATTAGTACTCCGATTTCTCCTTTACATATTTTTCTCAACTGTGGCTTGCTTCTCATGGTCAAAAACACCCCACACACTCATACTGAAGGAGCTTTGTATTTACAAAATTGCCTCTCGTGTTAGACTCAGATAGTCAGATATAATTCTGTGCTGGGGCTAGCATGGATGGCTGCAGGAGATTCAAGGAAGGATCATGTCTATTCAGACTTCTTGGTTGGGATACCTGAGGCTGAATTCTAAAGAATGAGTGGGAGTTAGTCAAGTCAAAAAGTAATAGGAATGGGTGATAACTGTTTAAGGCAGAGGGAACTCTGTATGCAAGGGTTAGGGACAGCATGTGTCCTTGGCTATGAGATTAAAGTGGCTTGGATGAGTCCAGGCCAGGGAGAACTCACATCAGATGCTGGTGTGTTGTGTACTTTCTAGGAAGCTGTGGACATATCTCTTTGCACCTTCATGTTCTCTCCACTATGGGAATTATATTGGTTTCAACCTTATGGGGTTATCTTGACTGTCTCACAATAAGCTGTGCACAGGATGGAGCAGACATGCATAGTGCGCACTTCACAAATGCAAATTCTTTGCGCTGGGAAAGATGCTGAGCATGGTCAGAAGAGTCAGACCTTTAGAAGGCATTTCAGAACCTGAAAGGCTGGCACAGAGCTGGGGGGAGCACTGTCAGAGGGGAGTGTCAGGAGAGTCCTCTGGCTACTGTGGAGATTGTGTTTAAAGGAATAAGCTTGGATCTGCTCCAGAACCAGGCAGAAGCTGAAGGCCGCAAGGTGGGGCAAGGAGATGGAGCAGCCTGGGAAGTCATCAGTGGACAAGAAAGCAAGGTCTGCAGTAGACTAAGTGCCAGTCTTCTTTGACCATGGGGAGTCTTGGGAGGCCTTAGCTTCCTCATTGTGAAGCAGGCATGGTAATGGTGCTTATGCCTTAAGTTGTTGTGTATGTGGTTAGTTCAAGGGCTTCTCAGAATGGCAGATACTTAGCTACTTCACCATCTATTTCATCACACAGAAGCTAAGGGGGAGAGGAAAAGATGCTGGCATCAATTTTGTACAGAGAGGTTGAAATTGGGTCTATTTTAGAGTTCACTGGTATGGGAAGTCTTCCAAAAGATTGCTCAAATCTTATAACAGACCAGAGCTACTCTGATCAGCATCAGAGGAAAAAAAAAAAGGAGCCATTTATTTTGTCTGCATGTAAACGGTGCATTCACTTGCCTGAACCTTCCTTTGGTTTTTCTCATCTGATAGAACGCAGGAGAAACCCAAGGGACACAGAGATGCCCGAGCTACATAAGTACAGTTCTGTTTTCCACTTTGCGCTTCCCTGTGCCAGCAGCAGTTGAGCCCAGTCTCAGAAGAAGCACATGGGTCTGCTTCTGGTCTGCATATAACCTCGGATGAGTTACCGAGTTTCTAAGCACCGGTTTTCTCATCTCTAAAGTGGGCAGGTCGTGCTCATCCCTGAGCTGGTGAGGATTGTTACTGGGACTCACAGAAGACTTAGCTGCTGATGACTCGAGCCTGTTCTACAAACTGCAGTTGTTAGGTGGAGAGTTGACAGAGTTGGCCCACACCCCAGCTTCATTCACTACTCAGGGCAGATGTGGGCAGCTCTCTGTGGTACCAGCACCCCTGTGGGGGATTAGGATGGTAGAATCTCAATAGTGGCAGCTGAGGTCATGGTTAGGAAGCCAACTGTGTACTTTAAGAGAGAATGCTTGTCCTGGAGTTTTCCAGGGTTTTGGCTCATGGGTGGAATCTTTGAAGCCCCATCAGAAGAAACAGAGCAGTTCTCAGGAACCTGGAGGGAAGGTGGACACTGTTTCTTATCTTGGAGACAGTAGGTCAGGATGTCTTGGTGGGAAGAGAGTGAAAGCCCCAGATAGCTGGCTAGGAGTCCCCAGGGCATCACAGTTCCACTTGCAAGAACCACACAGTGATTTGACTTCTAACGAGTTGTCTGATGAGGTGAGAGTGATGCTTCAGTTGTTAAGAG
The DNA here is from genome assembly GCA_030674055.1 of Rhabdomys pumilio. Classification (NCBI taxonomy): domain Eukaryota; kingdom Metazoa; phylum Chordata; class Mammalia; order Rodentia; family Muridae; genus Rhabdomys; species Rhabdomys pumilio. The sequence goes on along the minus strand of JANHMN010000002.1, from coordinate 192,826,852 downwards.
TGAACCCACGTCTGGTTCCCAGTGCCCATGTCAGTCACCTCACAACTGCCTGTCACTCCAGCTCTGGGGGATTCAAGGCACCTTTTGCTGGCCTCCATGGGCACCTGAAATTATAGCATATATCCTACCCCCCCCATAGACATATAATTAAAATTAAAATCTTTTTAAAAATTGACCTTGAAAGTTAACTTTTTGCTTTAATTGCAAACTAGTCACATCATTTTTTGTTTTCCTCCCCTCCACTAAGCCTTTCCGTGTCCCCTCCCTCCAGCCCCTCCCATATTCACACTGTCAAAAGGGGACTTCTTTTTATAAACCTTATCTGTCAAACATTTACAAAGGGCCTACTATGTGCTGGTTGGAGTTTTAAATGCTAGAGTAAGAAGTTAAGACAGCTAAGGTCTGTGCCTTTGAGAGCTAATGTTCTAGTTGGGGAAATGGTAAAGGTAGATACTTCAGCTGGTGGGAGCCTGTCTGGACCTGTGCCATTTAATTTATTTAGTGCAAGAAAGGAAGCTTTGTGAAAACTCAAGGTCTGGATACTCCAGACAGAGGAAAAGAATGCACAAGAGTCCTGAGGCAGGCACAAGCTTAGCCTGTTTGAGGCCACAGACAGGTACAAGAGAGGGCAAGAGATAGTCTGTGTTTAGGGAGCGTGTGTGTGTGTGTGTGTGTGTGTGTGTGTGTGTGTGTGTGTGTTGTGCGCGCGTGCGCAAGCGCGCACGCATGAACGTGCATATATGGACACATGCATGGGCAAAGTGCTCACACAGCTAGTTAGGGAGTGCACTGTTGTAATGGAAGAGGTACAAGTTACTGATGGGTGAAACCTAATCAAGGAAAGACAAGAACCAAGAGGACAGGACAGGTTCTCCAGGAAGCGGAAACAGTATGTGTAAGGGCAAGGGTGAGGCAGAGCCTGGCGTATCCATGAAAGTAGATCTCAGGTCTGATGTTGGGGTTAGGGAGGGGGCCAGACTGGGGGGGGGGATGCATGACAATGAGGCAGAGGGGAGGCCTCACTCCACATAATGGGTGCCATCTCAGAATTAAGGTGCTGGGGAGGACAGTTCAAGAGATAATCAGGGAAGCCAAGGAGGGAGGCCTGAGCAGTTGTCAGAGTGAGGAGCAGTGCTGAAGTCAGAGAGGAGCGTTCCAAAGGCCTTGGGAAGAACGGAAAGAGCAGGATGTATGACAGCAGAGCAGTGCTTGCTTCTATGTCAGCGTCCAGCCTGGGGACACAGCACATAGGGACAGATTGGAGGCTGGTGCCAGTCAAGGTGTGACTTGAAGGTGGACAAACCAGATCAAGCCCTGACTTACTGGCTTCCTAGCTTTGTAGAACCATTTTCCTATGCCTCAGTTTCTCCATCTGTCAGGTGAAGACTACAGCATAGCCTGCCTTGCAGAACTATTGCATGGGCTGTCTACAGAGAGAAGATCCCAGGAAGCGGCAATTACTCAGCTCTCAACCCTTCCTGACTCCTCAGCCTTGACTCCTGTGTTCCCTCCCCAGCTTCTGTGTCCTTGACTACAGGATGAGAAGAATGCCTGCCTCGTGCTGCTCTTACGCCACACATGAGTAAGAGACGGCCTTGTCCGCTCCAGACACACTTCACCATCTTGTCCCCCCCCCCCTCTCTCCAGCAGACTCGTGAGACAGAATGGCGTGGTCCAGGCTGATGCTGGCAGCTTGCCTCCTTGTGATACCCTCTAATGTTGCTGCCGACTGCCTGTCCCTGTGCTCCCTGTGTGCAGTGAGGACTCAGGACGGGCCCCATCCCATCAACCCTCTGGTAGGTCTCAGCAAGACTTCTCCGTGTTATTCTATTTGTGAGTGGAGCCGGGGGGGGGGGGGTTGCATATCTGGGCAGCTGTGCCTCTGCCGCAGTGCACAGCGTGGACAGCCGGGTACCAAGGTCTGATGTTGTCTAGTTCCCACTGCATTCTAGACTTCATTACCATGACTCCCCGAGGCCTGCACAGAGACCGTGTTTCCAGGTAGTCAAGTGCCTGGCAACAGGATGTAGACCATGGGGTGCTTGCTCTGCTGTCTGAAGCGCTGGGTACACATTCCAAAGCTTTCTTTCCTGGCTGATAGGCATCTCCAAATTCAGTCTCCTGGCAGAAGCTCTCCCCTTGACACTATCAGGATCTGCTTCATGGGTCTGGGGCTCTTCAGGACTTGAGACTTTTCTCCTGGCTTGTTGACCATATTTTGAGTCATGCTTTCTCTCATGCCTCACCTTGTATAGTGTTCTTTGGCTGAGCTGTGGTGGACAACACTCAGGCTTGGCTTCTGCCCTGTCTTGCTCCCTTACTCTGGGACTCTTTCCTGGGTCTCATTTTCCTCATCTATAAGATGAGGGTTGACTCCCTGAGATCATGATGATTAGTGTTTAATATCTGTCTGGTCTGTATTCCTTGAGCTACACACAGTGTGTCCACCACACAGTGTGTCCGTGCTCACTCTCAGAAAAACTATGTGGCTAAGCATGGGGATTCCAGCCTCAGACCTTCAGAATTCAAGTTGCAGTGTTGCCCATCACTGTCAATGTCATTATAGTCATGGAGGTGACTGAATGCTCCCTACAGCACTATGAAGTAGATCCTGTCCCCCCCCCTCAGGTGTGCTGAGCCCTCCCATTCTCCACGCACATTCTTTCTGCTATTCAGAACCTCTCTGTCTCAAAGTGTTAGCAGCCTCCTCCTCAGCTGATAGAGGTCTGGAGAGCAACTATATACCCTTTGAAGATAGCAAGCGCATGCGTGGGGCAATTGGAAGATCTTGCTTCTACTTTTGGCCTTGCCACCTGTGTCCCTGTGCTTTTGGGATGACTGCCTTGCCTCTGTAAGTCTAATTTCTCATCTCTCACATGATGAAGTTCTTGTATCCTTTCAGATTTGCTCTCTGGAGTGCCAGGACCTGGTGCCGCCCTCAGAGGAGTGGGAGACATGCCAGAGCTTCTTGTCTTTTCTCACCCTGTCTGCCTCTGGGCTCCGCAGTAAGGATGACTTGGAGAATGAGGTTGCTTTGGAAGAAGGCTACACTGCATTGACCAAGCTCTTGGAGCCCCTCCTGAAGGAGCTGGAGAGAAGCCGACTTCTTACCAGCATCCCGGAGGAAAAGTTCAGGGCTCTCTCCGGCAGGTTTGGCAACGGAAAAGAATCTGAGCTGATAGGTGCTGACCTGATGAATGATGAAGCCGCACAGGCTGGCACGCTCCATTTCAATGAGGAGGACTTGGGAAAACAGGCCAAACGCTATGGAGGCTTTTTGCGCAAATACCCCAAGAGGAGCTCGGAGATGGCCGGGGACGAGGACGGGGGCCAGGATGGGGATCAAGTAGGGCATGAGGACCTATACAAACGCTATGGGGGCTTCCTGAGGCGCATTCGCCCCAAGCTGAAGTGGGACAACCAGAAGCGCTATGGTGGTTTCCTGCGGCGTCAATTCAAGGTGGTGACTCGGTCCCAGGAGAACCCCAATACCTATTCTGAAGATTTAGATGCTTGATGCATAACACTTCCCCTCCATGGAGTTGGGTCTGCTCCCCTACCCTTCCTGTACTAGAGTTTCATCTTCTTGTGCTTGTCCCAAAGCTTGCTCCATTCAGCACTCCTATGAAAACATCTAAGCCCAGCCACCCCCCTCCTGTTCTGCCTAGGAGTGCAGTGCTTGTTTGAAGGCAGAGTCAGGGAAGAGTGGCGATCCCCTGCCAATAGGCCCAGTGTCCAGCTCAAACCCCTACCTCTAAACTACCACTACTAGTGGTAGCTTTTCGATATCAGCCCAACCACTCTGTCCCTGTGACCCATCCCCACCCCTAGAATCCAGAGAAACTTGGGGTTTTTTGTACCTATAGGTCTGTGGTATCTAAACTTCACTGATCGAGTGCTCCTTTTGGAAGAAAAATGAGCACTCCCTGACAGTATTGCATGTGAACCGTGAGACACACAGTGTAGAAACATAAAACCAGATAAATGCAGATGACGATCTTAACTGTGTTCTCAGCCACAGAGGCTCTTATGCTCCCTACTCTGGAGGCCACAGGCTAAATGAAAAGCCTTTTCACGCATAGGGATTATAACCCTAGGGAGACCAGGCTTCTAGCATGCTAATTGTCTGTGCATCCAGAGTCCTCATGGTTTCAAATGTGTCCTGGAAAAGCCCAGCTCCTAGACTCTGGTTAGGACCATGCCTTTCCCAAGAGTGAAATCCCCTTGCTCATAATGAAAACCCGTTCTTCTGAAGGCTGAAGTGATAAGGGAGGGGGGGAGGAACAAAGCAAACTAATTTGTTCTGTACAACAACTTCAGAATTTGGGCCAGTTCCCACAACCCTCATTAAAAGTGATCAGTATCACACTTCTAGCCCATGAGGAACTGAATCGGAGTGGGGCTGATGCGGCTGGGCACAGCTGTGTTCTTCACTAGTGGAGTTGGCTGCGGGAGCCAGAGCCGTTTGGCTGAGCCATTTGGCCCAGCATATGCACTGGTACTGGGAAGGGGGATCCAGAAGCAGTAGCTGAAGGAGAGCCTGTCCCGCCTCAACACTACAGTGAGCCTCATTCTCTATGTCTCCAAGTAAAAGCAGAGAAAGAAGAAAACAACTGGGTGTTTGGGATCAAGTGGACTCGCTGGATCCAAATAACCCAGAATCAGAGGCAAGGGCCTCCTTGGTTTCCTCTCCCCATCTCCAGGCAGATGTTTAGATTGATAGGTTAAGGAGCTGGGGTTGGACAGGAGAGGAAGCAGATTGGATTTGTATATTTGCATAAGATATCTTGAGTGTCCCTTTCCATACACAGGCCTGTAGAACTCTTTCTGTATTCGGAAATGTGTATGTGTATTGTTTTACGGTGACTTGTGGCTGCTAAAAAAAAAAATCGCATTTATCCAACTTTCTTGGAACATGTGAGTCCTTATTAGGTTTGTGTAGTTTTCTGCTTCTCTGGTATAATAAATAAAGTTATGCGATGCCTTGTTTGCATGAGTATATTCGAGTCGTCTCCAAAGAAAGTGTCTACATATATGATATGTATATACTTACATAAGCACGCACACATGTGTAGGAGGGTTGAACCTGGTGCATCCTGAGTGACAGGCAAACACTCTACCACCAAGCTACAGCTCCAGTCCCTATAGTCATATTAGAACACAGTGTGAAATAACAGAAAGTGCGACAGTGAGTGTTCCACAGATTCATATCTGTAAATTGAGTCTGTGACTTTGGGCAAGTCATTGACCTCTCTGGACCTTACTTCTTATTTCTATAAAATAAATATGAATAGGGCAGTGTTTGTAGTGTGGCTGAGAGGATCAGATGAAATCAAACATGTAAAGTTCCCAGCACTTAGGTTAAGTAAGTGAGAGTTTCCTTTCCCATGTGGTCTTAAGGAACAATGGCAAAGTTGGGCATTTGGTAACAAAACAGGGAGGACACAGAGAGAGGTACTGCAGCCTCGGGGCCACTCTCTGTGTAGGGAAACTGGGACAAATCACAGACGTTCCTAACAAGAATGAATGTGTTAGTGGCAAACATATAGTGTCCTCTGCTAAACAGACATCTGTCATTGAATGGTACACATAAGGTGTCTTTACATAGGGTGTGTCAAAGCGTCTGAATGGCTGTAGATGTGGCTTCCAGTGGGACCCTTGCTTAGAGTGACTTTCCAGAAAGCACAGGGTGAGGGGTGTGACTTTCATTCTCTATTCCTTTAATGAGGTACTAATTGAAAGCCTACCGTGTCTGGAGGGCCTGTTGCTGGGTGCTGGAAGTGCAGGGAGACAGCGTGGACATGCTATGCTCTCTGTCCTTACAATGTCATAGAAATCCAGCTTTGAAGCGAGCGTCAGGCTTTACTCATCACTTTGCTAGCAGGCAAAGTACCACACTGCTTTGTTTAAAAGTCTGTAGTTTCTTACAGTTTTTATAGTGTGAGCAACTGTGTTGACCTCTCTGAGCACCTCAGGGTGCTCTTTGGGTCCCGTGACCACCAATAGGAAGTTGTAGTAGTTCAAGCATGTCTGTAGGCACAGGAATCGCCGGGAATCATCGGGACATTATTGCTTTAGGAAACAGGGTTTTGATGTCTAACCAGACAGCTGCGTCAACTATTTCTTAAGGTGGATTTGTAGGCGTTTGCTTTTCTCGAGGCAAGAGGAAAGAGATTCAACCAAAGCTGGCCAGAGCATAAATTTCAGGACTCAGTAAAGCTTGACTCATTCTGTCTCTGCTTAGCCTATAGCTCTCAGACTAAAAGTCTTAAGCTGTTGGCAGTGCCTGGCAGCAATGAGACTGTCTTAGGTGCTTATTAATTTCTGAATGTTTTGGATCTATATCTATATCTATATCTATATCTATATCATCTATATCATCTATATCATCTATATCATCTATATCTACACACACACACACACACACACACACACACACACACACACACACACACATATATCTCCTTCAACAAGTTAGAGGACCAACAAGTAAGGAAAAATAATGGTACTTGCTATAAAATGACTGTGCTGCAGAATTGAAGGACAGTAAAACTGTTTGGGAAATCCTTCTCTTAGGGATATTCTTTCTTGGTGGTCACAGGAAAGGGAAGTCTAAAGGGGCCTGAGCTTTGAACTCATTTTATCCAGCCACACCCAGGTCCAAAGCAGACACTTAAATCTGCCTGAACACGTTTGTAGATGGACACTTCTCAGCATCGTCCTCCACTTCGGTGGGCCAGAGTATCATCTCTATCAATTTCACCCACTGGGTCCTGACCTTGCTGTCTGTCAGCCCGTAATGTTCTCTGGGAAGACTTTTCTGTCACTTCCAAACAAATGTCTTATGACTATGACAGGCAGTTTGTTGGCTTATGTCATGCAAACAATTGGCATGGTTTTGCTTCAGGTAGAACTGGAACAAGGTGCTCTCTCTCTCTCTGAGGATTTGAGGACCTGTCCATCAAGAGGCTCCTTCTCTTCAGTGGTGAAGCCTCCTTATATTTTTAAGGCTGCTTCCAAATGTTTGAGGCCTTGCGAATGCAGTTTTCTGTCCTATGCATTGTTTTCACAGGAGCCCTAGCCAATGCTTTATTGCATCTCTGCAGCAGCATTTGGGTCTTATGATCAATAATGAGCTAATTCCAGTCATCGCAGATAGGTTTGTGTGGTGCTCTGGTTGGTCAGAGCATGAACATCATGGGATAGGATGGAGAAAGGGCTGGTTCAAGGGCATGGGGTGGGGTGTGTGGAACAGAAGCATGATTCCCAGCAGGTAGGGAATGTGCCAGACCGCACAGCAGCGAATCCCTCTCCAGCGAGAGGAGGGACTGGTGGGGACAGGGAAAGCTGGCAAGCAGATGCTGTGGGAAATGTACAAGAGACTTCAGACATCTGGCTCTGCATGATGGCTCTCAGTTGGCGCTAAGTAATTATAAAAGAGTATTACAATACGCACAGCTGTGTGCCTGACACCAGACATTCCTCTCGCACCACTTTATGATTCCATTTGTCAATTTTTGAAGAATAAGAACTAGCCCTTAAAATACTCCCATATGGGACTCCACAGGATGGCCAACAGAGTCAACTAACCTGGACCCTTGGGGCTCCCAGAGACTGAACCACCAGTCAAAGAGCAAGCACAGGCTGGACCTAAGTCCCCCATACATATTACATAGCAGATATGCATCTTACTCTTCATGCAGGTCCCCCAACAATTGGAGCAGGCTTACCCTGACTCTGTTGCTTGACAGTGAATCCCATTCCCCTAACTGGGCTGCCTCGTCTGGTCTCAGTGGGAGAGGATGTGCCTAGTCCTGCAATGACTTGATGTGCCAGAGTGGCTTGGTACCTGAGTGGGGGGTCCCCCTTCTCAGAGGAGAAGAGGAAGTAGGAAGAGGGGATGTATGAGAAGGAACAGGAAGGAAGGGGGCTGTGATTGGATGTAAAGTGAATAAATAAATTAATAAATAAACAAATAAATAAATTCGTCCTATACATTATGGATTTCACAATACTATTGTTCCGACGTCCACTTTTTAGGTTACTTTCATGGTTACTAAGAGACATGCCTATGAGGAGTAGACTATATGGCTCTAAGGGCACAGAGTATTTTGGGCTCAGATTTTCAGTCTCTTCAGTGGAGAGAACACTGACTTTACTGTTCAGAGACAAAAATTCAGTAGTATCAGGTAAGTCTACAATATACCTGACTTGCCTTAAGTCATGTGTGCTACACACTGCTATGTTCTGAGGGTCCAGGCCCATGGTCTAGCTCTGTGCACCAACCATGGAAGGGGACTGGACCTCCTCAGAACCTGGGTTTCTGGTGGTGACTCTGATCACGGTGTGTCTGATACCACCGGAGTGAGGCACATGTCTGTTGAATGAACAACATTCTACTGTTTCTGTAAAAGAAGTGGCATTAAACATTTTTTTTTCTTGAGTTGTAACCTATGTGCTCTGAAATCCCCTCAAGCGTGGATACTTAGAACATTTCCACACCCTACAGGACTCAACAAGACCTGTTTTAATGAGCTATTTGTGGGGACAGAGAATATCACAGCCCTTTCAGATTCCTGAACTTCTGTCCCTGCCTAAGGCCACTGTGCAGTGGTCACAGTGCAGACAAGCACCAGCTACCAACATACCAACACCTTGGTAACCTTTAAAAAGCCCATTACTAATACGTAAGCAGTGTCCAGACAACATGGAATACAGTCTCTAGACAGGAAGCTTGTTCATAATGATCATGACAGTCATTACCATCTTCTGCTTTGGGTCACCCCTCTCCCACCCACCCTCTCTCCAAGCCCCTCATAGGAACCAGCCTAGCAATGGGGCTTATCTATTAATTAAAGTCTCCAAAGTGAGACAACAAAAATCCCCACATCGGCCTTGGGAACAACTCATCCCTAACGGATGTCAGTTTGACATCCTTAACACAACACAGGAGTGTGCAGATTTATAACAAAGATTTATAATTACTCCTCCAGCTTGTAAATGTGCACCCGTGTTGCTCTCACGCACAATTTGTCGTGTTGTGTCTAATTTCAGTTGAGTCCGTTATTTGTTCTCCGGAGCTTTTATTACCGCTGACAGGAAGTGTGTTTTCTGAAAGCAAGGACCTGTCTTGTTCTCCAATGCTTCCGGGCCCCTGCCAGGCCCCTGAGGAGCTGCCCTAAGGTCTGAGAAGCCAGGGGAGCTTTCTGATTGTTGACAAGATGTGTGAAATATTGAGATTTAGAAAAGGAGCACTGGACAGAGAGTCCAGGCCCATGGGTCTGCACAGCAGCCGAGGCAGGGGACTGGATCTCTTCAGTTTTCCATTAAATGCTGCTGATAGCGTTTCAAGCTTTCAGGAGCCCACACATGACGATTTGCATCAGTAAATTCAGACCGAAGCCACCGAGTTTCGGTTGCCTCCTACACAAATAAAGTCAATGGTTTCTACCCTATGAGTTGAGAAAGTTCTCAGACACACAGGGATAGCGCTGGCTAAACGTTGTTGCATGACCCTTCCCTACTTGAATTCATCTCATCTCTGATGAACACTATTGAACATCTACTGAATACACAACACCAGGCAAGGAGCAGGGATTATCGGTGCTTAAGCAAAGTGCTCTTCCACAGGGTTCAATTTGCAAAGGAGGATAAAGTATCTATAAAAAAAATAAACGGATCTGACAAGGGTGGGGTTGGATGGTTGTGAGTTCTAGGAAAGAAAAGGGAGGAGGGAGTGAGTAATGGGGAAGGGTGGCCATTTAGAGAGGTCACAATGGCCTCTCCGAAAGGGTGGCATAAGACCAGAGATGTATAAGGCTGACATTAAGTTGTAGTTGGCTAGGGGTGTGTGTGTGTGTGTGTGTGTGTGTGTGTGTGTGTGTGTTTCAGGCACAGAGAACAACAAGTCCAAACGCTAACAGGAGAGTGTGTGGTTATTTGTGTAGAGGAGCAAGCAGGAGGGGGTGAGGGAGGGAAGGGGGTGGGATGGGGCAGAAGCAGATGGGCGCAGATGGCACTGGGAGTCCACCCTGTTCTGCCTTATACTGTCACCCGTGTGAGCCTCCAAGGGTCCTGCTCAGGACAGTTTATAACATGTGGCTCAACTGATGGACCCTGGAAAAGACCCTAGACTTTTAACCCATGGGGGTAGGAGCTTCTGGAAGGATGTAATCTGGGCCAGGTCAATTGGCATCACCAAAAGAAGATGATGGAAGATTCTGGAAGTAACCCAGGAACTTTCCTTTCCTGTTATCAAGGATCCAGTCATAATAATTTCTCCAAAACAGGCAGCAAGGGGAATTGGGACTTGGGGCTCCTGGGTGGTTCAAACTCCCCACAGGCAAGGGATAGGTCTGGGAATGCTGCAAGTGGAGTTTGCAAAAAATCAGTAGCACTTGAGAAATTAGCTTGCAGGAGTCACACAGAGCTCCCACTTCCCCATCCTTCTTAGCCTGAAGAATGTAGCCTCATGCTTTGAGCTTTTATGAAGAACATTGGTCTCTGAGTTGCTTTATATAAAAAAGATTCATCATTGTCAAGTATATATGTATCATATTTTTTTTTTTTTTTTTTTCAAACAAAATTAATTTTATTTCAGTGGGGGGGGGTTCTTTTCTTTTTTTTTTTTTTTTTTGAGGGTTACTACTTCTTACCCATTTATAAAGATCTTAAAACTTTCAAGAATGTTCATGTGAAATTAATCAACAGTCAGGGTTGAGGCAAGGAGTCTTCACTAACCCCTTCTCTGGAGCTAATGTATGATCCCTGAACTCAGGACTATGTGGTCCAGCTGGGGAGATTCCTTAGAGCAATAGTTCTCAATCTGTGGGTTACAAACACTTCAGCAAACCTCTAGCTCCAAAAATATCTACACTATAATCCATAACAGTGGTAAAATTAGGTATGAGGTAGCAACAAATGTAACTTTATGGTTGGGGGGTCACCACAACGTGAGGAATTGTGCTAAAGAGTCACAGCGTTAGGAAGGTTGAGAACCACTGGCTTAGAGCAAATGCCAGTAGCAAATGCATGAGGAGTTATTCTGACAGGGCGGATGAGTGCAAGGAGCTTTGGTCATAGAGAGCAGAGGCCCGGCCTGGTGGGAGCACCATGAGGGAGTGATTTCCAAACGAAGGCCTGGCGTGCTACAGAACATTCTAGAGACAGGAAGAGCTTGATCATGCAAGCCCTGTAGATAGCCATGGGCCTCATCTCAGAGATGAAGAAAGCAAGTAAAAGATCTAATCAAAGAAGCAGAATGACCAGAGCACTGAATTGGAGTAGCATCCTGCCCCAGAGCAGTGTGATACCAAGGCTTTAAAACCTTGTATTGCTGGGGACGCTCTTCTCCTGGCCATGTTGTGAATGCCGCTGGATGCAACACTCTGTGCTGTCAATGGATGCTTCTGTCATTCATTCTGCCCCAGAGCTCACATTTGACAGGGCTAGAGAGATGACTCAGGGGTGCTAAGAGTGCTTGCTGCACAGACATGAAGACCCGAGTTCTGATCCTAGCACCTGTGTAAAGAGCTGTGCATGGCTGTGCACACACTGGTAACCCCAGTGCTGGGAAGCAGAGACAGGAGTACCAGTGAGGCTTGCTGGCTGCTACAGCAGCTCCAAGTTCAGTGAGAGACCTTGTCTTAAAGGAATAATGGGGAATTGGTAGAGCAGGGTGTTCCTTTATGTCTTCCATTTACACACTGGCACACACATGCGTATATCCACCCCACCCCCCAACACACACAGAAAAGGAAGGTGAGCCTGGGCTTGGTGGCACACACCTGTAATTCCATCACTTGGGAGGCAGAAGCAGGTGGATCTCTGAGCTTGAGGCCAGTCTGGTCTGTATAGTGAGTTCTGGCTAGCCAGGGCTACATAGTCCATCCCTATCTCAAAAACAAAAGCAAGCAAGCAAAGGAGGATGAGACAAAGACAGAATGCCAGGCTCCCACCTGACAGGAGCAGACAGAATGCTGGTCACTCTTCTTCCCCATTCTTGTTTTCATTTTTCAAGACAGGGTTTCTCTGTGTAGCCCTGGCTGTCCTGGAACTCTCTGTAGACCAGGCTGGCCTCGAACTCAGAAATCTGCCTGCCTCTGCCTCCCAAGTGCTGGGATTAAAGGTATGCGCCACCACTGCCCGCCTCCTCCCCATTCTCAACACCGACTGATCCTTTTACAGTCTCCATAGCTGTGTCTGTTCTAGACTAGCATATGATTGAAATGGTGCAGCACCAGCCTCTGCGGAGTGATGGTCACTCAAGTTTCCTTTATGTTTTTCCTCAGCATCCTAGCTCATGTCTTTTGGTCAATGGGTAATCTGTTAAGTAGATGGATTAGTTAGGGCTCTCTAGAGGAACAGAGCTGGGAAAAAAATACATACTAAGAGGTTTGTTGTTGTTGTTGATTGGCTTCTACAGTATAGTCTGAACAGTCCCACAGTGTCTGCCTTCACACTGGGGAGGCCAAGAACCTGGCAGCTGTTCAGTCCACGAATCCAGTCGCCTCAGCACCTCCAGTCTAACACTGATGGCCTGGGAATTCCTGAACAGCCACTGGTCTTCTGTCCACATTGGAAGGTGGAAGAAATGATTCTAATGTCAGCACATGCTAACAGCAGCAGCAGCAGCAGCAGCAGCAGCAGCAGCAGCAGCAGCAGCAGCAGCAGCAGGGTAGATGAACCTGCTGCAAGACTCAAATGGGGTACATGAATTTACAAGCATGACAGAAAGGCATCAGGAAGACAAGGAGCAAGACTCCACATTTAGCATGGGTCTTTTCACTTAACATAACTGCATCAAGAAAATCCCTTACAGGTGTGCCCAGCAGCTCTGAACTCTAGACCCCGTGAAGTTGATCAACCCTCATGTGGATGGATATTCTCTAGTTACTTCATGCATACACTGAAGGGCATCTTGGTTTTTTGGGGGGGAACATAAATTTATAACTAAGAGCTTTAATTATTACTAAAGTTGTCACTATATTATGTCATTACTTTTTAAATTTTTTTTTAAAATTTACATATGTGCATGAGCCTGTGTGAGTTTATGTGTGCCACCTCATGTAACCCCGGAGGCCAGAGGAGGTGTGGAGTTACAGGTAGGTATGACATGCCATGTAGGTGTTGTGACTCCAAACAAGGTCCTCTATAAGAGCAGTAAGTGCTTAACTCCTGAACCATCTCTCCAATCCCTGATAATCGTTTTGAATGAGGCAGAATGAGCAAGGTCTACATGTGGGGAGAACTCTCAAGGAACAACATTTAGCATAAGACTGACCGGAAGGAGAGCAAAGGAGCCAGCCATGACAGAGCTAAGGGAGAAGAGTAAGGGTGGGCCTTAGTGAGGAGTGCCTGAGACGGCATGGAGATGTGAGTGGGGGGTACCCAGACCAGCATGCGTGCATGGTCACAAAGACTTGGAGAATCTCATTGGCTCACTAACTATCAAGCTACTGGGACATTATGACCCAGGCTCCAGAAAGCTCCCTGTGTCTCTAACATCACAGTGTTTATGTAGAAAATCTGAGTCGTGTCCCACCAACCCCACTATGTCAGAATCTAGGTTCTATCTGCAAGCTAAAACAAACAAACAACCCAACAACAACAACAAAAAACAACAAAACAACAAACAAACAAACACAAAACAAACAAACAAAAACGGAGGCTTGAAGCAGGAGGAAGCTCGCATTCCTAGTCTGGCTTTGGGAATAATAGAACATAGAGACGAGAGATATGGAGTTCAAGATGTCTGCCATTTCTATCAGAGTCCTATCCTGGGCAGAAAGCAAGGGCAGAAAGAGCTTCAGAATTCAATTAGGCAATAAGGAAATTAGTGAAGAAAGCCTGCGGTGACTTCCTGCGTGGGTGGAGGAAGGGCAAGGCAGTGGCTGGGGCTGGGTACCGTAGTCTCAGATTACACAGAGTTAATGAGATGGCCAGAACCCAACCATCCACAAGGTCCACTTCTTTCAAGAAAATGGAGTCCTTTGTTGACATGGCAACCAGTTGAAAAAAGCTCTGCATGTCTGTGAGCAGTAAAAGAGAACATCCAGCACACAAAGGCAGTTCAGCTTGGCCCACCAGTGCATTAGGATACAATGTATCCAAGACCCCAAACAAAAATGCCTTAAAGCTCTCTGAAAAGTGAGACTGGCAGCTTATGGCCGTGTTCTGTTTAGCTTTTGCTGCATAAGCCACCATAAAACTCAATGGCTGAAAACTATTATGTGCACTGGGGAATAACTCTCTCTGAGTTTATTTTACCTGGACAGAAATGGGGGGCTGCAGAGCTGGGAGACACAGGTATTCACTCCATCTCCTGACAGCATATGGGTCCCTAGTATTCCAGCAGGTTAAACTAACTTCCAATGGAGCATGACATCTCAGATCAGCACTACAGGCAAGCAAATGCAAATTCGGCCTTAGACACCCAGTGCTGGTTTTGCCACATGTAATTGATGAAAGCAAGTCACAGGGCAAGTCCACAGAAGGGAGGAGGTGAGAAGAAGGCAAGACCACAATCTCAGGAGGCTTAGATGGGCGGGGCCTCACTAAGTCATCTCAGCCTCCTCTATGAAGCCAGCGGAACTCCAGGATCCTGCTTCCTCACATTCCACTCGGACTTCTAGGACTAAGATTGTGTTGGACTAAGAAGTCCAACGTAATGTCTATGGTCCTGGGGCAAGATGGAGGAACGGCTAAAACAGAGTGGGAAGGACACATATAGCAGTTATATGTTCAAAAGGTGTTTTGGAAGCCGTCGTATAACGTTTCTGTTTAAATTTCACTGGCTAGATTATTGGTCACATAGTCACTTTGTTACAAGAAATGCTGGGAAATACCATTTTGGTTTCATGTAACCAAATAGTCAGGCAGGGGACCATGGGAATTGGCTTTGTTGCACATGGAACTTTTGCCCCAGATGGCATAATTACGGTACTAGAAGGGGTGGTAACTCCCACGAATGGAGAACTTTTCCCTTATTTGGACAAATGCCTTTTCACCTTGCACACGTAGGCATCTGATATGTGAAGTAGTCACAACAGTGGATTGCTTCAGCACAGAGTGAACAAATTAGCCTGCGACTCTAATTTGAGATTTGTCATTGATTTTAGACTTGTCGTTTTTTCTGTTGAGGACCTGTGAACACTGGTGTGATGTACAAGAGGTCTCAAGATTCCCTACACTTTAACTTGTTAAATTAGATTTTCTAACATGCTTTAAACTCTGCAAAGTTTTGCTTGTCGGGCCAAGTAAGGAAAGTGTGGTAAAAATGAAAGTGAGTACATTAAATTAGCAAGTCCTGTGTTAAATGTTGAAGATAATTTAATTAACCACACTTGCAAAGGGGATAGATAGTTCTAATGGAGTTGACTATTAATCAAAAGTCCCTTGAAAGTGACTGCAAAGAAACAGACCAAGTTTTGTAAATTGAATTTAAAGGCTTAAGGACAACTGGGATGTTTTTTCTCAAAAAGCAATTGCAACTCACCGACTCTTAATTAAATAGCAAGTACTTTGTTTCAACTTAAATAACAAGACTCTTTGCCTCATGACATCTCTGATCCCACACAGGACTAAGCTGGGGTTGGAGATAACAAAGGTCCTGCTTGTCCCTTAGACTCACACCCTGCCAGCCTGGGTGGGGATCTTTAAGGACCTGGAATTGACAACAACAGAATGGGAAGGGAATGCAGGAAGCAGGCACAGGAAGCAGGTACAGGGGCAGATATAGGTTCATACAGACAGGCACAGGGAGTAGGGATAGAAAGACGCAGGGACACACAGACAGGGACAGACATATATGGATAGGCACAGAGGGCAGGCACAGGTAGATACAGCTGGCAGGCACTAGTGGGTACAGGCAGGCACAGGGCATGGGTGCAGGCAGGTGCAGGGAGCAGGCATAGGCAGACAGGGGCTTAAGCAGAAGCCAGGCTCAGGAGGCAGCCCAGGCCCACCTTGCCATGTCTACCTCCCAAGCGTGCACACTGCTCTTCTCTGCAGACTTTGTTTTGGAGGAAAGGGTCTGAAGATACACCTATATAAGAATAAGAGTTGGGACATTCACTAAAGTCCTGAGGAGATCCTTGAACAGTTCCCAGAACACCCCCAGGCTCTCCACCTGGGAGGGGACAATTTCTGCCCTAATAAAAATCAGAAGCAATCCTCACCGTTGTAGTGCCAGTTTCTGGTAGGGACACTGCTGCTTCCTATGTTGACACCAGGTTCTCAGCCTGTTGCTGTCTTCTCCAGAAACTTCAACCTTACTCCGGGGACACAGCCCTGTATAGAATCTGGCTCGGAGCTGGGCGACAGCTGAGACTACTTTCTTGTTTTCACTCTGTTAAAGCAGGGTTGGCTGCCAAGGGACTGGACTGGTGGCCACGCTCCTACTCAACACTTAGGCTCCTTCCTTTCCTAGACAGCTCTCTTCCCCACAAGCCCTGAGTCTACATAAGAGTTGAGATACACGAAGTCCAGGCATAGAGTAGGTCCTGGATTTACTTTCAGCGTCCTTTCCAGAAATCCAGTGTATTTTATGAAGCTCTTGATAAGTCTCAAAACCATCCTGCTCCTTTGCTACAGCCTCCACAGGTACTTCGGGACTTGGGCCATCACCTTGGGGCACAATATCTAAGTTCTGGAGCAACAATGCATCCACCGCAGGGGGCAGCAACAAGCTAGGTGGCTTCAGCCAACAGAATCTGATCTGGGCGCGCCCCCTTGTGGCCACCTGGATCAATACACTTGGGGGAGTTTTGCCACCATCTGAGTAGGCTTAAGAATCTAAATCCTCACCAGTTCCTGGTAGGGACACTGCTGCTTCCTATGTCGACACCAGGTTCTCATCCTGTGGTTGTCTTCTCCAGAAACCTCAACCTCACAGGAGGGAGCTCAATAGTGCACTGACTATAAATGGGTAGTTATTAGCGTTAAGATGAAAAGTCCTTGGGCTTTTGTTGTTGTTTTTGTTGAAATACCTTTTTCTTCAATACTGTCTTCTTTTTGGCTAGAAATGATTAAGCAACTTTCTGGTTTCAAAGAAAAGGAAACCAGGCTTGGAAATCTTGAGGGCACCTGTGGACCTTGAACTTGGATGACTGCCTTTGGATTTCAGTTTTAGTCAAGTACGAAACAATGCTCCTCTTCATCCATTCCAGCTTTCTCCACTTAAAAAAAAAGTATGAAGATAAAGACAGGATCACAGTAGGGCCATAGAGATGTCTCTGGGGTTAGAGAGCAATAGTTACTTTTGCTGAGGACCCAGTTCAGTTCCTAGTATGTACGTTGTAGTTCAAAACCATCTATAGCTCCAGTTCTAGGGGATCCAATATTGTCTGACCTCCCTGGGTCAGGCATGGGTATGGTGCACTCAAATACATCCAGGCAAAATAGTCATACATATAAAATAAAATGGCTTATGATATTTGGCTATCTACTACTCCCAGAGCTCTAGGGGAAGTTTAGAGTAATAACCACTATGAAAACAAAGGTGATAAACCGTAAATGCCAAGGCACTCAGCTAAAGTGGCCCCAAGTGGTGTCAAAAGATGACAAGGCAGATTTTATTCAAGGACACCCATGGCGGAAGGTATAAGGACCAAATCAATAGAGGAGACGTGGTAGTCGTTATAGCCAGAAACTGGACTGCACTCAAGTCCAGCTCTGAGGAGATGAGTGAGGACATTGTATACATACATACATGCACTATATACATTATTTCATGTTCCTGGCCCGGTGCCTGCCTATACCAGCTTGGCTTTGTTGTGGATACAGCTGTGTGAGCAAGGGTCATAATCAAGGAGTGGAATGGTGCTTGGTCAGCACAAAATTACCACGAGGAACATTAAGGACAAGGGGTTTCTTGGTCCCCTGGGTTGATTAGCAGTACCGGCAGGCCAGCACAAAACCAGACACCAGACACCAGATACCAGGGATGTGGGCTCCTACAAAGTGACAGCATGCTTGATTGAACCGGAGTCTGGGAGGACAGAGAAGTCTCACGAGCCGAGAACTTAGCTCCATTCATCTCTTCTCTTAATCACGTATCTTCTCGTTTGTTTATTCAATTACTTAATTGAGCATTCTTTTGTACCTCTGTTCACCTCCTCCCCATTTACTCATCCTCTTCATCATGAACTCCTCCCCCAGTCCACATACCTACCTATCTGTCATCCTTCCTTGCCCTTCCCTCCCTCTCTCCTTCTTCGTCTTCCTTCCCTGTCTGCCCCGTCCAAATTTTCACTCCTTCTCTCCCTCTGTCTCTTCCTGCTTTCCAGCCTCTTCTGTCCCCTTCGCTTTCCTTCCCACATTCTAACACTGACTCTGCTTCTTTCCATCAGTTTATCCCTTCTTTGAGTCCTCATGCTTACTCTAGAAGTTTAGAAATGGTTTAAACTCCAGTGCAGCATCTAAAGCCACTCAATCTAGTAGCAGTGACTCACTGTGGTAGGATTGCAGGGCCTGGGGAGGTTACAGGGATCCCGAGTCTTTGGGAATGGTTGGAGAAAGATGTGGGCAAAGGACATTACAATGCTCCCGTGGGATTGGGGACCTCTGGCTGGAGTTTGGAAGCACAAGGACTGTCAGGAGACAGTGGAGGGCAGGTCCAGATGCCTGACTTCACCCTGTTTCTCTCCCAGGTATTTCATCCTAAGACTTTTTGGGCTCTGCACACTGTGTGGCCAGATTTGTACTCTGTCTTCTCCATGCCACTCTGGCTTCCCCTGGAGAACAGTCATATCATATTGCAAGACAGCCAGGTTGTCTCTAATGTCCTCGGTGATAGTCTACTCCTTTCCAGTCATTGCTGCAATCATTGTCTGGGCTTCCCCTTGCTCTGTGCTTATACACCAGGCTTCAGGGATGCCTTTATAGAATAACCCCTAAAGTGGCTCCAGCAGCCCTCTCTTCTACTTCTTCCTCATGCTGATAGGTTTCAGGCCTTTCAATTTCCACTTGTCAATCGGTCTCTCTCCATGTCAGTCAGCCTGATGTGTACTTAATTCAAAGCTCAGTCAAGCCATGCCTTCTCTGTCTCTCAGGGATCACCCCGACCTCACACGGACATCCTCTGCCTCCTGAGTTTCCTCGCTGAAGCTCTAGTATGCTTATAATCTACTTGAAAAAATACCTTTCAAGGAAACCCCTTTCCCAGCCAGGGATTAAGTTCAGCCCTCTTGGGCAGACATTCACAGCTCCTTGTCATCTGATACTTCGTATTTCTCCCAGGTTCTATCTTAGACATTCTCTTCCATGCTTCCCAAAGCTCCACATCTCCCCCCGTGCATCTGTTCTTACTTACCTCTCCAGAAGACTGGTGCTCGTCTTTCAAAATATGACTGGCGCTGTGTCAACACTCAGCATGTTCTAGCGAGTCTGTCCATCTCCATGCAACAGGCTGAGAGCCTGTGATGGTTGATCTTCATTGTCAACTTGGCTGGCACCTAGGAAGATGCACTTCCAAGTACGGCTGGGAGAGAGTTTCCAGAGTTTTAACTGAGGAGGAGCGACACACCCTGAATACAGACAATACCATGCCAAGGGGGTCGGGTCCTGAACCAAATCAGAAGGATAGGCGGCTGCCCCTGGGCACCAGCATCCATCTTTGTCTGCTTGCTGACTGAAGATGCAGAAGGGGTGTGAGGCAAGCTACCTCACTCTCCTGAGGCCTCAGCTTGAAGTGAGCTAACCACCATGCCTCCCTTGCCAAATGGGATAATACAATTTTCCTTCTTAAAGCCACCTGAAGAATTTTATCATAGTAACTGGAAGAGAGGCTATTACAAAGGATATGGGAGACTGAATGTGGTGGTTTGGATAGGAGTGGCCTCTACAGACTTGTGTGTTTTAATGCTTGGCCCATAGGTAGTGGCACTATTAGGAGGAGTGACTTTGTTGAAGGAAGTATGTCACTGTTAGGGAGGTCTTTAAGATCTCACATGCTCAAGTTAGGCCTATTGTGGCATTTACTTCTGCTGCCTGTGGATAAAGATATAGAACTCTCAGCTCCTTCTCCAGCATCATGTCTGCCATGCTTCCTGACATGATGATAACGGATTAAACCTCTGAAACTGTAAGCCAGCCCCAATTAAATGTTTTTCTTTGTAAGAGTTGTCATGGTCATGGTGTCTCTTCACAGCAATGAAACCCTAACAAAGACACTGAGACTTCTCAGAGTTTTTACTCCATCTCAGTCTCCAGAATGGCATCTGGCAAACAGTAGGTGCTCTGTGAACACAGGCAAGTAGATCAACACAGTATCTCTATGGATGCCTGTCACAGTGTTCCTCCCCTTTCTCTGGCTTTTATATTCTTTTGGATCCATCTTGCTAAATGTTTCCTGAGCCTAGGAGGAGGTGATATAATGTCCTGTTTAGCATTCAGTAGTCATTCATTTACTCTCAATGCTTTTACAAGTTCTGAGCCTTTGTATTAACTATTGCATAAAGGAGTTTGGCCAGCACGGACAGCAGCACTAGTGTATCAATATAAACATACACCAGTAAATTATAAAATATTTATAAGCCATTTTGTAAACGTGTCTACTTAGCAAACTGAGAGTAGTAGGCGACCCTCTAGGGCCTGTGGCCTCCCCAGCCATGGACTTCTAATGAGGCACACATTCCCTTCTGTGGAGTGGGGTACAAATATAATCATGAAGCTGTTGGTTACCCCAATACCCGCTATACCACTATTGCCCCACATCTCACCTGACAGGGTTTGTATCTGCAGAAGACACAGACTGCAAAACACCCTCCAGTTCTGTGAAAGTTTGTTAACAGGGATGAGGTTTTCAAGTCAGTTTCCGTTTGATTTCTGGAGGTAGTATTATCTACCCATACAGGGTATCTTCATTCAACCATTAAAAAATGTATGTGTGCATATATATTTAACATGTGAAATGGTGTGTGCACATGCCCATAAATTCATGTGTGGAGACCAGAGGAGGACTTTGGGTATTCTCTTGACACAAGGTCTCTGACTGAAAATGAAGCCAAGCTTTGAGGCAGGAAGCTTCAGGAATGTTTTCACACCACCCCTATAATGCTTAATCACAGTGTTTCCAGCCACATGTCATGTTGTGATCTGAATGACAAACGCCCCCTATTAGGTTATGCGCTTAACATTTAGTCCACAGTTGGTGGAACTGTTGGGGAGTTTGTGGAACCCTTCAGAGGGCTAGCATTCCTGGAGGAAGTACATTACTGAGACTGGGCATTCTGCTTCTTGCTCATCACCTTCACTTCCTGTGTAAGGTTGAGACATGATCAGCTAGCTCCTCACCCCACCTGCTCACCTGACACTACGGACTCTAATCCTGTAGAACTATAAGCCAAAATAAACCCTTTCTTCTGTAAGACCATGGTCATGGTACTTTGTCACAGAAACAGAAAAGTAACCAAGCCTGGTTTTTATGTGGGCACTAAGAATTAAAACTCAGGTCCTATTTTAGTTAGGGTTACTTACTACTGCTACGATGAAACACCACGATCCAAAGCAGGTTGAGAGGAAATACTTTATTTGGCTTACACTTCTGCATTGGAGTCCATCATTGAAGGAAGTCACGGCAGGAACCTGGAAGCGGGGGCAGGGCAAAGAGGGGTGCTGCTTACTGGCTTGCTCATCATGGCTTGCTCAGTCTACTCTTGTAGAACATGGGACCACCAGCACAGGGATAGCACCACTCACAATGAGCTGGGCCCTCCTCCATCAACCACAGATTAAGAAAATGCCCTATAGCTGGAGGCATTTTTTTGGTTGTGGTTCTCTCCTCACAGATGACTCTAGCTTGTGTCAAGTTGGCATAAAATGCAGCAAGCCACCGAGCCATCCCTCCATCCCTAAGTTACCTTTTAAACGGCTTACAAAGTAGTAGGTTTTCACGTGACTCTGTCACACCACCTTAGTTTGGGCTAAGCCCCCCTTGCCCTCTCCAATCCCTCTCCCATCCCTAAACCTTTCTATCCTTAGTACTGTCCCCAACTACTTTCCTATTACTCATGCTATGCTATCCACTGCATTCTTAGAGCCTCTGCCCACTCCCTTCTCATGAACCCTTTCTGGTTTTCCAGCCTCTGTAAGCAAACCAAGCTAAACGTATAAGCCTGCAATTTGAAGCTAGGATGTATGTATGAGAGTGAATGTGTCATATTGCTCTTTCTGAGCCTGACTCACCTTGCTCAGCAGAACATACGGAGAATTATTCATCTAAGCTATCCTATTTTCTCTTATTAAATACTTTCAATAATCCTGGATTATAAACCAGCTTGTCCTTTGGGCTGGTACTTTACGATTTATACTTTGCCTGCTCCTAGATTCTTTAAACTTATTATTTAACTACTTTAAACTTAAAAAAAGACTAGTCTAAGAATAATTAATTCACTTTGTTGCACAAAGATAACAGTCGCAAGAGACAGTATTAAAACCCAGCATGTCTATGTCTTCAAATTTAGTGCCATGTCTTTCATAAAATTCCAGGCCACCACTGTCGCATGCACAAGCCCATTTCCTGCAGTTTGGGGTGTGAGTGAATGCCTCACACTTTGGACTTTGAGACTATCCTGTCATGGTGTCCTCTGTATTTACAGAGGCCCCAGTCCTGAGATATGAAATACTGAGAGAATTTTCACTGAGCAATTTTCATCGACTTCTCCGTTTACAAGGTTCCCTGCCTCTTTTAACTTGCACCCATCTATTAAGTGGGAGGTGTGCACCCAGCAGCAAATGTGAGGCTTAATCAGCAGCTGGTACCTGTGGGGCACACCTCTGCTTCCACAGGATGAGAAATGAGGAGCCTAGCCAAGGCAGAGTCAGCTTTCCAAAACCAAGAGGCTGGTTAACTAATTAAACACAATGTTAATTGAGGAATTTTTAAATTTTAAAGACTTCAGAGGTTGGAAGGGGACATCTACTTTAGTTGTCACTAGAATTCAAAATTTTGTTAATTTTCCATAATTTCAAAAAATATTCTCTTGGTTGTTTAAAAATACTTTTTTAAAAAAAGAAACCTCATTTCAAGTTTCCTTGATATAGTACATTTAATTCATGAAGACATTTCTTTCAAACACATCTTCATGGTATCTGAAGAATGGAGTCATAGACAGTTGTGAGCTACCACATGGGTGTTGGGGGCATTGTTCATCAGCTGCATGTCACTGGAAGACAATCAAAAAATTCATCAAAAGCTCTAAATATGCAGAGGCTGTAGGGTGCTGCTTACTGGTTTGCTTACCTGTAGAGTGCTGCTTACTAGTTTGCTTACCTTGGCTTGCCCGGCCTGCTTTCTTATAGAACCAAGTCCCACTAGCCCAGTAAAATATGATTTCCCTCAACAATTTGAATTCAGCACCTTCCTTTCTTAGGAACCCGCAGACAGGTGCATGGAGCTGTATCTGAGGGAACGGTCATCAACAGAACTCATGTGAAGAACGGCCATGTGGCCTTTCCAAAGAAACACCCAGAACGATGTCAGAAACAACATTTATAAATGATCATTAATAAATCCCAATTATGAAACTGCAGGTATAAGTAATGTAACTAATACCTCCTTGGTGTTTTATTAATTCAATGTGGTCATACAGTCCTTGTGATAGTATTTTTTCATTGAAAAAAAAAAAACTTTCACACATTATATTCTCATTACAGTTTCCTCTCCCCATCCATCTCCCGAATCTTTTCCACCTCTCCATCTACCCAACACCATGTCCTTTTTGCTCTTTTTTTCTTTAGAGAGAAAATAGATAAATCACACACACACACACACACACACACACACACACACACACACACACACCAAGTAGTATGAGACAAAAGTTGCTGAGCATGGCGACTGTCTTTAAGAATGCTTCCTACAACCAGTGAGACTCCATTGGAGAAAACTAATTTTTTCTTTGAAAGCAGGCATCAATTGAAGACAGCTTATTGTGTAGAGGTAGGAGCCTGTATCCACTTTCCTTCTCAGCGCTGGGACCCTGTCTGGTTTGAACCTGTGCAGGCCCTGTGCTTGCTGCCAGGGTCTCTGTGAGTTCAAGTGTGCATCAGTTCTGCTGTGTCTGGAAGACATCACTTCCTTCCTTGGTTCATCCATCCCCTCTGGCTCTTAAAATGTTTCTGTCTCCTCTTCTGCACAGCTCCCTGAGCCCTAACGGCAGAGATTATTCACTGGTGCTGTTCAGCTTTGAGTCTCTATGGTAGTTTCCACTTACTGGCTGGGACACTATGTGTCTCTGAGTGAGAGGTCTATAGGAAAAGCAAAGGGTCATTAGCCATTTTACTACTGTGCTTCTTTAGCAGAACAGTAGTATCTGGTTTTCCCCCAGACTCATGGCCCATGTGCTAATCTTAGGAGGTAGATACCTCCCTGTGGACACAGAATATGAACCTGGAGTCTCTCAGAGTGACCTTCCTGTAGATAGGCAGCAGGTGGCAGAGCTGGATTCCAAACCCTGTTGTTCTGTCCCTGAGGCCAGCAATCCCCTGAAACAGCAGATTCACACCACCTAGAAGTTGCTTAAAAAACAAAAACAAACAAACAAACAAACAAAAAACGCTAGTCCCATGGCTGGCTCTCCTTCTTGGAAGCTCTGGGGTGAGGCCTGGCAGCCTGAGTTTGAGCAAGCCTTCTGGAAAAAGAACTGCTATTTAGCTGTAGTTCCAAGTCCAGCTTTGCTTGAAATGATGTTGGAAAGAAAATCACACAGAAGTGGTAGGGCTGGTGAGATGGCTCCTGGGTAAAGGTGCTTGCTGCCCACGCCTGATGGCCTGAGTTGTCCTTTGACTTCCACATACTCTACCCATTGTCATATACATATATACATACATCTGTGTGTATAATGTTCTAAATGTGTATATACATATATATCACACACACATACATAATATTCTAAACATATCTTGTAAGTGAGTCATTAAAATATTAACAATGCCACTTCTGGATAATGGAGTTTTGAATGATTTTGTTTCTCCCCTCTCTGTTTCCCTCTCCTACCTCTCTGTGGCATGTTTGTAATTTCCAAAAGGTAGCAAGGTAAAATAAGATACATGTTCCTGGACAAAAAGGAGGAGGCAGAGGAAAAATATAGAGCTTGGTGAATGACGTGCACTTGTGGGAAGGGACCAGCAGACAGAAATTGCTTTTCTGGAAGTTTGTGCTGTGCTTGTGACATCATGGGGATTTTCAAAGGTCTTGCTACAGTGGTACTGGGTTTCTCAGCAGGTCCAGGTGCCTGACATTTTGTATTTCTACCCAGCTCCCAGCCCTGCTGCTGGTCTAGGGGACCACACTTTGAAGAACTAGGGACCAGAGAAACTTAAGCTTCTAACCTAATGCAAGCTCCAGGAGGGGAAGGATGTGTTTCTTTGATGTTCCCAGCACCAAAAACTAGAAGTAGAAGTAGAACTAGAAGGGTAGAAGTACCCTTATCATGTGGACAAAAAGGAGAAGCTATAAACTGAGGGTCCCCCTGGGGATCCAGAAACTGGGTTCTAATCACAGCCTTACTCTCTCAAAGCCTGCATTCATGACACACTTTCTCCAGAAAGATCAGCCACTTCAATCTCCCCAAGGCTGTAGGTGTCACCTTCAGCTAGTTGTAGCCACTCAGGGATAGTGCCTGTTACTGGAATCCTTGGTATTCCTTTTCCATAATTCAATGCGTAACACACATTGGGCCCAGGCTAGGATTGCCAAAATTTGAGTTTGGCTTGAAACAAAAGAGTCAAGAATTTGGCAACACCAGCCAGGCTGGTTCTGGGAAGCTCAAGGAAAGATGTCAGAAATATCTAGGTTGAGGTTACTGTAGAAATATTAATCATCCACATAGGCTGCTTGCTGCCTTTGGATTACAGGTTAGGCTTGTAAGTCTGAAGTAAATTATACACTCCTCATATTATTCAGCCCCGTACTGTATAATGATAAATTATACAGTTATAGGCCTCAGCCCAAGTTATAACAAATTATACCACAGTGTATAATTATCCAGCACTGCACCGTGTAATAATAAATTAGACAGCTACCAACCTAAGTTGAGATTCCTGGAAGAAACAGCAGAACAAGCAGGAGCCATTGACCTAGTCTTCTGATGGAGTCCTTGTCAGGCAAGTCAAAGGAAAGAGGAGGTGACTGGTTCATTTCTTTTCTCTGTTATATGGATGCCCCACCCCCTGGGCTGTGGACACACATTTGGTCTTGGGGTTTTGGATTAGCTGAGAATCCAGCTCTCAAGGACCCTTGGCTGAAAGTACTACATGTAAATGGAGAACAATCCACACTGTAACATTGCCCATGCTGTTATGTTGCCCACACTGTTACTTTGTCCACATTGTTACATTGCCCTCACTGGCCTGTTTTGCCTACTACACAGTGTGTCAGTCACTGAAACTGAGGATTGTTGTAAAAGATAAAGGTTTACAAATGACACAACCACACATTGGGTGAACCCAAGCCCATTTGGCATGTTTATGAGTTACAGTGTTTTGAATGAGAAATGTCCCTCATAGTCTTGGGTATTTAAATGCTTGGTTCCTACTTGGTGGCTCTGTTAGGAGGAAGTTTAGGTGGTGTGGACTTGCTGGAGGAAGTACATCACTGGGAGCAGAATTTGAGAGCATAAGGCATCACCCTACTTCCAGTTCAGTCTCTTGGCTCTGGGCTTATGGCAAAGGATTTGAGTACTCAGCTTCCTGCCCCAGCCAGCCTCCATGCCTGCTGCTTGGTGCCATGCCTCACCACTGCTGATATAGTCTAATCCCTTTGGAACTGCAAGCCCAATTCTTCCTTCTAATTCTGATGCTTCTCTGTTTATTTTATTTATTTTTTTGTCCAGACAACCTATATATTAGAGAAAGTGAGGTATTGATATTGCCTGCTATTAATGGGTTGGTATAAATCTATCTTTAAATACAGTAGCAATTTTTTTTTTTTTTTTAGTGAAACTTTATGCTCTAGAACCTGGTGCATATATGCTTAGGAAAGTAGTACCTTCTTGGTTAAAGTCTCTTGATTAGAATACAGTGTCTCTCTTTATTTCTTCTTATCAGTTCTATTTGAAGTCTATTTTGTCATGTGTTAGGAATCGATGCCTGCTTGATCCCTGGCCCCTTTCATCTGAGCTCTGTCCATCCTTTTACTCTAAGGCAGTGCCAACTTTAAAATGAAGACATGTTTATGTTTGTCTTAGATAACAGATGGATTTTGTTTCTTGATTATTCAGTCAGTCTGTGTCTTCTGATTGGAGAATTGAGGCCGTTGATATTTAAAATTATTATTGAAATGGGTGTGTTAATTATGATTATTGTGTTGTTGACTTTTGAGGTTGTTGATATTCTCAGTGATACTTTGTGCCTTAATAATTATGGCTTCATATTTCTTTTCATAGTCCCTCTGCTATGTCATTCATCTTTTCTGACTAAATGAGTATTTCCTGAATTTTCTGTAGGTTAGGCTTGTTGGCCATAAATTTTGTAAGCTGTTTACGTTGTAGAAAATTTTTCTTTCTCCTTCAATTATTGCAGATAGTTTTTCTGGGTATATTAGTCTCTGTTGGCCATCATAGGGTTTTAGAACTGTGAATTTATTCCTCTAGGCTCTTCTGGCTTTCAAAGTTTCCATTGAGAAATTAGTTATTCTGATGGGCTTTCCTTATATATGACTGTGTTTCTTCTCTTACAGATTTCAATATAGTTTCTTTGTTACAGATACTTAGTGTATTAAGTATGATCTGCTGTGAGGATTTTCTTTTCTGGTTTTGTCTGTTTTGTGTTCTGTGTGCTGTTAGTATCTGCATGGGGTTACATGCATTAGTTTGGGGGAAGTTTTCTTCTGTAATCTTACTGAAGAGATCTGGCCTATGGCATTAACATGGGATCCGTCTGTGTCATCTATAATTTGAAGGTTTAATATTTTTCATGTCTCATCTTCTGTGTGCTCCTGTCCTGTGATTAAAACAATTTCCATATTCCTTGTTTATTTTGTCTAGATCCCCTAACCTCAAGTCCTAACAGTCTCTCTTCTGCTTTATTCATTAGAGTTATTTATTCATAAAGTTTTCCTGGAGTTTTCAGATAATGGGTTTTTCAATTCCATCTCTATTTCAGATTGAGTCCTCTTCCGCACTGCCATCTCCTAGCTGAGTTCCATTCTCAAGTCTTACATCGTCCTCATTTCTACCAGCCTTTTGTCTGTGCTTGGGGGCACCATTCAAGCATTTATTAGCCCTAAACACTTCCTACTTAATTTCATTGAGGTGTTTCTTTGGGTCTTATTTAACTTCCTTAAATTTCTTAATGAAGTTTATGATTATTCTCTTAATTTCTGTGTCCTGAAGTTCAACTAGGTAATTCCCACTGGCAAACATTTCCACAGGACTGGTAGTTTTTGGAGCGAAGATACTGGCTTGGTCTTTCATATTGTTGATATTATTGAGATGAAATCTAGGCATGTGAACTTCTTTTGTTAGCTCAGGCTAGACCCTGGAGGAGGACATAGAAAAATCTGGGTGTCTCTCTTTTCTG
Source organism: Rhabdomys pumilio (assembly GCA_030674055.1). NCBI lineage: Eukaryota > Metazoa > Chordata > Mammalia > Rodentia > Muridae > Rhabdomys > Rhabdomys pumilio. The sequence goes on along the minus strand of JANHMN010000002.1, from coordinate 192,798,331 downwards.
ATAATAGCATTCTAAGTATACGCACAATGTGATTCCATTATAATGAAAGTAAGTGCTTGTCTGCAGTCGGTGGTCAGCTTTCTGGGAGGAGGTGGCACTAATTGCATACAGGGTGAAGAGGCATTTGTTTGCACAGTATACACGACACCATGTTGTGAGTGAAAAGAAACAGTCCTTGGGGGACTATTTATCCCTCCTAAGTGACAATGAAAGTTCAGCAGAAGCTGAACTATGCCTGTGAGAGTCTCACGTAGGCATCTGACTCTATCCTGAAGGCATATGTCCCTTGAGAACTTCTCAGCTCTATAGTGTAGCCTAAACAGTGAAACCGAGCCTTGTGAGTAACAGCTCCAGCTAGGCTTTTCTGTGTTCACTGAGTGCATGTGCCAATGCTCTTCCTGTAGCTCATGCAACCTGCTTAGCTTTGTAAGCACCTCCTGGGAAGGGTCTTCTGAGGCATCCAGCTTCACAAATTGAGCAGTTACTACATTCTAGCTCCTCCATCTTGCAAGAGACCATTGTTAGACTACCCAAACCCTGTCATGTAAGGCGATGCTATAAATCCTGCTATAGTCTGTGTATATTGGTTCTGTCACTGTAGAGAACCCTGCCTAATCCACCAGATCAGTTTTAGAAGATAACACGAAGCATCTTCCAAACAGCCCCTCTGCCAACACTAAAAACAACTTGGCACATGCACGCTGCCTGCCAACCTTTGAAATCGTAGCTACCCACTCCTTCCCCAAAATGAACTAGAGAATAGGGCTCAAAGTGAGGGGAAGTGACAAGCAGTGCTTCAGTCTCAGCCGCAGTGGCTACTGATTAAAAGAAAGTTCTTTCAAAAGCTGTGCATAAAAGGGAAACCTGGGCAGAAGCCAGAAGTTCACGGACCAGTAGGTGGTGGCCACAACCAGGAACCCCAAGGAGACGGGAGATAAGAAAGCCAGGTAGCCTCCAGTTGGGCAAAAACGAGAGGGCTCCAGAGGTCCGTGGATTTCTGGGTTTCTGGTACTCGAGAAGGTTTGCAACAGAGTTTTCAGTATCTGGGATTGCACGGCTTCGTTTCACTACCATCTTAGGGCAGAGCCTAGCTTTCAGGGCTTAACAGACAGAAAAGTAAATTCTACATGATTGGAAGAATGATAGTAAATTGACCCACTTCCTGGGAGTTGATGGGAGCTGGGCAACTCCTCCTGGAAAAGGAAGCCCCTAGGCCAGCAGTTCTCAACCTGTGGTGACTCCAAGGGGTGGCACATTAGATATACGGTATGTCTGATATTTACATCACCATTCATAACAACAACAAAATTATAGGTATGAAGTAGCAGCAAGATAATTTTGTGGCTGAGGGTCACCACAACATGAGGAAGTGTGTCAAAGTGTCACAGCATTAGGAAGGTTGAGAACCGCTGCCCTAGGCAGTCTTAGGCACTTAGCCTGTCTCTCAGTCTCTTCTGGACTATTGGCGAGTCTATGCTGCATCAAGAGATCCAAATGCATTCACAGCTGCTGGGTTTGTGCCAGGGACAGAGGGCGTGGACAGAGTGTTCTCAGAGGCATAGCTGACCAGGTTGATACAGGCAGGGTGGCATCATGGGAGTGATGTTCATGGCTCTGACCCTACCATCTCACTTCTTAAGATTCTTGTGCAATGATATTTATGACAAAATTTATTATAAGCAGGGTAAAATAGAAATAACACAAATCTGCATTGATGGAGTTTCAAGTTTAATTATCATGGAGCCAATCTGTTTCTCTTTTCCCTCATCTCCTTCCTCCTTCTTATCCGGACCTGCAGGTTATTCCACGGAGGTATGTATGCTCCCAGCTGGAGGTGGCCTCCAGGATCTCTCCCACTGCCACCATTTGTCTCATGTGTCTGGGTGACTCCAGGAGTCTAATGGTTTGCACATTTCTCTGTGGTGTCCCTCTAGTACATTTCTATACACAGTCAATGTGCCCACCCCAGGGAGAAGTAGAAATGTCACCCCTCTGCTTCCCTCTCCAGCCCAGTATCTTTCCACAGCTTTGCCTATCTTACTTTTTCTTTGCATTACACTCGGCATAAGGTGACACGGTCTCAATCAATTCTGTTCTTATCTCTCCCACTGGGACTGAGGGTGAGGATTCCATGGACCATGTGTCCTTGTCTGGTATCCTCACTCAGAAGCTACTCACTCCATATGTTTGGCAGATGAGAGAATAAATGTAAGTTGTTGAAAAAAAATGAGGTCTTTCTTATGAGATGTCCCAAATACACACAGTGAATGAGAGCCTGCCTACAGAAAGCATGAAGACTGCGTGCTTAGCACAGCTGCCTGGTTTTGAGGACTCACAATCATTTGGGTTTAGTCCTAACCACTGTCCTATTTATTGACATATAATTTGGGCTTCACAGTCACTTTCTCAGGTTGGCATGGTGTTTGAGACCATTCAAAAAGGCGAAGATGGGCAGAGAGGTTAAGAAACTTGAATAACTTTAATTATTTAATTATTATGGAGACAACGTGTTTTTCTTTTCCATTCTGGAAGCAGATACAGGCTGTGAGTTCAAGACTAGGTTGGCCATGTATTAAGTTTCAGTTTCAGTTCGGCTAGGGAGACTCTAGTGGAAAGAGGGATGGAGAGAGAGAGAGAGAGAGAGAGAGAGAGAGAGAGAGAGAGAGAGAGA
>JANHMN010000002.1:192725778-192795650 GCA_030674055.1 Rhabdomys pumilio | reverse complement strand
AGAGAGAGAGAGAGAGAGAGAGAGAGAGAGAGAGAGAGAGAGAGAGAAGGAGAGAGAGAGAGAGACTGAGACTTGAACAAGAACAAGGCACATAGCTGGGAAGTAGAAGTAGACCTACGAAGTCAGAGGATCTGCCTCCTGAAAGACTTTACTAAATGATTTTACAGTGGTCACCTCAGTGAGTGGGAAGGTAGGAGATAGGAGGCTGTGAAGTCAGGGGAAGGTGTCGATGCCAGTCACACCCCCCATAGCACCCAGTGACTAGGACAAACTCTTCCCTTCTCTATCCTCACTTGGGAACCAGAGCTGCTAAGAAGAATACACTGGATGATGTGCTCAAAGTGCCCAGCTGGGGCCTCATCTCTGTGGAAGCTAACTGTAGCAACAGACCCCTGGGAAGCAGGCCTAGAAGCCACATCCCTGGACCAGGCTAACCAGAGCTCTACCAGCCGCTTGGCTTAAGGCCTGAGTCCCTGTAGAGCCCCAGCTGTCACCAGTGCTGTTGTTCCTGTGTGGCAGAACATGACACTTGGCATGTACCAGGGGAATGTACACTTTGTGAAGTGTGATGGAATCCAGGCAGCCTCCAGGTGTTAAGGAGGTGTGACCTCAAAGAGCCTCTGGAGCGGCCTGGGAAAACAAACCTTTTCTACTTGGCCAGAACTGAGCCTGTCATGGGAAAGGGATATCAAGTGCCCGGGAAATGTGATGCATACTGGGTAACAGCTTGTTTCCTGAAGAAATGACCCGTGCGGGCCAAGTTGACACTGGCCTGAGTTTTTTAAGTTCCTTTTCCTTCCCTTTGGGTTGACATGAACTGTGGCCCACAGTTCTTTTTCTTTTCTTTCCTTCCTTCCCTCCTTCTCTTTCCCTTCATCTCTCCATCACTTCTTCCCTCCCTCCCTCATTTCTTTCCTTCTTTCCTTCCTTCCTTCCTTCCTCCCTGATATAGACTGTTGTTAAGTTGCCCAGGCTGACCTCAAACTCCTAGGCTGAAGTCACTTCCTCCTACCTCAGTCTTCCAAGTACTGGGACTATGGCCACGCACCATGATGTAATATTGATTGGTTGGGGATCCCTTTCCTCATCATCAAAGTTACGTTCTTGTCTGTATTTTGCCGTGAAGTAGACACAGAACAAAAGTTTCTCTAATGAATGGGTTTTCCTTTTCTGCTCATTCCATCCTGTTGGAAAGTGCCTAGAAGAAATGCTGCCCCGAGCAATTTCAGGGAGACAAACTTGGACATCTTTTCATCTTAACTCATGATCTTCCTGCCTGAGCTTCCAAGGTGTTGAGATTACAGGCCTGGGTCACCATATCTGCTCTAAGACTTTGCTTTAAGTGACTCTGCCCCTTTCCAGATGTCACCTTGAGAGACTTTTAAAATCCTTGTTGTGCCACAGACCCCTCAACTTGAAAATGGACCCTCATGACATTTGTCTTCGATACTTTTCTATTGTTGTAATTAAATCAACTTGACCAAGGCAACTTCTAAAAGAAAGAATTTCTTTTAGATATTTGGGGCTTACAGTTTCAGAGAGTGAGTTCATGACCATCATGGCAGGGAGCATGGCAGCAGGCCGGCTAGCATGGTGCTGGAACAGTAGCTGGGAACTCATGTCTAGAGCTAAGTGGTGATCACATAGATTTTTGAACCCCAAAGTCCACCTTCAGTGTCACATGTGCTGCAAGGCCACACCTCCCAATCCTTCCCAAACAGGTTCACCAACTGGGACCCAAACATTCAAACATAGAGCCTATGAGGGGCCTCCTCATTCTAACTCTACAGCACCTTTATAGGTTTGTGTGAGGGATATAAATGGATTGGGGTACACAAAGTGCTGGCCTTGAACTCACAGAGATCCACCTCACTCTGCCTCCCCAGTGCCGGGATTAAATGCATGCATTACCACCATCTATAATAATTCAGGAGACAGGGGTGGGGGGTGGGGGGAAGCAGGAAGTGGCAGAGGGGGCTTTGGACTGTATCCCTCCTGCTCACAGCCAGCAGCTACCGCTCTGAGTGCCATCCCTGGGATGGAGTAAGTTTTCCATAAAGGCGAGTGAAAGAATGACTGAGTAGTTTCCATCTCTCCTCAGTGCAGCACCTGTGAGCTCTGAGCCCCTGGAACTCCTTCCCTGTGGATGTTTTGAGCAGTTTGCTCTGCTCCCAGATAACTGCAAGGCATTTCTATGCCCTCTCTAGCCTATTGTAGTTCCCAAGTCAATGACACAGGGGCCTTGTATTTTTATTAACAGATGGGATGGGCTGCACTGGTTCTTGGTTCTGGTATTTCACATAAAAAGGTTTCACATTTGAGTGTCGGCTCCTTTGAATCAACATCATTTACTGTGATTCCCCCTCTCTGTAGTTTATGCCTTTTTTATTGTTCTAAGTCAGGTTATAGACAATTATTTTCTCTGCCTGAGTTTCTTTATTTGTAAAATGAGGTTCATGCCTTTTGAAGGTGGTAAGGCTACTGAGATTTGGAGTCCTCACTAAGATCATGCTGTCTTCCATACTTCTCCCTACGTGACAGGGAGTATTAAGCCCAGAGGGTCAAAGGCATGCTGCAGTTGAGGGGTGGAGAGTGCTGCAGAGTAGATTCACAGCTGCAAGCGGATGGCTTTGTTTATCAAGCAGACTGTTATTTTTTAATTCTTTGTCTGGGTGTCTTTTCTACCACCTCCCTCTTCTAAGCATAATTAAAATGCAAGCTGGCACTCCCCAGGAGGAGATAGCTGAACATTTAATTGCCCTGAGCAAAAACTTCTAGCAAAAGGTCATGCTACAATGGCAAACCAGGCTCCTTTGCATTTCTCACACAACATCAATGATAATGCATTAGGCTGCACGCATGTGGGACCCAAGCTGGAGGCAGACCAGTCAGGCTACAGGGTTACCGTTAAACACTCACCCAGCCTCATTTTGAAGAATGTTTCCCTAGCTTGGATTCATGACATTGTCTGTTACCCCAGCTGACCCTGCTGGAGTGGACTGTCAGGGTCAGAAGGCCTTGACCAAAGGGGATGGCTCCTTTTACCATAATGTCTTGGCTTGTTGTCCTTGAAGTAGGGCCAGGAAGACACGTCTGCTGAGTGGCAGACACTGGAACTCTCAGAATTGGGTCATTACCAACTGAACCTTGAGACAGGGACGGTTTCCTTACACTCTTTATTTTTCAACATATTTAAAAAGGAAAAAGGTAAGATAAATATAAACAAAACCTGTTCTTAAATTGATGGTGTCTTGAGATCACTGCAAAATCATGCCTGGAATGGCATCACCAATCCCTGTTTAAAGTCAAGGAAAGCTAGGTGAAGCCCCATGTATTGCTTTGCTTTTAGACAGGGTCTCACGTATCCCAGGCTGGCCTCAAATCACTTACATAGGTGAGGATAACCTCGAACTTCTGACCTTCCTGCCCCCACTTTCCTATGTGCCCCTGCTGGGACTCAAACCCAGAGCTTTGTGCACGCTAGGCAGGCACCCCAGTAACTGACTGTAGTTGCAGCCTGTGAAGTTTATTTACAAAGAGTAAAAAAGCTTAGATAACGGGATCCATGGCTAGAAGCTGATCTCAGGACTGATTTAGGCACTCTCTGATACCACCAGAAACGAGGCGAGGATTTTTCCATGTTTCCGCCCCTTTCTCCCCAGCAAGATGATTTCCAGAATCATCTCCCATTCACACTGTGAATACTAAGTCCTTCGTCTCCCTGTTTCCCCAAGCTGTTGGTGGCCACTGATGTATTTTCTGTCCCCACATTTGAATGTCCTCAATGTCTCACGCGAGGGAATCAAAGAATACTTTTGTGTCTGGCTTCTTACACTTAGTGTGTCCTCAAGTTTTACACTCGTTATAACATGTGCAAAATCATTTCCCTCCTAATCTGAATAGACTTTTCTCAAAAGAAGACATACAGAAGGTCAAGTCTGTAAAAGCTCCAGCCATCGGACAAATATAAGTTAAAACAATGAGGCATTATTTCATAGCTGTCAGGATGGCTACTGTCAAAAAAGCAAAGTGTATGGGGGAGAGTATGGAGAAAAAGACGACCCTTGGACATTGGTGTTGGGAATGGAAAGGATGAAAACAGCATAGGCCTTCCTCAGAAAATTAAAAGTAAGACTGGAAGGTTGCTTGTCTAGCCCACACAAGGCCCTAGGTTTGACCAGTCAAATTGGTCAATGTCAAAATTAAAAACAGAACCATCCTAAGGCACAGCAAACCTACTGCTAAGGGGTGTAGTCAAAAGGAGAGAGAATTGCTAAGAGACAGCCACGATCCCAACTTCACACAGTGTTATCCACGACAGCCAAGATATAGACTTACAGTGAGTGTGTGCTTGATATTATCTCGAAAGTCTCCACTTTACAAACATGAGAGGACTTACTCTCATAGGCAACAACAGGGATGACCAAGGAGGACATCCTAAGTGAAGTATACCAGATACAGAAAGAAAACTACTGCGTGATCTCACTCGTGCATGTGATCTGAAAAGGCCAAACTCATAGACGTGGATGTCTTGATGGTGGCGCCCAAGGGTGGGGTGAGAAGCTTGGGGAGGTTCTGGTCAAGAAGTAACTCAAGCTGGCTAAATTCTACGCTTCTATTTATAGTGTAGTGGCTATAGATAATAACGATATACTGTATTCTTGACAGTTGCTTAGGAATAGATTTTTAAGAGTTCTCACCTCTAAAAGAGATGAGTAATACACCCACTAATTAGCTTGATTTAGTCATTCTAAAATATATGCGTTTCCAAACATCTTGTTCGCAACGTGTACGATTTTCGTTAACTAAATAAGTTTTTATTTTTTTTAAAAAAAAAAAAAATCTTAAAAAAAAAAAAACCTCCTTCTTCAAGATGAGTAACATTTCATTTATGTATTTACCACGTTCATTTGTGGATGGACCCTTGGGCTGCCTCCACTGTTCATCTGTTGTGTCCAGCGCTGTTGTGGACATGGATGGATGGGCATCTCTTCCATGGGGAAGGGGTCTGCTTCCACTTCTTCCAGGCATGTACACAGAGGTAGAGCTGCGGGGCAGAGGAGCTTTGTGTTTATTTGTGAAAAACATCCCCTATTCTACAGCAACTGCACACCATTGTGTATCAGCAGTGACGTGTTCCCAGTTTCTTTACATCTTCACCAATGCCCATTCTTTCTTATTTACTTGAAAACACCAAATGTAACTTGTATGAAACAGCATCTCATGGTACCTTTTCACTTTCCCAGTGTGGGTTTGGATGAAAATGGGCCTCATATGCCCACAGGAAGTGGTACTGTTAGGAGGTGTGGCCTTGTTGGAGGAAGTGTGTCACTGGGGGTGGGCTTTGAGGTCTCAGATGCTCAAGCCAGGCCCAGTGTCTCACTGCTGCCTTTTAATCAGGATATAAAACTCCTGGCAATCTCTCCAGTACCATGTTTGCCTGCATGCCATCATGCTTCCTGACATGAGGATAATGGACTAAACCTCTGAACTGTAAGCCAGCCCCAATTAAATGTTTCCTTCTAAGAGTTGACATAGTCATGTGTCTCTTCACAGCAATGAAAACCCTAAGACACAAATGAAGATGAAGCTAAGCATCATTGGTTATTTATGAATTTTCTTCAGAGAATTATCTACTCAAGACCTTGCCTGCTTTGAAATTGCTGTTATTTTTCTTTTCTTTTTAAAATTATAATAAAATTATATCATTTCTCTCTTCCCTTTCTTCCCTCCAAACCCTCCCGAATATCTCTCCTTGTTCTTCTTTAAATTCATGGCCTCTTTTTTTTCATTAAATGAATTATCCTTAACACAAATATAAAGGATGAATCAACAAGGACGACTGTATTTCTTTACCTTATGTTATTCCTCAATAACCACACAGAATAAGATTAACTCAAAATAGCACCTCAATAACTGAGCGGTTAAATTTTTAACTTTACCCCCTAAGCAATTCTGGCTCCTCCCAGCCCCATCCCATGATACTTGCATATTATTATTGATCTGGCTCTTCAGACCCCTTCTTCATGGCTCCACTTCCTCCATCCTCCTCACTGATCTGCCTCTTCCTTCTCTCTCTCTCTTTTTCCTCTGGCGGAAGCCCCAACCTAATTCTCTCTTCTGCCCAGCTATTGGGTGGTCAGCATTTCTTGACAAGGCAGAGAATAAATGCTAAGAACTTTTCACACATACTTGAGACAGGAGATTTTTGGTATAAGGATTGAAACAAGGTACGAGGGGAGAGGAATCAGCATTTGAATAACCCAAGTGTAACTTTACACATTGTATAACACAGTATGTCTACAATAAAAGAGTTAATAATGATTCCTTACATCCTCTCAAGACACCCTGCTGCTTTTTTCACACTCTTCCCTCCCCCAAGAGCCCATTCCTCCTTTTCCACCATAAGACCCCCTTCCTATTAACCTGAGCAGATCATTTGTACCCTGCTAGTCCCCTCTCTATATTGCTTATTGATCCCCTTCCCCGGGAATAACCCTCCCCGTCTTGCTTCCTGTAGTTACTCTAAGATATGTACTCACATCTGAGGATTTGGAGCAGGAACCTCCAAGAGAGAACACGCCGTGCTTGTCAGTGTCGGTCTGCGTTATCTCATTCAGTATGATCTTTTCTAGTTCCATCCATTTATCTGCAAATCTCATGATTTTTTTTTATAGCTGCATAATATTCCATGGTGTGTATGTACCACATTTCATTATCAATACATAGGATGGAAGATATTTAGTTTGTTCCCATTTCTCTGCTGTTGTGAGAAGAGCAACAGTGGACGTGGCTGAGCAAGTATGCGTGCAATAGGATGTGAAGTGCTGTGGGCATGCGTCAAGGAGCCGTGGCTGTGCCGCGTGGTGCGTTTGTTTTTAGCCCTGTGGGAATTCTGCCCACTGATTCCCACAGTGGCTGTAACAGTTCAGAATCTCACCAGCAGTGAGTGAAGGCCCCTTCCCCCACATGCCTCCAGCAATTGTTGCTGGCTGTTTTGCTGATCTTCACTATTCTGACTTGGGTAAGATGAAATTTCAGCCTTTTTGATTTGCATTACCCTAATTGCTCGGAATCACGAACATATTTTTTTTTTTTTTGAGATATTCCTTAGCCATTTCTGAGAACTCTTGTTTGGATCCCAGGTTCATTTTTGGAACAGGCCATTTTTTTCTTTCATTCTTTGCTGCTGTTTGAGCTCTTTATAGATTTTGGATATTAATCCTGTACCAGATTTATAGCTGGCAGTGATTCTCTCCCATTCTGTGGGCTTCCTCTTCACCCAGGTGACATTTTATTTTATTTTATTTTATTTTATGTAGCTATGAAGAGGCTTTTTAGTTTTAGGAAGCTCCACTTGCCAGTTGTTGGCCTCAACTCTTAGATAAACGGAGAAAGTCAAAGTTCAAGAAAGTCTCTTCCCACACCTGTATCATATATGTTGTCTATTTTTCTCCACCTATATCACATATGGCGCTGTCTGTGTTTTCTTCTCCACCTATATCACATATGGCGCTGTCTGAGTTTTCTTCTAAGAGTTTCCATGCTTTAAGTTTCACGTTTAGAACTTCGATCTATTTGGTGTTGGTTTTTATGCAAATTGACAGACGGGTTGTGACTTCATCCTTCTGTTTGTGCATACCCATCGTTCCCAGCTGGATTTATTGATCACGTGTATTTTCACTAGCTTGTGTTTTTGGCATCTTTATCAAGTATTAAGTGACTGAAGATACATGCACTTCCGTTTGGGTCTTTTTGGTTTTGTCCCATTGGTTGACATATCTGTCTTTGTAGCAGTACCATATTGCTTTTCTCCCTATGGCTCTTCACTGTACCTTAAGGCCTGGAGTGCTAATCCCTTCAGCTTTGCTCTGTATTCTCAGGATTGTTTTGGCTCTCCATGGTGTATTGCAGCTCCCTATGAATTTTAGGATAGTTTTTTTTTCACGGGCTTCTTCTTCATCTATTGAAATGGTCATCTGTTTCCTGTCTTCAAGTTCATTTAAATGGTTTATAACATTTATTCTCTCTCACACACACAGTTTGTCCTGAATTTCATAGATAAAGCCAACTTGGTCATGGTTGATAATCTTTTTGATGCATGTTGGTGTTCAAGTATTTCATTGAGGATTTTTGAATCTATGTTCATCAGGAATGTTGTAATTTTATTTCTTTGGTTGTGTCTTTACCTGGGTTGAGCATTAGAGTGGTTGAAGGAGTGTGGGGTGTTCCTTCTCTTTCTGCTTTTCAAAAAATAGTTTAGAACGATTGGATGGAGATCTCCTTGGGAGTCAGGAGATTGTGCCAGGGCCAGACTTCATCTGGTTCTGGGCTTTTTAAAGTATTCTTTTTAAACCACTGTTTCAAGCTCCTCACTTGTTATGGGTCGACTCAGGCTATTGAATTCTCGATTTAATTTTGGTGGTTTGACTGGATCTAAAAATTATCCATTTCTTCTAGATTTTCCAGTTAAACAGAGTACTGGTTTGGTATCTGTTGTAATGATGTCTGATCATTTCTGATTCTGTTCATTTGGTTCCTCTTTCTTTCATTTGGACCAATGATCTGTCAATCTTGGTCATTTTCTCAAAAAAGAGAAAAAGTGGTCCGAGATTTGTTGATTCTTTGTATTGTTTTCTTGTTTCTAGTTCACAAATTTCTGCTCTGATTTTTATTACTTCTTAACACCTTTTTTTGTTTGTTCTAACTTTTCTGAGTTGTGTCATTAAGCCATTTACTTGTGCTCTTTCTGTTCTTGTTGGTTTTGTTTATTTGTCTGTTTGGTTTGGTTTGGGTTTGATTTTTGAGACAGGATTTCTCTGTAGAGCCCTGACTGTCCTGGAACTTTCTCTGTCTGCAGTTCTGGGATTAAAGGTGTGCATCACCTTACCTGGCTTGCTTGCTTTCTTTCTTTCCTTCTTTCTTTCTTTCTTTCTTTCTTTCTTTCTTTCTTTCTTTCTTTCTTTCTTTCTGTTGTTGTTTTAATGTAGGCACTTAGTGGTATACATTTCCCTCATAGAGCTGCCTTCATTCTGTTTCAGAGATTTTGCTGTGTTGAGTTATTGCTTTCATTTAAGTCCAGGAAGTATTTTCCTTCTTGATTTCTTTGATTAGTTCATCATTCAGCCATGAGTTATTTAATCTCTGTGAGTTGGTGTATTACTAGGCTTTGTTTGTTTTGTGTTTTTTCTTTTCTGCTGTTAGTTTTGTTGCATTGTGGTCAAAGTGTATATGGTATGTATCTGTTTGAATTTGTAAATATTTGCTTTCTGTTCCAGGATGTGGTCTGTTTTTGAAATACTTCCTTGTATCAGGGAGTAGAATGTGTATTCTTTGGTGTTTGGGTGAAATAGTCTATAAATATCTGCTAAGTCCATTTGATGTTGAATGATTCCCATGTTTCTCTAATTATTTTTTGTTCAAATGACTTGTGTATTAGAGAAAATAGGGTATTGATGTCACCTCTGCTAATGGACTGGTTTTAATCTGTGTATTTAAATTCAGTACCAGATTTTCTAATGAAACTGTGTGCCCTAGAATTTGGCACATTTATAGTTAACTGTTCCCCTGATTAGAATACAGTGTCTCCCTTTATCTCTTCTTATCAGTTCTATTTGAAGTCTATTTTGTCATGTGTTAGGAATCGATGCCTGCTTGATCCCTGGCCCCTTCATCCGAGCTCTGTCCATTCTTTTACTCTAAGACAGTACCTAACTTTAAAACAAAGGCATGTTTGTCTTAGATAACAGATGGAGTTTGTTTCTTGATTAATCAGTGTCTTCGGATTGGAGAATTGAGGCCATTGATATTTAAAGTTATTATTGAAATGTGTGTGTGTTAATTATGTCATTGTGTTGCTGACTTTTGAGGTTGTTTGTATTCTCGGTGATATTTTGTGCTTTAATAATCATGGCTTCGTATTTCTTCGCATGGTCTCTGCTGTGCTCACTCCTCTCTTCAGACTGAATGAATGTTTCCTATATTTTCCATAGGTCTGGTTTGTTGACCTTAATTTTTGTTTACATTGTAGAAAGCTTGTCTCTCTCCTCCAATTATTGCAGACAGTTTTTCTGGGTATATTAGTCTCTGTTGGCCACCATAGGGTTTTAGAACTGGAATTCATTCCTCTAGGCTCTTCTGGCTTTCAAAGTTTCCATTGAGAAATTAATTAGTTGTTCTGATGGGCTTTCCTTATATGTGACTTGTGTGTTTCTCCTTTTGGCTTTCAATTATATTCTATTGCTCACTTACTTCCTAGATCCTTTACTTATCTCTTGTGCCCCGCGCAATCGGCTCACCAGCAAGAACGCATGCGGGCACCAGGATCCTTCTGCAGCAAGCGTTTATTGCGATGAAAAGAGGAAGAGAGAGAGCCCCAAAATGGCACTGCTTATATACACCCTAGGGTGGCGTGGACATATCTGATTGGCTGCTTGCTCATAACCCCGTATGACGCCCCAGGCTGGGCAGTGACTTGGCGTGCTTTCACCACTTGCACATGCGCAATTTACTTGTTTACCTGCGGGAGCACCAGATGCCAGCGCCATCTTGTAATGGTGAATGCTGTCACCGCTCGCCGCGGCTCTCTACAATCTCTGAGTTCTGATTGTCTATATTATATTTCATTATTTCTAAGACTTCAAGTTTTCCAATTAAATCATTGGGTTTCTTAGCTCTACCTTCCTTCCAGCTCAGGTCCTTTTTAAGGTTACTATCAAATCCTTAGTTGTCACTGTCATTTCCATCTGCCTCCTGTTTGTGGGAGTTTAACTTTTTCTATCACTCATTTATATTCACTAAGTTCTTCCTTAATTTCTTTTTTATTTATTAAAAACCTTTTTCATACAATATATTCTAATCACGGTTTTCCCTTCCTCCAAATCAATTCTAGTACCAGGGCACAAATATTGGAAGAGTAACAAAAGTAGACTCAAGTCCCACTCCATGTGATGGAGCCCATAGTTTATACTACTTGGGCACCCAAGAACTTGAGAATGAATAGGTCACAGGCCTACAGGAAACAAATACTATTGTTATACTAAAACCTACCAATAAAACCTTGCTTCTAAAGCTACTGTGCCATACCCACAGATCAGTGCCCTGTTCGATCAACATCAGAGAAGCTTCCTCCTCTGGTAGATGGAAATGAACAAAGAGACCTACAACTGACTAATCTGCAGAATGAGAGATTTGGCCACATTCATTCCTTTCTACTCAATTTCACTGTGCTGTGTTGTTTTGTTTTGGTGTGTGTGTGCATGCATGTGTGTACGTGTGTGTGCATATGTTCTTTAAACTCCTTGAATTTTTGGTGAAGTTTATGATTGTTTTTTTAAATTCTGTCTCCTGGGGTTCATGTAGAAAATCCTCATTGGCAGACATTTCTATAGCACTAGTAGGTTTTGAAGAGAGGATGTTGGCTTGCTCTTTTGTATTACTGGTATTTTTGCAATAAGATCTTGGCATGTGGACTTTTTATCCTTAATTCTTAGTCTGATATGTACAGAACAGGTTGGGGCTAAAGCTACGCTGTTGGGTGGGTAGAGACATTGGGTCTAGAAGTTGGAAATAGCTTGGATGGAATGAAGTCAGATACATGAAGAAGACTGGGCTGGTGTACAGCATGTGCTCCCTGGTATATGCCTGAACTGTGGGCGTATTTGGTTAGGTATTAGATTAGATGTTGTATGGGAGGGTCCTGTGGGTTGGGAAATAGATAGGGCAGGTCTCGGCCAAAGCATAGATAAATAATCTGCAATGTAGGCAAGGTGGTCCTCAGACTAGATCTGTGAGGTTGTGGTAAAGGCATGAATGAGGGTGTCAGGGAGACTCAGCAGCTAGATCCTGGAAAAGAAAGTGGTATGTCTGAATGGGTAGGATGAGTGTAAGAGATCTGAGGGTTGTTACAGGTAGGGAGGTCCTGGTGGAAATCTATGTTGACTGAATTGCAGGCAGGATTGGTTAGACTAAGCTGGGCCACTAGATGTGAAGCCAAAATCTGGTAGGTTTTGGAGAAGACATAGGGAGGGAAGTCAGTGAGATTTCTTGCGCTAGGCCATGGAGGTAGGTGTGTAGTCTTATTACTGAGTTTTAGGAGTTCTCTTAGCAGATATATGACTTATAACTATTTTATTGTAATAAATAGGTTGACTTTTATTCTGTTAATAGAGTTCTTTGATGAACGTAGGTGCTTAATAATTTTTTTGACATAGGATCTTCCTATCCAGTCCTGGCTCTCCTATAACTCACCATGTAGACCATGATGGACTCAAACTCAGAGATCTGCTTGCCTCTGCCTTCCAGTGTTGGGATTAAAGGCTTGCGCTATGATGTCTAGCAAGTTACTGATTTTGATGAAGTACAAATAATGGCTTTATTCTTTTTGTTGTTTGGAGTTTTGGTGTTATATCCAAAAATGTCACTGTTATATTCAGAGTCATTAAGACTTCCTCCTATATTTTATTACATGAGCTTTATAGTGTCAGCTCTTTTTTTTTTTTTTAAAAAAAGATTTTATTTATTTTATGTACACAGTCCTGTCACTGTCTTCAGACACATCAGAAGAGACCATCAAATCCCATTACAGATGAGACACCATGTGGTTGCTGGGAATTGAACTCAGAACCTTTGGAAGAGCAGTCAGTGCTCTTAACCACTGAGCCATCTCTCCAGCCCTATAGTGTCAGCTCTTACACCTAATGACCATTTGGATTTTTGTCTATGGTGTTAGCAAAGTAAAAGAAATCTTTCTTTCTCTCTCTCTCTCTCTCTCTCTCTCTCTCTCTCTTTCTTTCTTCCTTTCTTTCTCTCTTCCAACCTATTATTTATGTGTATGAGTATCGTGTGTGTGTGTGTGTGTGTGTGTGTGTGTGTGTGTGTGTGTGTACTAAATTCATGCTTAGTGCCCATGGAGATAGGAATAGGCCATTAAATTCCCTAGAACTGAAGCTACTGATGGCTGAGAATTGAACCTGTCTTCTATGCTAGACCAAATGCCCTTAACTGTTAGGCTGTCTCTTCAGTCCCAACAATATGTCTTTTATTTAGTATCATGTTTAAAATATCAACTCAAATATTTATCTTTATGCCCTTTAAAATGTTTCCTGAGTTTATTTGAATATGGTTGTATTCTTTTATCCTGTTTTCTATGTATAGCCCCAGCTTCCCAAGAAGAGGCACCCTGGGCTTAGATAAATGTCACTGGCTCCTTGCCAGTTGGTAAAATGTACCCAGGACCATGACAAATGACAGAGAAACTCACTGGGAAAGTCAGGGGGACTAGTGCTTGAATCTAATTCCTAACCTATCAGTTAGGGATCTTAGTCTTCCTAAGATACCAAGCAGGCTTCAAACTATGTCCTTTCCTCTTCCTTCTTGGTTTTTCCTTATATACATACATACATACATACATACACATACATACATACACACGTACCTATTCTTTCATCTAGCAATCTATCCATCATTAACTCATCCATCTGCTCATCCTCCATCCTCTCATTCTTTATCCATTCTCCCACCTCTCAAACATTTGCTGGATGCTCTCTAGGGGCTGGGCATGGGAATTACGTTAAGGAACATATCCCAGTCACTATTTACTATCAGGGAGCACCCAGGAAACTATAGAAAAGAGATGTTTATCAACCAACACAAGGCCCATGTGTAATTACAAATGTGATATAGGTTCCAAACAATTGCAAGACATCTATAGCATATATAACAAAGGCCCAGTCTCTAGATTGGAGGGCCAGTAGAAAGTGAGTGTTTTTGGCAGAGCTTCGAAGTACAAAGACCCTGGGAGTCATTTTTGAATCTGTCAGGAGGCTGACTGCCAGTGCAGGGGTGATGGAGAGTAACATGGAAGGGGGTGTGGCTCTAATAGGGAACAGGACCTGTAGGGAAGGCTGGCCTCTGCCTGAATCTGGCTCCCCTGTACAACCTGACTCATCCTTACTCAATATTCAGATCTCAGCTTGGGGGAAGGGGTCCTATCTGGGCAGCTGCTTTACCTCATGCAGGCTTAGCAAAGCCCATATATTTCCATCTGATAAGAAAAAAGTATCCTAAACTTAGAAGTAAGGCAAAAGGAGAGAGTTTTTCTTCTCACTGCCACAGTGGAGCATTCTAAAAGGATTACTTGGTCTGGACAAGAAAGACACCTGAGCTTTTTTATGCTGTTTGACTAGGGCCAATTTGTAAATTTTGTCTCTCTAGGTTTGGTTTCTCACCTTGGGGAATGTTCAGAATTTGTATCTCAAGCTTTGACTCTTTTTCCCCCCTCACATTCCTTTCTAAGAAGCCCGAGGGCACCCATTTCCTCTTGGCAGCAGGGCTGCCCTCCTGCAGGGGACCCTTGTTCCCTGACTGATGTTCTCATTCTGTAAGCAGCCAGGGGCAGGCTCAGCAGTGCTGTTAGGCCTGGCAGCCACTCTCACTTCCTCCCACTCCATGAGCTCATGTGGGTGTGGCCCATCTTTTGTCAACACTCATTCTCAGAATTTTGCAAAAGGCCTGCTTCCAAGCAGGATCTTGAGAAATAGTTATTAACTCAACGATCTGGAGTTTGCCTCTCTGAGCCTCTTTTCCTTTTCTGTGCAATGGACATCACAGCACCCATCTGCCAAGTTTCTATGAACTGTGAAGAATGCAAGCGATCACAAGACTCTCAGGCACATCGTATTGCTTAGATGACATGTTTTCCCCAGATGACCTATCTGTTGAAGGCTTGGTTTCCAGCTGGTTGGTGGAGTCACTGGAGGGTGATGGAACCAGGGGACTGTGATCTAATCAGCAGGCTCTTCCACCAAGCTTCATAACTTCATGGCATTAGTGGGAGGTGAGGTGGGGCCTGGTTGGAGGAAGCATGTAACTGGAGGCATGTATTTGAAGGGTGTGGCTTGCCCTTCGACTCTTCTTCCTGGTAAGGAACCTCTGATGACGTGTTCCTCCCCCACTGCCATGATGTTCTGTCTTGCCACAGGCCCACAGGAATGGGGCCGGCTAGCCACAGATAGAAATCTCTAAAACCCAGAGCCTTAAGTTATTATTCTTTCTGGTGTTTGGTCACGGTGACAAAGAGTTAACACAAGGTGCACTAAAGCCTCCCTCACTCTAGGGGCTGAACACTAAAGGTGCAGTACAAATTTCTGGGGTGGGGAGCTCCGGGTCTGATTAGGAGAATACCAAGCCACGGGGGAACTCCTTTATGGCCTCAGCACTAGTTCTTGTCCTTCCACAATGAACTGCCATGTAAGTGTCAGCAAAATAAACCCTTTCCTCCCCAACTCATTTTTGGTCACAGTGCTTTAAGTAGCCATGGAAAGCCTAAGATAGGGGTTGTCAGCCCCATTGGGAAGGGGGAGAGGGACAGCTCATCATTTAGTGCAGACCTGCCATGTAGCATGGGGTGTCCCTTTCTTTAATCCCCAGGGAACCTTGGGAGGGAGCACAATTAAACCCTGTTGAACAGTCAAGGTCCCAGAGGTAGCAAGTGGGTGGGTGAACTGTCCAAATCTCCACAACACTGAAGTAGTGGAGAAAGTCTGTGTCTGAATTTTCAGCACAACCAACAATGCAGCCATGACTCCCTCTGAGCCAGGGGAACAGAACCTTCGAATCTGTAAAGCCAAAGGAGGACCGAGTTAAACACAGAATGTTTTGAAGTCTTGGCTCAGTCCATCCTCACCCCCAGCCCCAAGGGATAGGCAGCGGGCAGACTCCAAGGACAGAGCTTCAAAGACAAAATGGAACACCCCAAGGCATCATTGTTACCCAGAAATCTTTATTACAAAAATATTTTGCAAGCCAAAAATTTTAAGTTGCAACTATGTACAAAACGGGGCCTGTTTCCTTCTCATCTGGTCTACAGATAAACAAATCCTGCTCCTCACAGGGCGCTTTTGTCTCTTCCTTGTACCAGGGTTCCATACATAGACTCAGGGCCCCAGGGTTCCATACATAGACTCATGGCCCCCAGGCTGCCTGACTAAAGCCATAGTTACAAACCATCCTTGCCTTGGTCCTTTCTCCCTCCAAAACAACTTAAGACAAAACTAGGATGTCAGCGAGGACATTCTTTTAACTCATCTATACACCAGTGTGTGCATACACATGTGATGTCTCTAGGCAGAGGAGAAGGGGATGGAGCTTTACCAACCAACCCTTTGGAATTATAAGACAGCCCAAGAACATGGCCAGGCCAAAGACAAATTCTGGTTTGCTGGGCCAGTGCGGCCAACTTAGCCTACTGGATGCCATTATGGGAAGTATCGGGTCACCAGCCCTACAGAGCTGGGTCCTTGCTGTGCTCCTAACATCCCCGTTGCACCTACAGAAACAGTCAGGTTGGCTCAGCTTCTTACTTGAATAGCTGGAACCAGGAATCCCCAGGGATTGGGGACATTAGCGCCTCAACTTACTGAGCTACATGTTAAGACCAGATAGCCAGGATTGCCACATCCACTTGCCACTGGGACCAGACAGGCCCCGGCATCCAGTTTGAAGGGGAGGGATCAGAGACTCTGCCCAGATTCCAGAGAAAGATCCAGTGACAGTGGGGTGGTTTTCCCTGGCTCACAGATGTGTTGTCACAGGTATGACCAGGTTCTGTTCCAGTGTGATCCTGCTGAGGTTTGATGGCAATAACGGACTTCTCCCGCACCGATTACCTCAGAGTGCTGGAATACCAGGTGCTGGCCGAGCGTCCCTTCTCTCTGCATGCCTCTGAAGTGCTTGTGAGTGAAGGGGGCTGTCACTGACCTTCTCTCCTCAATGTGGAATGGCTAACATTAGGTCAGCATTGGGTCAGACAAGGCTGCACTTACCACAGTAGCCATGGAGGCAAAGGGCCAGCTGTGTGGCACTGTAAGAACAGAGCCTGGTTCGTCCCAGTGACGCTGAGTGCTGAAAGTGGCAGCTGAGGAATCCTTCTTGGTCCTCAGGGTTCTAGGAATTGGAAAAATCTGTTTCTGCTGTAAGAAAATCCTTCCAGAACAATAAACTGTTAGACCTCAGACTTCACAAGACCCAACCATTCAACACATGACGAAGAGCCAAGATGCTGTTGCTGTTGTTTTAAGGGGAAAAAAAAAATCAAAAAAGAAAAAAGGGGGCGGGGAGGAAGAAAAGAAACCCAACAACAACTAAACAGCACAAATCAAATTTTCTAACACCTTAGCTTCAAGACTGCACAGTTCACATTTCTCAATAATTTACAGGCGTCCACAGAGCGATGCTGCTGAGTTAGTGCTAGCTGGAGGAAGCAAGCTGGGACTGGAAGGGAGGTGGGGCCACACTGAACATGCCCAGGGAGTCTCTGCTGGTCTAGGAGGAGAGGGTTCCTTCTCCCCAGGGCTAGTCAGCCTGGGAGGTGGGGAGGCCAGCACTGTTGGCTGAAAACTTGCTGACTCCTGGTATAGTCCTTCTTCCACAGATGGGGCGGTTTGATCTAAAGGGAGTCTGGCCCCAAAGCTCAAGTTGGGTGGAGATAGTGAGCTCTTCTCCACACAGAAGACCAGGCTCTGGAACATCAAGGAGGCAACCTGGGGTTGCCAACACCAGGATCCAGACCCACGAGAGATGGGCTGAGGCACAGCACTTCTTGGATTCTAGGCAGCTTTCTCCAGTTCCCCCCTGGTTCTGCAACACCCAGCCTCCGGAAGAAGGGGACATGGGTGCCCGAGAGGTGTTGGAGAGCCACGGAGGGAAGACAAAGGCCACCCTTAACCCTGGTCCTAGGACTTGTGCCACCTGGCCTTCTGGGGACAGGACTGGCTGGCTGGTTGTCCTCATCTTGGCCACTCCATGTAGGACAAGAAAACTTGTGTGGATGGGGCCTAGAGCCGACCACAGCCCCATTCACTTCCTCTGGACCTGGACACTGGCATACTCTGAGAATGATGGCTCAGGCTTGGGAGCTGGCTGGGCCCGGCTGAGGTGGACCATGTCCAGGTCAGCATAGGTGAGGGTATCTTCTGGCCGAGGCAGTTTGCCTGTCTCAATGCTTGCATATTCTGTGTGGTTGTTAGGCTCAGGGGCCCGGGGGGCGGGCTTCTTCTCTTTGGGCAGATTCAGGTCTGCATATGTGATGTCATTGATGTCATTTGTGTCCTGGATCTAAAAGACACAGAGAGAAAGTCATTCTGGAGTCCCAGCCTGTTGACCCATCAACTGACTACAGAATGTCACTTCCCAGTGGGCTCAGCATTCATTCAGGCCCTTCCCCTGCCAATGGTATCCATTCCAGCCTTTCCCCTTCCAATCTTCCTTCCTCCGCACTGAGCCCAAAGGGTGTTCTGAAAACACTCAGGTGGTTATCACACGTCCCTTTCCAGTCCCAGCTTGCTTCATGTCACCTCCTTCTTTCTGGGTGGCACCACCTGCCGCTATCCTCTCCCCCTTCCCATGTCGTTTCCTTGGCCTGGATCACCCACTCTTACCTCTCCCATGTGAGAGACTCCAGTGCACTGAGTACAATTCTGCTCTAGCACTGCTCCGCCCTGAGATACTTGTTGGTCCTCAATACCTCTGGCTGGGCCCAGAGCTCCTCTGAGCTCTTCGGCTCACATCTCCCCAGCATAGCATCTACCACCAAAGACTATGTCTGTTTTGCAACCTTAGTAAATGATCTCCCACCGAAGACAACAAGACTAGCACAGAGGCCCAGTCCTTGGTAATGGATTGGATGGATGGAAAGACAGATAGATGGGAGGACGAGTGGACAGATGGCTAGACAGAGAGATGGATGGAATTGCACAGTCAGAAATTTCATTTCACGAAGGCTTGACGACAACTCTGCTCAGGAAGAATGACTGAGCCTATTTTACAGGTAAAGAATGTGACCTAGGGAGCAGATATACATTCAATGGTTTGATCTAAGTCACTCAGCTGAGAAAAAAAAAGTGAAGCCTGTTGGAGCCTAACATGGTGGACTTCCCAAATTGTGGCACCTCTACCCTGAGCCCTTCAGGAACTCACTGCTGTCTGGGAAACTGTGGGGATTGAACTGGTCTCCTTCCCTGGCAAGATACAGAGACTGGTGTTGGGGACCTAAAGCAAAAGTCTGCTGGCTCCCCAGGAGAAAAGTGGCCACCTTGCTCCAGGGCCGGATGTTTATCTGTATACTCAGTAAGTCTTGGAATGCGAATATCTACAGGCTTCAGTAACTAATTCTTTTACCCGAAAGATTCTAGAAGGAAGCACGAATATCTACAGGCTTCAGTAACTAATTCTTTTACCCGAAAGATTCTAGAAGGAAGCACGAATATCTACAGGCTTCAGTAACTAATTCTTTTACCCGAAAGATTCTAGAAGGAAGCACAAAAACAAATAACAAGGGGAAAGGACTCTGGCTGCCACGACTACAAACTGTCTCATATTTGCTAATTATTGCTCAGCTCATGCGTAAGGCTGGTAGGGGCTGGCATAACAAACCAAAGTGTCCGGCCTACAAATACCACACCTCTCCAAGCCTGGCTGTCAGCAGATTATGTCTAGAGTGGTGTCAACTGCTTTGAAAATGACAGGAAAGCTGAGGCTTTCGTTCCAGGTTCAGAACAGGGTTTGTCATGTTACAAGGCTCTGAGGAACCCTGTGTCCCCAGAGGTGACACTGCTGGATAGAGAGACAACAGGGCTCAGGGATCTGGAAAATAAACTAACAATACTGCCTATAAAATCTCCTCAGCAATGAGGGGAAGAAGCTACTGGGTCAAGGAAGATTACCCTTGTCATATATCCAGGTCATTCATTTGCGACACAGGGTTTTTCCTCCTCCACAAAGGTGAGAAAGACCATGGCAGGCAGGAAAGTGTAAAGTGGACTGATCATGGTTCCCCAGTGGAAGAACTGGTTAGAACAAAAGCCCAGAAACAGGACTGTGCAACAACAAAGGAGGGAGGAAACTGACTCCTGGGCATCGTTTACTTGGGACACTGCCACTGCTACCCCCTGAAGTTATGCAACGGCTCACATTGAACCCAGGAGCCCCAAACTCTCCGGCTGGAGCTGGAGAAGGATGCGGAGGACTCATGGGTGATTCAGTAATGCACAGATCCTCCTCCCTAGCCCAGAGTCTTAATTTAGAACTGAATCTGCAACTCCGGTTGAAGCAAGGAAATCACACCCCAAGTTTCCCGGGAAGGGCAGCTCACCAAAGACTGTACCTGGGTTATTTCCCTGGCGTTCTTCTCGGGCTCGTGCAACCTGAAATGGAAAGAGACTCAGATAAAAATATCTATCTGAAGAGCTTATGCAAATCAACCACAATAACATCCAGGACCTACTTCCTACGTGAGCGGAGGAGGGACCGTAAGTGCTTATCAAATGTCTGGACACGGGAGCCAGTCTCACCAAGGGAATTCTAAACAAAGCACACTGGCTTTTTGAAAAGCCTCTGTTGGAAGGATCTTTAGAAATGATAGTACTGGGAAGGCACACCATGAGGAGGGTGGGATGAAGAGGACTTCCACACACTGCTGCGGGCGACAAGCCAGGACAATCCTTCCCGGAAGTGGTGGACAAATCATGAGCAGGGATAAGGCCCCATCTTTTGAACCATAACTGTACCTTTTGGGGGAGGTTGAATCTACAGAGGCCTGCACCCTGGACAAGATACGGAAGTAAGTTTATGTTCTGGGGCTTTGCCGATGGGCAGTGGTTTTTTTTTTTTTTTTTTTTTTTTTTGGAAATTAGCATAAACTAAACCCTTCTGTGTTCAAAAAGTAGATGAGAAATTTCCATTTTATTTTTGTGGTGCTGGAAACAGGGTTCAGTGCCTTGTTCATGCTAATGGAGTGGCGTGTCTGAGTCACTAAGTAAGGTACTCTGAATGAAAATGTGTGGGAACTGGAAAGAAAAGGCTAGCAACAGTGGTCTGCAGAGTACTGCTCCTTGTTTTAGTTTTCGCATTTCCCAAGTGTTCTACATTATAGATATACCTGAGTATTGTTGTTAAAATAAAAGGATCAAAATGCCTTGCTTAATAAACAACAACAACCACTGATACACCCCTGGTCGCGCCATCAGAGCCCAGGTGTGGCTCCCTGGAGGGTCACGGTGAAAGGGTCATGAGCAAAGACAGGTCCAGCAGGTGTGGTATAAATTTTCAAGCCAGAAACTTGGGGCACTCGAGCATGAGTAATGGCAGACTGAGCAATGGGGCTTGGCAGCAGGGTTTCTGACAGAGCTGTCAGGACTGCCTGGATCATAAGGTACTCCATGTGGCCAAACAGTCCTCCAGGATCCAGGGTGCAACTGATAGGAGGCCATGCCGTTCTCTCCCCAGTCACAAGTTCCCACCTTTGCAGTCTCTGTTGCTTGTTTGGTTCATATCCAATTGCCACCTTGTTTAGAGCATGCGTGCAAACACACACACACACACACACACACACACACACACACACACACACACAATGTTCTGCTGAGTCTGCTCACTTAATCACTCTTACTCCGTCCCATGCCCCATGTATGAGGGCTGCTGCTGCTTTGCATTTTCTGCTTCAGCAATAGCCTTGGCTAACTCTGTCCTTGTGGTTACTACTGCTGTGATGAAACACCATGACTAAAGCAACTAAAGGAAGAGAGGCTTTTTTGAAATTATGCTTCCTCATCACTGTTATCATTGAAGGAAGTCAGGACAGTAACTCAAAGAGGGAAGGAACCTGGAGGCAGGAGCTGATGTAGAAGCCATGGAAGAGTGCTGCTTACTGGCTTGCTCCTCGTGGCTTGTTCGGCCTGCTTTCTTATAGAACCCAGAACCACCTGCCCAGGAGTGGCACCACCTACAATGGGCTGGGCTCTCCCCCATCAATCATTAATTAAGAAAATGCCCCACAAGCTTGCCTACAGCCCAATCTTACAGAAGCATTTTCTTAATTGAGGTGCCCTCCTCTCAGATGACTTTAGCTTGTGTCAAGTTGACACAAACTATTCAGGGCAAAGTCCTTACTACTTTTTCTCTTTGTTAACTTAGCCATGTTTCCTCCCTGGAAGGCTTCATACCAGCAGTGCTGGGTTGGTGTGGCTGCTTCTCTATGACAACCTCACATCTTCTTGCATATCTTCATCTCTGTTTTCTGTTCCTCCTTACCACACTGCCTTAGCATACAGGCACAGGCACCCAACCTTGAAGCTAGCACTTGTCAAACAGCCACAAGGCCTCTGCACAGAGAACTCTCCCTTCAGATCTTTGAAATCCTATTTTAACACTTTTCTTTGGAGACAGGGTCTCACTTTGTAGCCTGGGCTGGCCTTGAACTCACAGAGATCCACTCGCCCCTGCTTCCCAAGTGTTGGGATTAAAAGCATATACCACTGTGCTCAGCTGAAATCCCATTTTAAACAGCTTTATCTGAACCTTCACAGCACTCCCAAACTCTGTTCTCAGGGGATCATTCCTGTCTTTCAGAGCAGCATTCCACACTGTAAGCACTTGTCCAGTCTGTTTTAAAATGTGGCACCACCATTACTCATACTGGATTTAGACGAGGGCGGGACACATCCTGGATTCTTCTCTTTCTTATACAAGCACCACAAGGCTAACTGGTCATCTCCAAAAGCTATATCAGATTCTGCTACTTGGTCATCTTATGCTGGTCCCAGGTCCTCAGGCAGTGAAAGGTCTTGGTTTCTCTGCCTCCATTTGTGTGTGTGTGTGTGTGTGTGTGTGTGTGTGTGTGTGTTTGTAATGCATAAGTGAAAACCAGGTCTGCTGGTTCACACCCATAATCCCAATACTCTGGAGGCAGGGTTTTCAAGTTCAAGGTCTGCCTGGGCTTTGAGACTCCCACCTCAAAACAAAACAACAGAAGGAGGAAGAGAAGAAAAAGAAGAGAAAGAAGAGGAGGAAGGAGGAGGAGAAGCAGCAACAGAAGCAATTATTTTTCTCTACAGAAGCTTCACCATTTACAGTGCAGTCCACTGCCACATCCTGACTGGTGAGGTACTACACAGCCTGTTCTTGCCTCCTGCTCTGCTTCCTCCCCTGTGCTCCAGCTAATGCAGCCTCATCAATGGTCCTCTCTCCAGCCCTTGGCATTAGCTACTCCTCCTCCAGTGTACTCTGCCTGATAGCCCCACACTGAAGCTCTCCCAGTCACTGCTGTTTACGTAAGGAGCACTCCCTGATCGCCCAAGCTCTGATCATTTTGTCATTTTTTTTCTAGCTCTTGCTGCACATCTATTATTAAGCTTCTAGTTTACATGGCAAGCTGCCCCCCGCAAGGGACAATGAGACCCTAGCACCTAGTCCTGTGTTAGCCTGTGGCTTGTAATTCCTTCTGTAAATCCTTGCTGAATGAATGGTTGACTGTTTTTTCACTGGATTCCCCTAGTGCCACTCAAGTCTGGCTCCAAGCTGAGCTCAATCCAAAACAAATAAACAACTGGGGTAGTTCTGGTATTCTGAGAATAAATGCAGTGAACGTGTCACAGTTAAACAATGGCCGTCCAAATGAACCCCAGCACCCAATAAAAGAGCAGACAACACTCTCATGCGGATGGGGATAACAGTGTACTGCTTGTCTATCAGAAGGCTGGGCCCGGGGCCAGCCAGCAGCCTGCAGGGTCCTTTGAGTTCAAAGGCGTAGTATCCCCATCACCCTCTCTGAGGTGCTAGGCTGTCTCCTACACCAGCACCAATGTCTTTCAGAAAGTATTTGATCCCATGCTGGGCTAGAGCCACTGCTGCCCAGGAAACCACCATTAAAGCTTGCTCCCCACCATCACTTTGGTCTAGAGACATGAAAGAAGCTAGTGATTTAGCTCCCTGGGTAGACTAACACTGGAATGATATGAAAGGGCAGAAAATGTCCTGCTTCTCTGGAGGAAGGAACAGGTGGCGGGAGCCAGCGGAGCATCAATGGGGAAATGCCGGCGTCGGTACCAGAAATCCTGCACAGACCTGGGCCAGCTCGGCACCACATTGATTCCTCAGATCCTGGCCGCCTCGACCCAGGAAGGGGGAGCTGTGATAATCTCCTGGGACAAGGGGCTCCCAAAGGATGCCATGGAGTCTGAATCATAGGCTCAGGTTGGGTTTGTGTGTGAACAGCCCCCTGAGGCTTCAGCTACTCACAAGTCTGGGGATCCCTGTCCTTCAAAAAGGATAGGAAGAAAAACTTATGATCACCAGTGGGATGGCATGAGTAAAGGGACAGATGGGCGTGGGACACAGTAAGTGCTCACTAAACAGAAGCTGCAACTGTGCTGTCATCTCATAGTGTCACTGTCTGCCAGAATTGCACTGTCTAACAAAGTAAGGCAAGTGAGAACAACAGGGAAAAATGGACATCGACCCCTTCCACAGGGAAGGAGTTCCAGGGGCTCAGAGCTCACAGGTGCTGCACTGAGGAGAGATGGAAACTACTCAGTCATTCTTTCACTCGCCTTTATGGAAAACTTACTCCATCCCAGGGATGTCACTCAGAGCAGTAGCTGCTGGTTGTGAGCAGGAGGGATACAGTTCCAGTGTTCAAGAGATGTGGTCAAGAAAACACAAACAGGCCCAGAGGCACTTCACACATACCAGGATGTCCAGACAGAGCACCAGAGGTTCACGGGAGGCCAGAGGGAGTACTGGCATCATTGAGGAAGATTAGGAAGGGACAAGGTGAAAAAGAAAGATGCCAACTGTAGCTACTGTGGTGCGCAACAGTATCCAGAGGAGTCGTTGGCAGAACCCAGTGTCCCCAGATCCTGTTCAGCCCCTGGATGGTACGGACGTGGAAGAGGCAGAGAGAGCGCGGAGGAAAGCTGGAGCCGGTATGTGGCAGGAGCGAGAAGAGACCAGTGTGAGTCTTCAGGCCAGAACTAGCACAGGAGCTGGGCCATAAAGCCTTTGGTCTTGACCTTGAAGGCCCACAGAAAACAACTAAAGGTCTCTGAGCAGATGAGAGAGACAAGTTTTGCTCCTGGAAAAGACTGGGCCAGGTGAAGAAATGTGGCAAGCAGGGCGAGGGTGAGAAACAGGATTGCTGGGGCTGGAAGTGCGATGAGGGACAGTATAGTGATGTCCATGTTCAGGGGTAAAGGCTTCGAGGTTGGACAGGGTCAGCTCAGGAGGCTGCCGGGGAGACCAAAGCAGAAGCCCAGGTTCATCCCGAGGGCACTGTGCACTCTCTCTTGCTGGGCACACATGGGCAGGTGAAGCTTCCCACAGCTCCTCAAGGTAGGTGAGGTACTCCTGCTGTATGCAACCAGTTTCTACTACTTATGGTCCTCCAACCAGGACACAGACTCCTCACTGTCCCCAAACATGAGTTGTCCCTGACTCTACAAACAATTCATCAGTAAGTCCTCTTGGCTCTATCTTTAAAGTGAAGCTAGAGTCTGACCACTTCTTAGCCCACATTCCCCCTGGCCCAAGCCTTCATCATCTGCTTAGAGCAGCCCAGTCATTTCCTCACTGGCCCTTCTGCCTCCACCTCACTCGTCGCCTGGCTTCTCCACATGGAGAAGGTGATACGTGTAAAATGAAAGCTAAATCACATCTCTCCACAGAACCACTCCAGTTCTACTGTCACAAGCTCGGTATCACTGGCTCCCACTCCAGATCCTCAGATCAATTCCGAACTCCAGAAAGAATGGAAGGAGGGGAGGGAGAGATGGAGGGAGGGAAGGAGGGAAGTAGAGAGGGAAGAAGATGGTGGAGGAAGGATGGAAAGATCTGCTCAGCTCATGAGGACACAGCCTCACCTGAACCAACACAAAGCCATTTACAGTTTTGTACTTCACGCTGGCATCTTCACACAGCAGACTCTGGGGTGCTGTCCTACACTTCTGGGGAACACCATCTTACAAGCCAGAAAAGCCTTTCTCCAAAAGGGGTGAAGCTCACATGGCTGCATGGGCTTCCTTGTTTCTTGCCTTCCAGTGCCCAGTCAGTTGGGCCTCTCAACCCCAGGCATGGTTCTACCTGTTCTCTTGTCCAAGCACGCAAGGCCTGTGTCAGAGTCCCGAGCTTCAGGTCCCTGCTCACGAGTCTCTTCAGAGGCTGTGGCTTTTTCTGCCTAAGCCTCTCATACATGACCACCCATCCCTGCTGTGTCGAAGCCACCATGCTCTGGATGGCTCTGCTTCCACACCCACTTGCTGCAAACCTCCCAAAGTCTGAGCCTGCATTGTACCCTAGCTCCTAGAGCAGAGTTCTGCACCAGACCCCCTAGAGCATAAACAACTTCACAAAGATGTCACCACCTGAGATCCTGAGCAGGCTGTGACCTCTGATGGATGTTATCACCACCCTAGCAGATCCTCAGGCTACACCCTACTGACGTGCTTGGCAGAGGGAAGGAGGAGACGCTTACTTAGGCCTGAAGACGTGAGCCCAGTAGAGTGTACAGGATTTCATGATGGCGTGAAGAGGGAGGCAATCCTCACTCTCACTGGGAATTAGGCAAAGACTCGACTACCAATGCCAATGTGCCCTGAAATCTATTCCTTTAAGGCAAGAATTAAAGATAGACCTGCTAAGCAGGGTACAAGAGAAAGAGGAATGTGGACAGATATAAATGAAGGTTGGTGATTTACAGTATTTGGGGGGTCTGTTAGACAAGTAAATAAAAGGAGGGGTCTGGGATGGCTCAGTGGGTAAAGTGTCTCTTATACATGAAGACTGAGTTCAGATCGCTAGAATCCATATAAAGCCAGATGTGGCTGCTTATGTCTGTCTGTAATCCCAAGATCCTAAGGGGAGATGGGAGATGAAGACGGGAGAGTCCCCAGCTAATCTGGCAAACACAGTGGAACAAGAGACTCAGTCTCAAACAAAGTGCAGGCAAGGACCAAGGTGTCCACTGGCCTTCAGATGCATGCTCTGGCAAGCACATGTCCACACTCACACTCACAAATGTGCTCACACAGATTAGAAGTAATAAAATAGGCGAGTTTGATCCAGCTCAGGGATGCACTTACCGTGTGGAAGAAGTTGACCCTTTGGCTGAAAGAGAAAGAGAAGGACGTCATTTAACCAGATGCAAGTTGCTCTGTAATTTTCCTAGAGCCAAGGGTTGCCTTGTGGGGAGAATCAGCCCAGGAAAGTCCAAGCCAGAGGGCTAAACTGGGCTAATGTGTTCCCCTTTTGCCCCAAGTAGCCTTCAGCCTCAGAGGGCCCGGGTGCCCTCCAATTCTCCACAAGGTCTCCTCTCCATTCAAGCACATGATTTTGGCAGTCTCCAGTTAGGTCCCACATGGTTGGAGAATGGATTCAGACAGGATTTGAGTTGAAAAGGCCTGTTCCCTGACTCATCTGCTGTGTGACCCTGGGTGAGTCACTTCCCATCTCTGATCTCCTTCAACTCACATGGCATCCATTATTTACCCATTCTCACTTTCCAAGAAAGCGACCGTCTGCTTCGGTGCTTTTTAGGTCTGGGATGCAGGAAGGGCATCATCCCACAGATTATCTCTGGGGGATTATATTTATCTGTAACAGTTTGATTCCCAGTTTGTTATAAAGCTATAATTAAAACATATGAACTGAAATAGGCTCAGTGCTGCACTCTGAACAGGCCACCCAAGGATGGTGAGCTCAGGCAGCTGGGTGGGGGGAGGGGCAGGCTGGCATCCTGGGAACTGGAGCCACAGGTGAGCCAGTCTAGAGGGAGGCTGTCGCCAGCATGCCACATGGTTCTCATATGAAACCAGACAATGGACGTCTTCCCAGACTCACATTAACTGACAGGTGACATGGGGTACTTCACTCTGAAGATAGCCATGATGGGGGAGAAGGGGGTGGCTCTCCAGGGTAGAGGAGGGAGAAGTGGTGTGGTGTGTAGAGGAGATCCAAACATGCTCTCTGGCTTTGAATTCTGGCCTACTAGCCATAAGGTTCTGAACATGGTTTTATAATGCTGCCATGTCTCAGTCACGTCATCTGTAAAATGGGTCAGTGAGACTCCCAAGGCTTGTGGTGAGAACTGATTGTACTATTACATGCAGAGTATCAGGAGTACTGTGGGTCTGTGCTGAGCACATTTTGTCCGTCATTGTTGCTTGAGCCTGTGTTTGGGAGTCAGGCTCTGCACACACTCACCACTCAGGGGCTGAGTGGTCTGCTGTGTCCGAAGACTTACAGGCCACTCTCCCTCCTCTGATCCCTTAGGCAGTGATGCCATGCCATACATCAATAAGCTCCCGTGAGGACCTTGTTTGCACCCACTACTAAGCCCCTGCAATTATATAAGTTCTGTTTGGACAAAATGCCATTACTTTTTAAGGCCCCATTCAATGAAAATGGATATCTCATTCCCAAATAAGGGGAATGCATTTGTTACTGTCATTTTTAAAATATACTATAAAACAATTTAAAACAAAAAGAGAAAGGACAGCTGGGATTTCACCAGTGTCTACTGAAGTGCTTTGGCACTGTGCTGGGCCAGGGACACATGCTTTCCTGACTGGAACAGGAGCCCCTCCTGTGTTTCCCTCTGTAGGTGCTCTGGGAGCATCAGACAAAACAAACAAACAAACAAAAACAAACTTGGGACTCAGGTCCTCAGACAGGACTTGATTTGGCTGCTGTTTCAAAGGTGAGTCCTTCCAGTTGTTCCAGAATGGACAGAAAGTGTGAGACAGAGACACAGGATGTGCCAAAGGGATAGAGACCGGTGGTCCACGTGGTGCCTCCTAAGCCAGGCACTCAGCTACAGGATGGGAGCTTGGGGTGGTACTTGTCATGCTGTGGTTTGTGAGGGTCACAGCTGGCATTTTTTAACAGCAAAGAGAACAAAATATAATCAAAAGAAAACAGAGTTTCAAATATACATATAAAGGGTGTGCTGAGTTGAAATATAAAATGTTACGTTATTGCTTTTGGGGGAAAAAAAAAAGAAAACCAACATAAAGCATTCTCCCCCAGTGATGCGTACTGGGAGGTCCCAGGATGTGGCTGACCTACCATTTCACAGCCGTTCACGTGGACCTCATAACTACTCTTCACATCGCTGCCCCTGATTAGCTGTGTGACCTCCAACAAGCCAGATGAACCGCTTGCCCCCTGCCAGTTTCCTCTAATGTTGCTCTGGCCAAATACAACACTATGCCAAGCTCAGATAGGGGGAGGGAAGCTGATAGAGGCTGAGGTGGTGAGGACTAAGCAGGATGCAGCCTGTTTGCCTGACTCCAAGGTCAGAAGATTGCAGAGCCATAACCACATACATATGCACGAGCACACAAGAGAAACATGGCCTGGCCTAGAACTCACATCTTCCTTCCCTGATGAAGCCATGTACCTTGTTGCTGTGAGTAGGACTTTCCTGGCGTATATATGACTCTGGCTGCAGGAGCTGCCCTTGTTAAACATTTGTGTGTTGGACATTTTCCTAATATGCTACATGGAAATTCTGCGGCTTTCCCACTTGGACTCCCATGGCGGAAGTTGGGAGTTCTAACCGGGGAATTGTTAACATGGAGCCTGGACACATATAAGGGGCATAGAAGGCTGCAAGCAGCTCAGGTATCTCCTCTCCTGGCAGGAGAGTCTCTGAACTCCCCTTGTCATGCTAACAGCTCTTTGTTTCCTACCCCCTCAGTAGCAGTCCCATGAGGACATCAGACCTGGGTCGATAATAGTCACTTTAAGGCAGGAGGGAGACCCTCCTGGCTTCTTGTCACTGAAAGTCACATATACTTAAGAACCCAGGGGCTATCCTGTGAGGACAGCCCTGAGAGAAAGCAGAGATCCCACTCACCTTTCTTCTGTTTGATCCGGAGGAGGTAGATGGCAGCCATCAGCAGGACTACTAGCAAAGCACACGCCACACCCACACCGATGAAGATGGTCTGGTTGGGTTTAACATTATTATCTGAGGACCACAAGGAAGAAGGGCTTCATGCATGCTACTCCAAAATGGAAACAACAAAAGCCCGCTGCCCCTCCCCGTCCCCCACGAGTCATCCTTAGCTGTGGACACCTGGCTAGGTCTTCTTACATGTCTAAGCTTGCCTAACTACACATTCAGGTCACTCGTGAGCAGTGCAAAACACACACTGCTGGCAGCCACAGAGAAAGTAGGCACAGGACACAGGCAGAAACCATACAACCTATCCTGGAGAATAAAAACTCATCCTTCTCATCAGCTATGGCAGCAAGACAGACACACTGAAGACCAACTGTCAGGGGAGGGACTTGGGAAGATGGTGACAGTAGAGGACTTGCTGTTGGCACGAGATCTGCACAGCACCCAGGGCTTCACTCGTGTGCCCAGGACCTAACCCATGGTGTATATGTTTGTGGTAAAGGACAGGAAAAGTCCTAAACTGTCGGTTCTCAACCTGTGGGTTGTGACCCCTAAGAGATCGAATGACCCTTTCACAGGGGTCACCTAAGAACACGGGAAAACACCGATATTTATATTGCAATTCATAACAGTAGCAAAGTTACTATAAAGTAGCAATGATAATAATTTTACGGTTGGGGGTCACCACAACATTTTAAAGGGTCACAGCATAGGAAGGGTGAGAACCACTGTCCTAGACCACAGCACAGTAAAGGCAAGAGCAGGCCTCTGTGACACAGCAATGTGAACTCAAGTAAGTGTTTCAACTCGTCCTCACCCACAGCAGAGGAACTATGTTCTCCTGCTGGTTTCCTCTATTACTGAAGCCAATACTAATCTCTACCTCATTCAACAGCAGGAGGATGACCTGAGGAACCACCTGCCCAATCTTTCATCCTCTGGCAAGGTATTTTGTTTATTTATTCCCTACTGTGTTCTGTGTGTTCTAAAGCTGCTGTTGAGTAAGACAGTCATGGTCCTTACCAACTAAGGAGTGACAAAACCTATCCCTTTTAATATGTCCACAAACAAGCAGAGGTGCAGAGAGAGGCACCGGCTTGTCCAAGATCACACAGCAAGTCAGGGATAGAGCCATCATGGACATCAACACTTCCTACCTGCACGAGCTATGCATCCTCAGAGAATTAGTCATGGGTAAAATCAAAGGGGCGCATCATAGGCCTGAGGGGCTCCTGGATCGACTCTGAAGGATGAGTGAAAAGATGGCCCATGTTTTCTCCCCTTCAGAGGCTCTGCTATATACAAAGCATCAGCTGTAGTGCCGGCAAACATTGGGACAGTGCTAAAGAGTTGTTGCCACGTGGCCACGTGTCAACAAGAAAAGAGCTCTTGATTGACAGCACACTAGAGAGACTGAGGTGACACTGCTGACATGCTGACTGTCACAGAACGGTGGAGCATGGCAGCTGTCCTAGACACACACACCTTGGTCTAGAAGTAGTCATAGGAGGACTATCCCAGGAGATAGCCATTGGGAGACGGTATGGATGGGGATACTCTTTGCAGTATTGGTTGTCCTTGAACCAGACCACCAGCCTCTAGGAGATGTTAGAGGAGATAGCAGCAGTGACACAGCAAGGAGCAGAGGCCAGAAAGAGTGAGGTAGGGGAGGGCCATGGGGACAAAACAGTTGTTAGGTGGAGAAAGCAGGAGGCAGGATGCAAGCAAAGGCAGACTCCCTCTCCCTTTCCTCCTCTCTGGTACACTGTGTCAACAGACCCATCCAGACAGGAACCAAACTCTTACCAGTGCTGAATCTAGGAGTTTAAATGCTGGAGAAGTGCTCACTTTAAAACTGCGCTTATGTTTAGAGACTGTTAGACTGTTCTATAAGCAGCATTATATAATAACTTTAACATTGAAAAAACAGATAAAATCATGTTAAAGATTCAAACAAACAAACAACAACAAAAAAAAAACCAGCCCAGTCAGTGGGAGTGGAGGCCTCACCAGGGATGGTGTCCATGCTTCCTTGATCACTCGGGTGGGTAAATCCCAGCACGGTATGGGTTTTGGTGATCGTTGGCTGATGGTCGTGCTCCACCAGGCACGTGAACACCACATCCTCTCTATGAGCAGACGAGTTCACCAGGAACAAGCTTGTGTAATTATAGGTGCCATCCGAGTTCTCTGTGAAATGCTTGGGCGTGTCATTCTTTGATATGTTTCCATTCTCCAGCCAGACCAGCTGGAGATCCTTGGGGTAGAACTTCTGCGCCTGGCAGGTGAGATTCACCTGGTTCACTGCCATCGGGGGCTGTTGGCTGACCTTCAATGTGGGTGAAACTGAAACAGTACAGGCAAAAGCTCTAACCTTAAGCTGAACTGTGATCCCAGGGAGGGGCTGCAGAGCTGAGCCGCTCCCACCATCATAGCAAACAAGACTGCTAGGCATGCATTGTGTACTCAGACAGTGTGGGTCTCATAAGGATGGAATCACTAAGCACAGCACCCAGAACACACACGGTGCCTTGTCTGGGGACCGGTAGCTACTGTTACGGTGATAATGAATGATGTCAATGCATGCAGAACTTACAGCAGAATAAATGAAAACTACCAGGCAAGGGGGCGTGGCTACACTGGGTGCCCAGAAATTATAGTTGCTGTTGAAATGCAACCACTAGCATGGTGCTAGTCATAGGGTAATAATGGCTGCTGTGTGCTTGGGCTAGAAGTCAAGGACATCTACCTCGGATGATGTCAGACAAGTTAGCAGTCCCACGAAGAGCAGTCCTGTTCAAGGTGATGTGGCCCACCTCACAGATGACCTTAGAATGAACATCGTTTTGGTCTAGTACCACCTTGACTGTGCTGACGATGCTGTAGGAGACATTCTTTTCAACAGGCTTCACGGTGGTCTCCAAGTGGGAGAGTTCTTTCCCATTTTTGAACCACTTCAGGGTGATATTCCGGGGAGAGAAGCCATGAGACTCGCAGGTGAAGTTCACTGTCTGCCCAGGTGTGGCCCTGTCACTTGGTTTGGATACCACCGGTTGAGAAGGTTTGGCTAAAGGAGCATTTATAGACAAGAGATATGATTGTGATGGCCAGGCAAACAGACTGGTGGTGTAAGCCAACTGCCTAGATATCACCATCATTACTGGAACATGGGGGATTGGACCCAGGGCTTTATGCACACTATCTACTACTAAACTGTATGGTATCTCTAGCCTGGTAACACTATTCATTAATCTCCCTCCTGATGAAGCTGGAATGACCACGTCCTTAGCCTTCTATCTGGGGAGGATGCAACAGTTTCATGAAATGAAGGAGTCGAGCAGTAAGGCAAGGCCAGGAACCCCAGGCCCGAGGACTAAATATCTGCTTCAGGGATTTCCAAGATTGCTGACCTATCTCATTCTTTGCTTTAACTACTTTTAACTGCACTCCTGGAAACTCTGCCAACCTAGAGAAAGTGTTTGCAGAAGTAAACACAGGAAACAAATATCACTGTAGGACAGCCAGTCGGATCCCAATGGCTGATCTGAGATGTGTGCACCTCCTAGAGTCACACCTGTGAAACGGGAGGCAAGGTTTCTGCTTTCTGGATGCGGTCAGGATGAGATGAGGCCCTGGTGGCTTCCTGCTTCGGACAACAGACACACACAAAGATGCTTCTCAAACATGAAGACACACAGATCTGACATTGACCCAGATTTTTATTTAAAAAATAATTTTTTTAAATGTGTATGTGAGTGGGTTCTTTAAGAGGCCAAAGAGGGCACTGGAGCCCTGGAGCTGGAGTTACAGGAGGTTGTGAGCAGCCGCGTGGGTGGTGGGAACTGAACTAAGATCCTTGGTAAGTGCAGTACAAGTGCCTCCATCAGTGAGCCTCCCTCTACCCCTATACTTTATTCTTAAGTTCCCCCCGTAAGAACTTAGGGATTCACTACATGGGCCTTCTTCTTCTCTCTCTACGACCTAGTAGGCCTCACTCATGCCAAGACCCATATTTGAAAGGGAGAGGCTAAAGGGAGTTTTTGTTTTCAATCTGGAGAGCCTTTGTTTAGAGTTGGAAACAAAGATCACTTCTATGTTAAAATAGCCGAAGGTGGTTCTTGATTTATAATTAGTAAAGAGATAGACAGGGAGCAAGCAAGACATACTTCTTTTGATCCTAAAAGGACACATGGGTGACTAGGAGGGGGCAGAGTCCCTTGGGGATTAATCCAAACTGCTCATAAGCACCCAGCATCACTTCCAGACAGCAGACACTACATGTTTCCATCTGCCAACATATACTTGCTCCCTAATATCCACCAAATATGTTGAGGGTACAGAAAAGAGGTGTCACTTGAAAAATTCAAGTCATCAGGACACCAGCCACGGTGAAGAGCCATCCTTCCGGCCCTGGGGACTCCCTGTGCTTAAATCTAACCCAACTGCAAATGTAAAATAATGTTGAAAAAGCTGCATCTGTACTGAATAGTAACAGACTTTTTCTTGTCACTATTCCCTAAACAACACATAGAACAACTATTTACATAGCATTTGCATCATATTAAGTATTATAAGAAACCCAGAGATGATTTAAAATAGATGGCAGGATGTGTGTAGGTTACACACAAGTCTCCCCCATCCTGGATGAGGGCCTTGAGCATCTTTGATTTGGGTATCCTATGGGTACCAGGGAAAAGCTGAAGTTATCCTCTATTGAGTTCTTGGGCCCTGACACTGGCTGCTCCCTCTGTGTTCACCAGCCCATGAGGGGGTATTTAGGGTGAACTCCTTCTTCAGGACAAGCTCAGAGGAGAATGGGACTAGCTGAAAGCATAGTGGGTGGGATTCAACTCTTCCACTGAGATGACTAATTTAGTACTTAAAAGTATGTATCTTTCGGGGGTCTGGAGAGATGTCTCAGTGGTTAAAAGCACTGACAGCTCTTCCATAGGTCCTGAGTTCAATTCCCAGCAACCACATGATGATTCACAACCATCTGTAATGGGAGCCCATGACCTCTTCTGGTATATCTAAAGACAGCTACACTGTACTCACATACATAAAATTAAAAAAAAAAAATCTTTCAAGAATCTGTGTTTTTTTCCCACCGGGCGGTGGTGGCGCACGCCTTTAATCCCGGCACTTGGGAGGCGGAGGCAGGCGGATTTCTGAGTTCAGGCCAGCCTGGTCTTCAGAGTGAGTTCCAGGACAGCCAGGGATACACAGAGAAACCCTGTCTCGAAAAACCAAAAAAAAAAAAAAAAAAAAAGAATCTGTGTTTTCTTTATACAAAAGTAGATAAAATAGCAAAATAGCA
Source organism: Rhabdomys pumilio (assembly GCA_030674055.1). Classification (NCBI taxonomy): domain Eukaryota; kingdom Metazoa; phylum Chordata; class Mammalia; order Rodentia; family Muridae; genus Rhabdomys; species Rhabdomys pumilio. The sequence continues at coordinate 192,760,599 of JANHMN010000002.1, read as the reverse complement.
TCACCCTGGGAAGATGACATAAAGACAACATCTGGAATACAGTAGGTGCCTAATAGCTATGGCTATGGCTACTATAGCATGTGTTCTCTGGGTCCCAAGAATGAGCAGAAACATCTCCATGTGCTGACCTCAGAATACTGGAGATGCATCCCACACAGCTCTGACAGTTCTGCCTGGACTTCTGCTTGGAGTGGGACAAATTCCTCCAATTAGCATGGAATTTGAATTTGTCTCCCACCCACTATGCTTTTGGCTAGTCCCACTCTCCTCTGATCTTGTCCTACAGAAGGAGTTAACTCTGAGACTACACATTTCTTCTTTGGGAGTCAGAAGGAACAATAAGGCCACCATATTGTGGCTCTCTCCTCTTTTGTAGTAATCCCCCTCAGGACCTGAGTGAGGCCAGCAGCTTCAGAACTCCAATGGAGTCAGTCACAGGTGTCTCATCCAGAGACGCTACTTAGGAAGCTTGGAGCACTGAGGAAGGATCTGTGATACCTGGGGTTATCCAGACAGGGAGGGGCTGTACTGAAGACAGAGAATTTGTCTCTGTTCAGACACAGATGTGTAGAGGTCAGGAACAACACCCCACCCCCCTGCTCCGAGCAGAAGTCCAGGCAGAGCTGTCAGAGCTGTGTGGGATGCATTTCCAGTATTCTGAGGCCAGCACCTGGAGGTGTTTCTGCTCATTCTTGGGACCCAGAGAGCACATGTTATTATTCCAAAGCATAAAAGGTTTTTGAGTAGCAGCTTCATGGGGACTACCTTTGGTATGGGGGAAAATAAAAATCATAGCTTTTCTCCCAAGGTTTTAGGACATGTACCTTAGCCTGGTTGTGGTTAGAAACATCAGACACGAGCTGTAGAGACAGATCTGCAGGCAAGAACACTTACTGATGTCACACACACACACACACACACACACACACACACACACACACACACTCAGAAACTTCAGATCCATGTCAGGACAATTACAGCAGAATTTCTATGGCAGATACAAGGTATGTGGTGCTTTTCAGTCTCTTAGATGAGTTATACAAGCAGACAGATGGAAAGAAATCAACTCACCCCACCCCATCAACTCCCGAGGCCCCAGGAAGGGAAAGTGACCCACCCAAGGTCATATGGACGCAGTTCAGTACAGCTCCCACTGGTGGGATACTTCCTGTAAGTCAGGTGCTGGCTAAGTGTTTGACAAGATGTGAGAGTGGCCTGGACAGAGGAGGCTACCGTGGATGCTAATGGAGAAATTTGTCCCAGGACACAGGCAAAGGAGTGGCTTATCTATGATGTGGTTCCAAACAGTTAAGGCTCTGTTCCCTGTCCCCTGGCCACTGTACTTTTCATACTCAGTAATGACCTCGACCCCCCCCCCATCCAGGGCTTTGTTAACATCTTAATACTCATAGAACCCAGAATGGAGCCATTACTGTTATCATTTACACAAAGAGAAACCGAGGACTTGACAGAAGCTAAGCCTTGCTCCAAATGGTAAGGTCTTGGACAACTCCTTACGGCTTCCTAAGGGCCATTCAGTGTTCTCATACACCCTGAAGAGGTGGATACTCACAGCTCTGGCTTCAGGAGAAAATGCTATGAAGAAGATGTAGCTTGAAGCCACACGTGATGGAGATGTGGCAGGAAGCACCTTGCTAGTTGTAGTTGCCCAGGCAAGTGACACACTACCTGGGAACTGTCATATCAGGATAAGCTACCTGCCCTGCTTCTGTGCAGAGGTGACACGGAGACTCGGTTGCTGCCTGGAGGGACAGGTTATCATCCACACAAACTAAAACGAACACACCTATGTGAGGTAGTGGCCTTTCACAGTGGGCATCTCTGGCCTGGACAAGTGGGTGAGCATCCAGTGCGGCATTATTTTCAAAGCTCACAGTTTGGGAAAACTGAGTTATCTACCAACAGAAGACCACAATAAACTGTGGAATTTCTAGATGCTAGAGTAAAATGGGGCCATTTACATAATGGAGGGGTCCTTTGTGTCCTGACTGACATTTGGGAGCACTTTCTCAATCACTGACAGGCCTCAGGTTCTGAATGGAATGGGCATCCTGAATCTTAGTGAACGTGGAGAGGCTGGGTTTCCTAGAGGTTCAGCTTCCCCAGCATCTCCTGTGTACCGGGCTCACCTATGATGCCCAGGCGGCAAGGAGCCTGCTGGGATCTGCATTCTGGTACTCACTGGTACTTGAACCATGTCCAAGGAAGAAAGGGTTGTGAGGCGAGCAGAGGAGGGATGAAGATGTCCTCTTACTTGCTAGCACTAGAGCCTTGAGCTAACAACTGCCTCAGCTTCCCTGATCTGCTGAGGGTTGAGATCACATCGTGAACCTGATCCCCCGTTGTGCCTGCTGTGAGCCACACTCACTGGATCCAGGATGTTACTCTCTGACCTGATGCTACACACTAGGGGATGAAGAAGGCACTGGCTACTTACCGAGTACATAGACTTCTGTTCCCTCTCCAGATTGGATTTCATTGTCAGAATCTGAATGTTCTTTTTGGAACTTCACACAGTAGTAGGTACCAGCATCTTCTGGGGTGACATTACTGATACGGATGGAAAAGTCTAAGTTGTTTCTTTTAGAAGTATCTGAAACATTTGTAACCCGAGGAAAGTGTTCTCCTGCGAAACTATAGACCAAGTGCCGGCTTGGCTTTGCTCCTCTGTACCACCTAATGGGTCCCACAGGCGTCAGGGTGTTCACAGTGCAGTTCAGAATGGCCGAATCCCCAGAAGCAACAGACACTGATTTATCAGGCTGAATCACCTTCAGGTTTTTCCCTCTGGCTCCTAGAAAGAAAGATGGCAGCCATGATTCACCGTAAGGGATCCTGCAAGCTCAGGTTTATCAATGATTTTCACTGATTGGGCACGCACAATGGTACTGAGTCCAGCACAATGTTCAGCATGTGTTATCCCCCACATGAGCCTGTAACTCAGCCTGTAATAAGAAAACTAAAGCACAGAGCACTCAGTCACGTAGCTTAGTGTAGTAGAGTGCCTAAGCCCTTTGGGAAGTGTCATGTCTGAGCTGGCTCTGGAATTCAAATCTGAGTTTGTCAGTTAAGATGGAAGCCTGAATTTCCCACAGAGGGAACAAACCCAGCAGAGATGCAGAGGTCAGAGACCCCAGGATGTGTGGTACTTTTCAAAGAGGGAGATTCTGTACTGGAAAGTGAGTCCTGAGCAGAGCAGCGGTCTCAGCAGTCTAGTGGAGAGAGCTGAGAACCCGGGTCCTAGGTGTGGCTCAGCAGCATATGGCTGCATCATTTGGAGTCATCGTTAGCTCAACAGAGAAGGCCCAAGTGCTTGCCCTTGCCAAGTGCTGTGGGGATGTGAGTGTGGCTTTAGCTTGGACAGGCCTTTTGATGGTCCTTAGCTTTTGTTTCTGTGAAATGTGTAGCATGAGCCCATCTTGATGTACTTCTAATGCAAACAAACAAACTGAAGTTGGTGAGTTAAAAAGCAGCATCTGGGCTGGAGAAATGGCTCAGCGGCTAAGAGCACTGATCTTCCAGAGGACCCAGGTTCAATACCCAGCACTTACATCATGTGGTCTGTAAGTCCAAGTGCATACATACACATGCATATACCAACACATAGTTACACATATACATAATAAAATTAAATAAGCTATTTCTAAAAAGCAGGATCTAGGGGATGACTCAATGGCTAAAGTCCTTGCCATCCTCCGAACAAATGGATGTAGAACATGACCATTCAGACACATAGATATTAGAGACAAGGTGGTCCAGAGGGGAAGACAGGAGAGGGAGGATGAGGATAGCAGGAGTAGCAGACTGCAACAGTGAGTCAGGTGATCTTGTTCCCCAGCTGGGCTCTCCACCGGCTTCTAATGTGACTCTATCAGACGGCTGTAGCAGGATCCTTGGGTAGCTCTAGAGTTGGCAGGGTAAAAGAGACACTGTGTGTTTGCCCATCCGCCAATGGCCTGGTGTTGAGGTACTGTCAAGGGGAGAGAGCCTAAGGCAGGAGAGGTCCATGGATCGGCTCTGTTGTCACTGCAGGCACCCAGAACCCCGGGATAGGCCTGTCATCAGTTGCTCACTGTCCTGCCTCGCCTCCTTCCCCAGCCAGGGCTCACCTCAAGACACAGTATATACTGTGTCCCTAACAGAAATATGCTCAAGAGGCAAGCAGATCTCTGTGATTTCCAGCTCAGCTAGGAGGACCCTGTCCCCAAACTACATATATGCTGAAGGGACACATTTCAGGAACAGAGCCTACAAGTACCAGCCTGGTTACAACCTGATTCTCACACTACAGGGAAAGAAATGAGATCTGTGGGAACAGGGCCTCAGCCAGCATCAGCCAGCCTAGAAAGGATAAGGCCAGTGGCCTTGCAAGTGACAGACACAAGGAGTGAACTGGTTTGACAGACAGGAAGCCTCCTAAGAGCATCAGTGACATCACCAGCTACTGCCAATAGTAGGGAGCCATGAATATTCCAGTGGGTGTGCAGTTAACCATGTGAGACCGGTTGAACTGGAACCACCATGCGTGCAGGCCTTAGTGAGAACCGGGCCCCTTTGCCAGCTCAGTATTCATAAGTGGATTCCCATTCAGTCAGGCATAAGCAGGGAACTGGTGTGTGCCCTTTGCTTTGTCATGAAGATTACTCCAGAGCTATACATACACACCTGCTGTATACTTGCCGGTAATTCTAAAACTTACCATCACATTGCTGTATTCTGTATATATCTGATTTGCTGTCAAGTGCTATTTTCCCCACCATTAGGATGGTAGATCTACTAGGAACTTTTTTTTTTTTAACCTTCTGCCAGTATATACTGTGACCCCAACAGAAATATGCTCAAGAGGCAAGCAGATCTCTGTGATTTCCAGCTCAGCTAGGAGGACCCTGTCCCCAAACTACATATATGCTGAAGGGACACATTGATGAAGTGAAAAAGAATGGGTTTTATTTGCACCATGACCCTGGCAACATCCCGAGCCTCTTCTTTATCCATTCAGTGGCGCTAACACTGTGGCTACCCAGGAGCTGGTGCCCAGTTATTATTATCTCCATTCTCAACAGTGCACAACTGTGAGTCAGCAGTTGATGAGGGAGGGAGCTGCGCTCACGGGGAACTTGGGAATTGGGCGCTGACAAGTTGGAGCAGGGCTATTCTTGTGGTGCAGCCAGAGGCCTGTAATCACACCCCAGGCAGGTGACAATAAAATCTGGGGCTGAGGAAGGCTGGCTCCTCCCCTTAACTCCCCCCCTTTTTTTTTTAGTTCCTCCAGAGATCTCAACCAACTGCAAGCAGATTCAGGCAGCCTAATTAATTAGCTAGTGTTTCTAAAGCGTTTGAAGAATTTTAAAAGTGTGATGTAAGTGCCAAACATTATTTTAATCTCCATGTGTATTTTTCCACAGGTTTTTTTTTTTGGGGGGGTCTTTTTGTTTGTTTTTTTCCTTTTATTTTTGCTTGCTTGCTCGCTCACTTTTCTTTTGCTCTGCTGGTTCAGTTCTGTAAACCAAACTTGTTAAAATTACTCCTGTGGGTTAAGCCCAGGGTCATCACACTGCCACTGCCAATGGAACCATTCCCTGCTCCTTTTGGCCTCGTGGCAGAGAGCACAGCCATTCTGGGGCCTAAACCAGACAGTATCCCTGTAGACATCACTGATGATCGCAGTGGTGGGGAACGTTTGCAGGGTGGACCAGCATTGCGTGCTAGACACTCCCTCAAGGACCCAATCACAGATACAGGTAGGTCTCCTCCATGAAGACCTTGAACAATCGGGGAAACAACCTAAAGGGCAAATGACAGGGATGAGGAAGTGGATGACCACTTATCCCACAGGTGAATTATATAGATAATCACTGTGATAATATGAACATTTTTGATGGCTCTATTTAAAATAGCATGGTGGCTTTGTAAAAACAAACAAACAAACAAAAAACCTATTGCAAAGCATTTAAAAGAAACACAGTCTGAAAACTAAATAATAATATTGGTGCTAGAGATGGCTCAGAGGCTGAGTAGGTACTGGTCTTTCAGAGGACCTGGTTTGGTTCCAGCACCCACATGGAGGCTTACAATCACCTCTAACTCTAGAGGGATCTGACGCCTCCTGTGGAACCTGTACTCCCACACACATACCCTTACCTCATAGATACATAATTTAACACCAAACCTTTAAAAAGCCTCACATGATACTATCAAAGATAACTGCAGGCAACACTTTTATTTTAGTTAAAATAAGAGAATAAAAACAACATAAAATCACACCTTCTGATAACTAAGGAACGTGCCAACACTCTGCATTCACTCGGGTATTATTGGAGCAATGGGAACTTTAGGGTGTCGCATCCAAGGAAAGAGACCATCTGATCCTACTGTAAAGCCATCTGAGGGCTAAAGCCACAGCCCTGAAAGCCACAGCCCTGAAAGCCTGTACAGAATCACACCAAATTATGCTGACCATCAGGGTTAACAAGTGACATTTGGTTTGTGTTTGGTTTGCTCCAAAACCTTGAGTTCCAACGGAGGGGACTTACTAAAAACTTAAGGTCCCTTGTGAATGGTGATTTCCGTGGGGTTCACTTCTGGTGTCTACTGCCTATTTGTAGCTCCTGTGTGAAACAAGAGTCTGTAAAGCCACTATTTTTAATGTGACTATGGCTCTGTAAAGTGTAACTGTTTAAGAACAAACCCAAGACGCTATCCAATGTACATCACTGTCTTAGACTATGGATCTAAATACTGATAAAACTGCCTTTTCTTTTTTAAATTTCTACCACAGATAAATTTTAGGTTTTCTAGCTTAGGTGAGCATTAAGGATCACATACAGCCGTGTGAGGGCCCAACTCTGTGAAAGAGCACTGCCTAGCAGGTGTAAGGACCAGCTCTGGCACCACAATTCCAAAAGAATACATAACGGGGTTTCCTTGTGTTTAAAGAGAACTATACACGTAGCATGCATGTTCCATACATGTCTGCTTTCTGAATGAACTTCTCTTAGGCAGTTCAGCCCATTATCACTGTGATGACAGCTCCTGATAACTGTGCTTCTGACAGAGCAGATGCTCAATGTGCATCCGCTGCTGGACTGCTGGACTGAGCCGGGTGGGCTGGGCAGCCACCTGCTCACTACTTTCTAGTAAGTGCTACATTGAACAGACCAATCTTTCTTTCTGTTACTAACATGTAATGCTTTGGGAAAAGATAAAATAATGAGGAGAACATGGGTGTGTTTCTAGGGAGGGGTAGCTACCCTGTGTGTTTGTTGCTGTGGAAGGCAGTGATGAATCATGGGATCCCCACGGACCGAAGGCTACACGGCTGTGTCTCTGGCACACTAGTTATGAAGTCAGACTGTGAAAGAGTCACGTGACTGCACTCAGCAGGAACTCAGATCCGAAGGATAAAACAGCTCCTACCCAGCTACTCTGATTACACCTTCTACCCCACCCCAATCCCAGTGACCCCTGACCTGCCACCTGGAATCCTTTTTGTTTTTTTTCTACTGGTCAAAGTGTCAAAGGCTTAACCAGTGTGCTAAATGCTACCAAACTTATGCAGTAAGGTGGAACTGAGATCTGACTAGTGGGCTTAGAAAACATATTTCACTTTTAAAAACAGCAATATTCAGATGAAGCCTTGAAGATGAAGAAAAATGAAAATGATCTTATAAGAAGTGAAAGAAAATGACACTGCTCTTTCTAATGAAAAAACCAACTCAACTCAGAAATGAAGCTGAGGAAGAAGGCAGGGCTTAGTGACCCAGGATGTGAGCCCTCCCAAAGCCTCATCCCTGGAAGAAACCATAGCAACAGTCCAGAGCTCCACATCCCAAGAACCCCAACAGCCCTAACCTTCAGTACAGCAGCAGACCACCCCCTCCCTAACCCCCACCACAGCAGCAGGCCACCCCTCTATAACCCCCACCACAGCAGCAGACCACCCCTCCCTAACCCCCATCACAGCAGCAGAACAACCCTCCCTAACCCCCACCACAGCAGCAGACCACCCCTCCCTAACCCCCACCACAGCAGCAGACCACCCCTCCCTAACCCCCACCACAGCAGCAGACCACCCCTCCATAACCCCCACCACAGCAGCAGGCCACCCCCTCCATAACCCCTACCACAGCAGCAGAACAACCCTCCCTAACCCCCACCACAGCAGCAGGCCAACCCCCCTCAGCACAGCAGGAGGCCACCCTTCCCTCAGGTCACTATTGTCACCTGTGCTTCATCACCTGCCCTCTAGCACTTTGCAGAAGTTCATTGTCACTGTCAACTTGACTAGATTTAGAATCAACTGCAAGAGCTGGAAGGCAGACCTCTACATGTGCATATGAGGACACTTCCAGACAGGAATCACCAAGGAGCAAGCCCAACCCTGGATGCGTGTGGCACTACCCCATGTGCCAGGAACTCCAAAGGAAAAGGGGGTGGGTGGTGGACAGACCCAGTCAAGAGCAGCATTCCTGTTTTCTATCAACGGCACTTCCTCGGTCACACAAACCCACTGCCATGATGCTCTGCCAAGTGCACAGAGCTGAGTGACCACGGACCTATTCTCTGAAACCATTAGCTAAAACAGTGTTTCCTCCTTCTATGTTGCTCTCAGATACTCTGCAATGCAAACTTAATCAACATATGTTCATTAGTGCTATTGCCCAAACCTTCTGGTGTGACTTGGTAGCTGGGTAGAAGAGCTCGTGGTGCCAGTACTTGTACAATGAAATACGAAGGGTTGGGGGTGTGGCAGAGCGCTTCACAGCGTGCTTAAGGCCCTGAATTTAGTGCCCAGCACCATACACATGTGTGCCCACAAAACACACACACACACCAAAGACACAAGAAGTGAACGCAAGCATGATATGTGTACATAAAATAGTACATATATACACTGAGGACAGGTACATGTGTATATCCGTAAGTGTGCAGAGCACAAACACCCACACATTTACTGGGTAGATACATAGGGTTCTGGGTAGAAACACAGCAAGGGCGCCCTATAAAATTTGATGTATGTGTGCAGAGACGTATTAGTGGACACCACCGTGTGTTCAAAAGGAAGTAGGCAGTGAGCAAATAATACATGGTGATATGAACCACAGGGAGAGATTGTCTGAACTGCGGGGAGTCTGCGGACGGGCGTCTGACGGTGAGAGTGTGAACAGTGGGAGGGTGCCTACCAAAAGCATATGTGCATCGTGTGTGCACAGGCATGTGTGTGCATGTGCATGTGTGGGTGCGGGTGGGCACATATGCAGGTAAGGGCGAGTGTGTACTGTACATGCACAGGGAGGCACCTAGGGGTCACTGTTTATGAACATGCTATGTACCCATGTACTCATGTTTACCAGGGTAGCAAGCTGGGATCACGCCTAGCTCGGATGAAGCTGTGAAATGAGATTCTTCACAGAGTGGGATGGGAGGAGGGGACAGGAAGGGTTCTGTCGTGAGCATTAGCAACTCCCAGTGGGCCAAGTCTGCACAGTGCTCAGCCTAGGTTCCTGCCCTGGGCAGGAGGTACTAACCTTCTGAGAATACTTGTGCTCTGTGGCCAGCAGGGACAGGAGGTTGCTGGTTTGGGATTCTAGAAGGGACTTGCCCAGTGTACAGTTGCATGGACTCCAAAGTTGGGAGCTTAGAGCTCTGACAGCTGTGGCCGGGCAGTGGTTTTCCTCCCATCTATTCCTGCTTACAAAGCTTCCTCTACTGGCAGGGCCTGTCCTAGATGCCACCAGAAAATGAGGAAGACGGGCCTATCCTTCAATAGTTTACTCTAGGGGTGTCCTGGACACAAGCAATGACTATACGTCAGTAATAAGTGTCATGAAAGGATGCTTGGGGGGTGGTCTTGGAAAGGGGCTGAATCCAGGAAGACCTCCTAAAGGTGGCAGCCTGTGAGCCAAGTTGACAGAGTGGGGATAAAAGTAGGCATCCCAGGAGAAGCCACGTGAGTAAAGATGCAGAGGTGAGACATGGGCCTTGCCATCTGGGACCAGAGCAGAGTCTTTGGGATCCCGGAAAACTGGGATGGGGCTGGCCTGGAGCTGGGTCAACCCAGAACTCTGGAGGATGGCTTCCAGTACACAACTAGGGGGGCAGACCACCACTGGACTTTTTGCTGACATCACTGGACAGATCACTGAGTGGACATGCAGATGGTGCAGAAGGAGCTACCATGCATCCTAAAACATCAGAGTCAGAGACTGGTCAACAGGAAGGGCTTCCAATTTATCCCCACTGCAGGCATCTCTGAGGACTGGGCACTGAGCCACATCCCTGGTGGCCTCTTTGAGAGGCAGTAAACTCCTAAGATACCCAGAAAGTGGCGAGCTCTGGCTTGGGGCTAGAGGCCTGTATGTCTTGTCCCCAGAACAGTGACTTGGCTAAGCAGCATTCCTCATCTGTAAGCAGGGATCCTGTCCTGTTCCTACTCGAAAACACATGCTCAGTGGTGGAGAGCAGAGTGGAACCACATGGCTTCTCAGCCCCCCCTCCCAGGCTGCATACTCCACCCACTAGCTAATCCTGCTGGCTCAAGTCTCAAGCTATGGATGGACTCTGCCTTCCTCTCACCCGTCCCACCCGTGGCCTCTCTGTCTCCACCCCATCTTCCACAAGTCATGCTCAAGGCAGCCTCTAGGCCTGAATCAGGGGCATCTCCCCTTTGCTCTCTGCTGAGGCCCCCACTACACTGAGACGCAGGATCCTTACTGAGACCAGGATGCCATCCTTTGCCCTTTGATCAGACCAGATTCTCTGATCACCACAGAGCCTCTGCATGTGCCACACCATCTGTCCATTTCTCATTCCTTATTTATCTATATACGTGGCTTGTCCCCTCACTCAGGCCCGTCTGGTACTTTCCCTGCCACCTGCATGAAACGGTACTCTCCACACTTTGCCCTGTTGATTTTTCTAAGTATCATCTCTTACTTAACGCACTGCACATTATTTACCATTCTTAGTGTCCGATTCTCTACCCTAGACTCATAAGTACTTTGAGAGCAGGGACTCTGTTTCATTCCTCAGGCTTAGAGCAGTACCTGGCATTTGCTAAAAGTTATGTTTTGGTTTGGATTCTCATCCTCCTACCCATGAGAATCCAGTTAGCATCCTAACCACTGTGGACCTCTGGCTTCTCCTCTGTAAAATGAGGATGGTGTTGATTTTAGATTTATGCCACAGATGGAAGGGCCAGCACACTTAAGAGACTTAGCACTGCGCCAGGAGAACAAGTCTCACTGAAGGCAGTGGCTCCCATGTATCCAGGTGTTTAAAGGTGAAGGAGAGAAGAGATGACTTCAGCTGGGGGTGCGGTGGAGGGCTACAGAGTCTCTCTGCCTTAACACACACACACACACACACACACACACACACACACACACACACACATATCCCCACTGTGCAGACTGCACACACAGGGTCTGTGGATGAGCAGCAGCTGGGTCAAAGCATGTGCCTTGCCCAGTGGTTTGCCCAGTGGCAGGGGTGAGGGGTAAGGGGACAAGAGACAGAACCTGCAAACACATATGTACTGTGAAGGTCCTTTGAACTGTAATGGACCTCTGGGGACCAGAAGTAGCTGAGAGAGATTGAAGTGACTACTGCCACATTCACTGGAGTGATGTCTCAGCAACCCAAGAGCCTTCTTCCCACCCGGAAGTGAGGGTGGAGGTCAGGAACCCATTGGCTTCCTCCCAACTTCCAGTCCTGACTTGCTCTGAAATAAGCAGCATGATGCACGGCAAGCCTTCCTAGGGCTATGGACAGACTAGAAGGCCCCACAAGATGACAGCTGCTGCTACCAGTCTTTCCTCCATATGAAGAGCTGCATGGAGCCCTCAAGCCTGGGAGCTGACATAACCCTATACTGGTGCTTCTCTAAAGATGGGGCCTCCAACTCAGGCTTCTATGTTCTTGGGCCGACAAAGATATGTATGCATTTCCCTGGCCAGACTAAAGGCCTCTCTAAAAGCAACACACACCTATTAAACATCATCTACCGTGGTTACCATGCACTGAGCCAGCACAAGACAGTCTCCGGATGGGATTTCTCCCCAGCTAAGCTGATGTGATTCACTGATTCCTTTCATAGAGCTTTTCCAGCTCGGCTAGTAGTTCCCTTAACCCTTTGCAGACTCTGCAGGAGAGAAGAGTGAGAATAGCTTCCAGATTGCAGACGGGGAAACCAGAGCCCAGGGCAGGAAAGTAGACATGTGGCCCACTGTCAGGCAGGGATGAGTGCACAGAGGGTGCTTGATGTTGGCACGGTCTCCTGTGCCAACAAAGCTGGGCAGGGAGCCACCGCTGGAGAAACCTGTGGAAGCCTTCGGTTTACCTTCAGAGGGAAAACTGAAGCTCAGTGGAGGTGGAGACCCTACTTGCCCTTTAGAGCCTCAAAGCACATGATGAGGTTAACATATAACAGAGCCATAAAGATACCTCAAGATCACCAAAGCTGAACAGATTAGGGCGGTCCTCAAATATGGAGCCTCTGCCTGGACCCAGCAGGATAGAGCTATCACCACCCAACTCCGGAGTACCATGGGGTAGGGAGAACAAAACCATAGTCCAGGCCACAGGGTGGTTGCAGCGTCTCCCTCACCCTTTCTGTCCATCTTCACTACTCCTCGACAGATTAACTAACAGAATGCCTAATTCGAAGTCAGACAGGAATGGGGTTCTCCTAACCACATCTGGCCTGGAATGCTCAGTTCTTCCCATACCACACCGTCATGGCAGTACCTGCGAGTTCACTGACACTGTGGAGTCTGTAATGGGAGGGTGTGTACCATGGAATCTAATCACAAGTTCTAGGGCTACTCAGACTGACAAGAGCTTCCTGGGATTTCAGCATGTTGGAAGAGATTTGTAGTAGTCATAGCCTGAGCCCTGGAGGAGGTACTTGGTGGCAGTTGGGGAAACAGTCTTTGTCTGTCTTTAAACCTTCTCTTTAAAAGGACGTTTCCCTATTCATGTTACTCCTCTATTCCACTAACGGAAATTAACCCACCCACCGTGGGTCAGGTTCTGGGCTAAGGTCCCAGGAGGCCCAGGTCACTGTGTCTACTCTCACATAGACTGCATCCTAGTTGGAGGAGTCAGGGCAGAAAGAATGAAACAGTGAGCATGTTGTCAGGAAGAACGACCTGGAGACAACACATCATTTTTTGACTTGAGTTTGTTTTTGCTTCCTTGTTAGAATGTCAGCTCCATGAGAGCAGGGGATATGCCTACCTTGTTCACAGTTCTATCTTCAGGTACCTGAAGCACACAGTAGCTGTTGGGTCTACTGGCATCTATCAATGTTCAAAAATACTGCCCAAACATTTATAATTAAAATGACCCTAATAACGACAGCACAGCAGTCAAGAGTAGACAGACACAGGCTTCGGTTCTAGCCTTAATTCTCTCAGGCTGAGTGGCTTGGGAAAAGCCCAACATGGTTTTCAGGAGGCTCAGTCTCCTTACCTATAAAATGGGTAAAATGTATGCTTTTTGGCTCTCTGTGAGGATCAGTTAACAGTCCAAAGGAAGACATGCAATCTTAAGCATCCACGAGGAAGGGCTGGGCCCAACATTCACTAAACAAGGCTCCTTCTGCCAGCTCCTATTATCCAGTTAGACTGAGAAACAAGAATGGCAGAAAGCCCCTCAGTATGAAGGCTTGGGTAACTGTATCAGTCCTTCTCATTCTGCACATGTCTGAAGTTTCCAAAAGTGGAAGATATGGAAAGACAACATGCGTTCTGTGCCAAGGACAGGTACACAGAGCATTCTTTGCAACCTTATGCTTCCATTTCTAGAAGACTGACGCTTGGCTTAGAGACTCGGCTAGTAGCTCTATAGTTATCCTAGCCATGTCCCCCAGCTGTTCACTCTAGCGTCCAATATCCCTGGACCCCAGCACTGCATGCTCCCAGCTGCTGATCTGATCTGCAGCTTTGGAGACCCAAATGGATGTGCCAGGAGCCCCTGCTGGCATAGAAGACCAGGCTGTACATTCTCCACCTCTGCCTCTGCTGTTCCACATCTTCCTGGACCAAAAGCTTGGCAAGCCACTCGTCAGGGAAGACCCATCCTGCCAGGGTTCCAGGAAGCCCACGTGAACAGTTAAATAGCATCAGTCAGGGTAACAGACCCTCTCCAGCATGTGGATGGAAGCACATCTGGGAAACATCTGCTCTCCTCATCTCCTGGAGGATACACTCATCGATAAAAACTATATAAGAGAAGTCCCAAGAGAGCAGGGTGCCAAAAGCCCTGGTCTTCAGCCTCTCTGCTTGTCAAGCAAAGCAAGGAGACATCTAAGGCACAGGCTTTGAAGCTCAGGTTGATTGATCTGGGTGGCCATCCGATGCAGACACCTTGCTGAGCCATCATCTCGTCACTGGTCAAGGGGGTTAGATGCTCAATCATCAATGGTGCAAACTCCAGGATAGCTCTGCGACCCACTAGGATCACACACAGTAGCTCGGAGGCCAGGGTTGTGATGATTATTTTTAGCATTTTCTCACAGAGCTCAGGATCCTGTCAGAACTCTGGCTTTCACAGTAGAAATGTCCAGCCCCATTTTAAAAGTGTCTGCACGTTATCGTAGGAGGCCTGGCATCTGCCTCTTTGGCCTGGCCTGACCTGACTTTGGATCTGGAGACCTGTGCTAAGCCTTCTATCCCACTGCACAGTGAGCAGCTATCTCCCAAGCCCCTGCAGCTTTCCAGGGCTGCGAAGCCACAATTCCAGACGTGTGAGTCCAGAGGGAGACACCTAGAGTCAGGTTGGGTCCACAGCTCATTGGCACTAACAAGGCAATTAGATCGCAGAGCTGGTTTCCTCACAACCTGTCCATCCCCCAGGAGAAAGCTTCAGGGGAAACGAGCTCTCTGAGTCACACTGACATTTAGTTACCCGTGGTCCTCATTTTCTGAGTGCCCACTATGTGCAGGAGCACGCTAGGTTGGTTGCTTTGCAAAAGTCCATTCCAGTTCTAGATATGAGCAAGTCAAACAATATAAAACAAGGACGGCATGATAGCTATCAGGTACCAGGATGAGCAAGTCACAAAGCATAAGGCAGGGATTGCGTGATAGCTTACAGATACCAGGCATGCTCCAAACATCATCTCATTTTGCATTAATTGACTTACTCCTTGAGAAAGAGCTATTAATGACGTCTCTGGTTTATAGATGAGAAAAAGGAGACCCAGGGAAGTTCAGCAAATTGTTCAAGTAGGTGGCAGAACCAGGCCTGCCTCCCAGGGGGTCCTGGCACTGTTTGTGTGCACATGGGAAAGCTAATAGTCAGTGAGGCTGCAGAGGCAGATCTGAGAGTTAAACACGCAATGCACACAGTCACAAAACAAAGGAGAAGTAATAAGTCGCCTCAGAGAGGAACAGATAAAATCACGGGAGTGGGTCAGAGGAATCAGCTTCCCTGAGCAGGAGACATAGAAAGGGAACCTGGAGGGATGAGGACTCAAGACGAAGGGAGGCAAGGAAGTACAGGGAAGGTCACTGTGGTGGAACAGCAGAAGCAAAAGTAGAGAGATAAGAGGCTAGCTGGGGGCATGGATTTGTCCTAGAGCCAAACTGGGTTAGCTTGCATATTAACAGCTATTGTATAAATCAACTGCCTCTTGTCCATAAGACACTGGAGCAGCTTGGGGGTCTCCCACATAGGATTCCCTCAGACTTCTGGGTGTGTATGAGTGGCCAACCAGGCTCCAGTCTGCACTGAAGAAGCCCTGTTACCTCACAGCATATGAACATGTATACCTGTTAGAAAACATGTAACTGAGATCTGACAGGAGACACCCAGGCCCTGCTTCTCTCTCTCTCTCTCTCTCTCTCTCTCTCTCTCTCTCTCTTCTTTTCTTTCATTCTCTCTTCTTTTCTTTTCTTTTCTTTTCTTTTCTTTCTTTTTTTTTTTTTTTAAGAAAACTTGGTCCAAGGCATCACCAGTTTTGAGCTGGGGTGTGACATGGTGACATAGTCAGAGCTGTGTCCACAGCCAGGAGTCTGAACACAGTTAAGGAAGGTCTTCTTCCATCAGCCCATGATGACAAATAAGAAATAACCTGTCACAGGCTGTCACACGCAGGCTCTGCAAGTAGCGAGGTGGTGCGTGTGGGATCCACTCGGCACTTTTAGACTCCCTTCCTTTCGCCCACTGTTCTCCATCTGTTGCAAAGGGCAAGATGCAGGGAGGGACGTTCCAGCGCTAGAGAATCCAGAGCTCACCAGCCCAGATGGGGCCTCTTGTTCAAACCACATCGCTTCCCATGAAGCCAAGAGGCTACCAGTTCCACGCTCAGTGGATTTCAGGGAAACCTGACCAAAAGCTTTTGCTTACAGCAACCTTTCTGTAACTCTTCAGCTAAGCCTCAGGTGGCTCTTCTCACCCCAACAATGTGGGCTGCATACTCCTAAGTCATTCATTGCTCTCACTAGAAGCTGGATCTAGAACTCCAGCTCCTTTACCGCTTAATCCTGGGACAAGTTTTGGACTCAGTTTTCCTCATCTGAACATCACTAGTAAGAGCCAAACTGCACACTGCTGGTAAATGAGACTGTGAAGACAAAGCACTGGGCCTGGAATGTAGCTAGCTACTCAGTAAACACGAGTTTGTCTCCCTTTCTAACACACAGGACTTCTTATGGACTGAATGAATGCAAGCAAAAAAGAATCAGCTCGTGTCCCCATGGGGGCCACAAAGCACCCAGAGAACACTGAGCCTTCCATGAGCCTTCCAAAGCCTCTGGACCTTAGACTTAGCAGCTAACCCCCATCCCACCCCCTTTTTCCTACGAAAGAGGAAGTGAGATCAGCTACAATGCTTAGGAAAGAACAGAATCACCACCAGCATGCAACTGTCTACCCAAGGGTCACAGGGCTCACTGGAGGGGCTCACTGCTCTTCTAAGCTGGAACCTCAACTTCCCTCAGACACATCCTACTAGAGCAAAGAAGTCCGTTCCAGGGCTCAGGCCCAGCCAGGGCCAGGAAAGTATCCTGTAGTTGACTGTGAAGCCTGCCACCATCTCGTTGAGAATAGCAGGGTCAGCCCCTACACAGGCTGCAAGAACCCACGGTGGTGACTTCACCAGAATCTTTTTAGAATTTTCCTTTGCCATCATTTGTCGAGTGCAATCTTTAGAAACTTCCTCTCCTGCCTCCCAGAGGCAATAATTCACATGACCAGCTCCCTTCACCCAAGCAGTGATCTTGTGAAGCCCAGCAATCACATGACAGTTCCCAGGATGACAGTTCTGCCAGAGACAGCAGTCATTCAATCTAAGATGTCTTTTCTAAGCTGATATTTGGGTTTCTTGTTCAAACAAATCCATTTTCTTAGAAAAGTGGACAACTGCTTTCTACCTGTCTGTCCTACCTACAACTGCCTTCTACCTTTCTGTCCTTCTGTCCCACCTCTTCTGCTTTGCTGCAAATTCCATGCCCTGGACAAGGGAGGCTGAGTCCAATAGGAACTGAAGTACCTCCTGTGGCAAAGACTTGGATTTGATGCTGAACCCCAGAGGACTGTGTGCAGGTTGCCAGGAGGTTGTCGCTCAAAGGCTATTCACCATCCCTTCCTCACGGATTTGATTCTCACCTCCCAAGACTGACTTACTATGAAGTTAATCTATGCCCCTCCACTGCTCCCACTTTTTCAGGTTATTGATGCCGAATGGATTGGAAAAGAAGGTCCAATCTTTACCATTTATAGACTGTTTTTATAGGTGAGGATGGGGAAGGGGGGTAGATATGCTCTTAAGAAAGGTGCTGTCATTCCCAGATTCCTCCCCTTCCCCCACCCCCATCCAGTGCCCAGGAAGGGCAGATTGCTAGTTTGAACACTTGTTAACTATTCATTTGCCGGGGGAATGAGCCACAAGGCCCTAGTCAGAAAAAGGTCTAGAGCAAACATTTAGATGTTAATCTGGGCCCAGCTTTCTGTACTTCAGAGAGATGCCTGTAGATTCTCAAGTCCTGGAGCATGACAGGGTAGGGCTGGAACAGGAAACACAACCAGAGCTACTCACAGGAGACAGGTGAAATTCATCATTTGGCCCTGAAAGGACCCAAGGGTAACTGAAAACTGAATAGGGTGGGAGCACTTGGTGGGGAGCACTTGGTGGATTCCTGGGTTTCAAGGGGGGGCACTGCAGCCCAAAGAGAACTCCTGGACACCCCACTTTTCCTACCCTGCTGTTCTCTCTCCCCTGAGGCTGACTCTTCCTCCTTCAACACTGCCATCAGGTGCCAAGCTCTAGGCAAATGCTGGTATGTTGGTGAGGATGGGGTGCTGAGACCATATTTACCTCCCAGCAAAAGGAAGGCTATACAGAGACCCTTATGTCCATCGCAGCAATCCAAGAAGACATTAAATAAGGCTCCTTTCTCTCCCTCCCCAGCTATGGCTTTAGCCTTCACATCCTTCCAGAAGAGACCCAGGATTTTTTTGCAAAACCCCTTTAAGATGCAGCTCTCCCGAATGGTGACCTCACTCCTTGGCCAACCGGCCTTCAGAGCCCTCCTGCTGGAGACAGCCAGGTGTTTGATGTAGGCCAACAAAGAAGACAAGCTCAGAGCCACAGGTACATGCTGGAACTGCAGGGAGCTACTGGAAGCCTGCCGAAGGAAGGCAGGGGGGTAGCCGGAGGAGACCATCCAGAGAGGGCCGTGCCCATCACAGGTAAATCCACTGTGTCTCCCAAGGGTCTGTGGATTACTCTGGCCTCTCTTTCTGTCTCCACCTCCACACACTAACCCTGCTTGCTCTGGTACTAAGGCGAAAGCTCACTCTTCCCCCATCCCAACAGCAGCGCGCGAGGACCTCTGCCCCGACCCTCTCTCCAATCAAGTCTAGCAAGGGAGCATATGGGGAAGCCAGGCGCCCTACTGCCTTAAGCAATTGCCAGTCTGGTTCCCCATTCAGGTTGGGCAAGGGGTACGGTAAACCAACTCATTCCTATACCCCGCAGCCCAGCGCAGGGCTACCCAGTCACAGTCTACAAGGCAGATCCGGATACTAAGAGTTCTATCCCGGCTTCTAGCCTAGGCTATGTGACCTTGGGCAAGTGGCTGACCCTCTCTGGGCCTCAATTCTGCATCTGTAACCCCGGTTACAGGGATCTGTCGACATTAGCTGAGCGGCAGTGTGCGGGGCCTGAGCCCGCAGCTTGGGGAGGGTGGCAGTGGGAGCTGAGGGTGCTTACCTGCCCTGAAACAGGACGCGGAGAGCAGCAGGCAGAGCAGCAGCGGCCCTAGGCGGCCAGGGGCCGGGCCGGCGGGCTCCATGGGCCGCGGCTGCAGAGCAAGGAGGGAGAGCGGCGGTGAGCGCGCTCGGCAGGCGGGCGGGCGGCGCGGGCGAACGACTAAGGCCCCTCCCCCTCCGCTGCCCCCCAGCGCCACCGCCCGGCGGGGTGATCTGACCCCCTCCCACAATGAGACGCCGCCGAGCGGGGAGACTCCGGGAGCGTGACGCCGGGCCAGGCCGGCGGGAAAGGGGAGCGGACCCGAGGGAGCCAGGCGCAGAGCCAGAGGCACGGGGGCGGGGGAGCGGATAGCGAGGGAGAAGGAAAGAGGGGGAGAGGAAGAGGGAGAGGGAGCGGGGACGAAGCACTGAGAGCGAGCGCGAGCGGGGACAGCTCGCAGAGCGAGTGCGGGCTGCGCGGAGCCGTCGCGAGGCCAGCGCGAGGGCGGCCCGGCCGAGCGCCCCCGCCTCGCGCCCGCACCTTCCCGCCCGCGCCCCAGTGCGCCCCGCGAGCTGCGCCGCCCGCCTCGGCTCTGCGCGAGCCCGCTCCGCCCGTGCGGGTCCCCGCCAGCCGCTCGGACCTGCGCCGCCGCGCGCAGGGCTGCCAGGCAGTGGAAGCACCGCTCCCTCTGCCCAGAGGCTGGCCGCGCACCACTTTGCGCAAACTTGTTTTTCTGAGGTCGGCGCGGCGGGCTGGCTACTTGGTCCTCTTAAGGTGGACTGGGGAGGTGGCAGCCGATCGCCCCTGGTCTCGGCCTCTCACCCGGCCAGTCCGAGGTTCCAGTGGGCAAGAGGCTGCCCGCGGCAGGCGCGCTGGCAAGGGTGGAGAGTGGAGGGGGCGGGGAGGTTTGCTTTCTGCCCCTCCCCAAGAGGCCCGGTTCTGGTGTCCCAAAGCCGAAGGTCGGCCTCCGGGTGGGCGTGGGTCCTAGGGCCCCAAATCTTTCCTAGCTGGCCCCGAGGTAAAGCAAAAGCAGGAAGTAAATGCAGGGGGAAGGGGGAGAGGAAGGAGAAAGTGATGGTACAAAAATAGCGTGTGTGTAGGAAGGACTTCAGTGCCTCTTGGTAAAGACGCGCTGGGGGAGAGGAGCAGCAAGAACGCTGTGGCAGGGAAAGGAGAGGGCTAGGGCTGGGCCCCAGGGAGGAGACGACCAGAGGCCTTCTGTCAGGAAGAGTAGATTGGGGATGGAGAGGGCCCAGGCAGCACTGTGCTAGTAGAGACCTGGGCTGCAAAATAGTGACCCTAATGAGGAATAGGAAAGAAAGGAGAGCCAATCCCAAAGGACAGAGCCTCTGGATGCAATGTACCCTAGCTCTGGGTTTCCTTGAGCTAGGTCAGGTGCTTGGTCAGTTGGCAGAAGGCCGGGCACCAAGGCAGGGAAGAGGAATCAAGACTCTCGATTAACTGGAGAGTTTCTGAGTTGGAAGTTCAGAGATAGCTAATTTTGCTTCCCACTATGGCGGTTGAGGGACATCATGAAGCAAGGTAGGCCCTACTGGCCCATCTGCTTAATAAAGAGGATGTTTAGGCTTAGAGGAGAGGGAGGATTGCCTAATGGTGTAGAAAACCCCTTATGCAGTGGCGCGTGCGCGCACACTCATACACACACACACACACACACACACACACACACACACACCGTCCTCTGCACCCATGTCTAAAAACCTGAGTTTTTTAGTTTTTTTTCTTTTCTTCCTTTGTTGTTGTTTTTGTTTGTTTTGTTTTTCTTACCAGAGAGGCAAGCAGGGTGCAGCTGTTGAGCACAGGAACCAGCCCCCAAGCCTCAGATCCTTACTCCTGGTCTGAGACGCTGCAGGCTGCAGACTTGGAGAAAGACCTTGTTTCTGTGTCTCTGCTTCCTTTACAGCAGGCCAGGCCAACATGAGCAGCGACCCAGAACTGCCATTGGGAGAGTTACATGAGCTGATATTTGCACTGCATTTTAAGAAGAGCCTACCATGTACCAAGGGCAAGGACAGTATTTGAGAAGTGTTTGGTGGCAGTCCTTGAGGGACCACAGGGCAACCCTAGCAGGAAGATTAGTTGTATTTCTTTGGACCTAGGGGATTACAAGAACTCACTGGCAGTCTGGGAGAAGATGCAGGGAAAGACCAGCGGAAGGAATGAACAGAGAAGGAGTTGTAGAGAATGCATGTTACAACTGCACATGTGTGTTAGCTTGGTTAGAAAAGGGCAGCGGTATGTGGCCAGCATGTCCCGGGGGTGGTCCAGAAGCCCAAGAGAGTTGGTTTTGCAAATAGGAACCCCTACAGGCAAGACTCAAGTGGGGCCTACTGTGCTTGGTTTATACACTCAAGGGGCCACTATATACTTGGAATAAGAGGTGGCTGGAGGGAGGAGAATGTGGAGTCAGGGGACTAGGCAAGAAAGAGAACTTGGTTCTAGCATCTGAGCTGAGCTGCAGGAAGACTCCCCAGCTCTTTAAATTATGTCTGACAGGACCATGGTGTCTACTGAAGCCTTGTGAAAACCCTCCTCCAAAATCTGCCTGAGTTAGGAGGAGGAAGGGCCTACTGCTGGAATCAGAGATGACGCAGCCTCCTGCCCTGTGCTGTTCATAGTTCTGGGGCGCACACACACACACACACACACACACACACACACACAGACACCGACCTGCCTGGGATTAGGAACTGGGAGATTACGAAGAAGAATAATTGTACTACCTGCTATTTATATATAGCATCTTTGGCAAAGGCGCTCAGCAGAGCTTCCAAACTACCCCCTTCACTCTCACATCTGAGTGTGGGGGAGTTGACATTTGTCCACATAAAAGTCACTAGTGCTCACCCATCAGTTGCTGTGAGTCCACTGAGATTTGTGGGCAAATGTGTAAAACTAAATAGGCAAGGTACAGCCTGCCTGGGGTCGCACACAGATTATGACAGATAATTGATATGAACCAGCCATCACAACAGCCAGTCTGGGTGCTTTAATCCAGATGTTATTTGTTCATGGTTCGTGCACTTACCAGCATGCATTGAGTGTCCACTGTGTGCTTGGCAGTGCACTGGGCAGCAGAGACGTGACGCTGGGAAAAACAAACCAGGTACATGACCCTGTGCTCAAGAAGCAGACAGATTAACCTGTAATGCTGCACATGCCAAGTGGGTATCAGTGCTCTAGGGAGGGATAAATAGAGACAGGCCAAGGGTACCATTAGAGAGAGAGGGGCAGTGCAGTCCCAACAGGCAAGAAGGGAGACATGTGTGCCCGTTTCTTCCCTCTCTCCTGTCCGTTCCTCACTCAGCAGCCAAGAAATCCTTTTATATGAGACTGCACAGTGAAGATCTAAGTTCATCCCTTCCGTGGTGTGTGGGGCTTGAATGAACAGGGGGAGGGGAAGATTTGGGGACTTTAAAGCTAAGACACAAGAGATTCGACTTAGGCAATTAGGGACTTTTTTATTTTCTTCTTCCTCATCTTCTTCTTCTTCCTCTTCCCCCTCCTGTTCCTCTTCTTCCTCCTCCTTCTCCTTCTTCTTTTTTGCCTACTAATAGGACAAATCTCAAGAGGTTTTGACTTCTGTGTAAGGGTGACAAATGCATTTTTAATGTATGCCAGGCCAGGCCCTAAGATCTATGTTCTCTCCTTAAGGCCCCAAACACCCCTCCATGTTTCTAGAGGCAAGGAACAAGGTCAGGCAGACATTGACTTGACCAGGGCCACTCTGCCAGGCATGCTGGGGCCTGTAGAGGCACAGTACTACTGATATATCCTTGCCCACACTTGCTGCCGTTTCTCATAGCCCCGGGCTGGCGTCAGCAGGCCAGCCTGCCTGGCTGCCTTTGTGTGGGACCTGTCAGGAGACTCAAGTTGCCAAGGACCTATTTTTACAGGGCAAGAGGAGCCATTTAGAGTCAGAGGCTTCAGCTCTGAAGCCAGAACAATTAAAAATAAAAGTACCACAGACCCGGGAGCAGCATGAACCACAGGCCAGCTCTCCTGGAGGAAAGCCGCTGAGCAGGCTGGAAGCAGAGAGTGACTGACTAGCTCTGATGTAGGCTGCTCTAGGTGTCACAGCAGTCACTTTCTGGGAGTGGCTGCTGTTAGTCCCATTTTGTAGCTGTAGAAACAGAGGCCCAGAGGGGTCATGACTTATCTGGGACTGTTTGGTCCCCAAGCAGTCAAGATTTGAACTTTGAATTCAATTATTTTATTTTATTTATTTTTTTAAGATTTATTTATCATATATAAGTACACTGTCGCTGTTTCAGACACACCAGAAGAGGGCATCAGATCCCATTACAGATGGTTGTGAGCCACCATGTGGTTACTGGGAATTGAACTCATGACCTTTGGAAGAGCAGCCAGTGCTCTTAACCACTGAGCCATCTCTCCAGCTCCTTGAATTCAATTCTTAACAACAACAATAAAATACTTCTATTTGTTCAGCATCTGCTATGCTTTGCAGTTTTGGTTTTTTTTTTTTAATAAACAATTTCTTTATTTTTATTTCCTGTTCATATTCACTTGTGTGTATATCTGTGTGAAAGCATCATATCCTCTCAAACTGGAGTTAGGAGCAGTTATGAACTGCCATGTGGGTACCAGGAATTGAACCCAGGTCTTCTGGGAGAACAGCCTTGATCGCTGAGCCATCTCTCTGGTCCCTGCAGTCTCCGTTTTTTTGTGACATGGTCATACCATACCTGGTAGGAGTGCTAATTACTGCATCTTTTTTACAGCAGAGAAAGGCAAAAGTTGAAACCACCCCTTCTACTAGGCCTCTCAGAGTGGTCTTGCCAGAGTTCCCTGTTACCCAGCTTCTCTCCCAATCTTCTCTATCCTCATTCCTCATCATGCTAAATGTATGGTGGTGTGTCTGCATTGTGACCTTTATTGCATTTTATGGCCTCCTACAGGTTGGCTCAGTCCAGAGGCTCAAGGTTGTCTCTGGGGACAGATTCAGTGGCTCAAAGTTTAGCACACTGAGATTAGCCAAGGAGTAAGTTACCTCCTCCATTTCACTTGTGTAGATTAGGGCAGTGATAGGGCCCTACCCAAACTGTTTGAGTTCTCATTGGCTGTTGTTCTCCCTAGAACTGTAGCCTGGGACTTTCAACAACAAGGAGTAGGACTTAGAAAGTGCTCTGTCCCAGTCACAGGTGGAGTCACAAGGACTCCCCTTGCAAGGCAGGTGTCTCTCTACCAGGCTGCGCTGCAGCCACGTCGATAGATAATCATCTCTTCTTTGGTCACAGCCCCCGAATCTGTGATTTTCCAGTGTGAGTGAACTTCAGATCCCCTAGAAAGATTGTTAGACATAGGTTCCAAAACCCCATCCCAACTTCAGGAGGTGTCAGGTAGTCTGAGAATCTGCATTCTTAACAGGGGTCCCAAGAAGCTAATGCTGCAGTTCTGGGGACCACACTTTGAGTCAAGACACAAATGGGTTACGAGCCCAGCCCCCGCTTCCCTGTAGATGGTCAGTTTATTCTGGTTCTGTCTTCTTAGGGGGAAGGCAGAGGTAAGGAGAGCACCAGTCTATGAGAAGGCAACAGTGCTCCGAGGCTGGGGGGTGGGGTGGAGGTGGAGCTATGAGAGATCATTTACCACACCCCCAGGGAGCCATGAGGTAATTAGTGCTTTCCCAGGAAAATCAGAGACTGAACCACTCAGCAGGCAAGCAGACAGGCAGCTAAGCTTGCTCCACTCTCTCCCTAAGCTCATCAGGGGTGGGAGGCGTTGTCAGGCCCTAAACACTGTTCTCAGGCTCGGGGATCTGGTTCTACCCAGATCCAGCCCAGAAGTGCTGAGCTGAGCCTTCCCCACAGCAAGCGCAGGCAGAATGTTCATTACATATATGAATATCAAAAGGCCTGGTTCCAGGGCTGAGTGCCTGGTAAAAACTGCTAATCAGAGCCTATGCATAGAAGTCCACAGTGAGCCCCAACCCAGAATGAGTCCAGTGTACTGACTCCTCCCTGAGACTCTCACCTGGACCCCTAGAAACAATCTTGTCCCCACTCTACAGGTGGAAAAAGTGAGGCACAATATAAGATGCTTGTCCAAGGCACAGAACTTGAAAGCTCTGGACGTAGGCTTTAGAGTGAACAGTGTGACCTCCCTTCCTCTGCAATACTGGGCTTTGCCCAGAGATTGGGAAAGTCCACAGGACCCTTGCTGGGTCTCCTTGCCCACTAAGACGGTGGCTTAATTGTATACATGTCCTTCTGTGGTCCCAGCACTGACCAAGCCTGATGACAGGTCAGGGCACACAGGATCTGGTGAAAGAAACAAGTGTCACACAGCTTTAATGCCATTGATGGCCCACATAGCCTTGGAGCAGAGAGACCTTCATTTGTTCCTGGATCTACTCTTCCTAGCTGTGTGACCATGAGTGGCTGTAAGCCATGTTGAAATCCAGGATTGTTGGGTGTGGGGAGGGAGAGAGAGAGAAGAAACGAGATAGATCACTAAAATCAGTAGTGTGACATGGGACACTTACTTCAACCCCTTCTCCATTTTGGTTCTGATCAAAGCATAGCTCAGGCGTGGTACCTTGGGGTTGCTTTACACGTCTTTTTCTTCCTCCCCACACATAAGCCAATCTTCACACAGCCCGTATCATACCCTGCTCTGACACCTGTCTTTCTCGCATCCTCTCTGGCTGCCAGAGGATGTGAGACTGTTCACCATGTTCTTCATAGACTAATCAGAAACCTTCCTCGTCAGTTTTTGAAATGAAATCAGAAACTCTTATCTTGTTTAAAAGGGGTCTCACATGGCACGCCATGCTTCCGCATGTTTCAACTGCAAAGGACTTTTGCACTTGCAGTTGGCTTGGACAGCAGTCATCTTTCCCCAGTTAGCTGCCTTGCTTGTTCCAACTCTTCCTGCTCTACCCAAATACAGTCTCCTCAGGAACGCCCACCTCAGCCACACTACCTAAACTTGTGCTCTTTCTTTCCTTCACCTGCTCTTCATTTTTTTTTCTTGAGTACACTCATATTTTCTGGTGACAGATTAATGTTCTATATTGTGGGTTAGGGTGACTCTCCACTCATATTAGGACTACATGTAGACTCCACCTTTGTTCCCAAATACCTGAGCTGAGCCTGGACACGCTACCTCAGGAAGTAGCTGATGTCAACGGATGGTGTTGAGCAGAAAGCAGGAGGCTCTGTCTGTAAGAGCACTGGCCGCTTCTCAGAGGGGCTGAGATCTCTTCATCCTGAGGGAGGAATGGGCCTGCCTGGCTTGTCTCAAAGAACAAGTGTTTTTGTCCAGTTCTCACTACCTTCCCAGACAGGGAGTCCAAGCCTCCCTCTGGTGTCATTCTGTTTTGGGGCTGGAGTATCGGTTCCTGCTACAGGACTTCCTTGACTCTGAGGGAAAGTTTGAGCAACACACCACTTCCTCTGTGTCAGTTTCTGCTGAACTTCGACAGTGGCCTTTGAGGAAAGATAGCCACACTGGGCCTGTACAGTGCCACTGCCCTTGGAGTGGATAGTCTCTGCTCCAAGAATAGGTATATGGGCAAGAGACTTTGCCATACATCAAGGCTGAGTTCCTCTGAGCCTTCTCACCCACTGCACAACAGAGATAGCAGGCTGTCTGAGGAGACAGGCCACCTGGACAGCCCACTGGGTTGGCAGCCAAACCAGACTATGAGTTTTGGGTACCAGTCCCTCTAGTTTCTGCTAGGCTCTCCACTCCTAATGTCCTGCCCCAACTGTCCTTCACACCTGAGATCCTGCTTTGGACCCCATCTGCTGCTGTGCTCATCACAAAGAAAGCAGGGCCTGTCCTGAACAGGACGGGGTTGAGGCGGAGGCTGTTCTGTTGATAAGGAACTCACTACTGAGAAATTTGAGGCCCGCCTGTGTTCCTGCTGCTTCTGAGTTTCCAGGGTCTGACTAAACTGTTCCCCACTTCCCCACCACTGTGTCACAACCCTGGAGTCTCCCAAGGGCCCAGTGGTAGCCACTGTATACAGTGGCTGTGAAACAATGTCTCATGAATGAATACAAATGCCACTTGCAGGTGAAAAGAGTAGCTCTTTGCCATCTGTCACCTAGAGGGCTTGTAGTCAGTGCAGTTCAGTTGTCCTGTGAGTGTGTGTGTGTGTGTGTGTGTGTGTGTGTAATTCTGAGTGTTTAACTATGTCTCTAAGCTGATTTATATCTGTTAGCAAATGAGTGTGCACACATATGTCTATTTACAAATATCCAAATGTGCTGGACCTGTCTTTGTGATTTTGCATGACACTGTGGGTTATGTGTCTGCATGTGGTTATTTGCACATGTGTGAGGATTGTACACATATGCATCATGTGCTGTGCGTGACATCGGTATGCAGCGTGCATGCCTTTCCGTGTCTGTGAATCTGCATGTCTGGTACATTCTTTGATGTATCTTGTTATGTGTGCTTCTGCCTTCTTCCCCTACTAGGCTCTCCTGGGGGAACTGGGCTTCTCCGGTAGCAGTCCTTCACTTAGAGAGAGTTACCTGACTGGCTAAATCCAGAAGTGGTCCACACCCCTCCTCCCCTCCAGCTAGAGGTGCTAATCACTGGGTTATATGCAGATGGCAAATGTGTAGGCAAATGTGTAGCTGCTAGGTTAGGGGAGGGGTAGCGGAGGGGTGTGCAGATGGGG
Organism: Rhabdomys pumilio; assembly: GCA_030674055.1. NCBI lineage: Eukaryota > Metazoa > Chordata > Mammalia > Rodentia > Muridae > Rhabdomys > Rhabdomys pumilio. The sequence goes on along the minus strand of JANHMN010000002.1, from coordinate 192,732,700 downwards.
GGGGAGTGAGAGGAGAAGAGAGAGAAAGACAGGGAGAGAGAGGGAGCGGGAGAGAGGAGAGAGCAGGCAGGAATGGAAAAGATGGAGGAGAGAGGAGAGGGAGGAGGAAGAACGAGGAAGGGAGGGAGGGAAAGAGGAAGGGAGGGAGGGAAAGAGGGAGGGAGGGAGAGTGAGAGACAGAGACTATGCATTTAGAAGTAGAATAGGTCTGCAGCCTTTGGGTGCTGTGGGTTACAAGGTCTTTTCCTGAAGCACCGGCTTTTACCAAGAGGAAGGGAAAGCTATGATGTTGTTTTCCTGTCCCTAATCACCATGGAGTTTAAGCACCACAGGATTATAGAATGCTAAGACATCTTAGGTCGGTGGAATTGTGGCGTCTTGAGCCAGAGCAATTCTAGGTTTCTAGAACCACGATCAAGGGTGGAACTCTTCTGGGATGGTTGTGTCTGCTAGGTTTCAAAGAGACAAATGGCTGAGGCATCTAGTTAACATTTCAAATCAGGGCTGCCAGCCACCAGGTTCTCAAGGCCTCCCTCAGTCCCTACCTGGTACTGGGCCCTCCTAGTTGGTATACCCTGCTCCCTGCCCTAAACTCTCCAGCCCAGGGGCTTGGCTGCCCTTCCATATATAATCCAACCATTTTGGTTACCTGGTCTTTCGTCTTTTCTCCCATGGGCCTCCTAGTCCCTTGTCTCCCCTTTCCTTCCCCCCAACTCCTCATATGACCCATCTCAGTCTGGTCATGTCCACTCTGGACTCTCCCAGATGTCTCTGCCTCTGGCTCTGCTCTCCCTTTTATCTACAATAAACCGTCTCCTCCACTGTCCCTAGGAGCAATCTTGTGCCTTTCCTTGTTCTTTCTTTCTTTTTATTTCTTTCATTCAATATCTTCTGCTATATTTTTCTCTTCCTGGATTCAGCCTTTCTTTGAGTACAGTCATGGCCAGAGAGTGACTTTGACAGCTCACCAGTCTCAGGCCCTGGCTCACACAGGGCTGTAGTCCAGCTGTTTGGGGGTGTTCTTGAGGCTGGCAAACTGAATAAGGCTTCTCACCTGAATGGACTGCAGACTCATGTTATGTTCACAGATTGTGCTTCCCGCCCACATAAGGGGCCTGTGCTCCCAGTGTGTGTGTGTGTGCAGTGGCTTAGCCACTGCAGGTGCATCGACAGTAAAGGGTGGATATCTGTTCATAATGGAGGCTGAGTAACCCAACCTAAGGACGGATGGCCAGTAAGAGGCAGACACATTCTCTCTGTGTCTCTGTCTCTCTGTCTCTCTGTCTCTATCTCTGCCTGTCTTCTCTCCTCTCTCTCTCTCTCTCTCTCTCTCTCTCTCTCTCTCTCTTTCTCTCTCTCTTTCTCTCTCTCCTGTTGCTTAGACTAACTTCAAACTCATCATATAGCCAAGAATGATCTGGAACTTTTAATTCTCCTGCCTCCACCTCCCAGGAGCTGGGATTACAGATGTGTATCACTACCTCAAATTTTGTGTTACTGAAGATAGACCTCAGAGCCTTTTGCATGAGAGGTGAATATTCTACTAACAGCTACACCCCAAAATTCCTTCCTTATTGTGCCTCTGGATGGCAGCTTAAAAGACCAGGTTGTGTCCTTTCCCAGGGATTCCGGGAATCATCCCTGAGGCAAGTCACTGCTTTGAAATCCCCAGAACTCATCAAAGGTCTTTAGCTTAGGCCCTGGCTGCTAGCCTCCCCTGCTGTGTCTAGTCCTTCCTTTGTATGAAACTTTGTTGCCTTTTCTTGCTACAAGCCTTTATTCATTAGTGGAGTAAAAGCTCCCAGTTAATTCTAAGTGCCATCAGAGAAAGAGTTTAGCATATTTAATTCAAAATTTCCTAGAGTTTTCAACATTTAGTACACAGGAGGCATTGAATAGATGTTTGTTGAATGACTGATTGATTGCGTCCATTAAATTCAGCTCATTTCTCCTTTGCCATCTCAGTCCCATAAGCCCTTGCACGTGTTTTTCCAGGTCAGTCTGTCCCTCGGAGCATCTGTGGGTGAGAATCTTTGCAGCACAAAAAAACATGTAGTTAACACTGTGTCGGATCAGCCTTCCTACCTGTGGCATCCAGTTGGGACTGCCCCATTTGCCTCTTGTCTGGTAAAGTCACCCAGAGTCTGGCACCCAGGAAATGCAGGCAATTGCCAGCAGCTCGGCATGGCAACTTGCAGTCCCCCATTGATCCCAACTGTGAATGCCAGGCCAACCCATTGGCAGCATCTGCTTCAGAGTCTAATTAGCAATTGCACGTTCCCAGGTTCTCGCCACTTAATATTTAATAGCCAGACAGCTGGCCTTTGCTGGAAGCCATTTAAGAACCTGATTACCTTTTATCTGAACTTGGCTTTAAGTGAGCCCTGGACTGCTTTGAGATTAAGCATAAAGCTGGCCTCCTAAGTCTAGGGCCAGCAGAGACATAGATCGTTAGGTGCTGATAGAGGACTGACTGCCTATGGGCTCAGCGCTCCTGGATGACCTTCCAGGCAGGAGCGAGGTGGGGCAGCTCTAGATGTCCCTGCCTCTCCTCTTGTACCACAGGTCCATTTGGGCAGGAGGAGAAAGGAAGAGTACTAATGGGACCTTCCCTGACTCATATCCTAGCTGGATAAGGGGGAAAGGGGGATTCCATCTGGGCCATTTCCCAACAGGAAAGGTGGTTCTATCCTGTGTGGCTTGGCCACTCAGAGCTACTTTGTGTGGATCCATCAATGCCATGGAAATGGGTCCAGGTTGCCATGCCAGTTTATTCTAGCATAAGACTGTGGATTCTTCCACAGAAGGATATGAGACGGTAGTCATGCCCTGCTCCTTGATGGCCAAACCATGTCCCCTCACCCTCTGACCTGGGGATGCTGGCATCAGCTCTGAAGCCTAAACTCTGCAGAACTGTTGAGTGGAGATGGAGAAGGTCCAAATGACCTGTGTGGCATTAGGAAGGTTCAGGAAGGAGGAGTATCAGTCTTTGCTATTGTCCCCCAGGGGTCCACAGGGTCAGGAAACAGACTTCAGAGTTGGTTTCTCAGCGGATGTGGAGAGAGGTGCTCTTGGAATTCACCTCTGGGAACACAGCCTTCCCTGACCCCAGGGGAAACTTCACAGGGTTGGGAAGTTGGTCCTGGTGCTTGTTTTGCTCCCATTAATCTCAGAGGGTTCAAGTCCCTGTCCTACATGTCGCTTCTGCATATGCCAGGCTGCCTCACTGCCTAACCCTTTCCGGCAAAGTCTGCGGTGCCTGTAAACATCACTGTGCTCTGGAATGGGTGATATTTATCAAGCACTTTCTATATGTAAGGTGCATACTAAGTAAACAGTTGCCCATACACATCTCATTTAATCCTGGCCATTCTAGCCCCTATTTCTCTCTGGTCTGGCATCATTCACAAGTGTGGGTGGTGCCTTTAGAATGCAGCTATGCACCACAGCTTTCCACCCTGAACTACCTTCATCAACCAGCACCTGAGCTTCTCCTCAGCTCATCTGACTTTCTCCTGGCCCCTCCCAATCTACTCTTCACCAGAAGCCAGGAGGTTTTTCAGCAAGAAGTCATATCATGCCCTTTCCCTGCTTTGACCTACCTAAGATTAACCCTAGCTTCTACAGCCAACACTGCTTCAAAGGACTTTCCTCTACTCCCCTCAACTGTATGGTATAATCTTGCATGCACAATTTGCTTTTGCCACAGAAGCCTTTCTCCTCCTCCTCAAATGAGCCCATGGAGGCCAACTTAGGGCTTTCTTGTGACTACTGTGGGTCCCTTGAGGCTCAGTTTCAATGTCGCAATCCATCATTATTCTGTAAAACCCCCCCTCCTCAAACCTAGCTTCTTGCCTAGTTCCACATTTTTTTTTAGCTCCTGCCACCTTCTGATACTTTTCCTATCTATCTATCTATCTATCTATCTATCTATCTATCTATCTATCTGCCAGCCCCCATGTAAATGTCATTCAGAGTGGAACTCTTGCTGTTGGGTCCTCAGGACCTGGAAAGTGCCTGGCACATTGCAGGGAGTGGATGGAGTTTGTTCAGGGATTGTGGGTGTGGCCTCAGGAATGGGCAACATGGCAGCATTATCCCGGTTTACAGAAAGTTTGGCAGAGTCAAGTACACTTCACCACATCCAAAAGAATGAAGTCAGCTTCAGCCCTCGTCTCTGTGGCTCAGTGCCCAAACTATGATTCATCACTTTGCTTCACCCCCACCGAAGCCGAGGTAACATCATGGAAGAGGGCGCAGAAGGATTATAAGAACTGAGGGGTGGCAGAGAGTTCAGCGAAATGCTGTCGTCGTTTGGATAGAGCATAGCCATTGCAATCATGAGCACACAAAAACTCTGATTTCCACCACAAGGCCTGCACACAACCAAAGAAGACAGGCAAGCAGTAGGGGACCAGTTAGAAAGAGAAAGGGGGTAGGCAGGAGCAGATGGCATAATGACGGTGAATATGGTATGACACGTTATATACGGGCATATAATTGTAAAGGTATTAAAATTTTAAAATTTCTAATAATTAATTAATTTTTAAAAGCTCTATCGGGGTATATGCTGGCACTGGCACACATGATCCCTGGGCTGTACATCTTGGGTCCCTGTCCTGGGGCTGGGCCTGGGAGTCTAGAATGAGTTTCTATATCAGCGACACCCCTCTGTCCCATGCCAGGTCCTTTTACCATCACCAGCTCCTATCAAGGGTGTAGGCTTCTGAAAGCTTTGGAGCACTCTCAGAGACAGTCTTTGACACACAGTTAATGAACTAGCAAGACACTTTACCCATTATCTGGTAGTAATATCTTTTGTTGCCAGGCTAGCTCTACAGCTAGGATATTGCAACCTAGTCCCAGGCTCTCTTGGTCCTCCTGTAGGTTACAGTGAGGGTGGATCCCCCATCCTCTTCCTCACTGTCCTCATACTCCCATCAGTTCTCCAGGATTACTGCTGGACATCGAAGGAGGGGGCTCACAGGTGCTTGGCTGCCCAACTCTGGGTAAGGAGTGACCCGTATATTACACAGAGATGCAGAGAAACACCCAGTGTCCACAGGAGGCTCACTAACCGCAGCATTTAGCATAGTCAGTTGCCACATGGTTACATCCAAGTTTGACATCCACTGTGCGAGGCGGAGGTAGAAGGAGCCTACCTCTAGGCAACCTTCAAGTGGGGATCGAGTTTGGGTGTGGGGCCATATCTATACCCTATTCCTAACTGGCATCCCGACACTCTGTCTTTGTGTCTTACTGAGCCTCAACTTCTCCAATAATTCCCAGTCAGTGGGTATATATGAAAATACACCATGGGGAGCTCAGGAAGGCTTATGTGTATGTGGGGGTGAGGGTAACCTTTTGGGATTCTACAGTGACAAAATACACCTGAAACAGTGTACCTTTAGGACCCTGAACATGTACCTGGTAGGTACATTGCTCTCAATCTCCCATGCAGTGGGCATGTCTCCTCTAACTGTGTGATCTTTAGAGGGTAGCAAAACTGACAGCTCCTCCCCCATTCACCTCTCAAAGACACATAGAGGAGAAAAGATAGACTTAACGATGATAAGCAATTCGGCTACTTGCTAGGGGCCAAAACTGGTGCTGGGACCAGTCAACAGGTCACTTTGTTGTCCCTAGCCTTGAAGGTCCTGCTTGACTTCCACCGGGACACCTCCCATGACTTGGTTTGCTCCTGCCTATTGACCCCAGGCCCAGACCCAGCATGCCTGCTCACTAGCTCCCTCTACCTACTCCTGCTTTTTCCCAAGATTTCTCCAAACCTATCTGCTTCCTTCTCTGCATCCCCTGCCTACTCTGCTTCAGCAGTGCCCACCACCAGCCGCTGCTCAGTGGGGTCCTGCCAGCCTCTGAAACCTGGATCTTTCTTCAGTCTCCTCTCCAGCACAGCCAGGCTGTGCCCTGGGTAGTTTTCCTAATAACAAGGCTGTGCTCTCCACAGTTCAGTGGTTCCTCTGTTGTCCTTGGGGTGCAGACCAGCCCTTCAGCCTCTTTGTCACCAAGATCTGCCCTGAATCTGTGCAACTATCACATGGCATTTCTGTGAACATCGCTGTATGTCTTTGTATGGTTACTCCGTTTGCAGAGAGTGCCATTCTTACCACATCTGCACAGCTAACTCTTACCTATCTGCAAAGACCAACTCTCAGGGGCCTCATTTAAAGAAGGATTTCATCAGGTTCCTTCTCTTTCTTCTTGCCTTCTTTTATTTCTCCCCCTTCCTTTCTGGTAGATTATTTTATGTATGAGTGTTTTTGCTTGCAAGTATGTATATGTTTCACATATATGCTTGCTGCCCATGGGGTTCAAAAGGAGGGCACTGGAGTCGCTGAAACAAGCTACAAATGGTCATGAGCTACATGTAGATACTGTGAATCAAATCCTTTGCAAGAGCAACAAGTGCTCTAAACTGATGAGTGGTGGACAAAGCCCCATCAGGTTCCTGTCTATTGCCTAGGGACACCCTGTACTTCCCTAGCCCATGCCTAGTTCCTTCCTTGGAGTATATCCCCTTGAATGTCAAGAATGCTCCTTCTTTTCCCACTTGACTGTGGGCTTCAGGATGGAGAGAGGACAGTAAGAGGACAGGCAGGCTCTGGCACCTCCACCTAGCCTCGTAACCTACCTCTGCTGTCTTCCATGGGAAACTTCATGCAGCTCTCATCTGCTAAATGGAGAAAGAGTTATTTCCTGCATGGAGTTGTAGAGAGGATGAAACGAGTGTGAAAACTACAGAGAAGACATAACACATGGGACATGCTGATGAATCTCATTTTTAGGTTGCTATCTCCAGATCACACATGGATACACCACCACCGCCACTTCCCGCAAGGACCTGTTTACTTGACAAATGAAAAGTCAGTTCTGCTACGTCACAGTTGTCTCTAAGTGAGTC
>JANHMN010000002.1:192697136-192725768 GCA_030674055.1 Rhabdomys pumilio | reverse complement strand
AAATGAAAAGTCAGTTCTGCTACGTCACAGTTGTCTCTAAGTGAGTCTCAAGCTCAGAGCCATCTGGACCAGGTTTTAAAAGGTAGATTGGCTAAGATGGTGAATACTGACTGTCAACTGGACAGCTTCTAGAGCCACCTAGGAGACGAGCCTCTGGGAATGTCTATGAGGACGTTTACATATAGGATTAACTGAGATGAGAAGAACCATTCCAGCTGTGGGCAGCGCCAATCCTGTGGGCTAGAGTTCCAGAATGAATGAGGAGAACACAGCTAAGTACCAACTTTCACCTCTGCTTCCTAACTCTGGATACAATGTGACCAGTTACCTCATTCCCCAGCCACCACAATTTCCCTGCCATGGAAGGTTATACACTTTACTTGCTATCCGAAATACCTATACCATCCCCTCCACATCTTTAAGTTGCTTTCATTAGATCAACAGAACAATAACTAGTACATTCACCAAGTCTAGAGGGATAGACCTAGGACGAGTCTTTTAGAAAGCCGTTCATATCATATTCTGATACAGATGCTCCATCCCTGAGTTAGGGCACTGCCATGGGTGATAAATGAATCTTTGCCATAGCAATCTGAGTTTTGAGAAACCTATCCAGTGAACCCTACAGCCAAGGATTGGGGTGTGGCCTGAGAATAGAGAGTTCTCAACTAGACAGAGGGCCCTCCGTTGTTCCCTTTCCCCTAATCTGTCTTCTTAGGATTGCTTTCAGTGAGAGCTTTATTTTGGGCTGATGGATTCTTAGCTCCTGTTCAGGGCCAGCACCAGCATACAAATGCTAAATGGAGCAGTGGCCTGCTCTGTCTCTCTGTCCTTGCCAAGCTCTGGGCTGTGAGTTCTCAGTGGGGCATGGAAATCCTGGGACTCCTGTGAGGCTGGGACCACCATGCCTGTCCAGCAGGAAGCAGCTTGCCTGGGGTCCCTTTGAGAGTGAATGTACCCATGAGAGAGTGACCTCTGGAAGGACTTCAGGGAACTTGGGAGCATGAGGACAATTGGAGGCTGTTTTGGGGGGAATGGAGCTGGCAGGGACCTGGCACTCGGCTTTGAGCCCCTGCTAGGCTTTGCCAAACCTAGGCCTGATTTCTCATTGCCTGCCAGCTCCAGGGTGCTGGAGAAAGAGGCCCATGGAATCCAGTAGTGCCCTTTTAGAGACCTACTATATAGGAGGGAGGCTGCACAGCTGTCTTCTCAGAGCCTGTTTGTCTAGCTGTGAATACACTGTGCCTAGACCTTGTTGTCTGGCTGTCTGGGGATCAGGTATGCTCAGAATCAACCGAGTCACCAGATGGCTGGGGAGAGAGAGCACCCCTTCTGAGTTACCAAGAGTATGCATAGGCCATGGAAGCACAGAGGTCTGGCATGGGCTTCTATGGGCTTACTAACTCCTGGTGGCCTTAGTCAAGTGTCTTGGCTGAGAAACTACAGTGGATGAACCAAAGCTCTCTGCTTCAAGAGGCTGGGAGTAGGAGCTGGTGGAAGTGCAAGGGAGAAAAACACCGGCTGAGTGGCACCTAGGGTGGTGGCATAGGACCAGTTTCTGCCAGGATGCCAAAGAGGTCTCTAAGTAGAGCTGTAGGCATGAGGAGGAAAAGTTGCCAGGCGCGGGGAGCAGTTATGTACAAAACTGCTGAGCAGGGTCAGGTCTGCCAGTTAGAGGAGTCCTTGAGACCAGTGCGGTTAGAAGAGGGATGGAGGTGGAGAGCAGAGAGAAAGGGAGCAGGTTCAGCAGTAAAATCCCCACAAGTACCATCACATCAGAGACACAACCAGAAAAGACACAACTCAGAAAGTTAGACAAACGGTTGAAGGTTGAAGGCCACACAGCTGGTAACTGGGAGTGCCTGGCTGGACAGCCATTCACGGTGATGTCAGAGTTACCAATTCTGGGTTGCTAACTGCTGTCATGGAGTGAAGGATCATGGGTAAGACCAGCCCACTGGGCACTGCTTGTTTCTGTGCTATCTACAAGCATATTTAGCAAGTGGCCACTTGACGCTTCGCTTATCTGTCAGATGGCTGGCTGGGAGCTGGGACTGCCTGAGCTATGATGAGTGGTTACAAAACATCACCCCTACAACTCAGGTCTAACCCTTCCATGTCTTTTGGTGGACATGGGTTCAGAGGCCCCTCTGCCCCAAGGTACTGAGTGAGCCGGCAGGCCTCGAGGTTTTCTTTACAAAGGAGGTTCTGTGCAGGGCCCAGGGGACCAACCTTAGGGCTCCAAAACATCATACAAACAGGAAGCCCTGGTGTCCTCCTGTATCACTCCTGGGAGTCTTGCTCTGCTGTTCTTTTGTGGCATCCATCATGCTTGTAATTACTTGTTTAACATCTGCCTGCTCCCCTTGGTTGCATGTCTTTATCTCAGCTGCCCTCGTGCGCTCCTGGGTCCCCAGCACTGAGCTGTCTGCCTGGAGCATAATGTTTGTTAGGAAAACAAACAGCCTGGCTGGCAGAAGGAACACAGGAACACATACATGGATGCTCTTTGGAGCAGTTGACTCAGTGTCTCCTAAAGGATTTGTTTCTGACCCAGGCTTGCTGGCCACAGAGCCAGTGTGATCTTGGGCACAGGTTCTCTGTAAATTGGGGGTGAGGAGTGTAAATGAGATACAGGGGATTAAGAGCTGGGGCATTTCAGGAGACCTGGAGGAACCCATGCTGCAGGATTTGGGGGCAAGGGAACCATATCAGGAAACACAAGAAGGTGCCAAGATTCACAAGGGGTTCAGAGACTCCAGGTGTTGGGTGGACGGGAGCTTGTGATGCGTGGTAGGATCTGTATGTGCTTTGTGTGTTGAGCTCAAGTGTGTGACATACAACTGTAGACAGGAAGGTGTGTGCTAGGAAGCTAAGGCATAGAGAGGTAGCATTTTCACTGATGCTTCTTGGGGTGGGTAGTTCGAGTTTCTATCACTTTGAATATCTATGCCCCTTGGCCTCTGCATTTCCAAGCCTCACAGGAAACTAAGTGGGCCAGATGTTGGGTGATTTGTGGCCAAAAGAAAAAAAAAAAAAGATACACTTTTTGCCTCTCGGGGGAAAGCTCTCATAAATCCAGAGAGGATACCAGGAGGAGCGAGAGGAACAGGACAGAGATGCTTAAAGGCCCCAAGGTCAGAACTCCTGAAGTGGGCAGTCTAGCGAAGCCTTCAGATGATCCTGACCATGGCGCTGCAGATGGAGTGATACCGAGAGCGCGAGCTCTCTGCAGAAACCGAGATTTTTTTTTTTTGTGGGCAGCCTAGCTCAGCACCTGTGTGCATGCTGCGTCTGAGTGTGTATGGTAGTGTGTGTGTTAAGGGTGGGCCCACTGCCTCCGCGAGAGGGAATTCAATCATTGCAATCGTTGCCGGTCCTCCGTGGCACAGGGTCGCTCAGCAAGCTGGCACTGGAATATTTTGAGCTTGCGGTAATGAAAGAAAGCTCACAGCAATTTGGCCCATCTTCAGTCTTGAAAGCCGCAGCGCGACATTCAGTCATCGGAGGCTGGGATTATCCATCGCTAATGGGGGCTGCTGCTCTCCGGCCGGTGAGGGAAAGGAGGGCTCAGAGAGGTTAAGTGACTTGCCCAGCATCACAGGATGGGTAATGGGAGGGCAAAGTCCGAGGCGCAGTTTGGCCTCTTCCCCTCCCCCAAGGCAACCCGGCTCCCCAGAATGGATCTTTGCTGAGTTTCCTGAGCGCTGGTTTCCATAGCAGCAGGCCATTCCTGCACAATAGATTCCTCCTCTTCCCTGGGCTTCCTGGCTGTGGAGGCTGCAGGGGCGGGGATGCTCCATCGTCAGGGACTGTTGGGTGCAGGCTTCCAGGAGTGAAAAGGGCCACTTAGGCGGCTTGGGGGCCTTCAGCCCTCACAGAAACCCCACCTCCGCCCCACACCATGCTCAGGGTTTCCATTTCCACTCTGGAGTTGGGTGTTCCTCAGGTAATGAGTGGAGAGTAAGAAAATGAATAGAAACTCAACCGAAACAGACCGGGAAGGACAGACAAAAGCAATTATACAAAAACTGAGGCAGGACAAAAGATATGTTTGTTTGCAGATAAATCATTTCACTTCTGCAACCTTGGGAAGGAAATTCTGCCCCCTCCTCTTACCGAGGAGGAAACTGAGGGTATTAGGCACTTTACAGAGTACAATCCAAGAGCCATAGGAAGGTCTGGTTAAAAATGCAGATTCCCTGACCACACCCTCGCCCACAGAATCCAACTCTTGAGTTCTCCAGGAGAGATTTTAAGAGGGCAAGGGTAGAAAAGGCCAACCTAGGCTTAGCTTGAGTTTATGCAGCAGGTAAATGCAGAGCTAGGATTTAGGACCCAGATAGGAGCATGAAAGGGAAGAAATTGGCAAAGAGAGCATTTTCAAAGCAAGACATATGTCCCAGAAGAGATGGCAACAAGAAAAAAAAGTAGGAGAGCCAGAGAAGCAGAGTAGGTGGGCAGAGGTTCCCTGGGCCAAGAGGAGGGGTATATGGGGCGATTAGAGCAAGCTTTCAGTGAAGGTGGATGCCATCAACTCCCCTCTAATCCTCATGATGGCTTCTCAAGGGTCTGAGCTTCTTTTTTTCTGGATGAGGAAACTGAAGAGGCACCAGATTAGCTTTGAACCCTGTAGGCTGCTCCAGAGGGCGTCAGCTTTAATCACTAGGCTGCTTTTCAGGGAAAAAGCTCAAGGGTTCAGACCACATTCAAAGTTTGTCTCCATCATTTCCAACCTGTGTGATCTCAAGTACCAGTGTGTCTCAGTTTGCTCACCTGCAAAATGGTGCTCCAAGGGGTTTCTCAGGGGCTCCCCTGAGGGGTGCTCCAAGGGGTTTCTCAGGGGTTCACTTGAGGAGTGCTCTAAGAGGTTTCTCAGAGGCTCATCCGAGGGGGCCCAAGGAACATGCCTAGAGTAGAATCTAGTGCTGGGAAGCCAGAAAACACCTAGAAAGTGATACTGAAGGTTCTCAAATGGGGGTGGGGCTGTTAGCACCTTTTGCCCTTGACTGACTGGGACAAGGCGGAAAGGAGGCCACCAATGGATTCTGCTAAGCCGAATATTCCATGGGACAGACTAGTGATCAACTCTTGTCCTCATCTGCTGCTGTGAGCCACCATATGTAAGCAAGACATATGTCCTATACGAGATGGCAACAAGAAAAAAGAAGGTAGGGGATCCAGAGAAGCAGAGTCAGTGGGCAGAGATTCCCTGGGCCAAGAGGAGGGGTATGTGGGGTGATTAGAGCAAGCTTTCAGTGAAGGTGGATGCCCGAAGCTCCTCTCTAATCCCAAACTTTTCTAGGAATTCTCCATCCTGAGACTCACAGGAGTTCATAAGTGTCTTTGGCGCGGATGCTGCCATGACTCACGGAGCATTCTCATGTCTGCTGGACATCTGCCAGGTGGCCTTCCCAGGTAGCGTGGGTGCTGGGGCCATAGCTATGAATACTCTGTACACACTCCTAAGGACACATTTTCTATGGGCTCATCTTTCCTTGTCACAACTACGTGAGGCAGATGGGCAGCAAAACTTGGGTGGTAGTGAGTGCCCAGACTCCTCTCAGCTTCTGGTCTCAACCGTGAGTGGACTTGGGTTGGGGGTAGGGTAGCTGGTTGAAAAACAACCTATGTAATCTTAGATTTTTCTCTTGGTGGTAACAGTTTTTGGTTTTAGGATTGCAACAGCACAGACTGACTGAAAGCGCTGATGTCTGTTAACTCCACGACTGTGTTGTGCTGCGTTTTACATATCCGGATATTTGGTACTCCACTTACCCCGGGTCTGGGGTTATCATTTGTTCACAGTTTACAAAGGTGAATTCTGGGCCCCATCTAAGTGGGGTCTACTAAGACTCTAAGTAGAGCAAATTTCAACCCTTGGTTCCCAGATCTACTTTCTAACTACCTCTTGGTTATCAGAAAGGGGATTGGGGGCAGGAGATGAGGGCAGAGCTAAGGCTCTAAGATTGTCTCCTGGGGGAGCAAGAATTAAACTGAGGGTTAAATGACCAGAAGCCAGGCTATGAGCATGATTGTAAGTGTAAGGCACTGGCATAGGTATCCGACCAGTTTGCAGAAGCACAGGGCTTTATGACCTGAGGATCTGTGGCACTCTCATTTTGTCATCTGGTTTTGCTCTGATAGCAAAATCTAAGTGAGGTCACACTTCCTCAGGCTCTCAGGATACTTCTGTGCCTTTCCACTGTGCATGGAGGAAACGAGAGGTCCTTTCAGTGCCCCGAGAAATTTTATCCTGGCTGAGTGGAGCCAGTCTTCTCACTTCTCCTGTGTCCAGTCTCATCCTTGTTTATTTGGCTCTTGCAACACGTCTGTGGGTGTGTAGGGCACATCATGGCTCTTCTGCTCGTAAGGCACTTCTCCAAGATACCCATGTGGCTCCTCCCCTAGATGTGTCTATAGAAAAGCCTTTCTTGACTTTCTTACTTTAAGGGGCCCCTGCTGCCACACTGACCACTCCCTTCCTTGCTTTAATTGTCATTCTACCACAATATTTAATCACTGTTGACATACTATGCGTTTGACTTGTATATTTGTTTCCTGTTTGGCTGTCTCCGGACCCCAGGATAACATCAGTTCCGGCAGAGTCAGGATATTCCCAGTATCCCTTGCGCAATACCTCACCCATACAGAGTACATGATTAGTGTGAGTAGGGATAGAGAGGACAGCACAGACTGAAGTTCACCACATTTGTTCCTCTGAAAGTCACTTGCTCTAATTTTGCAAATTGAGGCTCAGAGAAGACAAAGGTGCAGGTTAAGGTGGGGTGTATGGTGGAATCCCGGGGTGTGTGGTGGAATCCTGGGGTGTGTGGTGGAATCCCAGCAAGTCAGCAGAGCCCCCTTTGGGGCTATTCAACCTTGTCTGAGGTCATTTTTTTCACCCAATGATCGATCCTTCCAGAGTCTAATGGTCCAAGTCCAGGCCATAGCTTTAGGTTAAGGGAGAAGAAAGAAGTATAGTTGAGACCTCAGGAAAGAGTTTTTAGATGCTTTAATGATGTGAACTGTGCTCTCTCTTACTTCTTCCTCCTCATTCCTACATCCTGGTGCTTTAGGGTACAACTGTATTTGGAGACAGGGTCTTTAAAGAGGTATGTGAGTTAAAATGAGGTAATATGGGAGACCATTAGTCCATACTATGATGTCTTTATTTGGAGAGACCAGGACACAGCCATACACTAAAGAAAGACCTATTGGGCCACAAGGAGAAGATGGCTTTCTGTAAGTCAGGTGACGAGAACCCCCAAAGAGACTCATTCTGCTAACAGCTTGATTTTGAACTTCCATCCTCCAGAGCTGTGGAGAAGATGGATTTCTGTTGTTGCAGCCACCTGTAGTACACTGTGGTGTGTTAATTGTGTGAATTAATAATACAGATGCATTAGCACACCCAATTCTTGCACGAACTACAGGGTAAATAGAATAATTTTCTTATTTTACAGACGAGGAAGCAGGCTCAAAGTGGGGAAGTGACCTGCCCGGGATTGCACAGTTCGGGTTTGTGTAGAGTGCAAAGCCAGAACAACAGGCAGTCTAGTGGGAGATGGGGGATTTCCGAGAAATGATCTAGACTCTGCGACTGACATCTGTCCACATTGTTGGGCAAGTGTCATAAAAGTCTTAAGGACTAAGGGATACACATAGTTGGAGCAATCATTTTCATTGAGGAGAGTGGTTTCCAACATTTGGGTCTTAGGGTCCTTTTATGCCCTATTAAAAGTTAACGAGAACAAAACAAATGAGAAAAAGCAAAGCATTTTCATTTATATCTATTTATTTACTGAAGTTACCGTATTATAAATGAAAACAGGCATTCAAAACAGCATCCTATTAGTTATCAAAACAACGGTCATCTTTTTAACAACCCTCCAGTGTGGGGATTATTAATATCTACATCCCATTTTATAGGTGAGGAGTCAAGCTCAATGATGCTAAGTAGTCATTGGTCTCAAAATTAACAGATGACTAAAGGCAGGATGGGACTATAGACGTTTTGGCTCCAGAGCTCAAGCAGTGGACTGCGTTTGATGCGTCTTGGGCACTGTCTTGGTTACTTTTCCCATTGCTGTGGCAAAAGACCCTGACAGAAGGAAGAAAAGCTTTTCTTTGGCTCACAGTTTGGGAATGTACTCCATCACGATGCAGAAATCAAGGCACCAGAACTTGAAGCAGCTGGTCGGTCACATTGCCTCTGAGGTCAGGAAAAGGGAGAGAGCGAATGTGTGTGCTCACCTACCTTTCTCCTTTCCCTGCAGTCTAGGATCCAAGCTTAGAGAATGGGGCTTTCCTTGTTGACTTAATCTAGATGACCCCCCCCCCCCAGGTTTGTGAGATTCTAGATCCTGTCAGGCTAACAATAAGCACTATCCATCACAGATGGGATACAGATACTTCTTTCCTACTAAGAAGTGGTCATTGGAACATTTTTCTGGCAGGTTTGGGCTAAGTCCCTATAGCTTGTCTGCAACAAGGACAGGGTACAAAGAGTTAACCTTTCCCAAGTTAAATCTTGAAACTGAGAGATTTCTTTCCCTAGAGGCACACCAGGCATCCCACACCCAGGCAAGGGCGAGAAGTCTGCTCCTACAGCACAAGCCTTCCACGAGTTATTTATTGAAGTGTTGTGGCACCCTTGCCACATCCCAGAGCCTCTGGATGGAGGCTCCTCTGCTGAGTCTGTGATTATCCAGAAAGACCAGAAAGAAATGAGTTCTTTAAAGAGTCTGAGGTAGAATAAACGTAGCTGAAATATGCCCTCCCATGAAAGCCTTGCCCAACCCACATTTATCTTTCCTATCTCGTTTTCTCTTTGTGAACATTTTGCTGAGGACCTCTTGTGTGCCATGTACCCTCTCAATCAGAGCAATGTTTAAGCCTCACAGCAATTTTGTGCAAATGGTCATTTGCAAATTCAGTCTATCAACACTTACTAAGCACTGACAATATGCCTGGCAATTAACTGGATACCTGGAGCACAGTGCAGAAGAGAAGACAGATAAGGACCTGTCTTTGGGGAAATTCATGAGCATATGGAGAAGACAGATGAGGAGAGAGGCAACCGTGGGCAGTGCAGGATAAAGAGAAGCATAGGGGGTGAGGTCTAAGCAAGCACAGGCTAGAAGCTCAATAAATATTTGCAGTCATTAAGCTGAATCTCCTTCCTGATGAGAGCTCTAGGCTAGATGTTCAAGGTGTTACTGTATTGTATTTGCAAAGAAGGCTAATGGCTGTGGTCAATTGCTAATGGTCATCAGGGACTGGGGCAAGGCCACCTAGTGCCTCTGACAGCTTTCAGGCTCTTGGGTTCTTTTCTAGATCCTCTGCATCCCCCAAAGAGAGAAAGAAAGATGCCACATGAGAGAACATGGGAGATGCTTTAGAGCTGCTTGTAAGAACCTCACTGCCAACCTACCTGGTTTCTGTGAGGACACAGGTTGTGATGTGGAATATACATAGGGGTATTGAAACCTTGGATTCCTCTAAAGTAGTGGTTCTTAACCTTCCAGATGGCATCCTTTAGTACACTTCTTCATGTTGTGATGACCCGAATCATAAAATTATTTTTGTTGCGACTTCATAACTGTAAATTTGCTATTGTTATGAACCACAATGTAAATCTCGGTCTTTTCCAATGGTCTTAGGTGACCCCTGTGAAACAATTATTTGACCCCCCCAAAGGAGTAGTGACCCACAGGTTAAAAAAGCAGCTCTAGATGCATTTAGCAGAGGAGAGTGATGTTAAATACCTCTCTCTCCCTCTGCCTCCCTTCCTTTCTCCCTCCCCTCCAATCTTGTGGGTCCCTCCCCCAAACAGTGTTTCTCTGTATGGCCCTGGCTATCTTGGAAATAACTCTGTAGTCCAGTCTGACCTCAAACCCCAAGAACTGCTTGCCTCTGCTTCCTGAGTGCTGGGATTAAAGATGTGTACCACTACCATCTGGTTGTGGTGCTAAATCTTAAGGAGGGTAGGATGTGTTTAGGAAACTGGCATGGGTTCTGGATAGCCACAAATTTCCACCCAGTAGATGTCCATGGTTGTGTGGTTATCACCATTCCTGAAGCTGTTGATAAAACCCAGCTTATCATTGAGGAAAAAGCAGACTTGAAGGAGTTACTCTTGTCCTTGAAAGGTGGTTTCAGGAATCACTACATAAAGCAACCCAACAAGCCGCCATCTCTATTTACCTTTATCCTGCTTACAAGTCTCCAGCATTTAGAAGAAATGATGGCCACTAAGAGGTGGCCCCAAATTTACTTGTTCCAAGATTATCAAGTCCAGTGGGAGATATGGCTTTCTTCTCCTACACAGTAAGTATATGCCCAACTGTTTTTAATTCCAGAAAAAAACATGTTGTTTCTACATTGAATTCGTGGCCACCCTTGTTTATGTGTCTTGACTTATAAACTCCCCTATAGTGTAGGGGAGGTTCCAATTTCCCCCAAAGAGATTCAAGCAGATAATGCTATTGTTGTATAGTGGTGTCCTCTGAGATTAAAACTTTCCATTTTGGAAGGAATTTCTTAAGATGTTCTAAAGGGAAATGACATACTACAGGAAAGCTTGTTTAAGTTTAATATTGGAAGCAAACAACTCAAAATAGTTTCAGGAAGTTCCTGAAAATGATCAGATTTACTAGCCCCCCCCCCCCCCCGCGAGATTATATATATAGTAAAGACTGTTGAGACTTATCAAAAAAACTCTAAACAAACAAACAAACAAACAAACCAAAACCAAAACCTCTCAGACAAGCCCTGCTGCTTGGAAGAAGCAGAGGCCAGCTAAACTGCCTAGGGGAAACAAAGCCCAGCAGAGATGCCTAGAAGATGCTGAGGTACCTGGAAAGGACACTCTCCAACCTGTTGAGCTGCTACAGGCTGTGCAGTATGCTCCAGGTTCCCAGCTTTGGGAACTGTCACCCACACTGAAATGGGCTTTGGTGATGTAGCTCTCTTTGAGTCATTTCTGTTCCTATAAGTAACCCCTCACCTGTATTCTTTTTTTTTTTTTTTTTTGGTTTTTCATTCTCTGTGTAGCCCTGGGCTGTCCTGGAACTTACTCTGTAGACCAGGCTGGCCTCGAACTCAGAAATCCGACTGCCTCTGCCTCCCAAGTGCTGGGACACCACTAAAGGCGTGCGACACCACTGCCTGGCACCTCACCTGTATTCTTATAAGCAACCCTAGTCAGGCTCATTGACTCACTAAGATGGACTTTGGTGGGATCCATACCTTGGATGAGTAGACCTGTGCATTTCATCTCCCCAGGAAAAGTTTGTAACCCAACCAGTATCAAGCCGGTGGCCCAGCACCTTATGAGCACTCTCCAAGAGCAACTGGCCTATGACAGTCCTAGAAAGTAAAGGGGAATAGAGTACATGACAAAAACAGGTGGCTGACATATTTATTATAGGCAGTTAAAACTCCTAAAAGAAGACAGAAGTGAACCACATTTTTACAGTGTTTTTT
This sequence comes from Rhabdomys pumilio, assembly GCA_030674055.1. Taxonomy (NCBI): domain Eukaryota; kingdom Metazoa; phylum Chordata; class Mammalia; order Rodentia; family Muridae; genus Rhabdomys; species Rhabdomys pumilio. The sequence continues at coordinate 192,714,278 of JANHMN010000002.1, read as the reverse complement.
TTTTTTAAATCTTTTTTTTCTTTTTTTTGTCTTCCCCAGCTTGTATTCAGAATAGTCAGAGACACAGGAACCCAGAGAAAAACAAAATGCCAGCTTGTTACAGACAAGGTTGCTTGGGGAACATGGATTAGGCAGGCAGGCAGGCACTCAGAGCTGATCCTTGTGGTGCTGAAAACAGACATCTGTAAGCCCAGTCCTCAGCTTCTCAGGGCTGTCTTCAGGTGCTTGCCCCTGTGGCAGCCCTTCCTCCACTCTTATCAGTCAGTCCAGGATGTGGCTTTGATGGAGACCTCCCCTTTCCCAACAGTGCACTGAAGTGGACCATCAGAGGTACAAGTAACTATCCCCTCAGGGTGGCGGTGATCTTTCCCAAGGAAGCTAGTGGAATTTGTGAAGGGTGGCAAGTCAGAAAAAGAAATATGCTAGTTTTTCTTCCTTTTCAAAAATCATTGTAAAAATGCAAGCCACCTTCAGTGCGGGCTCTCATCCTAACTAGCTTTATATAATGGTGTGCATCCTTTTAGCCTAATGGTTGTTAGACAAAATTGAGGGCATACTTAATGAACAAGTTTCTATCTGGCTTTCTCCAAATTTCTGTATGGAGCATCTGAGCATGCCCATGAGGCTGCATGCAGCACATAAAGAAGATTCATGCCTTCTTGATCATTGTTGATTCTTGTGGTTGAGTACCTATGCCATGTACTTAAAAGTATAATAGTCACAGGAAATATTGATTAGACGATTTGTAGGTATCAAAGCACATCATTTAATTGCCTCCTTACCATAAGTTAGTGCTGTAGTCACTTTAGTGTCTACATCACATACATCACACAGGTCAAGATAACTTCTGCATCTTATAGAAGAGGAAAGTAAGGCCCAGAGAAATGCCTTAGTGACCCCCTCCCCACCCCCGCCATATACCATGGTGCTGCATCTTCATTTAAGCATGTGAAGAGCTTTTCCCCATTGAGTGAGCATTTGCTTGCAACATTTCAGTTTTCATCAGATACTGTGGGTGGGGGGCAGCTCTTCTCTTACCCTAGGGAGGATTAGTAGTCCACCCTGGATTGGTTCATGCCACAGGAGTCATCTACTATCATGGATTCAAAATGGTCTTGGGTCTGCTTTCCCTTGGACTTGGTCACCAACTAGCTGCTGGCATCTACCTACATCACACAGGACAAGATGACTTCCTGTGGGTAAGATTCTGCACAGAACCTTACCAACCTAAGACAAAATTGCATTGCTTTTGATAATGCATATTCCATGACAGGTAAGGAAGGCATTCTTGTCAGAATGACCTAAGACAGGCTCAGTCTTGTTAATAAAATAAAAACGGAGGAGAGGTGGAGAGCCTTTGGGGCTGCTTGGCAGGAATAAGACATTGGCCAAGGACAAGGAAATAGACTTCAGGCAGGAATCTGACATTAGGCTAGAACAAAGAAGTAATTTCAGGTAGGAAACTAAATCTTAGGCTAGAACAAAGAAGTTATCTCAGGCAGGAACCTAAATTTCAAAGAAGTAATTTCAGACAGGAATCTAAATTTTAGGCTAGAACAAGGAATTAGGCTTCAGACATGAAAATGACCTTGGGCTAGGGCAGGGAAGTAGGCTCAAATACTTTGGTCATCCTGATAAGCCTTTAGAAACAGTGATCACGGGAGTGTTCATGTAATTGGGTTTAATGCCTTGCTTTTTCTTTGACTATTTGTGTTTATTGTATTGCTTGTTCCTTGACTATTTGCATCTATTGTATTGCTAGACCCTCAACCTAGAACTGACCTTAACACATGCATGTAATCAAAATGGTATAAAAGCATAAAGGAGGAAGGGGGATGGGATGAGGGCTCTAGAGAGGGGAAATGGGGGAAGGGGATGACATCTATATTGTAAATAAATAAAATATCCAATAAAAAAAGATGACTTTCTGCTCTGTAGAATTGTTGTGAAGGATCATCCTCCAATCAATACTGCTGCTCTCTTCAGAAGGTTTGACCCTGCTCACAAGGAATTATCACAGGTGGGCTCATTGACCCTTGACATTCCTTCATAGCAGGAAGGAGAGGTGATGAGGGTTATGGTATGGTCACCCCAGTATCCAGGCCCCTCTCCCAACCAGCTGTACGCAATTCTGACCTAATTGCACATGACCTTGAGGTCTCAGGAAGGGGTAGAATGTGTAGGTTGGGAAGACCTTAAGTAGGGGACCTCGTTTACACAGCCGAGAGAGTCATCTGTGTTGGGTACAGACCTTTCAGTGAGGTGCTTTAAGGTCTTCTATCCTCCTGCCTGTAACCCCTCACCCATTGCTCTGTAAGTAAGGCAAACAAACTCACCAAAGTTCAGAGTGAACTTTGGTGGAGCCATGACTTGGTTTGCTTTGGGATCTAAGGAGGAGAGGTAGAACTTGTTTACAGTTCTCCCAGAGAAAGATTTAGCAGCAGGAAGCCAGTTGGTGCAGTGTTTTTGATGACTCTTCATCTCTATTTGGCCATTCTTTCCTGTCCCAGGCTCTGTGTGCATACGCTCATATGTGAGTCTTTGTTCTTTTTTTTTTTTTCTTATACGTGAAATCTAGATTTTTATCCAAAGAAATTACACTAGCTGCATTATCGGTGCTTTTACATTGGTTCCCTAAGTTCCAATTTTCACAGCATGACAGAAAGAGCCATGTAATCCCATACAGCCTAATATGTCACATTATAATGAGGAAATGCCAAGCCCTTTATAATGTGTAGTAAGCTGGCCTGCTTTCTGATTTAGACGGGTAATGTGAATCTCTATGAGGATTTGCTGGCCACTGGAAGCTGCTCTGCTCCCAAGAGTCCCTGGGAACTAAGGTCCCCTCAGAGCAGCTTTTGATCAATGATGAGGACTTGGCATTTCATCACTCCAGCTCTGGAGCATGCCAGGAACTAGCTTTAGAACTCCCAGTGTAGTGAGACTCCAGTTGGTAACTGGTTTGCTAACACTGTCTCCTTCCCTTCCTGACTGAAGTACTCTGCTCTGATGTTACCTGCATTTGGACTTGGACCCTTGTCTTAATCCTCTTCTCCTTCATTCCAACACATTTAGAACTGATCATGGAACAAATTACCCCACCCCCACCCCAAGTACAGGCAACCTCTCTTATGTTCTCTAATCTGGGAACAACGAGGTCATGGCATCCTTCATGAGTCTGAATCTGCTGTTCAGCAGCCTGATATTCAGAGTTAGGGGTTCCATGGCTTTGAGTGGCAAGGATCCTTGGGGATGACTGGATAGGTGAATGGATAATGGAGGTGAAACCAAAGCTGAGAATTCTCGTCAATGCTGGGCACAGACTGCATGAAGTTGGTAGAGAGGAGAGAATGCAGGAACATGGAGATGCCAAGCCTGAGCCAAGAAAGTTGTTTTGCTATGGAATATATTATTTTTGCAGGTTGCTATAGTTACCGCTGTGAAATTAAAAATTAAAACCTTGTGAAAGAGAGAGGGTTGACTGAGATGAGGCAGTTCCTTGACAGGCTGAGTTATTTATCTTTTCCCCATGTAACATCTGGTTACGTGCTTGCAAATTTATTTTTAATTCAGAGCTCTAAAAAAGATTTTGCATTGATATGCCATGCAGAAATGAATCACTTGGGAGTGAAAGATTAGCGGGTAGTATCCAGTGGCAACCGGTGACCTCTGGTGTGTCCCCTGGCCTTTGCCTCTGCTTCTCAGGCAACCTCTAGGCATCAGGGTATGACTGGCAAGCATCTGGAACTCCTGCCAATCAAGCCACAGTGGTAACCATGGCTCCCAGATGCAGAGCCTTGCTGGAGGCTGCTTTCGGTTCCAGTGACTCTGACCATGAGGATAAGCATAGCTCTGGGAAAGAGGCTGTGAGATTCCCCCCTCTTCAGTCTGGTCCCCAACCTATGAAACCCTCAGTGTCTGCCAGGATCTTCTGGGGGACTCTGAATCAGATTCTCAGAGAATCCATGCTTGCAGTTTAGTGAAGATGACACTGGCTGGACCTAGGAGACATGGGGTCTGTGTCCAGCCCAGCCACTGCAGGCTGTGTGTGCTTATGAAATCACAACACTTTTTGATCCCCATTCACCCATTTCTTCAGGGGGCAGTTGGAGTCTGCAGTATTTCCTGAGCCCATCCTAGAAATCTCAGGAGTCAATCTTGCTTCCTCCCTTTCACCCAAATAATAAGGTTGGGATCCCAGGGTGGGCTGCCCTAAGAATCTCCTCATCTTTGTGCTACCTCAGGCCTCCATCCTGGGTGTCTCCTTTCTCTGCCTCACCCAGAGTTTTGCCACACCCGTCCAGCAGACCTCTGCTTCCCACTTCTGCACCCATCCTGGCTAGGCTATCCAGCTCCTGCTGGTGCATTGTTGGGTTCTGTGCTCTCTCTTGCCTGTACCAGCCAACTACCAGCTGTTCCTCCTCTTGATGGATTAAAGGTTTTCCCCAGTGCATTGTTACAGTGATTGTGTTTGTGGTTGTTGCTGCTGATCCTTTACTGTGCTCCAATTTAAACTTTAGTACGCAGCTACATGTGCATACAGGAAAAAGTGTACACATATGAGGTTTGGCCTTCTCAGGAATCCCCTGGGGACAGCAGATGACTACTGTAGTATATAGTCTTCCTGCCTTTCTGTTGTTTGTATCCTGTCATTTGTCTTGGTCACAGCTTTGTCCTCTACATCCACAGCAGGGTCTACTGTCTACGCAGCACAGGAGTCAATGTTTTGTGAGTAAATGAATGAATGCAGTGAGAGAATAAAGGAAACACTTCTCACGCTGTACTGAGTATTCATCATCAGACAGTGCTTTAGATTAGTGACTCTTTCGGTTGTGTAAGACCACTTTTAATTCTTTCCCATTGGGTCCCCAGTGTCCAGTAGGGGCACAATGCACTTCTGTCTTAGTTAGGGTTTCCATTGCTGTGAAGAGACAGCATGATCAAGGCAACTCTTATAAAGGACATTTAATTGGGGCTGGCTCACAGGTTCAGAGGTTCAGTTCATTATCATTCATGAAGGAACGTGGTGGCATCCAGGTAGGCATGGCTCAGGAGATGCTAAGAGGTCTACACCTTCATCTAAAGGAAGCCAAGAGCATATTGTCTTCCAGGCAGCTATGAGGAGGGTCTCAAAGCCCCACCCGCACAGTGACACACTTCCGCTAACAAGGCCACACCTGATCTAACAAGGCCACACCTCCTAATAGTGCCACTCCCTGGACTAAGTATATTCAAACCACCACAACATTAATAGAACAAACCAGTCTTCATGTCATATTTAAAGCATCTGATCAGATAGGGTGATGTTTTGTCTAAGAATAGAAGGGAGTCAAGTCACTTGGCTCTGTCTGTGGTAGCAAAGGAAACCTCTTCCCTGTGTGTTGTTGATTTCTTTGAGTCACTGACTTCCACCTTGGACCCTGAAAAAATGACTCCTCATCCCCATCCCTATCCCCACCCACTCCCACCCCTATTTCCCCACCACACCCCATCCCCATACTAATCCCCACCCCACCCTCACCCCTATCTCAGCCCCATTCCTCATCCATACTCACAGCTTGCCCAGCGTTTAGCTGAGACTGAATGATGCTGGGCTAGGTGGACTGGCAACCAGGCAAGGGATTTTCTATCAACAGCTGACACAGCCTGGACTTTGTGTCTTTGAAACATCTTAGCTGCTGTCATTCTCCACTGTGTCTGTCAGGGATGAAGTGGGAGGATCTGGGAACATTTTGTGGGCAGACATATCCACATTTCTTGACAGGTCTGGACTCATCACCCAGGTTCCCCATATGAGCATGCTCCAAAACTCATGTCTGAAACCCTGGGCTTGTATGCTCATTGGAGGATAAATAACTAACTAGCTAACCATGCCAGCATGTGATGTAGAGGGTGCCTTGTGTAGCTGGCAACACAGTGTCCCAGTTTGACTCTGGTTTTTGGGAGGGGCTGTTGTTTCTGGTAGCTAATTTGTAGTGCTGAGAACAGCAGGTCTCCTGATTGAGGTGCCTGCCTATATGGCTAATCCAGTGAATAGAGGCAGGATGGGGTTGGGGGGAGTGCTTCCAAATAAACCAGGCACAAATCGAGTTGCCTTTTGGTCAAGGGGGTGACCTTAAGAATCTGGTCTTAGCTCCTTTCCGTTTCTCATCTCTTCTGTGCAATAGGCACTTGCTCTCCACCTTGAGGAGTAGTAAGGAGATTTGGATCAATAGGTCAAACTCTGAAGTGCCTTGGAAAGGGAAGGACACTGTCAAGGGAATCTCTTGTTCCCTTCCTCATTGTCTGCTTTGCTCTAGGCTTTAAACTCTGGGAAAAAGGACTCTACTGTACTGTGACTGGTATGGCTTTAGGAGTTGTACTCAAGACTGGGGTGACTGGTGGGGGGAATGAAGAAAGGATAGACGAAGACAGACACATGACACATTTACAGAAGGCTGGGTCAGGTGGCCCTATGCTGTAATGGAGACACACAAACAGCAGCCCAGAAACTCAGTGCACTTATTTATACAGCTGAGCAAGGAAGTGGATTTACTGAACGAAAAGACAGATTTAGCTAATCTTGGTAGGGGGTCTCTATAGCCGACCAGTCTCAGGCTGTAAACATCCACGGGGAGGAAGCTGCTGTTGACATTTCCCACACACGGACAACATCTGCACACAGGCGAGGGGGAAGGCTTTACCATTTCCCTGAACCTTAATTGGGAAAGGCTTTGCCGTTCTCCTGGGTTTGAGGCATTGGGTCCTTGACATGGCCATGCTCACGTCTACAATACACGTTCACTCGGAACTCCACCTTCTCCCCACCCTGCTGGCTCTGCTCACCTGTCAGCACTGCGATGAACTTGACATCATCCTTCAGAGCGTGTCTAGTCAGCACAGAAAGGACAGTACAATGGGAATGGTGGGCTAAGCCGGATGTTTGCTCCAAGTGTCTGGGATGGATTCTCAGGATCCTGGATATGTCACAGCAGGTGGGTTTAGGACAAGATCCAAACTTAATTCTTCAAGAGTTTGTTCATGTGTATCCTGCTAGTGGGTAGCCACTATGTGGCCTAAAGTATACAACATAGATGCCTTTTCTGAGCTTGGCCCAAGCAAAGTCCTGATGCTGGTACATTTGGAGAGGGAGAAGGTCACACATATATATAGGAGTGTGATTACATGGAGGGATGGGCTCTGGGCTTAAGAAGGTCTTGGGTCCTATTTAGGCCCTGCTCTTGGGAAATTTAGGAATGAATGCAATGCAGCTATAAGTAATATATACTTATATCACTATATAAGTAATAATGCTTATTACTTATAAGTATTTTAATACTATAGGGTAATAATCTATTTGCTCTGTTAAGCAAGGAAGTCTAAGATAGGCCTCCTGGGGCCAGTGTAGCCACTGATGTCACTGGAGACTGAGGCTCTGTTTGCCATTTGTCCTACATCTAACAGGTAACTTGCTTTCTTTGTCCTTGGTGCTTTGTAGTTATAAAATGGTTTTGGGGTGCAGGTTTCAGGAAATGCACCCCTTTTCTGTATGGGGGAGGGGGAAGAGTGAAACAATAAAAAGCTAAAAGAGCTTTGTTATGTACAGTAACAATACATAAATCTTACTGGCTACATCACTGTCACGTACCACTCCCAGTCAGAGGGGGAAATGAATGCTTGGTTTCTCTGTAGCCACTATGACAGGAGCTTTTAGCTATGGGAAGGCAGCTGTGCACACATGGTAACTCCCTGAACATGGAAATCCTCTTTGTCTATGAACGCTGATAATTTATACTTCTGTAAAGAAAGCCCACCTACTTCTAATAACATATGATCAAGACAGGAGCTGTGTAGGCTCCGGTCCCACTCTGCCAAGTGCCAGCTGTGGTGTCTCAGCCCCTGTATCCTCTCTGTGTCTCCACCTGCTCCACTGTAAAATGGAGGATGTTGTTCCCCAATGGAGGTGTTTACCAGGATGAAAATAAGAAAAAAATTAAAATAAAAATAAAAGGTCCCGGAAAGAAAGTTGAATCATGTCTGACCTGTTTTGAACATCAAAGAAAAGTCGATGCAGTCACTGTTGTTATCACTGTTGTGACTTCAGCCACGGAGGTCATAGAGAAAGATCACAATTGTTATTGTGATTGTGGTCACCACTGTTAGTTTTTTCCTGTGGGTAGAAACAAGGCCTAGTGTCCTAAGGCATGGCCCAGCTCAGCCTGACCTGTTGGTGGCTTTAGATAAGCCCTATTAGAAGCTAGGTACTGCCTTTGTAGGGGAAGAATCTGGTCCCACCAGTGGCCTGAAAGCCCTCAGATATATCCCCAAACTCTGGTCTGAACCCTACTGTAGAGGGTAACCAACCTGAGCTGGGAGGAGGGGAGGCCCTGGTAATGTTAGAGGCACTCTTCCAATGGCCAGTCTAGACCTCTCCCTCATGGGCTGAGGTCTCTCTGCTCAGACATCTCCCTTCTGTGTCTGGTTCCTGGCTCCTTCTCCCTATATTCATTCTCTCCTGACACTTCCTTCTGAGACTTTCCAGCCTACTTCCTGTGGTGGGAGGCCATGCCTTGGGGAAGGGAGTCAGTCTGGGCTAATGCCCACAAAGTTGTACTAGAAGGAGCACCAGGAGGAAGGGAGGTGTTTTCCGGAAGGGTGACTAGGAGGCCCTTCTGCACTCTAGAAAGGGCTTGACTACTAACTTCTGGTGATCAGCAAGCTTTCATTCCTTTCTATGCCTCAGTTTCCCTATCTGTTCAACTGGAGATCTGAGCATACTGGTCTGGATAACTAGGCATGTTTGCATACTTCAAGACAGTATCTGAAATGCACTGTCCTCACACTGACTCTTGTTATAGGAAGGGAACAGAGTCGATAGGGCTCCAGTAATTCCATCCCTACGCCACTAGGCAGGGCAGCTGGTCTTTGTCTATTTCTCACACAGCATCGAGTGAAGTTTTCAACACAGCATTTTAACTCCAACATTAAAATGAAGAGTCTGACAGCAGTAACCAGCAGGTATAGATTTACCATGTGCCAGGCATTTTGCTGAAATGTTTCACACATATTAATTTATGATGTAATCCTTCAGTAACGCAGTGAGCAAAGCACTATTAATAGCTTAAATCTGAGTAACGAGCAATTGAGTAACTTACCCAAGGCTGCTCAGCAGATCAGGGAATCTGAGAACAGCCCACTTGGCTCTAAACTATGGCTGTTTGTATGTTTTGGGAGGGTGGGGGAGGGTGGTTAGCTCATCTTTTCTGATGTTGGAATCTCGTTTGCAGCATTCTCTCCAAATTCTTTGCTTGGCTTTGGCTTGTACACCTGCAGGGACGGAGAGCTCACTACCTCCCTGGGGAATCTAGCTCAGGCAGCATCAGTATGAAAACACTCCCTCAAGTTTGTGGAGTGCTTAATAAGTCTTCAAGACTCAGAGTGGTTTCCTGGGAAACCGAGCAGCTTGCTCAGCCCCCAGGGACATGGTGTGGTCTGGATTACAAGTGAAAAAATTTAGAAGGAGCCAAAACCCTCACATTTTGTTGCCACAGGAGAGAGGGCACATTGTGGACCCAAAAGCAGAGGCTTTATTGTGTGATGCTCCTGCCTTGAGCCTAGTCCGTTATACGCTGCTGTACAGAATCCTGCGGACTGGGTGATTCATAAATAGGGATGCTTGTTTGGAGCCTTTGTGCTGGGAGCCATCATGTTGGCAATCAGGAGTGGAGACAGGAGGATGGCGAGTTTGGGGCTCCATACTGAAGGCTAGTCTGAAGAAACTCAGGGATGTAGATTGAGCTTAGCGGTTGAACTTTAGCACAGTGTGCACAGAGTATCAGCATCAGCTGCCACAGGAAAGTTGATTTGGTTTATGGTTCTAGAGCAGTGGTTCTCAACCCTTTGGGGGTCTCATATCAGATATCCTATAGGTCAGATATTTACATAACATTTACATATTGTTATGATTCATAACAGTAGCAAAACTACAGTTATGAAGTAACAACAAAAACAATTACTTTATGGTCGTGGGTAACCAGAAAACAAGGAGCTGTACTAAAAGTGCCACAGCATTGGGAAGGTTGAGAGCCATGTTCTAGGTGGCTACAAAGACCACGGTCAGGGAAGTGGCCCACGGATGAATGTTTTCTTGCTGCCACCACAGAAGGAAGAAGGACAAAAGAGAACATGTCCACGTGCACTCAGATGACAGACAGACAGACAGACAGACAGACAGATGAGAGCGCTAGATGAAATTCCTGTTTCAGTGCTTGCCTTCTCAATAATCCATGCAGCAGTAGCACTCTCATGGTGCAAACATTTGGCTCTGCCTCCTGATGCTGTGGCAGGGGGATTACAGGTTATGCTTCTTGGGAGACACCGCCAAGTCACAGGACTGAGCATCATCTCCACTTCTGACACAGCCTTTACGAGACCAGCTTCTTTGAAGAGCTGGGATGAAGGCTGTAGACCATAATGCACAAGAGGTATCGGGCAGAGCTAGATACTAGTGTTCCCTGGTGTTTTGGTACCTTCAGCTGTTAAAAATCTATCTTTTCATGCCATTATTTCATGGCATTATTTCTGACTTGGTCAATGGCTTGGCCATACAGCAAATGATGTCAGGATTTTGACTCTTGAATCCCAACTATCCTGTTTGGCATATAGATAAAGAGACGCAGGCCCAAGGAAGAGGAGGGATTTGGGCATCCCAGTTAGCTGGTAGCCTAAAAAAAATAGTTCTATGGAGCAAAATGAAATGTAATTAATCAGTCCCATGGGCTAGCTTAGGAAATATGATGTCTGAGATCAAATCCGGGACCTGGAAGGAGGTTGGATCCTTGGCACCAAACTTCCTAGAGATTACCATTGTGGGGCCACAGAGTGTTTGTCCTAATGTCAAGTTCTGTGTTGCATGAGGAGTGTCCATGCTTAGTTCTGAGACATGGAACATAGGAGAACGCCTTTGTTTCAACATTTGATGACATGGGTGCAGGAACACAATTTTTCCTGATGGGTCCATGGAGAAAGCAGACTCAGGAAGCACAGGTAAGCTGATCTCAACTGCTTGTGTGTGTGACTGTTTGAGGCCCTGTCCTTTTATACAGAAGAGAGAGATGTGGCTATCCAGAGACTTACAGGTGAGAAGTACAGCTAAGTAGCTGGGAAAGTTGCCAACCCTGAACCTGTCTTAACCATATTTACAAATTAGGCGGTTTGACATCAGACCCAGACTCCCTCTTTTTCTCAAAGAGTGAGAACTCTAGTCACTTTGAACTGCTTTCTTGAGAAAGGAAGCTGAGTATGTCAGGCCGTTGGAGCTGCTCTCTGTTCTACCAGTCTCTTGGCAGCCACCATTGGGAGGATTCAGTATAGAGACCAGCCCTTTTTCTCCAGACTCCCCTCTCCTCCACCTTCCTTTTTGGGTCTGGAGGCAGCTTTGTTGGCTTAGGGAGGAAGGTTCTAGAAGAGGAACCTCCCGTTCCCTGGAGGTGTTTGCTCAGGGCCACCCCAGGATGAATATTTCCTTTTATAATGTTGTTAATCACTTTCCCCTGCAGGCAGGAGCCAGCCTCTCCACGGCTCCTGCAGCTGTGCTGCCCCGTGGGCTCTTCATCAATGTTACATGGTAATTAATAATAGATTCTCCTGCTCCGACTCCTGCTCCCTCTGACAGGCTGGATCTTCCCTACCAGATGAGACCGAAATCAAAGGCCTGAAATTGCAACTGAAAACACATCCTCCACTAACTTGAGGGAAGAAATCAGGACAGCTTAAACTCCTGAGGGCTCCAGCACGGGATGACCTTCCCGTTTTATCCTATGAGACCGTCGAGAAATAGTTGTGCCTTAGGTACAGGGGGGCAGGGGGAGTTGTACCCATGTGTTCAGGAGGGTACGTATCCTACTGTGTCTTGGTGTGATGAAAGCAGATGGTGGTAGAACTCAAGATTCAACCTCTTGACAGATCCCTAAGTAGTGTTGATGCTGGGAGTCCAGGCACCACTCCCAGAGAACCGCTGCTGTATTTACTATGAACACAGAAGTTAGTAACTAGGCCCTAGAAACATGGAGTGAGTAGGGCAAAGTGGTACCCACTCTTTTGGATAGATTCAACTCAGGGCATCCATCATGTGATGGGTTAGAAAGCAGGTTCTGGAATTAGGCACACTGCATTCAAGACCTGAGACTCTGACTATACATGGTAGAGCCGCCTGGTGTTTGAAATTGTTGTAATGGCATAATCATGTCTCAGTTGACCAGAGAAAGTCGAGAAAATGGATATCAAAATACGTGTTCAACAGTGTTAGTTATACAAATAATGTGACTTAGCAGGTGGTTACTGCTGTTGCTGGGTCATTATCCACGGCTGTGTGACTAGGTCTTGTGTGTGCGTGAGGTGACATTCATTTATCAGTCATTCCACACAATTGACTTGACCTCCAAGAGCATCCTAGATGTGGGGAACACAGGGGCAGATGCATTCGCCGTGAGTCTCTCTTTTCATGGCAGTGCAGGATGAGTGGGTCAGCTAGAGGGGGATTGTCCTTAGCAAAAGGCACATGTGTTTAGAAGACTGCAGAGAAGTGTGGCATATGACAAAGAGAACTAAACAGGCCCAGGAAATAGTGTTTTCTTAGGGATCAGGGTCAGCTGAAGTCTCCATGACAAGGTGTTTCCCGGGGAAAGAGCCTTCTAGGCCTTACTAAAAGTTAAGAAGTATCTGTGAGGAGGGTGTTCTAGGAGAGAGCATGACAAGGCCCACGTCTGTCAACCCAGCCATTTCTCATTCTGAAGGCCTTCAGGGACTCCAAACATTTGGGCCTTAGAAGCACTCAGTGGCTTACATCACCCCACCCCATGCTGGGAATTGACTCTAAACCCTACCAGATACATGTGTTTTTCTACTCAACCTGGCTGCTAGATATGAGCATCTTTAGAGGTAGCCAGCTGCAGTGGCCTTTTTCTTGTCTGACAAAGGCTTAATTGACAAGTCTGAAGTAGGATGATACCTCTCATCTTTACCTCAGGGGCTGAAAGAGTCTAAAGCACCTCTGGCTACAAACGCTTTGCAAGCTGAACACTTAATAGACGGTCCATGAATAGTCTCCTTAGGCTCGGCTCTGGTTGAGGCTGGGACCAGAATTCTCACTGTGCCAGGATGTGCGTTCTATTTGCATAGATTTATATATTTCATGTTGTGTCCCTTCTCTGCTGTTAGCTCCTGTAAGTGCAGGCCACCATTTAAAAATAGGGTGTCCAATGACTCAGCCTCTAAGATCAACAATTGATGAATGGGACCTCATGAAACCGAAAAGCTTCTGTAAGGCAAAGGGCACTGTCAATTGGACAAAGCATCAGCCTATCGACTGGGAAAAGATCTTCACCAACCCTATGTCTGACCGAGGGCTAATATCTATGATATCAGACAATTCTTGGTGAAATAACTTGTACACTTTATTCCAGGTGGACAGGGACTATATAAACATTGAGGAGTAGGGTGCGATCCAGGGGTAGGTGCTTCCCATCGGCTGGCTCAGTTTGAGGGGCTAGTGATGTTCTATCAGCATGGGGAATGGCTTCAGGTGTTTTCTCTACTTGACTGATTGTCATGGTCCTTTCAGTGGGGTGTCATGGTCACATGTTCCAGAACACGTAGACTTAGGCAGGGAGTAGTCCTATTCTTACCGTTCTCAATTCTGAGATTCATGGAGTTTGGGCTCACTCAACCTTACCCGTTCTTCTGTCTGGTGGCATAGTCCACTTTCCCCACAATAACTGAATTTTAAAAATGGAGTACAGAGATAAACAGAATTCTCAGCAAAGAAATATGAAATGGCCAAGAATCATGAAAAAAAAAGTTCAATGTCCTTAGTCATCAGAGAAATGGAAATCAAAAAAATGAAAAATGGAATCAGTTTCCACCTTAAACCCATCAGAATGACTAAGATCAAAAACTCAAAGGACAGCACATGCTGACGAGGTTGTGGAGCAAAGGAACACTTCTCCACTGCTGGTGGGATTGTAAGCTGGTACAACCACTCTAGAAATCAATCTGACGGTTTCTCAGAGAATTGGAAGTAGTTCTACATTAAGACCCAGCTATACCACTCCTGGACATAGAGCCAAAATATGTTCCACCATACCACAAGGTTACATGCTCCACTATGTTTATAGCGACTTTATTTGTTATGGACCGAAACTGGAAACAATGCAGTTGCCCCTCAACTAAAGAATGGACACAGAAAATGTAGTTCATTTACACAGTGGAATACTACCCAGCTATTTTTTAAAAAACTCATGAACTTTTCAGGCAAATGGAATAGAAACTATTCTGTGTGAGGACATGCATGGTATGTATCACTTATAAGTGAATATTAGCTATAAAGTACAGGATACCCAAGCTACACTTCACAGACCCAAAGAAGCTAAACAAGAAGGAAGGCTCAAACAAGGATGCAGATAGAGGAAGGAAACTGGGTGAGGTAGAGGATGGGGAGAGGAATGGGGTCTGGGGTCAGGATTAAGTATGGGGAGAGACATGAGAGAGGGCCATAGGGCCAGGAGAATGAATGGAAATTTGCAGCTGGCAGGAGTGGAGTTTGGGGAGTGGGTGGCGTCTCTAGGACATGCCAGAGACCTGGGATGGGTGGACTCACAGGGGCCTATGGAAGTTACATTAGCTGAGAATCATAACAGCGAGGACTTGGAACCTGGAGAGGCCACCTCCTGTAGCCAGGCAGAACTCCCCAGTAGTAGGACATCAACCCATCCACAAAACTGCTGACCCAAAATTTGTCCTGTCTGCAAGAAATGCAGGGACAAAAGTAGAGAAGAGACTGAGGAAATGGCCAACCAAAGTCTGCCCCAACTTAAGACCCATCCCATGGGAAAGAACCAATCCCTGACACTATTAATGATACTCTGTTATGCTTGCAGACAGACAGGAGCCAAGCACAACTGTCCTCTGAGAGGCTCCACCCAGAAGCTGACTGAAACAGATGCAGAGAACCACTGCCAAATATATTATGGAGCTCAGGGATTCTTATCGAATAGTTGGTGGAAGGATTGAGGGCCCAAAAGGGGATAGAAACTTCACAGGACGACAAACAGAGTCAACTAATCTGGACCCTTGGGGGCCCTCAGAGAGTGAATCACCAACCAAAGAGCATATGTAGGCTCAACCTAGGTAGCTCAGTCTTCATATGGGTCCCCAACAACTGGAGTGGCTTTGTTCTTAAAGTTGTCACCTGTCTGTGGAATCCATTCCCCTAACCGAGCTGTCTTGTCTGGCAGTGGGAGAAGATGTACATAGCCCTGCAGATACTTGATGTGTGTGTGTGTGTGGGGGGGGTCCCAAGGGGCTCTTTATCCTCTCAGAGGATTGTGGGAGGGAGTGGGGGGAGGGACTCTGTGAGGGGAGACAATGAAGGGGGTAGTTATTGGTATATAAAGAGAATAAATCAATTAATTAATGGAAAAATAAAAATGAGGTGTTGGTCTCCCTTTTCTTTATTACTCCTTTTGCTTTTTAAAAGAATTTTAAGAATCAATCAAATATTCTGGTGTTGAAGCTGTTTTGATTTGGGCCTCTTTTGCAGGAGGAGCTGTCCTCCATAAAGCCCCGATTCCCTGCTCTCCTGGAAGGAGATAAGAGCAGTGATCTCAAACAGTCGAAGGACCTGGAATCTTCAAAGAAAAGTCAATCTTATTCTTTCTGCTCACAACAGTAGGGCATGCAGACAGGGGGAACGTGTAGAGCAGCAGAGAAAATTCACAACGACGTCCTTAGATCAACTGAACTTAGCAGTACTCTTATCACAACGGTGCATTTTGTTACTTATTTATTTCCCCACAATATTTTCATATACTTGGCACTCTACCACAGCTGCACTCCCCCAAACACACACTAGTATTCTCTCTCTCTCTTTCTCTGTGTGTGTGTGTGGCTTTTCTCTATGCTATTACAAAATTATCAACAACATTATAAACTATATATATATATATATATATATATATATATGTATATGTATATATATTTTATTGGGTATTATATTTACCTTTCAGATTTTATCCCCTTATCCCACTTCCTCCCACCACCCAGAAACCTCCTATCCCATTCCCCCTCCTCATGCTTCTATGAGGCTGTGCCCGCACCTACCCTCCACCCCCACTACCCCCTCCCCACCCTCACATTTCCCCCCCCACTCTGTGTTCGTTTTTCATGGGCCCAAGAATCTCCTCTCCCACCTATGCCCAACAAGGCCGTCCTCCCCTACGTATACCGCTGGAGTCATAGGTCCCTCCCTATGTGCTCCCAGGCTGGTGGTTCAGACCCTGGGGGCTCTGGTTGTTTGGTGTCATCAACAACATTTTTAAGACTCTGTTACATTCCTCAGCATAGGAAGTCCAGATGGCACAGGGCTTCGATGTGGTATTTGTGGCTGTGATGTTTATACTTTTGTTGTTGTTTTTTTGTTTGTTTTTGTTTGTTTTCTTGTTGAATTTTGGTTACAGGATGGGAGAAGGAGGCAAAATGAAGGCTCTGGAAAGACTCTGTGGCAGTTATTCCTGGATTTTGAAATGTACTTTTGGGGTGTCACCACCATAGGCCTCTTAAATCAATAATAAGTCATAGAACACCTTTGGTGCCAGCAGATGGGGCATGCTCCTGCAGTGTGCTTCGTGGGTTTGGGGCCCTCCACTCAGTAAGGACACTTGTTCTTTTGTTGGGATGCTTGAATTGTATGTTCTTTTGCAAACATCCTTGGTGCAGCATGCAACTGGAATTCACGGAAGTTTGAGCTGTCTCCAATTCTTATGTATCTTACTTTGTCAAATCAACAAAAAAAGACTTTATGTCAGCCAGAAATACCTTTGACTTAAACAAGTAGTTATTTCTAGTAGTTTCTTTTCCTTCCTTCCTTCCTTTCTTTCTTCCTTTCTCTTATTCTTCTCTCTCCTCCTTCTCCTTCTGTTCTTTTCTTTTCCCCCTCTTCCTCTTCCTCCTCCTCCTCCTCCTCCTCCTCCTCCCTCCCTCCCTCCCTTCCTCCTCCTCCTCCTCTTCCTCCTCCTCCTCCTCCTCCTCCTCCTCCTCCTCCTCCTCCTCCTCCTCCTCATACCATTCCAAAAGCTAGCAATCCAAGGAATGTGCAGCTGTTTAATG
>JANHMN010000002.1:192671798-192689845 GCA_030674055.1 Rhabdomys pumilio | reverse complement strand
CTCTCTCTCTTCTCTCTCTCTCTCTTCTCTCTCTCTCTCTCTCTCTCTCTCTCTCTCTCTCTCTCTCTCTCTGTGTATGTGTGTGTGTGCAATTTTTAGCACCAAAATATCTCAGTTTTTCTGCCATCTTCTTTCCTGCGTGTTTCCTTCTTTCATACTTGACACAGTCTCCCTAGGTCCCATAAACAAAATGTCTGATGGATAAGCATTTTGTGAAAAGGGTGAAATCTCCAGTAAGAAATGACTTTCTCGTGGAGACAGAGTCTATCTCTGCTGACCAGTTCTGAGATGAGTATGAACAAGCACATGTTGACCAAGATAGACTGTGTGTGCCTCTTCTCCTCTCTGTGTGCTGCTTCTCCACCCTGTCAGTCCCTTACAACATGATCTGGTAATCCATTCATGTTCTCTCTCCTGAAAGTAGCCATATTGTCTGATTAACAGTTCAGATTTACTTCTTTACTACAATTTTTGTTTGTTTTGGGTGAGACACGTGGTTACATCACTATCTGGGGACCTCAGAGTTGGTATACTGAGATTAGCTTTTTAATCTGTCCTATTTTTAACTTTCTAATTATTTATAGATATGTGACCCAATAGTAATAGGGGCACTGAGTCACAGGGATCGCCATGCACATTACTGCAAAATTTCTAAAAGAAGGAAAAAAAATCTTAATTATACATTTACATAACTTTAATATTAGATTCTATTCAGCAAATAACCAACATAAAATTATTACAGGGTATTTTTAAGTTTTTGTAAATAAATCTGGTGTAGATTTCACACACACAGCACACATCAGGTTAGAGATGCCTCATTTTTGTGGAAACAGACATTAAAGCCCTATAAGAAGACTCACATGCTGGGTGTGGTGGTGCATGTTTGTAACCTCAGTATTCCAAAACTTTGTTTAGAGTTAAAACAGTCTTAACTTCCTTAGAAATTAATACAATTGGATACCTTTTACCTTGTGACTGCGGTTTTCCCTTGGCAGCCCATAATCATTTAGTGAAAAAATAAAAGCTCCTTAGAGATATATTAAACACTGTAACATCAGAGGCCACCAAAACTTGAACATAAAGTCATTGTTAAACCATTATGACTCACTTGAAAAGCCTGCACTCATGTCTAGCATGTATACTGTAATTTTTTTAAAGATTTATTTATTTTATGTGATACACTGTAGCTGTCTTCAGACACACCAGAAGAGGGCATCAAATCCCATTACAGATGGTTATGAGCCACCATGTGGTTTTTGGGAATTGAACTCAGGACCTCTGGAAGAGCAGTCAGTGCTCTTAACCACTGAGCCATCATCTCTCCAGCCCCATGTATACTGTTCTTTTCCTAATCTTCTCCCTTCTGTACATAATATTTGTGCTTGGATATGCTAAAACTTTTTCTTTTTTCATAATTTATCTTATTCACATTACATTCTTATTGCAATCTTCTTCCCTCCTCTCCTCCCACTTCCACCCTTATCCTCCCCCTATTAGCCCTCCCCTCCTCCTCAGAGAAAGGGAAAGCCCACTAGGATAACCCTACCCTGGGACATCTAGTCCCAACAGAACTTAACACCTCCTCTTCCACTGAGGCCCAGCCAGGAAGTCCAGGTAGAGGAAGGGGATTCAATGGCATGCAACAGTCAGAGACAGTCCCCACTCCTATTGTTAGGGGACCCACATGAAGACCAAGTTGCATATCTGCTACAAATGTACAGGGGGCGTAGGTCTAACCCTGCATGCTCTTTTGTTGGTGCTTCAATCTCTGTGAGCCTCCATGGACCCAGGTGAGCTAACTCTGTGGGTCTTCTTGAGGTGTCCTTGACCCCTCCGGCTCCCTCAATTTTATCCCTCACTCTTCCACAAGACTCCCTGTGCTCCACCTGATGTTTGGCTGTGAGTCTCTGTTCTCTTTCCATCCAGTGCTGGAGGTCTCCTCTCAAGAGACAGTTATGCTAGGCTCCTGTCTGCTGAGCATACAGAGAGTATCATTAATAGTGTCAGGGGCTGGCTTTTTCCCATGGAATGTATCTCAAGTTGGACCAGTCGTTAGCTGGCCATTCCCTCAGTCTCTGCTCCATCTTTATCCCTGTACATCTTGTAGGCAGGAAAAATCTCAAGTTGAAGGTTTTGTGGGTGGGTTGTGGGTTGATAACTCTCTCCTTCCACTGGAAGTCCTGCCTAGCTACAGAGGTGGCCACTTCAGTCTCTATATCTCTAGCTAGTAAGAATCTTAGCTAGGGTCACCCTCATAAACTTCCTATAGCTTCCCCCATACCAGGTCTCCAACTAATCCCAGAGATGTCCCCCACCAATTTCCGTTCTCACTCCCAGCCCTCTCCCAACCCCCAACCCCCAACCCCCTACCCCGGATCCCCACACCTTATGCCATCCCATACCCTTCCTCACTCCCTCCCCCACCCAGTACCCTCTCTCCAGCCACCTCTGATGACTATTTTATTTCCCTTTCTGAATGAAAATCACACAGGGTTATTCAGGATGTGGGGAAGGGGATGA
This sequence comes from Rhabdomys pumilio, assembly GCA_030674055.1. Classification (NCBI taxonomy): domain Eukaryota; kingdom Metazoa; phylum Chordata; class Mammalia; order Rodentia; family Muridae; genus Rhabdomys; species Rhabdomys pumilio. Next base: position 192,687,325 of record JANHMN010000002.1, on the reverse strand, counting down.
CACAGGAGCATAGGTGTTTAGGGGGAGTACAGATATCTTTCAGAACAGGTTATCAGCTGGGTGAAGGTTCAGGGGTCAGGTCACTATGACTCTTCCTATGATTCACTTGTCCTTATCTAATTTGGTATTATCTGCCAAAGGCTGCCTATTTACAAGGTCTATGACTACTCAGGCTGGTAGATTTCAACAAAAGCTGCCTGTTTACAATAGTTTATAGCCCTCTGCTTCAGTGGTTTTCCATAGAGACCCAAGACTTTGTGTTAGCAGGCATGTATGTCAGGCTTATGGCTGATTTTAGGTCTTCAGTGTATAAGCAAGGCTGCTCCTGACAACTCCTCCCTTCTCCAAGTATAGAAGGGCTGTGGCGATTCTAATCTTGCCAAGGTGGGTATAGAGGCCTGACCTCCAGTAATTAAAGAGGACCTTGTAATGGCTCCAGTCCTCCTGTCACTGTCCAGTGAGGCATAAGGGCCATACCCGTCCCGATGTCTTTTTCCTGGAGAGGGGATAATTTTGACATCAACCCCTATGCAGTCAGGCTTGTCCCTCAGGGAGCCCAGAAACATATTTTTAACTTTTATTTATATTCCCTTGCAGTGCTTAGCCTTGCAGACTAAACAAGAATTCAGATCACCAGACAGAGGGGGTTCTGGGTGGCCCCTCTCTGCTTGGTCTAGGGGTGGAAGCCCCCTCTTTTAGGTTGGGTGGAGATGGGACTTAGGAACACCCTGGATAGAGTAACAACCTCATCTAGAGTCTCGTGGTCCTCCAAAGATAACATATGATAATGTATCTGAATAGATTTTGCTATCAGATTATCTGTCTGTTGTTTCACAAAGTTAGTCAGCCTATTTAAGGCCCAGGGACCAAAGGAAATAAGCAAAAATAACCCAATTAATAATCCCAAGATGGAAGGAAGTAGAGTTGACAACCATGGAGAGGTTGAAAACCAATTCTTGTACCAGCTCTCATCTTTCTCTTTCTCTCTCTGTCTTTTCTCAAGACCTTCTCTGGCCTTTTTCATGCTCTCTTTAATCATCCCTGTTTTGTCTATGTAAAAGCAGCATTCTTCTTTAAGGGCTGTACACAGTCTACAGCTGTACCTAGTCTTTTCTATTGTAAAAGAGAAAATCAGGTCCAATAAAGTCCTTTGGAATTTTGGGGGATCGCATCAGACAGCAAAACGAGGGATTTCTTCAGATTAGTGATGTCAGTCTATAGCTGTTTGATGTCCTTGTCAAAGGCCTATTGGAGATCTGAGTAGTATAAGTCCGGAGGCCAGCATCAGGATAAGAACTCCTAATAGCAGACATCATGAGTGATTAATTTTTACCTGGAAGAGAAAAAAGAAAGGCATTCTCAGGGAAACTTCTCTTACCTGGATGTCAATTGTTATTCATCTTATTTATAATTGGGCCTGGTTTTGTGGAGGTATCTATTTAATTCATTAATCTTTTTGGTGGCCATTTAGTTGTGCCTTCTGTGGTATTAAACAGTCATATCAATCCTCGGCCCCAGATAGGAACTGGGTCCTGGCCATTCCATTTAAGGGTAAGAGGGTCCTTCCACATAGTTGTGGCATAGTTTTTATTGGTCTCAGCGATGCCAGAGGCAGTCAGCGGCAGATTTGCTGTGAGCTTTCAGTTTTAGAAAGTTAAGAGTAAACAAGGCATGCTCCTTCCACCCTCAAAGAGTCATAAAGATACTATTTAAAGAAATATAATTCATTATTAATAATCTCTTTTATCAAAGGACTATTATAAAACAGGCAACAATTAATCAATCTATATAATATATCAATTAGTCAGAGCTTCTTCTACTTCTTGTAAAATTACTCCTCTTTTGTCAATTAATTGTTGAGGGAAATTAAGATTTGCATCTCTCTTAAGAATATCAAACAGAGACATAAATTCTTTTGTGAAGAGCTTAAAATAAGATCTTAACCAATAAGCATCTCCTGGAAACTTTTGAAAATCATTTGAAATAAGTAAACTATCTTTTTTTTTTTGCCAGATCAATTATCTGTTAATTTTTTATTGGATATTTTATGTATTTACCTTTCACTATTATCTCCTCTTCCGTTCTCCCCCAAATTCCTTTCTCGTACCCCCTCTTCCAATTTTAGAGGGTGTACTCCCATCATTCTCCCAATCCCACCTCCCTGCTCTCACATTCTCCAACACCAGGGATCCAAACTTTCGGGGACCATGGCTCTCCACTTCCACTGTTGCCTAACGAGGCCACTCTCAGTTATCTATACAAGTGGAGCCATGAGTTCCTCCCTTTCTGTTCTCAGGCTGGAGGTTTAGCCCCTGGAAGCTCTGGTTGAGTATTTTGCTACCCCTTCTAAAATAAAACCAAAGCACCCACATGTGTCTACGCATTGTGTCTTAGGTATTGTGAGCTTTTGGGCTAATATCCACTTATCAGTGAGTGCATGCCATGTATGTTCTTTTGTGATTGGGTTATCTCACTCAGGATGATATTCTCAAGTTCCATCCATTTGCCTAAGAATTTCATGAACTCATTGTTTTTAATAGCTGAGTAGTACTCCATTGTGTAAATATACCTCATTTTCTGTATCCATTTCTCTGTTGAAGGACATCTCGGTTCTTTCCAACTTCTGGCTATTATAAATAAGGCTGCAATGAACATAGTGGAGCATGTGTCCCTGTTGTCTGTTGAAATACTTTTTGGGTATATGCCCAGGAGTGGTATAACTGGATCCTCAGGTAATACTATGTTCAATTTTCTGAGGTACCACCAGACTGATTTCCATAGTGATTGTACCAGCTTACAATCCCACCAACAATGGAGGAGTGTTCCTCTTTCTCCACATCCTCGCCAGCATCTGCTGTCACCTGTTTTCAATCTTAGCCATTCTGACTGGTGTGAGGTGAAATCTCATCATTGTTTTCATTTGCATTTCCCTGACATCTAGGGATGTTGAACACTTCTTTAGGTGCTTCTCAACCATTCGAGATTCCTCAGTTGAGAATTCTTTGTTCAGCTCTGTACCCCATTTTTAATAGGGTTATTTGATAGTCTAGAGTCTAATGTCTTCAGTTCTTTGTATACCTTGGATATTAGCCCTCTATCAGTTGTAGGATTGGTTAATATCTTTTCCCAATCCGTTGGTTGTTGCTTTGTCCTGCTGACGGTGTCCTTTGCTTTACAGAAATTTTGCAGTTTTATGAGGTCCCATTTGTCAATTCTTGATCTTAGAGCGCAAGCCATTGGTGTTCTGTTCAGGAACTTGTCCCCTATGCCCATGTGTTCGAGGCTTTTCCCTATTTACTCTTCTATTAGTTTCAGTGTAGCTGGTTTTATGTGGAGATCCTTGATCCACTTGGAGTTGAGCTTTGTACAAGGAGATAAGTATGGATCAATTTGCATTCTTCTACATGCTGACCTCCAGTTGGACCAGCACCATTTGTTGAAAATGCTGTCTTTTTTCCACTGGATGGTTTCAGCTCCTTTGTCGAAGATCAAGTGACCATAGGTATGTGGGTTCATTTCTGGGTCTTCAGTTCTATTCCATTGATCTTCCTGCCTGTCTCTGTTCCAATACCATGCAGTTTTTAACACTATTGCTTTGTAGTATAGCTTGAAATCAGGTATGGTAAGTCCCCCAGAAGTTCTTTTATTGTTGAGAGTAGTTTTTGCTATCCTGGGTTTTTTGTTATTCCAAATAAATTTTAGAATTGCTCTTTCTATCTCTGTGAAGAATTGAGTAGAAATTTTGATGGGGATTGCGATAAATCTGTAGATTGCTTTCGGCAAGATGGCCATTTTTACTATATTAATCCTGCCAATTCATGAGCATGGGAGATCTTTCCATCGTCTGAGATCTGTTTCAATTTCTTTCTTCAGGGGCTTGAAGTTTTTGTCATACAGGTCTTTTACTTGCTTGGTTATATTCACACCAAGGTATTTTATATTATTTGTCACTATAGTGAAGGGCGTCGCTTCCATAATTTCTTTCTCAGCCAGTTTATCTTTTGAGTAGAGGAAGGCTACTGATTTGTTTGAATTAATTTTATACCCAGCCACTTTACTAAAGTTGTTTATTAGGTTTAGGAGTTCTCTGATGGAAGTTTTGGGGTCACTTAAGTATACTATCATATCATCTGCAAATAGTGAAATTTTGACTTATTCCTTTCCAGTTTGTATCCCTTTGACCTCCTTTTGTTGCCTAATTGCTCTGGCTAGAACTTACAGTACTATATTGAATAGGTAGGGGAAAGTGGGCAGCCTTATCTAGTCCCTGAATTTAGTGGAATTGCTTCAAGTTTTTCTCCATTTAGTTTGATGTTGGCTACTGGTTTTCTGTATATTGCTTTCACAATGTTTAGATGTGGACCTTAAATTCCTGATCTTTCCAAAACTTTTATCATGAATGAGTGCTGAATTTTGTCAAATGCTTTCTCAGCATCTAGTGAGATAATCATGTGGTTTTTTTCTTTGAGTTTATTAATATAGTGGATTACATTGATGGACTTCCATATATTGAACCAACCCTGCATTCCTGGAATAAAACCTACTTGATCATGATGGATAATTGTTTTGATGTGTTCTTGGATTCTGTTCTCGAGAATTTTATTGAGTATTTTTGCATCGATATTCATTAGGGAGATTGATCTGAAGTTCTTTTTCTTTGTTGGGTCTTTGTGTGGTTTAGGTATGAACGTGATTGTAGCTTCATAGAATGAATTGGGTAGTGTTCCTTCTGTTTCTACTTTGTGGAATAGTTTGAAAAGAATTAGTATTAGGTCTTCCTTGAAGGTCTGATAGAATTCTGCACTGAAACCATCTGGTCCCGGACTTTTTTTGGTGGGTAGACTTTTAATGACTGCTTTCATTTCTTTCAAGGTTATGGGACTGTTTAGATGGTTCATCTGCTCCATATTTAACATTAGTAACTGGTACTTGTCTAGAAAATTGTCCATTTCATCCAGATTATCCAATTTTGTTGAGTATAGGCCTTTGTAGTAGGATCTGATGATTTTTTTGGATTTCCTCAGGTTCTGTTGTTATATCCCCCTTTTCAGTTCTGATTTTATTAATTTGAATACTGTCTCTCTGCCCTCTGATTAGTCTGGTTAAGGGTTTATCTATCTTGTTGATTTTCTCGAAGAACCAGCTCCTGGTTTTATTGATTCTTTGTATAGTTCTTTTTGTTTCTATTTGGTTGATTTCAGCCCTGAGTTTAATTATTTCCTCCCGTCTACTCCTCTTGGGTGCATTTGCTTCTTTTTGTTCTAGAGCTTTCAGGTGTGCTGTCAAACTGCTAGTGTGTGCTCTCTCCAGTTTCTTTTTGTAAGCACTTAGAGCTATGAGTTTTCCTCTTAGCACCGCTTTCATTGTGTCCCATAGGTTTTGGTATGATGTGTCTTCATTTTCATTAAATTCTAAAAAGTCTTTAATTTCTTTCCTTATTTCTTCCCTGATCACATTATCATTGAGTAGAATATTGTTCAATTACCATGTGAGTGTGGGCTTTCCCTTGTCTTTGTCATTATTGAAAACCAGCCTTAGACCATGGTGATCTGATAGGATGCAGGGGATTATTTTGATTTTTTTTATATCTGTTGAGGCCTGTTTTGTGACCAATTATATGGTCTATTTTGGAGAAGGTACCATGAGGTGCTGAGAAAAAGGTATATTCTTTTGTTTTAGGGTGAAATGTTCTATAAATGTCTGTTAAGTCCATTTGGTTCATAACTCCTGTTAGTTTCACTGTATCTCTGTTTAGTTTCTGTTTCATTGATATATCCATTGCTGAGAGTGGGGTATTGAAGTCTCCTACAATTATTGTGTGAGATGCAATGTGTACTTTGAGCTTTAGTAAGGTTTCTTTTATGAAAGTGGGTGCTCTTGTATTTGGCGCATAGATGTTGAGTATTGAGAGTTTGTGTTGGTTGACTTTTCCTTTAATGAGTATGAAATGTCCTTCCTTATCCTTTTTGATAGCTTTAAGTTGAAAGTTGATTTTTTTCGATATTAGAATGGCTCCTCCAGCTTGTTTCTTAGGACCATTTGCTTGAAAAATTGTTTTCCAGCCTTTTACTCTAAGGTAGTGTCTATCTTTGTTACTGAGGTGGGTTTCCTGTATGCAGCAAAATGCTCGGTCCTGTTTGCGTTTCCAGCCCGTTAGCCTATGTCTTTTTATTGGGGAATTAAGTCCACTGATGTTAAGAGATATTAAGGAGAGGAGATTGTTGCTTCCTGTTATTTTTGTTAACAGTGGAGGCATTGTTTGTGTGGTTATCTTCTTTTGGGTTTGTTGGAAGAGGCTTACTTTCTTGCTCTTTCTGGGGTATAATTGCCCTCCTTGTATTAGTGCTTTCCTGCTATTATTCTTTATAGTGCTGGGTTTGTGGAAAGATATTTTGTAAATTTGGTTTTGTCATGAAATATCTTGTAAAAAAAAAAAGTAAAAATTATGATTTGATAAAAAAAAAAAACAAAAAAAACAAAAAAATAACACACAGTGTACCCCTGGCTCTGCTGACTTAGCTCCTGACAATCTATTTTCTTGTTCTCAGAAATACTTTGAATTATAAAATGTTATTGTGGTTTGTGTTAGTATGCTGGGTAAAATAATTTTTATTGATCTCATTTTAAACTTCAAAGTTTGTAGTGAGTTAAAATGTCCTTCAACATAATTATAGGTCATATTTATTTTCATATTGTAAAATGCTAGTTAATCTGTTGAACATTTTAAAAAGTTGGATTCCTTTTTGAGAATTTCATATATGAGCACTGTATTTACATAATTTTCCCCTTTCTCTCCTTCCTCCCACTCTTCCCAACCCCCCCATACTTTTTAAATACATCTTATTATTTAATTATTGTTTATATATGTATGTATATATGTATACATGTATAAGCATATGTGTTTATACAAATATTGATAAATAAAGTGTTTTAAATTTAAAAAAAGGAAAAAAACAAAAAAACAAACAAAAAAAGAAATTTACACAGGGGCAAGGCTGGAGTGGGAGGAGTAAACAGGAAGGAGGGGGAGGGGAAAGGTAGGGAAGGGAAGGAATACAGGAAGGGACAACAAGCACTAAGGGCCATTTGAGGAGTCATATGGAAACCTCCTACTGTAGAAGCTTCTTACAATATACACATTATGGAAGAATTCCAAATGGGGTCATTAAATAATGGGGGAGAAAATGTTACGACTAGACATCTCTCAGCACCAAGTGGAATGTCCAGGGCAAGGGATAGGTTACATCTAATTGAGTCATCTACCAAAGAGGCCCCATGGAAACCCCCAGCAACCCATTATTGCCAAGGCTGTCGGTTGTACAAACTCTCCACAAACTGATGGTCAGGCCCTGTCACTGAAGACAACTTTTGTATATCTTATTGAACACGGAGAAGGGGAGCTGGTGTCTCACTAGAGCCACCACTCCTATTGGATAGTATTCATGGTACTAGAAGGTATTCTGTATACTACTGAGGGCAAAAATCAACCATAACTCTGGTCAAAATCCTGTGATCTACAATGGTGGCCTGCCTTCAAAATAGGCTGGCACAGTAGTAGCACAAAGGTTGTGGGAGTAACCAAGCATCCTCTGATTGGATTTAAGTACCACTGCACAGTGAGGTGAGACCCATGCCTGACAGTTCTCAAGAACCTGAGATTGGATATAGTGTGGGCCAAAGGGAAATCCAGATACTATAATATATAGCTACATATTAGCTATATATTATATAGGAGAACATAGCAATAAACTTCTCTAATGACATTCTGCCCTACCCATAGGTCAGTACTTCACACAGCCACCATCAGAGAAGCTTTTCGCAGAAGATGAAAGTTAACACCGAGAGCCATAACTGGACAACATGCAAGTGAGTGAGAGATGTTGAAATACTGAGTCCTAAATGAGATGACTTCATCAAACCCCTCTGCTCAGGGCTCAGGATGCTATGCAGAAGAGAGGGTAGAAAGACAGTACAAGAGTCAGAGGGGATGGATGACACCAAGGAAATAGGTGTCATACACACAACAGGACTGGTAACACATAAGACCTCACAGAGACTGTGTCAGTATGCACAGGGCCTTCACAGGGTCAAGTCAGAAGGGATTCCAGTGCTGAGACGTGAAATGGGCACAGGGTTCCATCCCTAACTAAGATGTTGGCTCCAATTTCCATCAACTTGCAAAGAAAAAAATCATTTTCTTTAATGGAGTTTCTTCACTGAGTACACGAGCCACACTTAAGGTGTGAAGGCATGAGGCTGAGTGAATGGAAAAGAGGGGCCTATCTGGAAGGAGTTAAGGGAGGGGAAACCATGATCAGAATATATTGTATTTTAAATATAAAAAGAAAAATGAAGTATCAGCTTTCTTTGATACCTTATAGTGGTGAAGGCATGTGGCTAAGAAAATCCCTAAATTCACTTTAAAATTCAGCAAATACATCATGCAAATCAATGAGTCAAAATAAAACAAATACAGAGATTTGCTATTACTTCCTGGGTATAATATATAAGGGGTATCCCCATGAGGGCTCAGTGGCACCAGGAAGTTTACGGGTGCTGCGGTTTTGGTTCATGACATGATTAAATTAACTAAGATATTGGTGAAGTCATGTGGCTTTCATCATCTTTATGATGTCATCAGCAAAGATGGTTGCCAAATCACATAGTTACCTCCATCTCAATGAGGTAATTAGCAAAGATGGTGGCAAAAGACATGGTTATTTTCTGCATATGAGCTCAGCTCCATTGTAAACTGAGCCCATTATCCACCAGGGCATAATTTTTGTAGAACCCATACATACACAGCCTAAATTTGCATAGCTTCAGCTAGGTGTAGTACACACCTCAGGAGGCAGGCTGATGTCTGTGAGTTTGAGGACAGCCTGGGCTACATAGGGAGATCCCGTCCCCCAACAAAATATGGAAAATGTCACTCATTTCTTTAAATAAAAAGACACCTTAGTTAGGTTAAGATTTATATAGAATAAGATGCTTCCTATGGCCTCAACAGGTAGGCGTGAAATAGCAAATGAACAGAGGAAGAAATTCCTTGCCCAACCCGTGAAAGTTGATTCCAGATGTCTTAGCAGACAAATCACAACTGTGGATGCCGACAGACATTATCGTGTGGATGATGCTTTTCCCTCCTTAGTTCCTAAACGTAAGAATTTGTTTGCTCCTATTTCATCCCATTCTGAGTGTGGCATGGGGCTGAGATCAGATGGATCTCTGATTTTCCATGTTGGTTGGAATTCAAGACCTTTAAAAGTCAGCTGTTTGAAATAGTTAATCCTAATTGAAAACCTTAGCAGCCTTTTCTGACACTTTTACCCAGTTATAAAGGCAGTTAGATTTAACCACACTAAGAGACTGCCTTTGCCCCTGCCACCAGAAAATACCCATGGTCTCCTGGGGTCTCTGAGGGTGATGGGTGCTGAGGGAAAGAAAGGATAATTCTGTTCCAAGAGAGTGAAGATAGAGTGATAAAATTAAATCCAGAGGCCTCATATTGTTCAATCTTTCCATAATTGAGGCATATATTAAATATATATATTTAATATGTATATTAAATAGGGCCTCTGGGCCAGCCAGAAAAGCTATTTCTCTGGTTGAGGGTGATACTTCCTTTCTTTGTTTTCTCTTTCTTTTCTTTTTTCCTTAGTTATTTTTCTATCCTGGTTTATATTGTGCTCAATGCCCTTTTATTGAGATATCTTTCACCTAGCCCCCACAGTATTTTACCTTTGGTGCAAGCACAGAGTATTCCTGGTCTCAATGGTAATTTCCTTGGACTTCCCCTCCCTGTGTTGTCCAGACCTTTCCAAACCTGAGTTCTTCTTTGGCTAATCTGGAAAGTGCCAGAGACCCAATACCCAAGGATACCTGAAAAAGAGTTGTTGGCAGGCATCTCCCCTGGTAGGAGGTCAGAGTCATACTGTAAGGAGAGATAGATTTCCAACTGATCCTCCAAATTGTTAGAAATAAGTTTGGGTTTAAAAAGAAAGATATTATTACTCCAACTGAAGTGTCTAGATGTGCCGTGCCAACCCCGACCAGCGGGAATAAGACTCGACACAACAGGATCCTTCTCACGGCAGTTTACTCAGGAAGCAAAAGTAGCTTGTACAGCTCTTGGAAGCAAGTGGCGCCGACCCAAGGCGGGCGCAGCTTAAATCAAGGCAAGGGACCAATGCACTAGTGCCACGTGGCAACTCCCCATGAATCCACGTAGAATCTGACCATGGGAGACACAGCCTTCATGCCAAATATGGACTTGTTTATCACATCGCTCTCGGGAAGCGGGCACCATCTTAGGGTGAGGTCCAGGCGTCTTACATCTGGACAGGCAAATTTTGCTCTGAATCCAGAGGGTATATGTCAAAGACCAGCTTCAACGTACAGGGTAAACTGAGGCAGGATTTAGTGTCAGCAATTGATCACTCAGAAGACTTTTCTCTGAGGGAACAAAACTTGATTCACTAGGCTGGCAAACTACTCCCTGGGAGCCAGTGAAAGACTCCTTGCAAAAGAGGGGGAGAAGGAGTCACACACACACACACACACACACACACACACACACACACACTGGGTGGATGAAGCAAGCTTCAACAAGCTCCAATAACTTTATTTTTTTTCTTCCACAGCTTATATATCCCAGCAAAATCTTTCAAGCAGTATAGAAATTACAATGTGACTACATTCTATTTTTCTTATAGTGAATGATTATTTTTTTATAAAAAAGTATGTTCCCCAATGTCTTTACATAAAAACCATTTTACATATCAGAGGTAAAAAAAAAACAAAAAAACAAAAAAAACAAATCACTCTCAAGAACCCACATACATTTGTAACTAAGAAACTTGTTCTAGATTAACAACGTGTAAGCAAGAAAAGTAATTTTATCAGCCAGTTTCTCTTACTGGCAAGCTGCAATTGGCAGTTATATATAGAAATGGCCAATTTTGTTATTATTTATTGTTGAGAACCATTCCCACATTGGGACACCAAGATGTTGAGGTCTACACTGCCCCACACTTGGGGGCTAAGTGACCCTGTCTGTACTACTCCATGCTGCCCCACATTTGGGGACCAAGTGACCCAGTCTGTTTGGGTCAGTCAACAGGGTCTACCAATAGAGAGAGAGAGTGGGGATGGAGGGGCAAGAGATGCAAAGAATGAAGACAAGACAGGGTGTGTGATCAAGTCCCATTTATTGAAAGGAAACCCTGGGTATTTATACGCTTTACTACATGTCTTGCAGCCATAGACACTAAACAACAAAACAAGATATATGGGAAAAACAAGATGTTTATCAGAGTGTGCTCAGCTGTTGTGGGCTGTTGAAAACAAGTCTTTTGTCAGGATATATGGCCTGAGATGGCTGCAAAGATGATAGCTGCTTTCTGCTAGGAGTCGGCTCCCAACAATCTATCTTAAAAGATAATCCTATAAAAATCTTAAAAGAATCACAAATCTAAACTTTTAAATAAAAACAGTCATTTCTACTTTAAATCCTTGGGGTACACATCTACTCATTAACATTTTTTATTAAATCATATCAGGAAGCTGAGGGCAAAAATGGGTACAAGAAATTAATCACCACTTTAATCACCAGCTCAGGTTTAGCAAGAGAGACACATCATCCAGTGCCAGCCAGGCTACCATTGTTCTTGTTCCCTGACCTCAAAAAGTCCCCAGCTTAACTATTAAGAGTGTGCTTTTCTGGACTCCAAGTTGGTTCCTAAGATTTTCTACATCAGAGCCACTAACAAAAACATCTTAACCTAACTAACTTTACTGCAATCTACTTCTCCAAATTCTTTCTAAGGGTGCTGGTCATTGCTAACAATATATAACAATATATCTCTAGGTTCTTTCCAAGGGTGCTCAATCATTAATCTGTAGCAATGCTTGAAAAGTTCAATTACTGATATTGTAAGTGCGGGCAACACTGCCCAGGGAGGGGCCGGAAGCACCCTTAGAGTTTTCACACAACTCATAGATTGGGAGAGAAACAAGGGCAACAAGCAGAGCAAGAACTCACCACAGCATGAAGACCTTAGGACCACAGCCCTTGGGGCTCTGCCTCTCCAAGGCACATCCATCATAGGTGTGCTAACTGGTGGGCCACATTCCATGAGCTCTAAAGATGTTCAGATGTTCCTCTTGCACAGCCCCCAACAGGTGTGCTCAGAAGAGTAAACACTCTGAGACAGGAAATCCATTCAGTTTTTACTCTAACTTAAATGGTGGCTGTGTCTTTTCCCCAATGGTTGGAGTCTGACCTCACAATCATACTCAACTGGCTAGTCTGAAAAGAATTCATGCACAGAAAAAGGGGTCACTACTTCAAGAAAAAAAAAGATGACTGCCCCAGATCATCAAATTCCAGAACAGTGAGCCTCTGGGTAAACAAAGTTTTCACTGGGAGGGGGAAGATTAAAACATTTCATGGAAGATTTTTCAATGTGGGAGAGATAAAAAGATTTTAATTACTTGTCTTCAACATGAGTTTTATAGTATTTGTTAGAAAAGACTCATATTGTTATAGGTCTGTGTTGCAGGATATTTGATCACGCTGTGAACCCCAAGATATGTTATTTACTGGGAAAAAAACTGTTTTTAGTTGTGGTGTGGCTCAGCCTTTGCTTGCACGTTTAATCTAAGAGCTTTCTGCTTAAATGTTGTAGACAAATTTTAAATAAAGCCAATCATAGATGAAGAGGCGGAGCAAGCAACCAGTTGACAGGAAGTGAACATAGGATTATTTTTTTGTGTGTTTGCTTGGGGTTTTGTTGTTGTTGTTGTTGTTGTTGTTGTTGTTGTTTTCCTTCTTTTTTTTTACTGGATATTTTATTTACAATTCAGATGTTATCCCCTTATCCCATCCCCCCCTGCCCAGGAACCCCTTATTCCATCCCTCCTCCTCCTCCTGCTTCTATGAGGATGTGCCCCCACCTACCTCCGACATTCTCACCTCCCTACCCTCGAATTCCCACCCCCCACATGGCATCCAGCCTTCATGGGACCAAGGATCTCCTCTCCCACCTATGCCTGACAGGGCCATCCTCCCCTATATACAGATGGAGCCATGGGTCCCTCCCTAAGTGTTCCTAGGCTGGTGGTTTAGACGCTGAAAGCTCTGGTTGGTTGGTATTGTTGTTCTCCTCATGGGGCCACAAACCCTTTCAGCTCCTTCAGTCTTCTTCCATTGGGAACCCCTTGAGCAGATCAATGGTTAGCTGTGAGCATCTGCCTCTGAATATGTCAGGCTCTGGCAGACCTCTAAGGACACAGCTCTATCAGGCTCCTGTCAGCATGCACTTCCTGAAATCCACATCAGTGTCTACCTTTGGTGACTGCACAAGGGATGGATACCCAGGTGGAATGGACTCCAGATGGCCCCTCCTTCAATTTCTGTCCCACACTTTGTCTCCATATTTGCTCTCTTGAGTATTTTTGTTACTCCTTCTAAGTAGGACTGAGGCATCCACACTTGGTCTTCCTTCTTCATGAGCTTCATGTGGTCTGTGAGTTGAGTCTTGGCTGTTCCAAGCTTTTGGGCTAATATCTGCTTATCAGTGAGTAAATACCATGTGTGTTCTTTTGTGATTGGGTTACCTCACTCAGGATAATATTTTCTAGTTCCATCCATTTACCTAAGAATTTCTAAAATTCATTGTTTTTAATAGCTGAGTAGTACTCCATTGTATAAATGTACCACATTTTTTTTTATCCATTCCTCTGTTGTAGGACATCTGGGTTTTTTCCAGCTTCTGGCTATTATAAATAAGGCTGCTATGAACATAGTGGAACAGAACATAGTATTATTAAGGAAAAAACATAGACAGAAGGAGTCAGGTTGATAGAAGCACAGGAAGTAGAAGGGAGGGACATTCAGTTTGAAGGAGTCTTTTTGAAAGGTATCAGAGAGGAGATTCCTTCTGGGACATCAGCTGAGAAGGAAGGTCAGCTGGGTGCTTTCTCTGCCTCTCTGAGCTAGCAGGCTTTCAAGCTAGCATCTGGCTCCCAAGTCTTCATTGGTAAAATTGAGTGATTAAGATTTTGTTAAAAAGCAACAGGTCTGAGGTTGTTCAGGGATTTGCCAGTCTGACCATGAATAACTTTAAAGAAGAAGCTTTACTGAGATTGGCACCAGGACTACATAAGAAAGTCGGGATTCTCAAGATGCAGCCTTGAATCACATTCATCTGGGGGTTATAAAGAAAAAACAACCCACAAGGTTATGTTCTGGGGTGGCACATATCTTGCCTACATACAAGAATCCTGCCTATGTGTAAGCAGGAGCTCAGTTAACAAACAGATGTCATTGGTTATCTTGAGCAAGCAAGTGTATTTACAGAAGCAGAAACACACAGCATTGTGCCCATTATCTTGAATAAAGGACAGAGTTAGCTAGACAATTACAAGAAAAACCACAGGCATTGCAGGAAGCCATCTGTTCTTAAGCAAGCTGGCTAACAGGGTCCTTTTCTCACTAGTACAGCTTTTAGAGGCTAGAGGTAATTTTTGACTTACAGATCTTAAATCCTTTTTTTTTTTTGGTTTTTAGTTTTTGGTTTTTCAAGACAGGGTTTCTTTGTGTGGCCCTGGCTGTCCTGGAACTCACTCTGTAGACCAGGTTGGCCTCGAACTCAGAAATCCGCCTGCCTCTGCCTCCCAAGTGTTGGGATTAAAGGCCTGCGCCACCACGGCCAGGCTTTACAGATCTTTAAGTGTAGTAATTTAAGCTTTAAACATAATGTTAGCCATCATACTACTTGGTATTTCTTACATAGGTATGAAAAAAAAAAAACCTCATAAGGCCACTACAGATAGCAACTTTAATTCATGCTAGCATGAAGTATGTCACCAAGATTCACAAACAAGAACATTTCACTAGTAATGCCTTTACCCAGGGACATTTTCTTTGAATTTTTCAGTGTTTTTTTATGATGATTATTTTTCTCTATATATTTTGTTGGAGTTATGGTCACAATAAGGTTAGGTAGGTAGCCGGAGAGACAGAGTGATAGCATGTAGGTGTGGATTTAGATAGAACTTTTCATTAACAAAATCTTTAACTTCTAAGACTTTTGAAAGTTTGGGCCTATAAAACCTGACCTCTTTCATCTTTCTGGTAAGTATTAAGCTTTGAATAAAATTATTTCAGAACTCACAGAAAATGTATATAATGAGATGAACACTGGAACATAGGGGTTTCATCAGAATATGTAAAGCATCTGGTGTGTGGAGCTTCCAGTGACCTCAGGGGGCCAGTTCAAAGAAAGCCTACCCAGGCTTAACATAAAGCATCACTGGGGAAGAGCTGTTCTTAGTCAAATGTTGCCTTCATCCAAAAAAGGAAAGCAGGTACAGACTGGACCTCAGCTTGCTGCTGCCCTTTATTTAACAAAGTCTTAGAAAAGCAAAAAAATTAACAAGTCTGTGATTTATTGCCCAGGGAAGTTTAAGGGATCTCTCTCTCTCTCTCTCTCTCTCTCTCTCTCTCTCTCTCTCTCTCTCTC
>JANHMN010000002.1:192625228-192659944 GCA_030674055.1 Rhabdomys pumilio | reverse complement strand
GCTAACACCCGTAAAACATGACTATCTAATAATAACCCAAATGTGCTTCAGAGGAAAACATTCATTGAAAACGTTAGACTTCCAACCCAGGATACTGAATGCAGATACTTTCCAGCAGAGTGGAGGTTTATTAGCTTCAGGAAGCCTGGTTTTGCTCACCATTCTTAAACCAATCCAGTCAAAGAAACACTAAGTGCAGCTCAAAACCCCGGTTTTGTTATAAGATATTGGCCTCTTTTGCCTCCAATGTGTTCATCTCTCGATGGGCAGAAGTCCGTAGCCCAGGTCTAGAGCAAAGTTTGGGGTAGTACTGTCAGCACAAGGAATTGGAGAATCTAACTAAGTCTTCCCACATGCACAACCTCACCTGCTCCCCCCGAGCCGACATGTACCCACTTATTTTCTTTGAGCATTTTCTGACTGTTTCTCCCTCTCCCACTCCAGCTCCCTAAAACTGCTCCAGTTAAAAACTGGCTCGAGGACCCAAAAGGAGTCAAGTGACCCTGTTCCAGTGCAAAGTCATGAAGGTTCTCTCTCCTCCTGACTGAGGTCCCTGACCCATTTTTAGTTGACGTCCTGATTCCTGTCCAGGCCTTCTGCTTCTCGATAAAATCAAGCGTTAGCAAGAATTCTGCTTAGTCAGACTACCTGCTCACCCTGACGTCTAACCAGGTTCCTCACTCTGAGTCATCACCCAGGTGAGGTGCAGTGTCCTGTCCTGTCGTCGGCAAGAATCCTGTTAGGTGAGTGTACCAAGAACCTTCCTGCCTCCTGATATTTCCTGTCCGTCCTGTGCCACCCTCTGCCACCCATCATCATAATCCCTGCTTTAGTTTTTTTCCCTGCCCCTGCTGGATCCAGAACCCAGCCCAGCTCTACCCTGCGTTCTCTTTCTCCATTGCAACAGACCTAAAATGAGTATGTTTCTCCCGTTATAACAAGTAGCTCTGGCTGTCTTTAGATGTAGGCTAATTTTTATTCCATGGTTAATTTTTCTCAGAGAAACTTTTATTTGTTGTGACATTTCCTGACTTTAACCTATACTTTTCAGAGCTGTGACTTTATGTTAGAGCCAAACACGCCTTCCAAGGGCTGTGAATGGGATGTTCAGGCAGGAGGGAAGATACTTGAAGAAGAAAGAAATCCTAGAGGAGAGGAGTCCTGCTACCTGATGCCCCTCCTATTTCGGGCTGGGTTCTGGGATAGGAACAAGACCAAATCCCAGAGGCATGTAGACATCTGTGGCTCCACTGGGAGCCAGAAAAGCTACAAGTTGTAGAGAGGTAGAAACGATGAGGTTTATACCAAGGAAGTCCTGAATTCTGTGCAAATACAGGCAACACGCAGCTTTCTGTGGTCCCAGAGGACTTCAGAGGAACATCTAAAAGTTTCCTTTATTCCACATCTCAACTCAGAGGGGTCCACAGGCCTGGAAGCATGTTGTTAGGATGAGGACACATGCTGTCCTTTAGTGGGAACCACAGAGCTCAAGGCCCATAATATGAGGGCACGCAGCCAAACTTATATCAGCATTTCCCTGAGCCACCACAGACAGTGCCTTTCCACACAATCCATAATACAGGCAGAAGCAACAGTACAAGAGGAGAACTTCACCTGAGATTAAATAAATTATATAAAAATAAGGAAAGTTTGACTTTGTCATATTAAGACTTATTTTATTTCATTTACGTGTATGGGGCCAGGGTGATGGGAAGAAAAGTGGTTGGGTAAAGGCACATGTGAGCGCAGTACCCTCAGAGACCAGAAGAGGGCGTCAGATCCCCTAGATCTGGAGTTAAAAGCCATGGAGCTGCCTCCATGACTCAGATGTCTCCTGCTTCTTAGGCTACACAAAGCACATGGAATGGGTCATCTTGGGGCAGAACCTGCCAAGCCTGAACAGGAAGAGCTCTGAGTTGCGGTTTAACACATGCACATCTCTGTGAGACAAACAACGCGATCCCCATTGTCTCTGAAGCTATTCGGCTGACGGGAGATGAAACTCAAACTTTTGGGTCTGGCAATTCTGCACCTAGCACCGGCTCTCTCATTAGACCTCACTTAGGGCATACTGGGTAACTGCCATGAGTTTTCAATCGAAGTGACAATGTAGGCGTAGCAGCCATCTCCTCTAACTTCCTGCTGATATGGTCCATCAGCGTTTGGCTCCAGGTCAACCCTTTAAACGTTGGCTATACCGCTGCTGCCCAGCAGCCATCCCTCCAGAAATACCTTTCCATTTCTTTATTTGTGGACCTGTACTGTTGAGTGGCAGCCATTACCACATGTGGCTACTGAGAACTTGGGACTCACTGAAATAGAAAGCATAAAATGCACACTATATTTTATGTACAAAGCACAACATAGGCTGTAGACAATCTCACTGATAACTTTTATGATTATATATTCAAATAATATTTCAGATATGTCAGATTAAATAAAATACAGTAAAATTATTTGACTTAGTTTTTTATTATTAATTTTTTTTCCTTTCTCCTTCTTTTCTTTTCTTTTTCTCTTTTTCGAGACAAGCTCATGTTATAGAGTCCTGGAGGACCTAGACCTCACTGTGTAGATCAGGTTGGCCACAGGCGTGTATCTACCACCCTGCACTGCCTCCTGAGCACTGCGGTGACCAGCAGGAGCCACCTCACTGGGCTTTCTTCTTAGTTTTAAAAATAGAAACTAGAAAATGCTGAATTACAACCTGGGTTCACAGTTGCATTTTCTAATTACATTTCTATCAACTCTGCTCTGCAAAAATAATTTGATTTCTATTTTTGTGTAATCCTGTATTGATTAGTTTTCAAGACTAGTGATTCCTCAGTTCCTAACACCAGGATGTGTTTTGTGTGATTCTTGCAACTGTTAGTGAAAGATGCCAAATTGGGACATGGCACTTGCTTGTACAGGAGAGTTAAAGTTGTTTGATTCTGGAGTAAATCTTTCCATTACTGCCTGTTCATAGTAATCAGAGAATCCATTTGACTTCTAAGCCTAGTTTATAACTCTACAAAGAGGAGAGGATGATCAAATCTGTTTTGTGGTGTTGTAAGGATAACATGAAATAATACACATGTAGTGGCTGGGTAGCTTTCTGGCCACACTAAAGTGCCCAATCCACATTGACTGCCACTGTGCGGTTTACTTTAGATGGCATGATTCAGGAAGACTGTGTGGGGTTAGCATGTCAGTCATAAATGAGATGAATGTTAGAAATATCTGAATAGAGTAGAGTGAATATATTTCAAAGAGGACTTATTACAATTTGAAAGAAGCTTCCAGAGGCAATCTCAGAATAACAAATGCTTCTTCCCATGCTTATGCATTGTTAAATAAATAAAATGTTCTGAGGACTTCAGGATTACCTCATCCAACTTGCATAGCCCCAAACTTGGGTATAAAATCCCCCCCCCCAAAAAAAACTCCTGGTGGATGACACAAAATTCCTTGTCCAGCTGTCTTGTCTCTTATTTATAAATCAAGTACCTCGTGATGCCTGCAGCCAAGATGAGACCCAGGGCATTTTTCTAATTACCCAACACACATTTCAATTTGGGCTGTGAGAATGCTGGGGCAGTACAGAGCACCAGTCCTGTTCTCTCCAGAAATGAAAAAGCACACACTTTGCTTCCAGGAAGCCCATTCAAAGAATGTGGCCTATCCTGATTCTTGGGAATCAGAATCCTAACCGTGGGTCAGGGGTGGGGGGCGATAAAGTTCATTACACCCAGGGAGGCAGATGTATTACCATGAAAGGGCTGTAGACATACTAATTAGAAAATTTATCCAGTTAGTAGTGATTGTCTTTTGTGCCCAAGTTTAACTACATCAAAATACATTCACCAGATGTGTTCATTGCTTGGTCAGAACATTCATCACATTGACGATTGTAAATATGCTCAGTTTTAATTATCAATATAGTATCATGCCCTTTGAAGCAATAAACCCTTAGATTTAGAACCAGCCTTCTTTCTGAGACCACCATCATTGCCAGTAACATGGAGGGTTGCTATCAAATTCCTCAGTATCATCAAGAACTGCTGTGGGAATAGAGACAGGTGAAATAGGAATTCTTCTTAGGCAATAGTTACACCCAATATTCCAAGATCTCAGTATTCTAGATCTCAGGAATCACATTCTGGGCCAATGAAAATGTCATTATTTCCTAGAATTTTCCAGGTCTTGAAGAGCTTTGATCATTTCATAAGCACAGTCCCCAGAGCCTCATTTCCATTCCCATATCCAAAATCCCATTATCACTGGAGAAGTTAGAAACCTTCAGAACCGGAGTAACTCCAGGGATCAACCTGCACTTTATAGGCTGTTGAGAGAGAGAGAAAGGTCCAGAAAACAAACAGAAGATTCTCAGACGGTTGAATAATTGGCCATAATCCTAAGAGGTGACTATCTCTGATCACATCCTCCTCATTTTAGACATTTGCTGTGATAACTCCTAGCCAAGCTTCATGACGTTTAATGTGTCTCTCTAGAGTCCAGGACTGTGGGACAAGTGGACTGTGCCAATATATAGAAGACCTGGTAAGATTAAAGCAGGTTCAAAACACCCTAGGAATTCCCATAATTGAGAACGGCAGGCGATGGAAACAGCTCCTGGCCAGGGTCTATGTGTCTTGGAACACAACCATGACACCCCTACTTAGAGGACCAAGGCAACCGGTCACATAGCATAAAAACTTAAAGCTTTCACACTACCCTGTTTCACCCTCAGTAAGATGTATGCATTCATATCCACCATAACAATAAAGCAATTTGGATAAGTAAGGACCTTCTCCTTCAACGAGGATTGTAGGAGGGTGAGGGGTACCTTCATTGTAGAGTTGAACCTAAATCTCCTGGAGAAGGCCTCTCTCTTTCAGCCCCCCCCCCCCATACTCTCAGCACTCACTCGAAACCAAACAGGATACTGCCCCTTTTGAAACAGTTAATCTGGATCTGAGTGGACCCCTATGCCCATGCACCTTAGACCCTGTCCATACTCATTCTTTCCCCTTCCATTTGACCCTGACTGACTCTATTCAGGGCCAGGCTGATCACAAGGGGCACTCAGGCATCTTTGACAGCTCCATTCAGATCTGTGTTATAGTGTTCTTAGAGGAGAGTGGGCTTGCTGGTTTGTTTATCTGCTTGTTTTAAAACAGAAAAATACACCCAGCTATTTTTATAGAAAACTGTTTTCTCGCTTGCAGTGACAGTTGTCTCCCAGCGATCAGCAAGTGATATCTTTGGTGTCAATGGCATCTGTCATATGAGGAAGCCGCTACAGGTTTTATCAGATCAAAGAATGCCATTTTCTGGCTCACAGATAAAGTCTTAAGAGTGTGTGGAGAGCTTTACCAGAGTGTGCTATTGAGTCCTGGGTGAGTACCATCTCAGGGAGGTTAAAACATCCAGAAGCCTTCATTGTGGGCCTCAGAAGAGCCTTCTAGCTCAACAGAAGCATCCAAGGGCATGCAGAGCTGTGGCTCTAGCTCCACCAGGGAGTTTGTCTTTACTCGACTCAGAGAGAATCAGGAGAAACTCCTCAATTTCTTCAACCATCTCAAGGAAGGAACACATCTCTGCTTCTCCCCTGATGACTGAACTAGGTCTTTATGTGAGATCCACATGTAGACCCGGAGTTATGGGCCCAGGCCTGTGACCCTGAAAGCCAGCCTCCACAGAGAGGTGTACCCCAAGAACACTGAACTTGGAAAGGAAGGTACAAGAGGGGACTTCCCCCATGGAGGCCTGTGTCTGAGGAGAAAGGCTGTTCTGACCTAGATAACACAAGAGGACCAAGAGGAAACAAATGAAAGATGCTGCCCTGGGCTTTTACAACACCTGGACAGATGAGCCAGGTCCACTATCCATGCCTCTGACTGGCCACTCTGAGATAGAGTCCGCCATCAGGACAAACATGTTTAATCTCTACTTCCTGGATCTATAGGACTCCAAGAGTTACTGAGCTGCCTCCCAGCAGTGCCTCCAGACATCCTCGTAATTACTTGCAGAGTCTCACTGCAAAGTAGAGATTCACACAAATCAGTCCACTTCATCCTTGCCACCGTTCAAGAGACATATTCTGACATGGTTGCTATATGGTTTATCAACTAGACATGAGGAAACAGTCTCCCGAGGTCACAAAGCATCAACTACTAATCCCAGATTTCTCCTCAGAGTTTTGTTCTTGTGTTCTGAATACTGAACTAAACACACATAGCCTGAACTTCTAACTCAAATCAGATATTCAAATAGTACATACCTCACCTCTTCAACCACTGTTGACGGAAACAGATGGCTTCTTGCATTGACTCCTGCCGATTCCATGAGGTCACCAGTTCACTAGGGCACTGTACATTGTGATGGAGAGTCATGGTGGAGAAGTCATGGCAGTCGGACCATGAGGCTGCTGGTCACATTGCATCTGTAGTCAGGAAGCAGAGCTGATCGGTTTGTATTTGAGTTCCCAAGACTCCTCCAGTAGAAATAAATTTTAATAACATTTACCAAGCACTTACTACAAGTGAGGCCCTGTATAAAGTATCTTAAGTATTTTTCCACATTTATCCCTAACAATGTGGTCCACCAGATAAAGGTTTTTATCCTTACTGCACAAAGACTCACACAACTATGGAGTACCACTTTTAAAGTATATCCATCCAGTCAAACTCCCTGTTTCCTTGCTGATATATATCAGAGCTGTTTGTCAGTTACTGAGAAATACACAACTTCATCCGTTGCCTATACTCTTCCACTATAATCTCACAGCCATACCAAATTCACACACTCAAACATCAATTCATGAATTGGTCTTATGTTACCCTCATCCTCCAAAACAGACTAACAAAGCTTGTTACCTGCCTAGTTGTCTGGTGGTGTTGAATAATGCTATTCAGCAAGTCAACCCACACATGTTAGAATTATCCTCATCTGCCTCAATCTACGCAGCTGTGGGACTGACCTCACTGGGAAGAAAGGGAAGAAAGAAACAACAAATGTGGATAATAAAATGTTTCGATTGGGTGGGTTCTATTTTCTGATGTAATCACTGCAGCAGCCATACAAAAGCTCAGGACACTTATTATATACAGCAGGAATGAAGAGGCAGGCCAGCTAATCATGGCAGTTGATAGTTATTGGGGAGCAATCTCAGGATGCGGGGAACAGACTCAGGCTTCAGTCATCTAGAAGGAGGAAGCTACAGATGATACTTTCTACATACAGTCAGTATCCATACTTGGTCTACTGGAAGACCTTACCATTCTTCTGAGCCTAACCTAGGGAAGGTCTTGCCATTTCCGTGGGCCTAGGGTCCTTGACATGGCCATGCTCATGTCAATAAAACATATTCACTGTTTGTTACCAGGCAGAGAGTAACATGCTCTGGATTTCATTTGTTCCCAACACTCAACTTTCCTTCCTTGAACCTCTAGCCACATCCGGGTAGTTAACTGAATCCATTCTGATTCTACATGAAGCATACCTCATCCTTCTGTGTTCTTCCCACCTGTACTGCCTTACGTCAATGCCTTGTGATTTCCCTCTGGACTATCTCACCAACTTTAGCCTTGACTTTCAGCCCTTTCTCTACTACTGTGGCAAGAAAAGGAACTAATGGCATGTGTAAACGTGGCCATGCCATCGGGATTGAGCAACAATGTCCTTCCTCCTAATCTGCCACTTTTCCCAGGCTACCTCCATCATTTCCTGCAGAGACCTGGCCTGACGTTCTTTTTCATCTGACACCACCCAGGCTTCCTTGTGTGCCACCCTTTCTTTGAGTTTTGCAGCAACTTCTCAAGGATGTGTCCCTAATGCATCTAGACCCGATTACCTGGCCTTCCTCGTGGTCCCTCATGTGCAGTCATTATATTATGTGTAGGATTCTACAATAGTTTTTATTTTTGTCTATCTTTTCAGAAAACCTGTGAGCCTCTGGAAACCAGAGACCATGCCTTACTCCACTTTACATTCCCAGTGTTCGAGTCAGTACCATTAAGTAGGAGGAGAAAAAAGGCACACCTCTTCCTGAGGATCACTAGTCTATAGATCTCCCATGCTGTCAATAAGCCACGTTGAACTGCCACTTAGGAGAAGGATGAATGTCAGTATTGCTCATCTCCAAATCTGGCCAACTGATATCTCATGTCTTTCAGGTACTGCAAATGAGTTGGTCCTTCTCAGCATCATTACACAATTCAACTTTCTTGGCTAATTCAGACTATGTTTGCAACTAAATTAGATCTAGTTTTGAAGTAAGTCAAGTCACTGATGGTAACAGCTGGCTGCTCTCAAATGACAGTGCTTTCAGCCTAGTCAACTAATCCTGCCTTGACCAGTACATTTCATTGTTGGCCTTATATCACCCATGAGTTGGGGACAGTTGGAAGGGTCTCCTGATAGATGGGTTCTTTCTAACAAAGCAAAACAACAACAGGTCTGCCCTTCATCTTAGAAATGGCTAATTAACTACATAATCTAGTTTAGGGGACACACTGGATTTATATCCTACTATAGAAAACAAAAGCATAAGTATTTTACTACAGATAGATTTCACTATCACAATCCAGCACAGGCCTCAATAAACAAATGATCATAATTTCAGTTGCCAGAAATAGCAGCTCCAGAGTAACTTTTCTGAGACAACACCAACACTTATGAAGATATTCCAAACATTTTCTCTGCCAAGAACCAAACTACCTACTAAGATAAATATTAGCCAAAGAAATACAAAACATAATTCTTCAAAAACTGCATAATTCCCCCAAGCAGTGACCACATTACCAAGAGTTTCCATCAACAAAGTCACCCACCACAGTTGCTTAAGTGGGAGGTAAGTCTTTGGGTAAACAGTCAGAAATTTCCAACAATTACTTCATGCCATGCTCTACATGACGCCAGCCGCAGTCTTAAATGATGACCAAAACAAGTCTTGTTCCTCACATTCTCATTTTGCCAGCACATACAGAGAAGCTATCATATCTCTGCTGCTCCTTTGATTGATATGGTTCTTGAGTCCCTGAATACACTAAAAATATGATCTCCCATAGGCCAATTTGATGTGGAATATGCAAATTTAAATAAAGTTATATCTGAGTTAATAATCACTTTAGAATACTCACTGTGCTGTAGGGAGCAAACAAACAAAGAAGAAATGCTCTTTCTTTTTCTTGAAGAAAGAAATCTTCAGGAGTTCTCATAATCTAGCAAAGAAAAAAGTAAGCACAGACAGACAGACAGACAGACAGACAGACAGACAGACAGATAGATAGATATCACCAGGTGAAAGTTCTTGACCCATAAGCCTAATGACCTGAGTTCAATCACTGCAACCCATGTAAAGGAGAAAGGAGAGAACCAACTCCACAAAGTTGTCCTCTGCCTTCTGCCTAAGTAGTGTGTGCACACCTATAAATGTACACCATACATTAATAATAATAATAAATAACATAAGTAATCTAGAAAAGTAGAGAGAGTAACTAGATATTGTCCCTGACTACACAAAGTCTTGAAATAATTATTTAGTAGGAAAATATATACAAAATAGTTACCAAGAAGGGATCTGAGCTGAGAATACGGAGTTCATATGAAGAGCAGTAAGCAGTATAGTGTATATAGCAAAGTATGGTGGGAGATAAATCTAGAAAGCAGAGGAAGACAGGGAGACTTTGACTTTCTTGCCCAAGGGTTTCATCTTTCTCTACAGCAATTCTAGGCATCTGGTTAACCTTTGTGAGCAGGTAATGTAAAGTGGAAACTAGTATATTTCCTATGGTATCTTTGTACATAGTCAACAGATGTTCATTAAATCAGCTCATTTAGGGCATATTTAAATTTTAAAATCTTTCCCAATTTGATTTTGATCTCTATCTATTTGAAATACATACATACATACATACATACATACATACATACATACACACACACACACACACACACACACACACACAAAGAGAGAGAGAGAGAGTTGTATTTAAAAGATTTCATTGTGTCGTTCCAGTATTGTCTTATTTACATGTATTTAATTAGGTACCTTAAATACTGGTATCTCTCTGGTAAATTAAGTATTCATCATTACATGCTTAATTTACAATTCTGCTTCCAATCTTAGATTCCAGTCTGATTAAGACTAGTATAGTCACTATAGAAGTTATAGTTATTGTTAGTATTCATTGTTGCCTTTTAGTAGTGAATTTAACACATTAGCGATATTGCTGAATTTCCTTCTACACTTTTCTTTCCAATTTTCAGTCCTTTTTTTCTTCCCCACGCTATGAATTTCTGTTTCTAAGCATCTTCTATTCCGGTTTATTTTATTATTTTTGTGATGGTGCTGAGATGAACTCAGGTTCTTGCACTTGCTAATTAAGTGCCCTACCTCTGGCCTCCACTTCTCAAGTGCTGGGATTACAGGCTGTGACACCATACCTGTCTTATGTGGTGATGGGTATTGAACCCAGGACCTCTTAAATGCCAGGCAGCACTCTGCCAATTGAAGTACATACCCAGCTTTATTCTTTTAGATTATTTGCAATATATTTCAAATAGTGTACTTATTCCCTATTTTCCCTTTACTATGTCAGAAGTTATGCCCTCTGTAGGGGGTGGATCTGATGCTAAGGTCCTGTTCCCCAATTGGTTCTTGATCGATCAATAAAGATGCCAGTGCTAATTACTGAGTGGAAGGAAAGAGGTGGGATTTCTGGGTTCCTGAAGGCAGGCTGAGAGACAGAGGAAGAGAAAGGGAGATTACAACATACTTCGAAGGGAGAAAAGGTGACCAGCCATATGAGATCTTGGGCAGAGTGGCCATAGCCCACAGAGAAATGCAACTAAGCAGAGGGCAATTTTGGGTTCAAGGAGAAGGTAACTGAGCATCTAAAGTTGAGAGCAGATTTACAGTGCTGAGCTACGAGTATTGGGAAGGGCACAATAGCTGAGGGAGATTAGAAGTGCCCAGCAATTGAGCCAATAAGGTAGATGGAAAAATAAATTAACGTGTGTGTATATATGTCTTTCACCTCCAGATCTGAGGTAATTTGGGCAGGGCTGGTCTGGTGCTTAAAACTGGGTAGCAAAAACTACATGCTACAGCCCTCTACTTCTATTCTCTTTGTGGTTACATGGTATAGTTAATAGAGGATATTTTTCTTTTTTTCAGGGTTTTTTTTTTTTGGATTTTTTGTTTTATTTTTTGATTTTAAACTGTATTCTTATTCTCCAAACAAGGTTCCTACAGTTTTAGCTTCCAGATAACTTCTGAATATTTTTCATGCTTTGGTTCACTAATGCTTTAATTCTGAGCCTTCCTCAAGCCTACCAAATCCTTGTTAATGATGTAATTGTTGTTGTTATATTGTTATTATTGTCATTATCATCACTGTTATCATTGTCATCCATTAAGATAACAGATTTTAAATTCATCTATAATCTTTTTGTTTGTTTTTATTTTTATTTTAAGATTTATTTATGTGAATGACCTCTTCGTTTGTATGTATGCCTGCATGACAGAAGAGGGCATCAGATCCCATTACAGATGGTTGTGAGCCACCATGTCATTGCTGGGAATTGAACTCAGGACCACTGGAAGAGCAGCCAGTGCTCTTAATTTCTGAGCCATCTCTCCAGCCCTCAACTATAATCTTAAGTATTTCTACAATTACTTAACTAAATTATTTTTCATTTTTCTTAAAATTCTCTTCAGCAAGACACCATTTTGGATCCAGGACACAAAGGAATAAACTAGGACTGACCATGAAGCGCTCTCTCTCTCTCTCTCTCTCTCTCTCTCTCTCTCTCTCTCTCTCTCTGTGCTAGAATAGCCTGTGCAGGCTGCTGGAGAGAAAAGACATCAGAGCACTTACCCACTGTTGGACCCTGCAGGCTACAATTCCAACCTACCAGGAGAGATGTTCTCATTAGTGCAATCATGACAAGACTGACTGAGGAGGTAATCACACACAGTCTGGATTATATTTGAAGTCTGCTCCATGGGAGAGAATTTCATGGCTGATACTATAAACATGTGGCCAGGCAAGTCATAGGGCCAAGGTATTATTTAGTTAGTTGTATTGCCAAAAATCCTTCTAAATACTTAGGTTTTTATACATAGATTTGTGTTGATCTCAATGTTGAGCAGATAAGGTGCCAAGAGTCATCTAGGAAAGGCTAAAAACAAGCAAGTGATCTTGAGATAGTTCACCCATAGACCGTCAATCTAAAATGCATTTGCTTCTGTAGCCAAGGCCAAGAAGATTAAATCTGAGGAAAGATTCCTGCTATTAATATGCTTTTCCTGCTATTATTAAATATATGATAATCACTGGGTATTGACCCACCGTTCTGAACAGATTTTTGCAGACCTAAGAAGATGTACTATTTTGTAATGATGCTATATAGATAAATAAATAACGATTCTATAGAATTCCTGATTTGATTCCAATAATTTTAGGAAGTTTTTAGAGATGGTCTTAGCTGCTAGAAAGATGTAATAAAGTTAGAATCAAGAATAGAATGCACCCACTCCTCAGAATAGTAAGTAAAGGCTGCATAATAAGACATACTATGAGCTTTCATAATCACACTAGAGAGAAATAGACTTGGGACAATTTTGTGTTCAAGGAAAAATGTTTAGGTCCAAGGATATGGTTACGGGTGTGTACCATAAGGCAAGGTCGTGTTGCTTTGAACTTACAGTAAGTTATTATAATGAAACACCACTTTGAACTCAATATCAACATCCTTCTGTTCCATTCCATGTAACATTTCTGTCTAAGGAGTTATAAAAGACCAGAGAAAAGAAACAAAGTTGTTGGTTGAATGCTTTAGCTTGGGGAGCTTTGACCCATCCACCCATCCACCCATCCACCCATCCACCCATCCACCCATCTATCCATCCAAATGTATATGTCTGTCTAGATGTTTGTGTATAGGTATATGTGTATGTATGTAAGCATGCATGAATACTTGTGGAGTTGATTTTGACAGACAGTCAGGCCTGGCCAGAATGTGGGTATATGAATGTTTGAATATATATGTGTCTGCACATATTTGACTATATACAGCATCTTAATTCTTTTCCTTTCCTTCCTCTCTAGCTCACAAATTGTTAACCAGATTAGCCAGAGAGGCTTCTGGATGACTCAGTAGAGAAAGGAACACAAACAATAAATTTGTTTACTTAATTCCCTGCTGTTTGAGGTGCTAGCCACCAGAGACTGCAGTTTCTGGCCTTAGAGGAACTCAGGCAGATCAACTACCACTGCAAAGTAACTTAGACTTAAGACAGGTAAACATTTTATTATAGAAAAGACAACCTTAAATATCTCACAAGACCAAGTCTTGCCCCCGCCAGTACTCTTCCCCCTCAGCTTACCTCAAGAGAGAACCAAGAAGAACATCAGGGGTTACTCCCTTCCCTCGGCAATAAGGTTTTTATTACAGTGGGTAGTGGCTAATAAAGACATATGCATTGTTTTAAAGTGCTGAGAGTACATAGCTGTGAATTCTCAGCAGTAGATAGAACGTCTATACCTACCCCTACACCCGAGACCCAGGGGACATCATCATAGAAAGGCACAAAGAACAGAAGAACTTGGGATTGGGATTAAGAAGATTGCTGTGACATGCTGGTCTCTGGACATGACATGGGTATTGCATGCATAAACTCATAACTGTGGTTCTTCACAAAATCAAACCAGTTATAAATTCCAGCATAAAGGGGCTGGAAAGATGGCTCAGTGGTAACGAGCACTGTCTGCTCTTCCAAAGGACCTGGGTTTAATTCCCAGCACCCACATGGCAGCTTACAACTTTCTGTAACTCCAGTTCCAAGAGACCTGCCACCTTAGCATCAATGCACATAAAATAAAGCTAAAAAATTATTTTTTAAAAAAAAAAAATTCCAGCATGGAGGTAAGAGGGGCGCCCCAGACCTTACTCCCAGCTGAGGACCTAGGAATACTTGATAGCTGCTGAGGGAGAGCGGCCTACTTTCTTTGAGTGGTGCCTAGCGGCAGGTTGCCCATGCCTCAGTGGATAATCGACAGCTATGTACACAGGAGCAGAGCGGAATGGACTCAGTGGGTTTTTACAAGAAACAAAGAGATGACTTGAAACCTGTATGGAGACATACTGGGACTGGGGGAAGCATGGATGGAAGGGTGGGTATTAATAAGATACATCGTATGTATCTATGACATTTTCAAAGAATAGAAATCTTTAAAAGAGGGAAAATACAGTGAGACAAAATTCCCTTCAACAATGCTTATCAGCAGTGTCTTTCAGTTTGGCTCTGCCTTTTGAAGATGCTGTCCCACTGCGCGTGGCTTCCATTGTTGCTGCTGCAAAGCCTAGCGCTATAATTGCTTTCCAACAGCTCTACTCTTTGTCCACTGACTTAAAATAGTCTCTTAAGAAAAAGGAGATAGAGGGACGGGGGGACTTATTTTGTAGCTTCACTACAACGTATTTGTAGGGCATCTGTGTTTCCTCACTAGTATACACTATACTTCTGGAAAATTCTTGGCCATCTCTTTAAACATTGCTTTTTCCCATTCCATTTATTCTCTTGTCCAAACCTCCAATTAGGTCAATGTTAGTTTGTTTTTCATCCTTCCTTTTACTAGACTCTAATTTACTTCCACTTATGTTGGATTTCTCCAGAACTCTCTTCTACTTCATTATTCTTCATTCAGCGGTTGAGACCAGCCATTAATTTCTGGAGTTGAACAATCCTGTTTTTCACTTTTAGGATGTCATGCCACTTTCCCCACCCTGCCTGCTTTTATTTTTCACTCCTCCTTTTATATCTCCAAACATTTTCTACACTGTTCTGTGCTGGAGTGACAGCTCTCCTAACTAAGCATGTGACTCTAGACAAAGTGTCTTTGTTCCTTTGTACTGTCATCCGGTAACTGTAGACGATAATTGTATCTTCCTCATAGACCTATAAGTAGTAACTGGATGGTTTGTGTCTTACAATGTCTTTGTCAGGATATAAAAGTCAGCCTGAGTTTTTCAGTCAGAGGGGAAATTATTATATACAAGAAACTCAGTTACAAAAATTAACAGAGCTGATCATGTCAAGGAAACAGGAAGAAAGTGTGACATTAAGGTCAGGGAGCATGGAAAGCTGCTGCTGTGGACAGAGGCTCTTCTGAGCTCCCTCTGCTCTGCTCCCACAGCCCTGACTCCTGTCCATCAGCTGACTGCTCTCTCTTCAGCAAGGTGTCCCTTGGTCCCTTGGTCCTGTAACTTCTTCAGCTCTTCACCACTAGGAGGCCACTGCAAGAAGAGTCAGCCAAGAGCAGACGAGCTGCTGTCATCTAACCAAGTACAAAGTACGGCGACACAGTGGGTGAGTGAGAAGGGCAAATGTTGAGTTTGGTTGGCACCAGACATGACGTGTAGACTGTTTATGTACCGGGAACAAGATAGATGCCTGCTATGTGGCAGTTATAGTCTATAATAAAAATATGTCCAGTAATTCAGTGACAGGTGGAATCTTAAAATGTCCCAACTGCTGTCTCTTCTACTGTCTCTTCTGTCTCTTACACATGTAACCTAGAGTTTGTGGCTCTGGATGTTTGGTGGCATTCAGTGATGAGCTCAGGCACAGCTGATTTCAATCTGTGGTGATTGTCATCTCTGGATATATTATGGGTCTTACCTCCAGAAAGAATTTGGTTTTGCTTCCTTGTTGGGAAGTCAGGATAATGCCAACAACCTAGAACTTACTTTTGCATGTTTCAAAGGCCTCATCTTGGCTCCTGCCTATAAGACTCACTGTTCCATATCACTGTGTCATAGTTTGAGGGCCCCATCACTTACAACACTAATGTATTTTCTCTAGAGGAGGAGGCCTGCTTCAAAAGTGTGTCTGCCTGACACCAAATCCAACATTGTTGCTGTGGTCAAGAGGTGCTTGCTGACAGGAACCTGGTGTGGCAGTTCCTTGGGAGGGCCAGCCAGCAACTGACCAATGCTGTTGTAGATGCTTGGAGCCAACCTTCAGACTGAGCTGAAGGAACCTTGTGGAGGAGCTGGCAGATGGACTGGAGGAGTGGAGGGGGATGGCAACCCCATAGGAAGAACATCTGCTGGCGAGACCATCCAGTGCTCTGAGACTAGATACCAACCAAGGAGTATACCAGGAGGGATCCATGGCTCCAGATACATATGTAGCAGAGGATGGCCTTGCCTGACAGCAATGGGAGAGGAGGCCCTTGGTCCTGTGGAGGATTGATGCCCCAGCGTAGGAAGATGCTGGAGCAGTGGGGCGGGAGAAGGTGGGGGGGGCACCCTCATACAAGCAAAGGGAAAGGAGAGAGGGCAGATGTGGGATGAGGGGTTGGTGGAGGGATAAGCAGGAAGTGAGACATCATTTGAGATGCAAACAAATGAATGATAAATAAACTAAAGAAAAAAATTTTTTGTGGTATATGGGAATATACCTCCCCATTTTTTAATTTATTTTTATTTTTATTTTTTTTATCAAATCATAATTTTTACTTTTTAACACAGGGGTTATAAACACAAAAATGCAAGATGTGGGGAAGGGGATGACACTGGAGCATAGGTGTTCAGGGGGAGTACAGATATCTTTCAGAACAAGGTATCAGCTGGATGAAGGTTCAGGGCACAGGTCACTATGACTCTGCCTATGATTCACTTGTCCTTATCTAAGTTGGTACTATCTACCAAGGCTGCCTATTTACAAGGTCTATGACTACTCAGGCTGGTAAATTTTCACAAAAACTGCCTGTTTACAATAGCTTATAGCCATCTATTTCAGTGTTTTTCCACAGAGACCCAAGACTTTGTGTTGGCAGGTATGTATGTCAGGCCTATTGCTGATTTTAGGCTTATGGCTGATTTTAGGTCTTCAGTGTATAAGCAAGGCTGCCCCTGACATCTCTTCCCTTCTCCAAGTAGAGAAGGGCCATGGTGATTCTAATCTTGCCAAGTCGAGGATAGAGGCCTGACCTCCAGTAATTAAAGGGGACCTTGTAATGGTTCTGGTCCTCCTGTCGTTGTCCAGTGAGGCATGAGGGTCATACCTATCCCGATGTCTTTTTCCTGGAGAGGGGATACTTTTGACATCAACCCCTATGCAGGCAAGCTTGTCCCTCAGGGAACCCAGAAACATATTTTTAACTTTTATTTATATTCCCTTGCAGTGCTTAGCCTCTCAGCCTAAGCAAAAATTCAGATCGCCAATCAGAAGGGATTTTGGGTGGCCCCTCTCTGCTTGGTCTAGGGGCGGAAGTCCCCTCTTTTAGTTTGGGT
The DNA here is from genome assembly GCA_030674055.1 of Rhabdomys pumilio. NCBI lineage: Eukaryota > Metazoa > Chordata > Mammalia > Rodentia > Muridae > Rhabdomys > Rhabdomys pumilio. The sequence continues at coordinate 192,642,652 of JANHMN010000002.1, read as the reverse complement.
GGAGATGGGACTTAGGAACACCCTGGATAGACTAACAACCTCATCTTAAGTCTCATGGTCCTCCATAGCTAACTTATGATAATGTATCTGAATAGATTTTGCTATCAGATTATCTATCTGTTATTTCACAAAGTTAGTCAGTCTATTAAAGTCCCAGGGACAAAAAAAAAAAAAAAGCAAAACTAACCTAATTAATGGTCCCAAGATGGAAGGAAGTAGGGTTGACAATCATGGAAAGGTTGAAGACCAATTCTTCTACCAGCTCTCATCTTTTTCTTTCTCTCTGTCTTTTCTCAAGACCTTCTCTGACCTTTTTCATGCTCTCTTTAATCATCCCTGTTTTGTCTATGTAAAAGCAACATTCTTCTTTAAGGGCTGTACACAGACTAGAGCTGTACACAGTCTTTTCTATTAAGAAAAACTGTTAAAATGTGTCTGCCTATAATTCACCAGAACTCTGCCTATTGCTATGAGGGAACATGAAGGCAGTAGATGCAAAAATAAAATCAGAAGAGCAAGCCCTCGGAAGAGTAACTTCTAGGGATGAAGTGGCTGAAGCAGGTGAACAGAACTTAGGTCTAGTGTTTTGAGGGTCAATCAAATGAAGAAAGCGATAATTTCCAAATATAAAGAACACAGATTGAAGGAAGCAATGAAAGTTGTAAACTACCTCCCAGTATGGATTACAAGGTACACTTCTTAGCTGTGTTTAGGCACATGTTTGACTAGACAGATAAAGCAGTAGAGATGATGAGTGAGAAGATGCTTGGGAAGATGGAGGGCGGGGCACTCCTGAGGAGCAGCTGAAACGAGATGGGTACAAAGACTAGGTCCATTGCAGGGCCAGTCCACAAAACACTGATAAACAGGGTGGTAGTGGTAAGGGAAGAGGGAGGGATTCAGGTCAAGCACTTGGCTTTTCACTTGAGCAATGGGGTAATTAGAGAACCATGTAGTCAGAACCAGGAAACTGGGAGAGGTACAGGCTGGGCAGGAACATCAAGAGTTCTGTTTGGAACACATTGATTTGAAGCTGTTTGTGGAAGAGCCAGACTTGAGTACGATTGAGTACCCTGTGAGGGGTGCAGTTGAAGATATGAGGATAGAACTCATCTGACACTCCTACTGAACCGACACAGAGCTTCCAGGCTACTCACATCTGAGTTTGCCCCAATGGCTTTTGAGCTACTATAGTGACCAATAAACTCGAATGGCAAATTCAACCTGCCCTCCCCCACACTGCGCCAAGCTAAAAGGTTTGTGTTTCATGAAGTCAACAAGAGTTGGTTCTACACTCCACTCTGTCTTTCGAAAGATTTGTTTTATTTTTAACTGAGTATGTGGAGACTGGGTACATGTGAGGGCAGTGCCCTCAAAGGCAGAAGTCAGATCCCTTGGAGCTGGAGTTACAGGCAGTCGTGAGCTGCTCAGCACAGGTTCTGAGTACTGAATGCCAATCTTCAGAAAGAGTTGTGCATACTCTTAACCACTGTGCTATCTCTCCAGCCTATCCACTCCATTTTTCTCAGAAAAAAAATTTTCTATCAGTCCTAAGGCAGGGTCATATAGCCATCTAAATTCCCTGTAAAGCCTTTGTATTCTGCGCTGGACTCAACTCTCACCCTCTCCTAATGTGTGGATGGACATCAGTTCTTGCTTCTGTTTTCCTCACCCTCGTCTCCCTCTATGCTCTGGTTTTCCTCTTAATCCTGAGCACTGCTCTAAAGAGAGAAAGAGAAAGAGACACTGCTCTGAAGGAAGACACAGAGATTGTGGGGGCAGGGAACAAGAATTCCAGGAGACCCTTGCTGAGCACCTAAAAGGATGACCATTATGAAAACTCTTGAGAAGCCCCATCTTTTGCATCCTGGTCACTCACCTGCCTTCTAGAAGATTCCTCACATCTATCTTGGACCCGCCACCAGCAATAACTGCTGTACCCTTCTCACACACAGCATATCCTCCAACACCAGCCCCTTTGGGCCTTACTCCCTTCCCCCTCACTGGACCATCTCTCTAGTCACCATGTCTTCATACCACCCATCAAAGTCAGCCTCACATGCGACCTAGCCTTGAAAATGAGGAAAAGAAATGAAAATTACTTCCTTCTAGGAACTACTCTCCTCTGACACTCATAAGTGAGGAGGATAGATTTGTATCATGCACATTATGTAGTTAAGTGAACAGGCTCAAATGGGCATGTGGGGACAAGCTGAAACTCAAACCCTAAGTCTCTTAACATCAATATCTATGTCCTCAACCACCACATCATTTTACCTCAAAATCCAATACTATCATTCTGACCTCATATGCCGCCCATATCTCTGGCCTGGTGCAGAGGATGGCTTGGATGAAGCAGCCCATAGCATACTCAAGGAGTCTCCAAGTGATTCCAACATGGACCCAAGACTTAGGACCACTTTGTACTCAATCTCTTCCTTTATCACTGCAAAAGTAGCTCTTAATACCTCCGAGCTCCCACATCACTTTGTTTCTACCTCCAGTCACGTTATTTGTTCACTCATTGGATCAGCCATTCAACAGTTTCTCGTTAATCCCTACAGTGTGGCTCTGGGTGCTTGAGAAACACTGGGCGTCAACATGAATCAAGATGATGCTCTCTGTCCTCCTGGAGGCTGCTCTCTGAGAGAAGCGATTTAGTAATTGTGAGATGTCCACAAATATGAAAGACAAAACATACTCTTTTAAAGCAAAATGTAGAGGAATATATTTGCAACTCGGGCATGAATGTATTTCTCATTTAAGGTCCTTAAGGCAGAAATCATTAATGAAGAACTGATCAGTTTGACATTTAAATATTAACCTCTTTTTCACCGATAGACACTATTAAAAAATAAAAAGATGAGCCACAAACTAGGAGCCCAGGCTTATAGCATGTATGTTTTATAAGAGGATCTCAGATATAAGGATCTCCTACAAGGAAACATGGAAAAATAAATATAGTCCACTGTAGGGGAATACATGTATTTTATCCAAGAGTAGATACAAGTGGCTAGTTAGCCTTTAAAAAGATTATTTGCCTCATTAAAAATTAGAGCTACGGAAATTTAGCTGCAACAGGATACCATGTTACATCAAAGGGACCTTTAACTGAAAGTCTGCCTACACCAAGAATGCGGTGTGGCTGGGGTTGCTTCGAAACTGCCAGTGGGTGTGTGTTGCTGGCATTCACAATAAAATACAGTAAGTCCATGATAGGTGGACCAGGAGATGACATAGGACCATAGAGAAGGTGGAGCAGGAAAGGCTTCCTGAAAGCTGAATCTCTGGCAAGGAAGGGTATTCTAGGCATAGGGAGGATGGGTGTGATCTATTCAGTGCCAAAGAAGAGTATGCTCGATCCAAGTCAGGAAGCCAAAGACCATATCAAAGAGCTTACAGTCTAAGCACCAGGGTTTGAAATGTAACACTCTACTCACTCATTTCTTCATTCAGAGTGGTGTGTGTGTGTGTGTGTGTGTGTGTGTGTGTGTGTGTGTATGCATACGTGTGTGTGTGTGCATGCATACGTGTGTGTGTGTGTGTGTGTGTGTGTGTGTGTGTGTGTGTTATAAACATATGTACGTGTGAGTGCACTTGCCCATTCAGGTACATGTAGAAACTAGAGATTAACTTCAGGTATCTTCCTAGTCTACTTTTTAACACTATTTATTTTATTTATATGAGTACACTGTAGCTGTCCTCAGACACACCAGAAGAGGGCATCGGATCCCATTACAGATGGTTGTGAGCCACCATGTGGTTGCTGGGAATTGAACTCAGGACCTCTGGAAAAGGAGTCAGTGCTCTTAACTGTTAAGCCATTTTTCCAGACCCCCAGACTATTCTTTTTTTTTATGGTGAATAAAAAAGTGTATATTTAGAATTGGCCATCTGGACCGTTTAGATGATCCCATCTTGTTGGCACCATCTAGAGCATCATAATCAGGAGCCAAGCGGACACACACCTTCTTCTCTCCATCAGACCTTATCAGGTTTTTTACTTTGGCCACATCAATATCACAGTTTCTTCACTGCCTGTTTGATCTGGTGCTTGTTGGCCTTGACATCCACAATGAACACAAGCATGTTGTCTTCTGTTTTCTTCCTGGCTGACTTGGTGGTCAGTGGGAATCTGACGATAGCATAATGGTTCTTGTTTCTCCTGGGTGCACCCTTTCAAGGATGTTTTGGCTGCCTCCAGAGCCGCAGGGTCTTGGGCCACTGGAAGGTGGGTGACGTTTGGATCTTCTTCCTTTTGTGGTTGTGGACACCTTTCAGCTGTGGATACCTTTCAGCTGTGGACACCTTTCAGCTGTGGACACCTTTCAGCACTGCTTTCTTAGCTTTCAAGGCCTTCACTTTGGCTTCGGCTTTGGTAGGGGCAGGAGCTTCCTTCTTCGATTTCAGTGCCATCTTGGCAAAAAGGCCAGACTATTTTTTATATTATTGGTTAAGGTAGAGTCTCTTGTTGAACATGGAGCTTGCTTTTTCTACTAGACTGGCTACCCACCAAGTCCCTAAGATTTCCGTGTCTCTACCTCCTTAATACTGGGATTAGAGGCATACTACCACATCTGGCATTCATATGGGTGCTGAAGATTTGAACTCAGGTTCTCAGGGCTGTACAGTGTGCACTTTACACACCAAGCAATCTCCCCAGCTCCTCATTCACTCATCTAGCAAAAATTCTCTGCTGCCAATCATGGACTAGATCCAATACAAACTTAAGTTCTGCATAACTCGATCCATTGAGGAAATCTTACTCTGACTGTGGGGTAAAGAACAGATTGAAGGTTCTTTTGCAGCTAGATCATCTGTGAGGTGAACCCAGGGCCATTTTTTAAGACAGAGGACATAGATTTGTAGATGGGGTGGGATGGGGGCTGGGGGTCCTGGGGAAGGGTGAGACTGAAGGGAGCCAATGTGACGGCTGATTCGTTGTGACGTCAGCATGATGAGTGAGTGAGAAGACTGGAGGAGTCACAGTCAAACATCAGGTGGGCATTAGGATATCCATGGATGTTTTAGCTTGGTTTTGCTATAACAAGGCAACCTATCTTATAAAGAAAAAAACATTTCTTTAAGTGGAGTTCTGGCAATTTAAGGACATGATGCCAGCATCAGCTCGGCTCTGGCAAGAAGGTCATAACAAATGATACACAAAGACGACATTACCAGATAGGACACCAAAAGCAACTCAGGCTCTGGCTACATCAAAACATGCTTCCTTCAAAACATAACTCAAGGGTCTCCATAGGGTAACCAGAAACCCTTTTGAGAGCACGCGTTCAATGACCTACAGACTTCACCATCAGGCCTCAGTGCGCCGTGTCCTGAGACAGCCATGCCTAGGAGAAAGGGGAAGCACACACTCAAACCAAATGTATCACAACAGTGAGCTAGGACTCAAAGAGGGAAGTAAGGCGTGGACAGTATGTGCAATTCAGAATTGTTAAAGGGTCAGCAGAGGAGACAGGCAAGGGGGGACCACAGAGAGGTATGGTGGCATTGCAGACTGAGGCAGGAAAGGTTGGGGTTTAAGAAGAAATAAAAATGGCTCATTATAAAACCCTACTGGAGAAAAACACACTGAGCTCCGACTGTGAGGGCAGATGTTCATCAGAAGGATTGGATAAGTGTGCTTTGTTTTGTTTTTTTGTTTTGTGTGTGATGTAAGTGGGTGTGGTGAGATATTTCATGCCGGTAGAGTACAAAGTTAAAATAGAATAAGAAGGGGAAACAGTAAAGTCTTGAAGAAGCAGCATTCTGTCTCAGCCTCTGTTGATGTGCTGTGGTTCAGTTATGCCGTTCAGCATCTCCTGTTACAATAGTGTAAAGCCCACAAGTTCAAAAGCATCCTCCCAGGAAGACTGATCCTCCATCAGGTGCCAAGTTCTCCAGGGGCTCAGGCTCACTCACCATTTTAACAACTGGCTCTAAGTTGAAGGAGCCTCACAACCCCCTAAAATACAATGAATTGCTTAGTAAGGCTCAGAACTCAGGAACATTTATATTTGTCACAATTCTTTTATAAAGGACACAAATCAGATGGGCTAGCCCAATGGGCAGATACAGGGAGAAAGATCAAGTAAAGAGCAGGCTTCTGTACATGCTCGATGTGGAACGTCAGTGCTCTCAGAAAGCTGTTGCCCCATCCAGGAAGCATCTCCAGGCTCCAGGGACCAAGTGTTGGGAGTGGGGGCAGGGTTATGTAGGCAAGATAGATGGAGTCTCTAATCACTGATTGAATTCAGTCTTCTCTAAAGATCTAATGAACTGATGTCCGTGGCTCAAGGCCACAGTTTTACAATTATGTACCTGATTTCTATGGTGTCTAGACCCCATTTTGAAGTTACCAAGGCACTGGAATGGGAAGCAGCTTTCTAGGTGGTGAGCACAATGACATGAACTTTTAAAATATAATATTATTAATAATATTATATTATTAATTATAAGTATATTAATAATTATATTAATTATATTAATATTATGCTATTATATTTTTGAGAATTTCATACATGCACATGTGTTTATCATAATTTATCATATTCATACTTCAGTCTCCTCCAGCTTGTAAGCCCCACCCTGATCCACGCTGCAAATCTGAGCAGCTTGATCTTGTGCAGGTCTTGTGCAACCAACCATAGCTGAGTTCCTATCACGTTCAGAAAACACTGCTGCCCACTGAAGCACTTTGCTCATGTTATAAAGATCAGATAATCGAAAGAAAGACCTCTCTATATATATCTGGTCATTGGGCTAGCTTCAAGCTAATTAATTCTTAGGTTATCAAAGGTATTCCTGCCGCTTACAAAATCTCAAGGGCTTTAGAAGTAGCATATTAGCAAACTAGGAACAAGACCAAATACATTCTGTATTAGATACTAATTGAAGATTCAAAGCCTGCATAAGGGGCAGATAGGCTGTGGAACTTCTGCTGCTTCGGCAGTAAGACAACAGAGGCATGATGGGAAATGCCAAGGGTGCCCCCTTTCATGATTCACCCATTGCTGAAGTGAAGCAGCTCCTTCCAACAGCCCTCAGCAGCCTCAGTGGGGACAGGGCGAAAGCAGGGCATGCATATCTATGCCCCAGCCTTGGGTTTTGTAGAATGGGTGCGACAGTATAGAACTCAGAGGGCTGCTCATGAGAGCAGCACAAACACTGAAGAGATGAACCATGGAAATTCAGCTGTGGAATAAGGAAGGAGAAGCAGAAAGGCAGCTAAAGAACATGGGTGCAGACAGGTAGGAAGTCCTGATAAGAACACATCGATGTATTGAGATTGTGTGGGTGAGAACTCTGGACCACTGGAGACTGGTCATACATGAGAATGAGTATGCATGTGAGGCTGTCCCAAAGGCTCTGAGGGCAGCAAAAAGAGTGTTCAGTACCTTCTTTTATTTATATATTGATAATAGTCAGCTCTCCAAAGGGAGATAACCATGTTTCACTTGTCTGTATTTGCCTAACAGTACAAAAAAGGAACTTTGAAGATTAGATGATGCTAGGCTGGAAAGAGTGCTGGAGAACCCAGGATGCCTGAGTACAGAAACCAAGGAGAGTGCCGTTCTTCCACTGACACAAAAGCCCCAGGGCCACTGATGCATCTGTTAATATCCCCCATCTCCACTGCAGCCACTCACTGACCACACACAGGCTTCCTCATAATCAGTGGTACCTGTTGGCATGTCAGAGTGTCAGAGATCCAGGGGCAAGAGTGGGAGCACGGCCATATCCATTAGCAGGGAAGGAATGAGGAGAGGGAAAAGCAAAGAAGTGCTTCCCCATGTCCACAATGTTTCATCTCTCTTAAGTGTTTTCTCTTGTGAGACTTTGTCTACCATTATAATGGCAAGAGTTAGTCTTACTGTCCATACTGTAAATATGAGGACACTTGGGAGCTTCCTCAGACACATCTGGGAGGAAAGTGCTACATCTAATCTCCCCTATTTTCTTTTCAACTTACCAACCATGCGCTATCTAGACAATTTTAGCCCAGCTTTGAGTACACAGTACAAGCAAGCTGTCACCTGAAAGGAAGCCACTTTTGTCACTGCCCTTTATAGAGGTTTTTTCCAGGAAATGAGAAAACACACTAGTATTTCATGTTATAAAGATTAGATAATCAAGCGAGCGCGCTGTGGCGTCCACCTCTAGAGGTCGGGTGCGGTCCCTTCTGTGCTGGTTCGAATCCTGCCGGGCTCCCTTGCGGAGTCTGATGGGGAAAAAAAATCAGATAATCAAAAGAAACTGGGGCAAAGACTTGAGTGAGGAAGTTAGTAAATAGAAAAATTAGCAAGTAGAAGTGTCAGAAGCCAGGGAATTCTGGCTAAACTTGGCAAAAGGATCTTTGCTAAAGACAGGCCACATGGCCGGACAGTACCTGGGAAATGAGGCAAAAGGAGGCGAAAGGAAAAACCAGACTAAATATGAGGACTGATCAATTCTTGCTAAACTAAACACGGTTCTTTACTAAAACTAGCTTTCACAGTCCTGGGGCAAAACTTGGGGAATTGGCTAAAACTCTGACAGAGCACGTTTGTCAGTACAAGAACTAAGCACTCTGACAAGCAGTTGGAGGAAGCCAGTAAGAGAAGCATGGCTTCAGAAAGAACACCAAGGGCTTACTCTTCTCCATCCCACCCCCATGTGTTCCATTGCCCGTGCTGTCATCGGTAAGATGATAGGAGAAGAACCAACTTCCAGTAACTAAGCAAATTCTGCTCAGGTTTGCAGCCCAGAGTGACACTGAAATTTCATAGTCCTGGGTTGTCGAAAGAGCAGGATGTAGCATCAGGTCCCCCTCTCCATGTGAATGCCCAGTGTGGGCAAGAAGGATTGGCTATGGAAGTTGGTCACCTCTCCTAATTGCTAGCAAGGCTCACCCCTTGACTATCAGCTGATGTTGGGAATTTGGAATGAGGCCTAAACAGGTCCTCAGGTAACTTAAAGCTGCTGTGGAGTAGGAGTCTGTTGGAAAACATTGCAGTCTTGACTAGCTAGCAGTTTCAGAAGAAACAACCATGTGGAAGTAAGGGAAGGCAGACAAATGTGCACTGTCTACTGGAGCCACACACTCGACCATCAGGAGCCATTTTGCCTGCTTCTGTGAATGCCTGCCTGTCAGACAGAGTCAAGTCAGGCCAGGACCTGCTGGCAGATTTCCTGGCCTGCTGACGCATGGAATGATAAGAGGGGATACACTTGAAGCTCAAGGCGAGGGGTTGAATGTGCTGTTAATCTTGGAGGAAGGAACAAGGAGGAATAGGGAGGCCTCCGGATGGGTACAGATATCGAATGTTCATCAACCGTTGTCTCTGCTGGCTTGTAACTTTGTTTCCCACGATACTGTAAAGTAATATAAGACCTAATAGAATTTAATTCAAGGCTGCTGCAGGACTGACTTGGACAGTCCTCCCGATTTCTAGCCTATGTCTCTGAGTCTTCTTTTCTGTCTTTTCTATAATCATCCTCACTCCCCCCTCAGAGGACTGCTCGACTTTGTACCAGCCAGACTAGTACAGTCTACCAAGCAGGACCCAGGGTTATGATCCTCCCACTCAGGGACACTGAACTAAATCCTTCTCAACACTTTCCAGGGCTTACATTTCCAGAGCACAGGACATAAAACTCCAGACAGGAGTAACTAAGACCACAAAGTGAGGATCTGAATGGAGAATGTTTCTCCAATATTTTAATCATCCATGCAGTAAGAATTTTGGTTTCTTTAAAAACCCAGTTATGTTATATGGGAGCATGTTTTTGTTTTAGTCCCATGTGTGGGCTATGGGGTACTTCAGACAGTCCACAGCAGTTAACTGTGATTTGTCTCATGCTGTGGCAGGGGTGTGAGTCTGCCAGCTGAAGATAGTTTATGTTCTAGAATTCTGGAGACTCTTCAGAGAATATAAAATGCCAGAGCCCTGAGAGAGGAGACAGCTGCTGGCCCCCTCCTTGCTGGCCCTGCTGATGCTACTTTTTCTGAATTGTTGGTTTGCTGTTTGCTGGATTTTCTGGTTGGAGATCCTGACAACAAAGATTGGACTTGCCCCAAGGAACTTGACACCCTTAATCAGCAGGAAGTAGTCTAAAGAGATGTACACCCTCTTTCTCTAACCTTCTCTCTCTAATCCCTACTTAGTGTTAGGGATTGGAAGGGTGGTAGCTATAAGAACCAATAAAGTAGCCAGAACGCGAGGTTATACACTCACTTTGCCCTCAGGACATAATATAAGTTTGAGGAAGCCTTCTGTGAGATCTTCCTATCTCTCCCACTCTTCTACCAGGCCATGGCCCAAGTATAAATGGGAGAATGAGTAAATGGCCTCATTTGTCAGGAAACTAATCCCAAATGGAAGCCAGGAGTGGTGATGGCAAGATTGTGGCTGGTTTTTGTTTATTTCATCAGTCAACATTTGTGAAACATCGGCTCCAGTCATGACTACAAGCAAGGAAACCTCACCCCATGTAGTACATGTACAGATGAAGCTCAACACTAAAGGTGTGCTGATGAACACAGACAGAAAGCATCCACCTCTTGGCTTGTCACAGGGAGGGGAAGCATGAGATGAATCTTGAAGGACTGAGTAGGCCCAAATGACAAGGAAGAGAAAGGATTGCAGGACTGCAAGTTGTGCAAAAGCACAGATGACAGAGAGAATGTACTATTTAGGGAGCTGCAAATAGCTGGCAAAAGCTAAAGCATGGATAGGAGAGGAGAGCCTGGGAGTCATGCAGGCTTTGTACATCATGTCCATATTTAGATCTGATCGCAAAGGAGCTGAGGAACCAAAGGTGGGATTTAAGCAAGAGATTACTGGCCTCCAATCTGCTTGTTGAATACAACTCCAAGGCTGTTTAGAACGTAGATGAGGTTTCCATTGCAATCAAGGGATTCAAGTAGCATATGATTTAAATAGCCAGGGTGAAGATGGAGATGGCTTCACCTATAATGCAGTAGTTAGTAGGAATAGAGAGAAATCTACCCACACCGAAGAACAGTTTAATCCATGAATAGTAGGTTTGAGATGAATAGATAAGTCCTTGGGGTGGCAGTGTTTGGGAGGACAATTTCTGGTTGAAGTGCATTCTCCAGTGAAAGAAGAAGTGAGCCATGGATAACAGAGCTCTTCTCCTTCTTACTCTTACATATACATTATATTCTCATCAATACTTAACACTTTAATATTTTTAACAAAAAAAATATTGTATATAATACCTTAAGAAGGGTAGTTTTATCACTACTAATCTTGATATCTGTTTTCTGGAATGTTATACCAAGCATCACTGGATATGAAAATTTGTTTTTAAGACTGGACCCTGTGTGACTATCTCACTGATGTCTATGAGATACTGGCAGATTGTCTAAACTTCTAATGTCAGTAAAGAAAGGAACCCAATTCAGAGCCTGGTGAATTTTAGGCTATATACCAATAATCTTAGAGTCTTGTCTTCACAGTAAGTATTAATATCTGTCCACCATCAGACTCCTTCATCCCACACTGCTCAGTCATACCAGCCACCCAGAGTCTAGTCTGGGACTTCACCCACAAATTCTGAGTGGCCTTGCTGACAACTTTCTCTTGTTCAAGATGGAAAACTCTCTTCCATCCTACAAGGAGGAAGTGACTGGAGACATGAAATTAACATCCTAGAGGGAAATGGACAAACCACCTCTTATGATGTAAGAACCAGAGAAATGAAAATAGGCAGATCAGACATGTTAGAAATAGTTTATCATAGATGCAAAGGCCCCACGTCCATAAAAACATTATTCCAAAGACAGAAACCCTGAAGAGATTTTTTTTTAACAGAGAAAGAGAAAACAAAAAAAAAAAAAAAAAAAAAAAAAAAAACAAGAAAATCCATAAACAAGGCTGCCAGTCACAGGTCAGGAAGTGAATCAGAATAAGGAAGGAGCTCAGAAAAGGGGAAGGCAGACAACCGACAACTAATTTGGAAAGTCCCAGTGTTGTCCCCAGAGACACACAAAGAAAGAAATTCACACAACATGTCACCCACTGAAGGGCAAAGAAGAAAGGTATGGAATGGAGTTCGCCCCAATGTTAAACACGCAATGTAGAAACACAGGAGCAGAATTCCCGAGATGTACATCTCTACCCAACAATCCTGTTTAGAATATGATTGGGTCTATGAGAAAATGGTCCAGAGATGGTTTCTGTGTAGACAGGAGGAGGGGGCAATAAGTGGTCAGAGCAATTAAAAGTGCAGTAGAGTAGTAGTAGATAATACGTAAAAATCATGATGGAGGCTGGGATGATGCAGAGGGATGTGACTGGTAGAGGTGCTGTGTAAGGGCCATTTTATTAAAAAAAAAAAAAAGATTATTTCTAGTTTGCATCCAAGAAAAATGGTAAAATACAATGGTATAAGACAGACTGTCGTCTAAGACAAGCAGACAATCCACCGAAGCCAGAGGGGTACCCTGCAGGTGTCAGTGTCCAAACAGGGAAGCAAACGGAGAAGATGTGAGGATGAAAACCTAGTTCAGATTGACTTCATCCATCTGGATCAAACTTGGGGAATCCGGTGACAGAAGGGTCATTGCTAGCATATTTAAAACACAATACAATTTGGGAAGAAGTTTTCTGGTTAATAGGATCTCCAGTGCACAAGAAAGCATAATTATATTGAAACTTGGTTTAGGGTACATGTCAATTTCTTCCAAGAAGATGGGTGGTAGAGATAGGCTACCCAGACTAGCTTAAGGGTTAAAGGTCTGGTCTGGTCTTGATCATGTAGATAGTGTACAAGTCATTTGGGCTGTTAACCCCATCTGGGCTTGACTGTAGGAGCTTGATATGGCCTGGCCCAACAGACAATGTAGATCACCAAGCTGTTAATAACCTCCAACTCTCAGCTTTCTGGACGGGAAAACAAGGTTTACATCCAATTCTTTGAAGGAACAGAACTGTGTGCTTAACATTTCTGGGTTCTCTGGAGATCTGGAGGCACAAGGACCTTCATGCTGTGCTCCCAACAGAAGCCCACTAAATTATGCATTAGTTATGGCTGCTCTTCTGAAGCAATAGCCAAGTCATTGCACCTGAAAGAAAAACACATCTGCCCTTCGAGACGACATTAACAAGTCCTGGAGAGATGGCTGCTCTTGCAGAGAACCCAAATTCATTTCCAGAGCTTAAATGGTGGCTCCTGACTGTCAGTAACTCCGTTCAAGGATCTGATGCCCTCTTCTAACCTACACAGGCACCAGGCATGTACACAGTACACATGTGTCCATGAAGGCAAAGCAGTAAAAATCACTACAAATAAATAAATAAATAAATAAATAAATAAATAAATAAATAAATCTTTTGTAACATATTTCCAGAACCCTCAGATAAGTAGTACCAGAGCCCCTTGGGTTAGCATTCTGTCTAAGCTCCACCCCACAGTTACCTGGCAATAGCCAGGTAAGCCTGACCCTCTATAAAAGGGGCTGCTTGCTCCTCCTCACTCTCTTGCCCTCTTGCTCTCTTTTGCTCCCTTGCTCCCCACCCATTTCTTTCTCTCCCCTTCCCCATTCCTTTCTCTCTCCTTCCCCCTACAAGTCTGCTTACAGCCAGATCTTACAGAGGCATTTTCTCAGTTGAGTCTCCCTCCTTTCTGATGACTGTAACTGTGCCATTGACATAAAACTAACCAGTACAACTGACCCCTTGTCAACTTGACACACAAACACACCACTTTTTTTTTTTAAGATTTCTTTATTTATATATTTTATATATATGGGTTTTTGTCTACATGTACAGCTGCGCACCAGAAAAGTGTATTGAATCCCACGGGAACACTGTTACAGACACTGTGAGCCACCATGTGGGTGCTGGGATTTGAACTCAGGACCTCTGGATAAGCAGCCGGTGCCCTAAACTGTTGAACTCAAGCCCCAACATGTCACTTTTTAATTAGAACCTTTCTTTTCACACGTATCTCCAAGATGTTGTGTTAATATTAATATCACAACACGAAACATAAACAACTCAAAGGTCCCACAGTCCTCACAAATTCTAATACATTAAAAGTTCACTCTCTTTAAAATAACCAATTTCTCTTAAAGTTTAAGTCTTTTAAAATTCAATCTCTCAGTTGTGGACTCCTGTAAAATCAAAAATAAATTAAATACTTTCTCATTTCAAGAGAGAAGAACCAGCTTAAAATCGAAATCAAAGCAAAACAAAACCAAACTCCAAAAGTGTAACTAGGGCATCTTCTGACGTCTGAGATCCACTCAAGATCTTCTGTGCTCCTCTAAGGGGCTTGAGTTACTTCTGCGGCTCAGCCCTCTGTAGCACAAACAGCTTGTCTTTTAAGAAATGGCTGGCTCCACTCCACTGCAGCTGCTGTTTTGATGGTCATCCCATGACACTTGGGTCAAAAAATGCTGGGGCCTTCTGCTGCAACTGGGCTGCACTTTTACCAGTAGTCTTTCCCGGACTCTCTTCATGGTGACAAGCCCCAACACTTCTGCATGACCCCTTCAATCCTTGGCCTTCAGCTGCTACCGAGGCTGTACCGTCAGTGCCAAGACTCAGCTGCTCTCCATGACTCCTCATACCTTTAAACCAGTACCACCTGGGTGACTCTTCCACATGACCAAATTTGGCTGCCAGTGGAGAATGAGGCAAGGTCTGGAGAAAGTAGTAAGGACAGTCATTGCTTAGCTCTGTTCTGAGTAAGAGAATAAGCAAACAGGAAGCCCCCAGTGTAGAATACATACATTGACCGGACCTGGAAGCTCATGCCTGTAATCTCAGTCCTTGGGAGACAAATGCAGAAGAATTGTCATGACTTTGAAGCCAGTCTGGGCTGCACAGTGTTCATATTTATTACAACAATAGAAAAGTAAGTAAGACAGGTACCAAGGCACTCTCAGCTTTGAAGAAATGCCTGCCTCCATCTTGGAGGCTTGAGATGCCAGAGCAGAGGAAATCTTACAAGCTAAAAAGTGCTGACTGTGTCAAGAGCTGAAGAGTTCCCCAAAAGCTGGAGTACCCATCACTATCCTGGCCTTGCCAACTTCCTCTTTTGCTTTGTTCATTTCCTTTGCCTACATCATCACCAGTATTGTAATCATTGTACCACACCCCCCAACATAAAAATTTCTATAGTGAGTTGTTTTTTCTACTCGTTGGGGATCAGAAGGGCCTGAGAGACAGGGTTTAATACACATATCGTGCAAATTTGATACACATATTTGCCTGCTCTATGTGACAAAGGGAAGAAGTTTGGAGTCTAAGCCACAGGGCTGGGATGAGGTATGACAGAACAATAGAGTACCAGAGGCATTGCCTCACAGTTCCAAAATTTCCCTCTAGAAGAAAAAGAGTCATCAACCATATCATTGCCCCAGACAAGCCTCCTCTCATCTCCTAATCTCTTATTCACGCTTAAATGGTCATTTGTCTTCATGCATGTGCCCCCCACCCAACATCCTACCAGACAACCACTCCTCTCACACATCAGACTCAAGGGTTTTTGGAGTGTTATAACTAGCAGAGGGTGAAGAAGATGCTGTGACTAGGCTGAGCTCAAGGCTTCTGACAAATCATTCAGAGAAAGGACTCAGAGCTGACGCTCAGGCCCCTAGTTAACCTTCTCTGTCCTCTGTTTTCACCATCCCCGGTTCAACTCACATCAGCAGACCAAAGGAGTCTCTAATAATCTTTGTCAGGATAGCCCACAAAATCATCAGACCCTCCTCACAGCCCTGCACAGACTCTGAGGAAGGTGTTAGTTCCTCCAGGCATAGTTTGTAATGTGGATCCTGTGAAGGCAGAACAGACAAATGAACCAGATGGCCCAGACAGGGCCTCTGGATTGTCTACAGGACCAGATAATAAATCTTATAAGATCTTAGTGCTAAGAACTGACCATTGCTCACCAAACTCAAGTGAAACTGAGACCCTGAACCATCTTCAGATTTCAAATCAAACATATAGTTGGTCAAAGATGGGATTCTTCTGTTTGCTGTCCTGAAATTGAGATACTGTGAGCCAAATTAGGCAAAAGAAGGCTGCCTAGTAAGTAAACCTTGTTTCATAGGAGAACCTTGTCTATTCTTGCTTCCAGTTCTCTCTGTATATTTCCCTTTAGTACTGCAGGATAAGCCCAGTAACCAAAACATACTAGGTACAAACTCATCTGAATGTACACATTGCCAAATTTCTATTCACCCATGCTAGGCCTTACTGCCTGCATTCATATGCCAGGCACTGTGCTAGACCTGACTCTAACAGAGTCCACAGACTCTCTGAGGGCTCAGAGAATGAGTTAGGTTTCCACTGAGGATTCTACTACACTGTAGATGTGCCCAAGAGATTGTATGCACCATTCATGTGACCTGGTTGTTCATTCCATCCAAGCAAGAAGAGCTCCCCTGGGTAGGTGCTCTGGGCCCTCTGAGTTAACAGTCTAGTGATGCTTGATATTGCCAAGAGATCTGATCTCCCCAGATCTTATAGAAACAAGAATTTGCCAAAATAATTTTTAGGCAAAGAATATCACTACATTTTTCAAGATGAACTGTGATCATGCCTCGTTCACCACCTTTGCATGGTGCAACTTAATTCAGACTCACTCTGCTGACCACCTAGCACTGATACGGTTTCAACATGAGACTGGCTATGGTATTGTAAGCACCCTGGCATTATCAGACTGCATAAGCGTGCTTCTAGGGTTCCCCTACCCTATGACAAGCCTACACAGATGCCTGTGTACTGTGTGTGCCCTGATCCATGCAAGGAAGTGCAAGTGTCTCTCCAGAAGCTCCTGCAAACACAATTAATGGAGAACTCCTGCAGGAGAGAACAGTAGCACCATCTAGTTACCAAATTCCAACTGGGAAGCTCCTTCAGCTTAAGCACAAGGAGGCAAGAGAGGTGATGCACTTCTGGGTGTGCATCTACGTGCCCTCTTTTGTTCCTCACATCCTGACTTAAAATGTTCAGCTAATCCAGGAAAACCCAATATTTTAATATTGACACCATCTGCACAATGGCCCAAGGGGAAATAATGCCTGTTTCCACCACGATGACACACTTGCAAATGTGTCATAGTCTGACACCCCTTGTACTTCCAGGGATTAGAAATTACTTCAGGGTAATAGCAGCCTCTTCCTCGAAGAATTCTCATCAAGCTTCTCCCCCTCCCCCACCTTCAGTTTGGTTGTGAAATCAGTTAACCCAAGGGAAAATTTCTCAGCCCTTCACTTCTGCTTTTTAGGACTATAAAACAAGGGAGGGAAAACTAGTGGACAACAAACCTCGTGGTGGTTCGAAGCATAACAGGCTGATCTGGGATCCTCACCGGCCAGGCTTCCTTGTGCAAGTAAGACTTACCTCTCAGGAAAAGGCTCTCTCTCTCTCTCTCTCTCTCTCTCTCTCTCTCTCTCTCTCTCTC
>JANHMN010000002.1:192608429-192618566 GCA_030674055.1 Rhabdomys pumilio | reverse complement strand
ATATAGATATAGATATAGATATAGATATAGATATAGATATAGATATAGATATAGATATAGATATAGATATAGATATGTTTGAGGGCTGGGGAGGATGGCATAACCAGTAAAGTGCTTTATAATATAAGCAGGAGAACCTGAATAAGATCTCCAACATCCATATAAAAACCCTGGCAGGGTGGTACATGTCTATAAACCCAACACTGAAGATGTGGGAACAGGAAGATCCCTGGGGCTTGACAGTCAGCCAGTCTACTGGGTATCCACATCTAGCAAGGGAGCCTGTCTCAAAAATTAAAGTGGAAAATAACTGAGGAAAACAACTGATTTTGATCTCTGGTCTCTACCCCTACATACATGCAAATACACACATACACACACACAGCACACACACATACATAGCACATACACACACAAAGGGATTTTCATTACACACGATTCATCCAAAAAATAAGATCAGCTGAAACTTTAAAGGGACTAAGTTTTGGTCCTAAGTCACTTTGTTCACAAACCCCTGTTTAACAAATGCTTGATCTCCTAGCACAGAGATGAAGACACTAAGAGTTAAGAATAAGCCTAGAGAGGAGAAAGATGAATAGAGAAATGGATGGGTGGATGGGTGGATGAATACACAGATAAATACAGAAATTAAGGCAACATGACCAAATAGAGACAAGATAAAGTATATAAGGAGTATCCAGGAAAAACCTACAAGGTCTGGCAGGAGAGGTGACAAACTAGGGAGGATGACATTTGAGTCAGATCTAAAGGAACAAGGGCAAGTTAGAAAAATGGGGGGGCGGGGAAAGGGCACATCAGGTCTAGGGACCCAAAGGAACAAAGGCATGGGGATATGAGAATGAATGATACACACACACACACACACACACACACACACACACACACAAACACATACACACACACACACAATCAAGAATAACCAGAAGCTAAGTCAAAACACAAAACAAATTCCAGGAAAGGAAAATTGTACTTTATCCCATATAAAGGGATAATTCTCTGAGCATACGAAGAGTTCCTTCCAAACGTTAGTAGAACATACTGAATATCCAACAAAGCGATAAACGTAAAGGGTTATTAACAGGGCAGGCTGGTCACAGACAGGGGAATGCCATCAGATACTGGGCAGAGCAAGGGTTACTCAACGTTACTCACAAGAAGAAAGTCAACTCAAAAGGACTTTGAGATACTAATGGGTTCCTGTGTGACGACGGACAAAAAAAATCACAGGTTTAACACGCCCTGTTAAAGTTGGCAAAACTGTAGGGAAAACCCATTGTTAAACATTATACGTGGAAGTATGACCTCTACGAAAGAAAATGTGATGACGCCTTTGTCCCAGAGATCTTACTTCTGAGGCTGTAGCCTCTCTCTCTCTCTCTCCCTCTCTCTCTCTCTCTCTCTCTCTCTCTCTCTCTCTCTCTCTCTCTCTGTGTGTGTGTGTGTGTGTGTGTGTGTGTGTGTGTGCGCGCGCGCATACACGCATGCACGTGCTCGTGCGCATGTGTAGCCTATACGAAAGATAGAGAATCTGCATCGTTCAGTTTACATGGATCACTTGCAAACATTAGAACTAATGCAGGATCAACAAAAGACTGGTTAAAGATTCTGAGATAAAACTGAAAAATGAGAAAAGACCTGGCTCTCCATATCAACGTGGAACTCTCTCCAAAACATCCAGAAAAAGCAAGATTCGAAATACAAACTTACCTAACAGAGGGCAGAGAAAAGGGCAAAGCCGCCTATTGTGCTCGTGTTTGATCTGAAATTTCTAGAGGAAACATAAGGAAGAGCCAGAAAATAAAACATGTAAACACACATAGGAATAAAGCTCCCCCTCCTGTATACTTTCTATATAGTTAAGCCTTTTTTAATCATGTGAATGTATCACCTTCTCAGACATAAAATAGCAATAACTAAAGCTTTTTTCCAAAACAAAAGAATTTAAATGACCAATTAGAAAAGCACAGACTGAACCATGAGAGCTTCTGAGCTCTCTTCCAACACCTGCTTTCTTTCCCTCTACTTCCCAAGCTAAGGCAGAGAGAGGAGGGCAGCTCTCACCTCTCCTAGCACCAGTGCAAAGCATGGGACCACTGCCAGGAGAGCCACCCAGATGGCACCTGTTTCATAACAGAGAGCTGCTATGAGTAACCCAGAAGTGGTCCCACAGCCTGAGGACCACCCCACCCCCCAATTCCTTGGTTCAGTAACACAGTCCTGTCCCTTCAGGTCCAGCAGTGACCTGTGATGGCATCTTTGCTTGTGAGGTAGCCAGACTCTAAATGCAGATAGATGTGGTTGACTGTTTAGAGACAAAATTGACAGTGCCTAGCTTTGTTAAATGGTTCAGAAGTCCACTCACTATTTGCTGTTGCCCTAAAGAAACAAGTTCAAAACCACTCATAGATGGCACTGTCTGTGGATGTTTAACAAAAGTGGCTGGAATCAAGATCCAGACAAGTCTCTGGTAGAAAAGAGCAGACCATACAAGGACGGAGCAAGGGCATTTACACACAAGCAAAGGCCCAGCATGTGTGCACCATCTACCCATGTGCTTCTAAGGCAGAGCTGAAAGGGCATTGACCCAGCTGAAAATGGTGGTTATTGGGGGTCAAGAAAGAGCAAAGAGAGGTTTCAGGGGGGAACCTTAATTTTATCATTTGAATCTGCCAGGGTGTATATATTTTGTGTAACACATACTTGTTTAATCCTCTTCATTAAAATGTGCGAATACCTTCCATTCCAATTCCTGGATCTGAGTCAATGACTAAACTGATCCTCCAAAAGATAATTCTATTCCTGATGTGGAGCCAAGTTCTCTCTCTGTCTCTGTACTAGGCGTCCTTGGCCTGGAAGAAAGAAATGACTTCCTTCTACATTAAATGGCTCAGATAATTTGAGAAGGAAAGAGTCAGAATGTTCCTTGAACTCTACTCAGTACACAAAATGTGGGCCAGTAGAAAGTCAATTTGTTTGTGACTTTTGTAGGTGACATATCACCCCACCACAGCTCCTACCAGCTTCCAAGGATAGCCCATGTACTGGAAAGTGAGGACCAGGTGCTTCTAACTTTGACCTGATGTCTGAGATCCTGTAACAAGCAATCCCTAGGGACAGGCAATGGGTGATTCTAAAGGACTGGGCTGCAGTAAGCAAGTACCTGACTAGGGAAGAAAAAGAATCCAGTGCTATCTGGGAGCATAGCAGGTCTGAGAGACAGGGAAGAGGATGGCTGCTAATGCCTAAGCCAGAGGTGGAAGGGAAGTCAACCTGTCTTCTACAGACCTCTCCTCACTTCGGGATTGGCCTAACGAGAACATCAGGGAATGAAGAAATGATAGGAACATACAGAAAAGCTGGGGTTGAGTGAGCCATGTACTCCTACAGAGATACCCCAGACTGTCCTGAAACTCAGAGAGTTTACTGTATACAGTTTAAGGGGGAGCCAGGCTAACTTCATTAGCAGGTCTCTGTAGGGGAGCATCCTCAGAACGTTGTCATCTGGGAGGGGAAAGCTGTGATTGACACTTTCTGAATACTGTCAGCATCCCTACTCAGATGAAGGAAAGCCTTGCCATTCCCACGGGACTGAGGCATTGGGGTCCTCAACTTGGCCATGATCATGCCAACAATACACATTCACTCAGGAATCCATCCGTTCCCCCTCATTGTTCCTTGCTCTTCATCAGCCCACCACATGCATGCTCCAGTACAACCTTGCTGAGCTACCAATAGACATGTGGTTCCGTAGCCTGTTGGCTAAGAGTAAGGGTGAGCTGGGTTGGAGTCTGGGGTAACGATACCCATGGTTGTGTAATATAGCTTCCTTCCACTTCTTCAGACTTATCTCACCCACATCCTGGTTCCCAAATTGGCAGTGAGGAAGCAAGCCAAGTGATAAGATTTTTCTTCTGAGGAAGTCGTAAAGCACTGCTTCACTCATCTAGATAAGCATAACTATTCCATTACATAATCTTGAAAAGTCAATTCCCTGCCAGAATGTAAGTCTCAAAAGCATGAAACACTGAAGATGCATCTGCTCCCTGGGAGTAGAGACAAGGAGTGTCATGGGGAAAGTGAGGAGTGTCCTGGGGTCCCTGGCTGTTCTCCTAGATCAGAGGTCTTACTGTGTCTGAGAACACTACATCTTCAGAGCTATCAAGGTAGGATCTGTCTGAACAAGTGGGGTCCTGTGGAGACTGAGGCAAGATCTGTGAGTGTTGAGCAGCCAGTTCCCTTCAGGTTCCAAGCTTCCTCACAAACGATAGCTTGCCCTTTTCCCTCATTCCCTCTGCCTTGCTAAAAACTGTTAGCTTGAATTCCTAAGCCCCCCAGGTCCATTCCCTTATTTGGCCACTTCCTCCTTCTGAGGATGACCACCAAGGTCCAGCTATCAAAGTATTGAAGTCTAGCAATCAAGAACTCCCTTGTGGCTATCCTAATTAACCTATTCAATCAAAATTAGCCAATCCTAACATAAGCGGGAGGGAAGTGCCCTTTGCCTTTATAAACTGCTATTTGCCTATGGGCTACAGCTGTCTTCTCCCTATCCAGAGGAAATACTTTTTCCCTATGGGGCAAATATCCCTTTCCCCCACCTCCTTTGTTCCTTTCTCCTTCTCCCTTGCACCCTCTTTTTGTCTTTTATTCCCTGCCCTCTCTTCCTCTGGAGCATATAAATTTCCTTTGTGCGGAGAACTTGGGTCTTAGGGTGTCTTGAACAAATACCAGTCCCTTAACAGTCTTTCTGGAGAAGATGTGTCACCAGGGGCGGGCTTTGAGATTTGAGCTGGCTCTCTGTTTTGTGCTTGCAGTTCAAGATGTGAGTCCTCAGCTTCCTGCTCCAGCTCCATCTTCCTCCTGCCATGCCTCCCCGTTGTGATGGTGATGGAGTCTTAACCCTCTTGAACTGAAGCCCAAATAAACTGTTTCTTCTAGAAATTGTCTTAGTGTTTTGCACACGTGAAAAGTAGTTTTTGACTGAATCTGTACTAAAAGTATACAGACTAATGATAAACCAACTTGCCTCCGTCTTAAGACTAGAAAGTCATCTTACAGTAAAGACCAGCTAGATTCATTCCTGTTTATAATTAAACCTGTTTCTCAAGGATTGGGCTATGCCCCACCTGTAACCTTCCCTACAAATGGTTCTGTATTGTCTGTTCCAGGAATGGCAACCATGTCTTTGTTTCAAAAGGTTGTTATGACCACCTGTTATCATGACCGCCTTGTTATGGCCAGCTGTTGTCATGGCGACCTTGCAACCATGTCTTTCTTTCAGGAGGTTATGACCAACTTGCTATGCTTATTTTATGTTCTGCTTCTATAACTCCCACTTCCTTGCCGGCCAAGTCCCCCATTTGGAAACCCTCACTCCTGAACCATAAAAACCCTTATCTCACCAATGACCAATGCTCATCCTTTAGGGAGAGACAGCCAATGTATATGAATAAAAAAAGCTTGCTTTAATTAATTTGGTCATGATTTGGGTTAGTGGTCTTTCTCCTCCCATTTGCGGGATTAACAATTAACCCTTCTTATCATTACCCCCAGAATACTGCAATAAAGGTATCTATATAAAACTTATGTTGTATTAAATATTACAACTAAAAAGTATTTAAGATTGTTGCTTCCTATTGCCAAACAAAAAATTACAAGAGGGAATTATCTACAAACAATGTACTTTTGTCTTTGAACTAATATTACTATTCATTGCCTTCCTTTATGAAGTTTATTATTGCTATATTATATACTATGTTAAAAGCATTGTACTGATTATACTATATTCTTTTTTCTTTTTCTTTCTTTTTTTTTTTTTTTTTGTTTTGGTTTTTTGAGACAGGGTTTCTCTGTGTATCCCTGGCTGTCCTGGAACTCACTCTGTAGACCAGGCTGGCCTAAAACTAAGAAATCTGCCTGCCTCTGCCTCCCAAGTGCTGGGATTAAAGGTGTGTGCCACCACCGCCCAGCGATTATACTATATTCTTTGTAACAACAAAATAATAATTTTATATCCATTTATATTTATGTAATTATAAAAATTTATTTTACTTTATATATTTTCATATTATGACTATATATAAATTATTTTAGTATATTGTCTATATTCTTTGTTCTATTCTTACGTAAGCTTAAAATTCTATTTTTAAAAGGTTCTCAAGATTGAAGTATTCATTTTTATTCTGTAAAAAGTCACTTTAGTGCCTGTAATATACTAACTGAAGTTTTAAAAGTCCTTGATTCTAATTCTCTGGTCTTTACAACAGTTTTGTAAGATAACCCAGGCAGATACAACCTTTGCCATTTACTCAGTTAAATAAACTATCACAAGTTCGTTTACTAGCTTGCAAGAAAAACAGCATTGATTGTTAAATTTGTACTTGACTTTATTTTCTTTAATCCCAACCAGTTTTCTTTCTTCTTATTTATTCTTCTCTCATACAGTAGATCCCAATGACAGTTTCCCCGCCTCCACTCTTCCTAGCCCCTCCCCTTACCTTCTCTCTCCCCCAGATCCATTGCTTTTGTTTCCCTTCAGAAAAGATCAGGCCTCCCAGGAACAGCAACTGAACATGGCATAACAGGTTACAATAAAACGAAGCACAAACCCTTGTATCAAGATTGTATGAGGCAACAGGGCAGGAATAAAAAGAGTCCCAAGAGCAGCGAAAGAGTCAGAGGCAACCCTTGTTCCCACTGTTAGGGGTCCCACAAGAACCTAGTTACACGACCACAACACACATGCAGAGGAGCTAGCACAGACCATGCAGGCTCCATGACTGCTGCTTCAGTGTCTGAGAGCCTTTGTGAGTCCTAAGGTTGATTCTGTAGGCTGAGTTCTCCAGATGTCCTTCGACCCCTCTGGCTCCTACAATCCTTCCTCCCCATCTTTTTGGGGGTTCCCTGAGCTCCACCTAGTGTTTGGCTGTGAGTCCCTGCATCTGCTCCCATCAGCCCATCAGTTGCAGGGTGAAGCCTCTTTGATATCGATTTGGCTAAGCACTTATCTACGAGTTTAGCAGAATATCATTAAGAATTGTCCATTGCCTTTTTTTTTTTTTTTTTTTTGCCAGTCGTGTTTGGTTCTAACAGCCATTTTTCTCCCCCACCCCCCAAAACAGCCATTTTTTTTTTTACCATTTTACTACACAATTGAATAAAAGAATAGTAATTTACAAGTGTTCATTTTATTAGCAGTATATATTAATAAGATAAAGCTGTTGAAGCTTTGTTTAATATAGATTGCAGAGGTAGCTCTCTGGGTAAAAGTAGGACACACAAGCCTGATGGCAGAGCTCGATCCCCGAGCACGTGTTAAATAAACAAACCTGTAGTGCTGAATAGCTGGAATCCCAGCTCCTCCAAGCCAAAGCAGGAAGTATGGGTGTGCAGCGCAGCAGCAAAACAAGAAGGAAGACTCTGCTGCAGGGATGAATTCTAAGGGGAGACCTGAATCCTGAGAAGCAGTCCTCTGACCACCACACACATGGTACACACTCACCGACAGACACACACACACACACAAATTAGCCCTGCCACCATGGAAGTCAGTTAGTCCAAAGTGATGAAAATAAAAGTACCTTATGGTTCATTCATTGACTTGTTTATTATTTATTTTGGGATATCTATCCAAAGGATTCTAACAGCACCACAGAAATGCCAAAATATCTGTATTTATTGCAATACTATTCAAAGTAGGTAAGTTATGGAATCAGCCTGAGTGTCTGTAAAACAAACAAGTAAATAAAGAAAATGTAATATACAGTTTTATTGAACCATAAGAAGGAATGAGATTATGTCATTTGTTGGAAAATGGATCCACCTGCAGATCAACGTCTTCAAAATAAGCCAGCCTCAGAAAGGCAGATACTGCAGGTTTTCTCTCACTTTTGGATCCTAGATTTTTAAATACATAAACAATTTATATATATATATATATACATATGCATATATATATACATATACATATATATATATACACACACACATATATATACATATATATTATAATATATACTAATACATCATTTGTTCCATATATTACATTATATTTCATATTATATGCATATCATATTGCATATGACATATTACACATATATATTACATACTTTATATAATATATGTAATACATGTTATATATATTATGACATGTACATAACATGTATTACATATATAAGGTATATATAAATATTATATTATATTATATAATAATATGTTGTATATTTTATTATTGTAATATAGTATACATAATTAATATAATATATGTATATTATATATTATACTATATAAAATCTAATTCTAATTTTATTTAGTTATATAATAATCTTATAATATAGTTATATATTATTAATTGAATAAGTAATATTTAATTAAGTAATTAGATGTTTATTATATGTTCTATGTATAATAAACAATAAATATATAATATATTATAACATGTATATAACATATATTGCATGTATTATATGGAAATATAAATATAGAACTAGAGCGAGAGCAAGTGAGAGAGAGCAAGAGAGAGACAGAGTATGAGAGACAGACAGAGAGAGAGAGAGAGAGAGAGAGAGAGAGAGAGAGAGAGAGAGAATTCCTGAAAAGAAGACAAGCTGTGAAGCTGTGTCTGGCTGTAAACTGCGATGCAGAGCAGATGGACAATTCAAACTCTCCGAACTGTGGAGAATGTGAAGTTTTGTAGGTTCAGAGAGGCTAATTGCCTTGGGCTAGCTTTAGCTGTCTGAAGAAGTTATTTTCTAATAACTTTTAATAATAGCCCATTTTTGAAGAAACTTCATTTTGTGAGAGACCAGGGACTAGACTCTAATTCCAGGAAGAAAACCACAAAGTCCTCATGAGCAAGCATCCTATGGTAACTCCTCCCCCGACCTTAACAGCATCCCGTCAGGCTACAATAGCAGGGTCAGATTTTGCCCCCATGTTTGGTTCCTGCAGATTAAGACATAAATGCAGTTTTTTACGATAGTAACTTGCTGGTCCATATGGAAATTCCCCAAGCTTGATGTAACTACAATAAATATCCTGCACTTTGACTGGGGGCTTTCACTTCTGACAAGCTGCAACAGCGACTGTGAGAGTCCTCCTTGCTCACGAGCTCATAAAAAAAAAAAAAAACCTTGTGTTTTTGCATCAGAATTGGCTCCTTGGTGGTCTTTGGGGTCCCTGTGACTTGGGCATAACAATTCTGTATCTGAGCTAACATTGCACGATAATAAATCAAAACTTCTTAGAAGCTATTAATTTAGTAGCATACTAGCTTCCACCAATCCAAGAGCTAAGAAAGTCATCTGTTGGCATCTTGGGCCTATAAAATAGACACCCCCATCTTGTGGTGCCCACCTCTCTGCTGTACCCACTGTTAGGTCTCAAACCCGAGACAAATGACTGAGGTGTCTATTGAACATATCAAACACCCACCAGGTGTTTGTCTCCCTGCATCCCTCAGTCTATACCAGTTACAGGGCCCTCCTGGCGGGCATACCCTGCCCCCAGCCCTAAACTGTATAGCCCAGGAGTTTGACCGCCCTTTCCCCAAAGGCTCTTTCCTATATAATTCAGCCATTTTGGTTACTCATCTTTTTTTTTTTTAACCTTTTGCCATCTTGACTGCTGCACCTGGTTCCCCTCTCTCCCCTCCCACTTCCCTTCCTGCCTCTCCTCACCTGGTTCAGGGTCATGTCCACTCTGGACTCTCAAATTCCTCTACTTCTGGCTCTGCTCTCCCTCTTACCTACAATAAATTTTCTCCTCCTCCATGCCTAGGAGCAGTCATGTCCTTCCTCTTATAGTTCTTTTTTTTTTTTTTCATTCACCCAACAACGTACTTTAAACTTGCCTTAATTTATGACTTTCTTTGTTTTGTAAGACTACAAAAGCTTCATGGAACTGCTTCCATATCGGAACATGGAATTTGGACTGATTTAAATCTGTGTTCCTGGGCCACGGTCACTCAAAATAGCTCCAGAAGAAACAACCTCTTACGTTCTTCAAATGAGAGCTACGATTTTTACATCAAATATGTAAAATATTGTATATGCAAAATTTATGTTAAAAATGTGTGTGTGTGTGTGTGTGTGTGTGTGTGTGTGTGTGTGTGTGTGT
>JANHMN010000002.1:192570258-192608029 GCA_030674055.1 Rhabdomys pumilio | reverse complement strand
CACCACCACCACCTCTACCACCACCATCACCACCACCATCACCACCTCCACCACCACCACCATCACCACCACCACCACCACCACCACCATCACCATCTCCACCACCACCACCATCACCATCACTATCATCACCACCATCACCACCACCACCACCATCACCACCATTCAGTGATTTACTAAACAACCTATACAGGACTTGCATCAGTGATGTTAGAAGAAAAGGAGGCCGTCATGGCTCATAAAGTGTCTTAGGCCTTTTCTGGCCTTTGGATGCTTAGATAGTGCTTTTGTTCTAAATCCCAGGAGTTCTGATAGCCTAGGGCAATGCAACTTCCTATGCCAGGATAAGCAAGAAGCTGGCAATTCTGCTTCTTTGGTACTTGAAGAGCAAGCTCACCACAGGGAATGAAGATCATTACCATGATTTACCCTAAGGGTGTGTTTGCTGACTTGGAAGACAACCAAGAGTGATTACAGTGGATGTCAGGGCTGTGACTGCAGCCGTGCCAACTAATGGAAAAGACGGCCAGAGTGGAAGCCTGGCCCACCTTTCCTCTGACTTCATTTCCCCTCTGTCATAATGTGGGGGTGGATCAATGTCTGGTCATCAGCTCTAGCCTTCTGTGGTTTAGTTTCTTCCCAATGATAGAAAAATAAGCAAGCACAAGAACATGACAGAGAATCACTGGGCTGTTGCAAATGGGTGGTAGCATTTGCATAAAAGTACCTATCACGCAAAGAACTGGGGAAACAGCATACCAAGAAGAGGAACCTCAAGTGTAAAGACGGGATGTGGGTTTGGCACCAGCAGAACACAGAAAATCCAAGGGGTCTTGCTAGAACTCAGGCCTGCACCACTAAGACAGACCCAATTGTCTGAGTCAGGCTATGCTTCCCTCAGCTCTGTGACAGAGAATTAAGAAATAGTCTGCGCTGTAATTTGACAGCTCTCGATATATGGTATCCTGCTCCTCCGCAGTCTTTGTCATATACACTATATTGAAGTAAATCACATAATGTAAAACTATCCCTAAAAAATTATATGAAGTCATATCTTTTCATTGTTAGGGGAATCTGGCCAGAGAGACTCTTGGGGGCTGGGGGAGAAGTGTTGCAGTGGTCGGGGACTGTTTTAATGGTGACTCTTTATAGAGATATTAATTCTGCAATTCACCAGAGAAACCAACTCCACCACTTTGGGTAAAATTTAAAGCAAAAATTTATTAAGTATTAAATTTGACCAAGAGATGGACTTTGGTCAGGAACATTCATGCAGAATTTCCCCCCTGGAATGGCCTCGAGCCACTTGTTTCAGGGCCTTATAAGGACAAACTAATAGACCACTGTACTTTCCCATGAGGCTTTATTATTTCCCAAGACTACAATTCCCAGTACTCCAGAAAACGTACTGGTTCCTGAGAGTTACAGAGGCTCCTCTGGCCCATTCTTCTATTCCTCTGATTGTGGAGCTTCTCTCTCTCTGTCTCTCTGTCTCTCTCTCTGTCTCTCTCTCTGTCTCTCTCTCTCTCTCTCTCTCTCTCTCTCTCTCTCTCTCTCTCTCTGTCTCTCTCTCTCCCTCCCTCTCTCCCTCCCTCCCTCCTTCTCTTTCTGTCTCTCCTCCTCCCTCTCCACGTCTCTCTCTGTCTGTCTTTGTCTCTCTGTGTCTGTGTCTGTCTCTGTCTCTGTCTCTCTCCATTTCAGGCTTTAAGGGGAAGTCTTTCCTTCCCTTTGTCTCTCTCCATTTCAGGCTTTAAGGGGAAGTCTTTCCTTCCCTTTGAGACCGTCATGTTTAGATTTACAAGAACTGTATTGTTTCTGTCTAATGTTCTCCTTCCCACCTAAAGGGTTTATCTCTAGGAGCCACTATGTTCCTTTCCTTTTCCTTTTTCTTTCTTTCTTTCTTTCATTCACTGATAGTCCTAAAACAAAAGCAAGGAAGAATTTGAGGACAAAACTACCTAATTGGAATGGGCTAAGAAGGGAATGAAAGGCACGTACAGAGCCAACAAAAGAAGCCTCTGGAACCAGAGTGTGGTGGCAAGGCTTAAGCTGGAAAATGGGAGTTCAGGACTAGCCTGAGCCACACAGCAAGACTCTCTTTCAAAAGAGAGATGCCTTTGAGTGATTTTTTTTGTAAGATGAAAACACATTCAGAGAGGGATGGAAAGTCAGGCAAGGGCAGACAGTAGCTGAAAACATTGTGGTATCCACTAAGGGTTTTTCATATTTAAAATGGATTTGTTGTGGCCCATTAGTAAATGAAGATGAATCACTTAATTAGGAGGGAGAAGTCAGGAATGTGAGGGAGAAAAGGCCAATTTCAGAAGAGTCTTGCAGGGGAGACGATGAAGAGAGCAGAGCAGTTCATGGGTACAGATGCATATCGGATGGTACTCACCGGAACAGAAGTGCCTGGCAGCTCCATCCTGTCTGTTCTGAATGAGACAGCCCTCAGCATGCTGACTGGCAAGGGCATCACAGTCACTATGCTGTTTTCTTCAGTGCCTCTCCCCCATTATAGCCATGCTGAAATCTGTGTTAGAACCTTTCTTAATGAACTGCAACCTTGTTTCACATGGACTTATCCTGACATCCTTTGCAACAGAGTCAAGAACCCCAACTTCAAGTCAGCTGTGGTGATGCGATCTTGTCGAGTTAGCACTGAGAAAGCTAAAGCAGGATTGCTATGAGATCAAGGCCATCCTCGACTACACAGAGAGACTCCAAGAGACAGGAGATATATGGGGGTGCTCTCAAGTATGTTAGAAAGCAGAATTAAATATTCAGGAGTGGGTCAAGACAGCAAGCAGTGACATAATTGAGTGTTGATTTTTGAAAAGAAAGGGTTTTTCCTCTTTGCTATACATAAGAAAATGACTTTATAAATATAAGATTTATAAGTCAGATCTAAAATGCTAAGAAAATATAGCTTCCATCTATAACTACAATACATTTAATGATATGCATTGAGTTTCAAGTAACTGCAAATGCCTTGAACTTCAAAAGGAAGTTTGGAAAATGAGCCAGACACCGGAGGAAGCCAGCGCTCCCTTGCTAGTTCTAGTCAGAAGGCAGTGTTCCGTGTCATCACAAAGCTCTGCCAGCCCTCTCCATTCAACACGCAGGCTGTCTGGTCCCCCAGGTCCCTTATCATCCCTGCTGTGCAGTTCAGCATTAGATCTGAGACACTCTGGAAAATTCCACCCACTCACCAGTAATATAATACAAGCACACACACACACACACACACACACACACACACATACTCCAGCAATTTAATAATGTCATTTTTATAATAATTCAGACTTTCTTGCTTCCAAGAACCATATGGGGTATGTATATAATCTCAAGCATTATTCTCTACCCTGTGCACACATCTCTACCCCTGTCTTTTTCTTCCAAACGTATAAATATACAGACCCAAGTCTCTAGACCTTTGGTTCTTTTCTGAGACTTGACATCATAGAAAATAAAGCAAAGAAACTTCAGCACTGTATTAAGAAAAAGCATGATGGCACATGACTGTAATCCCAGCACTCAGGAGGCTTAGGCAGGAGAATTGCCTCAAGTTCAAGGCCAGTCTAGTGAAATCTACATCAGCTTAGGCTATGAACTGACACTCGATCTTAAAGAAAAAATTATATATCCACATCACACACATTATATAAATTATGGATCAGAATTTAGAAAAAGAGTAAACGAATCTAAGCAGCCTATTTCTAGAGCATCTAATGGTCTGGGTCAGAGGCCCACAATCTCCTTTGTTTGTAAAGGTAAGATAGTAACTTTTCAGGCCTGAAGCCTGTCAGTTCTCTGTCAGTCTCTTGACAGTACCTTGGAGCACCGGGACAGCTGTAGAGGACATACAACAAATATGCATGCTCACAGGAGGCCAGATGAACCCATGATCCTTTGCAAACACCTCTAGAGGACAGTGCTTATGTGGTTACTGGCTACTGATTCAGATCCAGACTCCACAGTCTGATGTCACCTTGCAAAGAGACTGATGAGTGGTGGGGGACTTTTGTCCAGTGTAGCCAATTATTCCAGTCCAGTAAAAAAGTAAAGCTAACTCTCATGTGGCTGCCCCATTTCTCTGGCTGGTTGATTGCTTGCTGTGAGTTTTAGTTTTTGAGACAGGTTCTTAAGTATCCCAGGCTGGCCTTGAACTCCTGATCCTCCTGTCTCTAGTTCCCTAGTTCTAGGACTACGGGCATGTGTCCCCTCACCCTGATGTCCTGTTTTGTATCTAATCTTACAACTTTCTTCCAGCCTTTTTTTATTCTGCTGGTGCCATGCCTAAGCCAGTACCTCCTGCGAAAGCATAAATTCCTTTAATCAGCTGTACCATATGCTGGTTCTGCCAATAATGAGTTGAATATATCTTTGACACAGTCTCCTTTATGTTAATAAGAAAGTTATAGTCCTTAAGCGGTAAACATTCTACTTTGACAATTTCAGTATCATTTTTTTTTCTTCTTTCCTTTTGGAACTAAAATAACTTGGATTACCTTAGACCAGATTATACAACTTGTTCCCGGAACCCAGAGACTCTGTACCCCTTCTTCCAGCTGCACCTCCTCCCACACGCCAGCGTTGCTGGAGCTAAAACTGGACAGAGATAACAAGGACAAGATAACAAGGAAGAAAAGGAAGTTCAGGAGGCAGGACCTGCTGGGGCAGTGCCCCATCTTACCTGGCTTGACTCTGACCTCACCCAAGGAGGTCTGGAAAGGCAAGGAAAGAACCACACCCCCTCCTCCAGCAAAGTCTGAGTCATGCTGAACACAGTAAATCACCGAATAGAAGGATTTAATATAGCAATAGACACTGAAATATTCAAAATGCTTCTGCTTTGACCCAAATTCTACTTACAGGAAATAGATTTAAATTTTAGTAGCTAACAATCAATGAGGTACAATGACTTTTATATATTTTATCAGTGTTTATTGGATTGTTATTCAAAATAGTAAAGAGAAAAGAGATAAAGCAGGAACCAATTAATTGATATTTAGTATCTCATATGCAGCTGTTAAAAATGCTTTGAAGGAGAATATCTCATGTCATAAGTAAATATTCTTTTTAGAATGTTTGATAATAGTAAAAACACAGTTTATACACATAATTTTATTCCAATATTGATGACTGTCTATATCATATATAATGCATATATGCAATTCTATATATTTGCATGTGAAATATCCTTATGTTTATATGTGAAACTACATGTAGATGTAAATAATAGCATATATGATGTGCATAAATATATATACAGGGATATTCTGATAGCCTTCCCTATATGTTTTCAATCAGTGTGAGTCAAATTTGTGTAAGAAAAAAAATTTCCTCTTTATTGAACAAATGTAGGCTTTTCTTTCTTATTATTATTGCCTAACGGTCCACCATAACAGCTCCTCGAATAGCACTTACATTGAAGTATGTGGGGAGCCAACAGTAGGCGGCTATCATCCTTGCAGCCATCTTGAGCCATATACTCTGATAAGAGACTTGATTACAATAGCCTACAACAGCTTGAGCACACTCTGATAACATCTTGTTTTAGATACCCAGGATCTTCCCTTGGGTGTGATTTAGAGCCGAGACTTAAGGGCGTGACTTAGAGATCAGATTTAGAGATAAGACCTAAGGGCTTGACTTAGAAGTGAGACATATAAATGGCAAGAGGCAGACAGAAGAGTTCAGTACAACTTGGAGTTAGTTATTAGGCATTAGGTAGAAGACACTTGGACTAG
This sequence comes from Rhabdomys pumilio, assembly GCA_030674055.1. Classification (NCBI taxonomy): domain Eukaryota; kingdom Metazoa; phylum Chordata; class Mammalia; order Rodentia; family Muridae; genus Rhabdomys; species Rhabdomys pumilio. Next base: position 192,602,276 of record JANHMN010000002.1, on the reverse strand, counting down.
AGAACTCAGAAGAAACAGAATTAGGCATTAGACATTAGGCACTTGGCACTTGGAAGAAGAACTTGGAATTAGACATTAGGCACCTAGCACTTGGAAGAAGAAACTTGGAACTTGGAGGCACTAGGGACTAGGAACTAGGGACTAGAAACTCAAGACTTGGGACTTGGACTAGGAAGAGAGACTGAAGAATAAATGGGATTGAATCACACTCTGTCTTGTCTCCATTCCTCGAGTCCGTCCTCACTCTCTCTCTCTTGCTGAACCCTGACCCGTGGACCAGAGCTGCTTGGGGCAGTGCGGGCTCTAACAATTTAGCCCCCAAGGCTTTTGGCAGTGCGGGTTCCAACATTGACAGAGCAGTCCTTGACCTTTTGGCCCCCAAGTGTAGGGCAGCTCGGGCAGCAACATTTTTGGTGCCCAAAGTGGGGCAGCTCGGTTTGCAACAGAAGTAGGCACTACATCATTCAGAATTGTCTTAAAGTCAATTGAGCATCCTTGGAATTACTCCAGTTGTGGTGAGACAGCCACTAGGCAAGAATTGCCTCTCTCCATCTACAGACAAATTACTGTCCAGAAAAGGACACACTTGCAGAATAGTCGACTGATTATATCTGCCTAGACAGAGTAATGAGCCCTTAATAATTCTGCATCACTAAGGTCTGTCAGATGAGTTTGGGCCAGAAGGCTGAAGATTTGATGCTCCAACATTCGGTAGTATAGGGGCTGTCCAGGTGTTCCGCGGTCTCTATAAATTGGCTAAGTTTTAGAAGCTATGCTTAGTGCTTCCCATAACTTCAGTTAACTCAGTCATTCTGGATTTCTGATGGCATTGAAGACCTATAGACTCATAGCCAATCCAGGCTATTTACCTTGAGAGAAAAGATCTGAGTGGATGGTTTTCAGCTGACATTCATTCTAAAGCCAAGAAAAAGCCAGGTTCAAAACTAAGTGTTCTAGTCAAGAGAGACGACAGAGGTTCTGGTTAGTCAACAAAAGGATGGACTGGGTATTAAGACTATCTTGTACCTCACTGGTACAAATAGGAATAATTATGCTCTAATTGTATTTTGAGAGAAAAGTTTTATTTTAACAGGAAGGGTAATATGTAGGAGGAGCTAAAGGGGAAGGAGCACCGAGAGGAAAAGATGGAGTAAGGAGAGGAGAAGATGAAGTAGATGAGAAGCTAGGTAATGAGAGAGACAAAGAGAGAGAAAGAGAGAGGGGGCATGGAGGCAGAAGTTCACATGTCTCCACCAGTCAAAGATAGTTTACATATCTAGGTTGGGTATTGGATTACACTTCTGATTGAGCATTACCATACTTATAAAGCCTTTGATTAACATTTTAAAAAAATTGTATAAAAGCAAAATGGAAAAGAGGGCACGGGATAGGGGTTTTCTAGGGAGGGGAAAGGGGGAAAGGGGATGGCATCTGAAATGTAAATAAAATATCCAATAAAAAAAGGGGGGGAAGAATTGTCTTAAAGTCGGTGGGAGGATGTCCTGGGCTCCAGGCAAACACTGTACCATTTCATATAGGGGACTTAGCATCCTCATCTCTAGAGAGAGCAGAAAGAGATTACACAAATCAGAGGGAGGGCTGGGACCTGAAAATAGGGCAGCTCTTTGGGATTTTCCAACAACACAGCCACAGAGGGTTCCTTGGCACTGGTGCTACCCAGTGGGGAGCTGCCATAGGCCCTGGGAGCCCAGGAAAGCCATGTGCAGAAGAAATGGGGTGAAAACATGTATGATCTCGCCCTGAGATCATGACTCAAGAAACTCTCGAGTCAGGGCAGATTCCCTGGAGTAAGGCAGAGAGACTTTAGCAAGTCTGGAGAGGAACGCACATCCCAGAGGTGCTCATTGCTCAGGCAAGGGAGGCCATGTTAAGCATCATGAGAAGTGTGAAGATTCAGCCTCTCGGCTACAAAAAGAAAGAAACTCTGGTTTGAGGAAAGGAGAGAGCAAGAGGAAGTTTCAGGAGTTTTCATAGAAAAGGTAAGAGCATAAATTAGGACCTAAAAATGATAAGAGTTTCTATCACCAGGCATGTAGAGATTGGTAAGCACATACCAGGGGAAGGGGGTTCAGTAAGCACATATCAGGGGAAGGGGGCTTGGGCAGAGACAATGCCAGCTGTGCCAGGCTGGGAGAGATATGGCAGGTGATGGGAAATCTCAATGCCACATTTGGGAGACAAAGCTGTGGGTCACCTAGCTCCTCCTGTGACAGGACTTCATAACAACAGATGTACCATTCCCTTCCTTTTGAGAAGAAAATAAAAACAGAGGCAGAGAAAAGACCAGTGGTTTGTTATAATCAAAACAAAGACAAAACTTAATCCTCAAAACACCAACTCCAGGGCTGGGGAGACGGCTCGTTGGTTAAGTGCCTACTGTGCCAGCAGGAGGACCTGATTTTAGATTCTCAGGAACTACATAAAAGCCCAGTGTGGTCATGCAAGTAAGTCTTTCCCTAAAGCAGAAGTTGGAGAGACAGAAAAGTGAATCCTCAGAGCTCACTGATCAGCTGATCTAGCCACACAGGAAGTTATGGGTTCGGCGAGAGACTGGGTCTTAAAAGATGAGGAAGAAAGTAATAATGAAAACACCCAACATCAAACTCTGGCATCCACATGCACACACATGTGCATGCATACACATTGGATTGGATGTGTGTGTATATATGTTTGTGTGATATATGTGTGTGTGTGTGTGTGTGTGTGTGTGTGTGTATACACACACATATATATATAAACATATATATATATATATTACACATGCATATACCACATGCACACATGCACACTCACATATACACTAACTTAGCTTCTGTCTATGACTACTAGACTACTATGACGAGCTTTAGCTACTGTAGGCTAGCTCACAGGTGAGATCCACCAGTATTAATGCTTCCATTTTCACTCTCCAAAAAACTATCTAAACTTAGTTGTGGGGTTCAAAACTAAGTTCATTAATGGTCCGCTTCACTGGGAATCCCAACCTTTACTCAGATTTTCCCAATGACCCATGGCTGCTCTTAACTTCTTGTACTTTTCCCACCTGCAAAACTGACAGGTTTAAGGAGACTTCCAAGTATATTTAAAAAGAAGGAAAAAAAGAGCAAATGAAAAAAGTAAGAGAGGGGAATAGAGGGAGGGAAGGAGGAATAGAGGGAGGGAAGGAGGAATAGAGGGAGGGAGAGAGGATGGGGCACCAGGCTGCCCTGTTTGGCATCTAACTTGTGAAGGCATGGGCTCTGGCCACTCTGCCTCTGTCTGTCCATCTTATCTGGTTCTCCCGCCCTTCCCTGGAGGAAGCCAGTACTATCCTCCATTCCTCTCCTTACAACATGCTTTTGTCTCCTTGGTTATTTAAGTGGCAAGAAATGTCCCAGATCACAGACCAAATGTGGCCTAGAAGCAACAAAAGCACTATACTGTACTTTTCGAATAAGTCATGTGTTTCCCTCAGAACAATTTATAGAATGCGTTTGACTTTTCAGTCCAACATCTGGGCTTGTTGTCTAGGAGAAAATCATAAGTAATGCCCCATGAATATGTAGTGACATCTTTGGATGAAGAAATTGAGACCCAGGGAGAACTTATAATATAATGCCTACCTCCTGGCTAGCTATCTCCTTTTACCCCCAGGAATATGGTGACCCTCTGTGCCCTGAACTTTACCCTCCTTTCCTTAGGAGACTGATTCCTCTAGCACCAGGATGACTCACCTCTATACATCTCTTGAGTACGATAACTATGTTTTAAAACTGGGTGTGGAAATAATATACTAGTTACCCTGTCCCCTAAAACACCAGGAAAAATCCAGGCTGATTGAGGGGCTTCCATTCCACAAAGAGTCTTAGCCTTCAACCTCATATTGGGACTATTCACATGGACTAATAGTAGATTAGTAGTAACATCGGGAATAAACATACAAGTCCCCTGGTCTCATGAACAGATGACATTATTCACAAACTGACCTCTATCTAGTGACTGACCACCCCCACGAAGTAAGCAGTAGGTCTTCCCTGTACCACTTACACTCCTCATGCACTCCTTAGGAGCTGCAGTATGTCACTATGAGTCTTAGGGATGTCTGCACACTTGTGGTCACCTCTGTTTGTCTTGTCAATGGTACACAGCAGACCCACTCACTCCCTTTTCCCACAGATAGTTCCAAGGGCATCTCAAGAGAAACAGGCTTATGGGTATACAATGATGGGCGGAGACCTGTGGCTGAACTCTTTCACCCACAGCTATTTTTTCCCCCTATCCATTGAAATCATTAGATACTGAGTTGGCAAACGTGCGTGGAAATTCTGGTTTCTGCTGCTGTTATTACAAACAGCTACTGAGTAATCGCTCTGGATTCACTTTGTGCCCACAAAACTCGGCCTCTACTTCCTTGGGAATTCCCCGGCATAGAGAGTTCTCAGTGCCTTGGCACTTTGCTATTTTTAAGGCTGGAAGTGGAATGTTGGTAGAACTTCCTCTGCAAAAGGAAATAGTGACCTCCAAACATTCATCGAAAGAGACAGTAGACACTATTTTAAGGTTCCTTTCAGTTGATGCCATCCAGCAGAGCTAAAAGCTTCCTGCCTTTGGTGTAACCTCAGCAGAGGCTCCGAGAGAAGGCTGGACAGTGGCTCTGGGACTCACTGGAATACAGCAGTGTCCAAGCTGTCCTTCTACCTATTCCAAATTTTCAGGGCTCTTTGTCCTCTATTTTCAGAGATCAGGAATGAAACGGCTCAGTGAGGAAAAGACGGCAGTCTCTACCTGAGCCTGGTTCCCAAACAACCCAGCATGTCTCTCCATGGCCTGCTTCACTGGCCACTGAAACTCCACTGCACCTTTTCCTATGAGGAAAGAAATTCTTTGTGCCCAGCCACTAAAAAGTTCTCTTTGGACTTTAGGCTTCCCTGTAGCCGAGCCCCTCCAGACTCTGGAATCTCCATGCTGAGCAGTTTATCTCTGCCTCCCTTCCACTTCTCCTCCCCTCTCCCCTGCCAGGAAGGCCTGTCTAATAGGCACCAGAAATATCACGACTGGCCTTCATCCTTAATTGAGTTGCCCAGGATCTTTTATCTTTACAGAGTTTTGCCTTCATCCTTGAGCTGGCATGGTCCCTTCTTAAGACATTTCCATGGCAGCTGCAACAGTAAGAGGAAAAGAGAGGGAGGGAGGGACTGTGGGAAGGGAGAGGGCGGGAAGGAGACGGGAGGAAGGAAGTGGAGAATGGGTTGGGGCGCTACTTGTTAATCATAACCAAGTGAAGATAAGGCATAACCTGCTCTTTTTCCTCCCGGAATTGTACTTTCAGACCTAAAGGAACTTTAATCTTTTCCAGAACCTTCTGTTAAACACACTTCCAAATTTCAGAATAATGGTTTAAATACACATTCTTACAGCTAGCTAATGTTGTTTCTTTTCCCAAACCCCATTAAAAGAACATTAAAAGGTTTCATTGTGCTTCACATTGCTTTCTTTTTAAAATATAAAACCACAAGGATGCTGGGAACAGAGAAGAAAACTGCAAAAACAAGGAGCACAGAGTGGGAACGTGGAACATGGATTCTTTAGATCTGACAGGCACTTCTTCGTTTCATTGACTTTACACTAACAACAGTGACCCAGGAGCTCCCAACTTCGCACAGGAGTTTTTCAAACAAACATACAAATAAAAGGTTTTTTGAGGGACAGTGAGATGTGTTTATTGTCAAGGACAATGTCCTGGGCTTGACTCACCACATGATGGAAAGATAGAACTGATTTACATGGGAGATTTTTAAGTTCAAACCTGTTTAATGTGGGGGCCAGTGAGATGGCCGAGCACAGTGTCCTGAGTTTGAGTCCCAGGACCTAAATGGTAGAAGGAAAAAGAAACCAACTCTGTAAACTGTCTTCTTCTAACATCCACCTGTATGACTGACACACACACAATAAAGAAATAAAGTAATAAAAACTTTGACCAACAAATATACATGAACTGGTTTTGGAAATGGAAAGCATCTGGACATGTGAAGGCTGAACCTACGTGGGCAGGAGAAAGGAAAAGAACCAGTCAGAATCTTGCACCTTTGGGAATGAATTGGTCAGTAAGTAAGACTGTTTGTAAGATGATTAAGAACAATAGACTCCTCACCTCCACAAAAGAGTGAATCATGTAGGATTCCATTCATACAAACTATAGAAAGCATGAAGTAATCTGTGGGGACAAAAACAGATCTGGGTTTACTTGGAGTGATGAAGAGAAGGGAATGGACTTACCAAGGACTCTGGAGAGGCCTAAGCGTAGCTGTTCTGTCCTCAGAGGTGGACACAGTTTGATAGTCATAGATCAAAACACATGAGCTGAATAATTTAGCTAGGAACGGTTTGTTATCTGTCAGTCTTACCTTGACAAAGCTGTCATTAAAGCAGAGACTCAGGGCCAGTTAAGGTGCTAAGAACAAATGACCACTGAGCACATAGTCTGTCTTATCATTCTCTCCAAGGCTCACAAAACATCAGGGAAAAGGGGACAGAAATAACACAAGAACCAGAGACTGGGGATAAGAACCCTGAAATGCTGTCTTTGGACAGAACAAGGTGTCGTCCTCATGATTCCATAGCAGCTGTGAGTGCCGGCATAAGATCTGAAGACTGAGCCTGTAAGCATTCAGTCACAGATATGGCAGAGGCTCATGAGGCCCAGCTCTGTCCGGGAGAACTATTGACTATCCAAAACTGTGAGGAAGAGGAAGTCATTGTCTTCAATGATGTGGCCACTGGTGAGTAACTCATGCCTCCTGCCATAGTTCCACACCCATGCCCACACAGGCAGCCCTGATTAAATCCAGTGGGTCACAAAGCAAAACCATGTAAGACATGAAAATGTGGTAAGAATATGGGAAAGGAGGGGTCTGTGGGAATGGGAGAGCATAAGAGAAGACAGAGAATGTGTATGAACAGAACCTATTAGATACATATAGGAAAATGCCAAAGAATAAGTTAATACAAGAACGCTATAGTTTAAAATGCTGACGGAGTGTGTGGGTAGGGGCTGCAGAAATACCTTGAATAGGTAAGAGTGATTACTGTGAAGGCAACTGGACCTGAGTTCAAATCCCCAGTAGCCATGTAAAAAGCTAGGCATGGGAAAATATGGTTCATCACTGGGAGTCAGAGACAAGTAGGTCCTAGGAACTCTCTAGTCAACCAGACTAGCTGAATCAGAAAGCTTTAGGTTCTGGGAGAGGCCTATCCAAAAAAATAATGGAAGAAAGTACCTGATGCCTCCCCTGGACTTCACAAACACATGTGTGGGGGGCACACACACGTGCACACACACAGACACACACACACAAACACACACACATACACACACACATATACAAGCACATCATATACATACATACACACATAAAATGCAGGCTGCTAGCTGGTTTTGTGATTTTTGGAGAACAGTATAATAATAATTTAACACATAGTAGAAAAATAAAAATGGAATAACCAGGAAAAATGATTGATTATATTCCCAGAACAACTCTTGCCAAACTACCAGGAATCTTATTCTGTAAAAACTGGAAAATGAAGTGGCTTTGTACTGGAGGATGCCAGGTAAGATAAGAAGAAAGTCTTGAAAGCAAGACAGTTCCTGAAGACAGAAAGCCTTCTGTGAAGAATCTCAGCTTCTCCCCATACCTAACGCAGGCTGGTCTCTGCCCCCATAAGCCCATGTGTTTGATTTGTGGTCCCCGATTAGTGGAACTGTTTGAAAGGATTAAGGGATGTGGCCCTAGTAGAGGAGGTGTGTCCCTAGGGGCAGACTTCGATGTTCTGAAAGACTCACATCATTTCCAATGTCTCCTTCTCTCTGCCTTGTGCTTATGGATTGATATGAGCTCTCAGTCACTGCTCCAACTCTGTGCCTGCCTGCTGCCATGCTCCCTGCATGATGGTCAGGAACTCACCCTCTGAAACTGTAAGCCTTGAATAAACTCTTTCTTCTATAAGTTTTCTTGATCATAGTGTCTTATCACAGAACTAGTAACTAAGACAGAAGGCCTTTCTCCTCTAGGCAGAAAATTAAAAGAGTCTATGCTCGGAATCAAGCCAAAACTATTCTTAAAGGCTCCCTCCACCCAACAGCCCTGATAAGATGTGAACCTGTGATCTCCGTAGCCTAGAAGCCTCACCATGTACTCAGATGTTCCAATCTACACAAGAGACACCCATTTTAAAAATGTGTGATTATTAAAAACCTGCAGATTTCTCACAAGAAGGACAAGTAAACCAATGCATAAGGGCAGAGAGAGGAACAAAAGATCATGAGAAGAGAAAAAACTTGGAAAACGAACAAAAGCTGATGTGAGTTAGACACAACCACAGTAACATGCTTCTGTAGTTCTCCACGCTCCAAGGGCTGAGGCAGGAGGGACGTTTGAGTTTCAGGAGATGAAGACTAGCCTGAGCAACCACAGAAAGACCTATCTCCATCTTCTAAGTTTAAAAATATTATGAATATATACTAAATAGGTAAGTATCTCAGTATATAACACAATACATTATGCCAAAAAGTCAGTAAAACTGTGAAACAATAATAAAATATAATGATGTTCAGCAGGTGGAACATCCAAGCAATAAACTATATGAAAACGTCAGAGAAACGAGAACAATAAACAAGCTGAGAGATAATAGTTAAATAAACCTCCCAGAAAGCAAAGAAAAGGATAAAGACCTGGAAAAATAGACTAGATAAGAGGATTAGAGATACGGCTAGAGAGGACAGCTCAGTTGCTAAAGTACTTGCCTTGCAAGCACAAGGACCTGGGTTCAACCCCCAGAGCTCACATAAAAATGCCAGGCAAGATGGCCCATGTTTGTGATCCCAGCACAAGAGAGGAGAGAGGATTCCTTGGACTTACTAGTCAGCTAGACTAATCGATATTGACAAAGCTAATAAATGATCTTGTCTCAAAGGAGATGGAGAACATCCCTGAGGAAAATACCCAAAGTTGTCCTCTGCACTACACATGCGCACACACACACACACACACACACACACACACACATGCACACATTCACACATACATATGCATGTACACACTCGCACATGCAAACATACAGTCACACACAAATGCGCACACACATGCACAAACACATGCACACATCAACACACTCACATGCACACAGGAACACACACATGGACACACTCACATACACATGAACACATACACATGCACACCCTCACACAAACACTCAAGAATACATTCACACACACCTGCACACACTCTCACACACACATGAGCATGCATACACACAATGCATGCATAATTTTTAAAGGTAAACAAACAATAAGAAGAAATAATAGTTTTTAAAACTTCAAGAACACAGGTTTTCAGATTCAATGGCCTGTTAAATATCTCACAGAATGAATGAAAATGTACCTACATCATAAAATTTCAGCATACTGAGAATAAGAAGACAATAGTCACATGACACTCCAGACAAAAAACAATAGTCAGATGAAAAGAACTAGACATTTGAATGGAGTCTCACTTCTTCATAGCAGTATTGGAAGCTAGAATGAAATGGAGCCACACTTGCCAAATCAGGAAGCAGAAACAACTGCAACCTAGAATTATATACCCAGATGTACTATCAAGCAAATGTCAGAATGAAGATATTGCCTCCTATCCTAAGGAGATTTCTACCACTTACACACCTTATCGCAAGTGGGAAACAAGATCCAAGACAAGAGAGACGTGAGAGGAAGTGATGTTATAGGGAAGAAAGGATAAAGCTGGAGATTGCACCAAATAACCACAGTCCAAACTAATGTAGACTGCAGAGCTCTAGGGATGCTCCTGTGAGGTAGAAACAAGCTGCCTAACATCTGAATCTAAGGGCAGATTTAAATAGGCAATGACAAGTTTGCAGTACAATTAATGATACGCCTGGGTGAATCTTCTGCGAAGATAATCAAGCTTAAATTTTAGGATCTTTTACTTCCATTTATTTGGTTACAAGATCCTTTATAATTACATCTCTCTCCTTTCTGTCTCTGTCTCTGTCTCTGCTCTGTCTCTGTCTCTGTCTCTGTCTCTGTCTCTGTCTCTGTCTCTGTCTCTCTCTCTGTGTGTGTGTGTGTGTGTGTGTGTGTGTGTGTGTGGTTTCTCTGTGTGTGTCTTTCTCTCTGTTTCTCTGTCTCTCTCTCTGTCACTTTGTCTTTCTGTCTTTCTCTCTCTCTTTGTGTGTGTGTGTGTGTGTGTGTGTGTGTGTGTGTGTGTGGTTTCTCTGTGTGTGTCTCTCTCTGTTTCTCTGTCTCTCTGTCACTTTGTCTTTCTTTCTCTGTGTGTGTGTGCGTGTGCGTGTGCGTGTGCGTGTGCGTGTGCGTGTGCGTGTGCGTGTGTGTGTGTGTGTGTGTGTGTATTACTGGAAGTTGAACTAGAGCCCTACTGATGCTAGGCAAGCATGCTGCCACTGAGCTACAGCCTCACCCCTCTTTCATCTTCTGAGACAGGATGTCACTGGACTGTCCAGGCAGCCCTTGAATAAGCAAACCTACTGCCTCAGCCTCCATAGTAGCTGAATTACAGGCCTGTGACAACAGGCCCAGCATGTATTTCTTCTCTTAACCAGGCTTGCCAGCCGAAATTATACACTACCCTACTGATACATAGAAAACTAAGAAAATGAGAAGGAGAAGACAGTTTCTAAGGAAAGACAAAATGACTAAGTGGACAGAAAGAGTGCTTAGTAGACTAAGTATATTGGGTCTGAGTACATTTGTGTATCATACTAACCACACCAATTATTGATTTAAAAAATTTAAAGTGTAATCACATTACAAGGAGTAGCATATGAGAAAGGCGTATGTATATACCATTGGAGATTAGAGCAGTTGGAGATTTAAGCAGAGACAAGTTTCCCTGGGCAGAGACACACTCTTGCCTTATTTCCTTCCCCTTCCTCCTCTGGCTCTCCTCTCCTCCGCCAATCTTAGAAATGGAAAGTCTTCAGATTGTGGGGCTTACCAGTGCAGGTGACCAAGTGCTCCACCCGACTTCCTTCCGCACAAGAGGTGGTAATTCCCACTGAAGCCTGTCACTAACCAAAGATCCAATACGCCCAGGCACATCCTGTGACCTGAAGGAGCACTGTGGCACAGACAGGCTGCTGGAAAACCTGCCCTGGCATGAGCTGACTTGCATGCTGGGTGTGCAAAGCCGGTGAAGCAGGGGCCCTTGAACAAACAGCTTTATTGAGTAGTCATCTCTACTCTGCCATAGAAAATCACATAGAAAGGCATTTAAAGAAGAGATTTAACTAAAGACAATGAGATGAACATGTGAATGAGATCTAGGAATACAAGGCTGCAAAGGCCTAGCTCTCCTTCCTGAATGATACAGAGGGTGCTGAGAGACCACAGGTCCTTGGGTTTGTAAGACAGCCCTGGTGTGTGGGTGAGGACAGTCAAGGAGACTGGAGGAGTTGTTGGTACTGAGTATCCTTGATTACCACAAACACAGGAGACCCAGGAGTGAGCACTTGTTTGTTTATCCTTAGATATATTCTCTTAACAGCTTTATGGTGCTATAATTAACATAAAATATGCAAATGTAAAGACCAGAGAGATGGCTCAATCGGGTAAAATGCACCTGTTGACAAGCCTGAAGACCTGAGTTTGATCCCCTGGCCTCACATGGTAGAAGTCGAGAAGAGAATCAATGCATGCGTCAGTGTGTGCACACAGATACACAGATACACACACACACACACACACACACTCATGTACAGGCACATCACATACTCACACACACACAACTTTTTTTTAACTCTTTGGTCATATAAAGAATAATAAATATACCACCAAGTCTTTTTTAAAACCTGCAAATTTAAAACATACAATTCAATAATTTGCAGAAGTGCATACAGTGAAACCAAGTGACAAGACCAAGATGCTGAGCACACCCGTCATTTTCCTGCCCCGTGGTGGACCCTGTCTCTGCTCTGTCCTCACTCCCTTTACCAAATGTTAGTGCCCGCTGGCCCCATGGACTTGTTCACACTTTCTAGAGTTTGGTATAAGTCGAGCATAGAGTATGCGTTCTCTTTCTGTCTGGCATTTTCCACCATCGATCTAAGACACACACATACTGTTCCATGTGTTCATTCCTTATGTTTTGGTTTGGCTTTGGTTTTGATTTTGGTTTTCAAGACAGGGTTTCTTTTGTATAGCCTTGGCTGTACAGAAATAGCTCTGTAAACCAGCCTGACCTTGAACTCACAGAGATTGACCAACCTCTGCTTCCTGAGTGCTGGGATTAAAGGTGAGTGACACAATTCATTGCTTTTTACTGCTGAGTAGTGGTACCGCATTATACGGCTTAGCCATTGTTTATTCAAGCACTTGTTGGAGACTGAGTAATTTCCATTTTTAGCAATGACAAATATATTGTTATGAGCATCCCCATAAAAATGTTTACACAAAGATATACTTTCCTTTCTCTCAGGGAAACAAAGACCTAGAAATGGAAGGGTGAAGAGCTTTGGGTTTGATATATTTTTAGCTTTTTAAAAAGCTATGACTTGCTTCCTGAAGTAATTGTATCACTTTACATTCCAACCAAAAGAATATAAAAACTCCAGTCTTTCTCGGTCTTTTTAATTTTGAGTACACTGATAACTGTGTGATTATTCCTAGAGCCTTGAATTACATTTACATTCTCTTTAGCATTGAAAACTTTGTCAAGCTTAGAGGAACTACTCAGAGGATTGGTCTCTGTCACAGTTGGTGGAATCTGTTACAGCTCCACCAGGCTAACTCGTGCAAAGCCAGCAGACTGGGGCATGGTTCAGAGACAAAGCAAAAGATTGATGAGGGTAGAATGGGCCTCCAGGTTTAGCTCCCGCCTTGTAAAATATTACCTAACTGTCCATGGCCAACTCTCCTACCTTCCCAGGGGCTCGGTTTCCTGTCTAGATAATGGAAACTGTGGAACTGTTAATTGGTCAGAAGTACATAGATTAGAGGTATTTCTACAAGAACAGCAAGTTTCAAAGTACTTTAAAGTTTAAGCAAGAGAAAGAAAATTTAAATATTATCAATATCTTTCTTATTTTCACCAAGAAATGCATATTTTGTTTTATTGTTTACAACTATCTTACAAAGAAGATGAAGCTACCCCTATTCTGAATGACAGAAACTCTCTTCTGTCCTCTTCCAAAGGTTCTTTCTAGAATGAGAAATTAATCAACTAGTTTCCATCAGGGCCACACATAGGAGTTCTACCCCAACCAAAACTTCTTTTGGTGGTTAAATAGCTGGGATTTTTGTTTTTGTTTTTGTTTTTTAGGTTTTTTGGGGGGGAATTTTTTTTGAGACAGGGGCAGGTTCTTGCTACAGAGCACAGAGAGTCTCTAACCTCGAAGCTAGAGACTCTCCAGCCTCCGTCTTTCAGGTGCTGTAATTTCAGGCACATACCATGATACCCAATGTGCATTACAGTTTTTGCAATAATCTCACTTATCCTTGAGCCAATGCATAGCAATAATTACACAGCCAGGCCTTGCTTCAAGAGATAACTTGGTTAAGAATGTCAAGAAAGATCAATATAGCTCACTGTGAAAGTCACCTCTATTCCAGAAAAGTGTGACTGAAAGCCAATACTTGACAAGAAGAAAGGCCACCCCACCCCACTCAATTTCATAAGAGCCTTGGCAAAACTGAACCTGCTCTAAGAAGAGGAATCAACTCCATGAGGATCAAACAGAAAAGTCCTGGGAGGGCCAGTTAGAAGAGATGCTGGGAGGTATAAAGAAACGCCATAGGATTCTAAGGCTCCCTAGAGGCACCAAGCCTTCTGTGCATCTGGAAGGAAACAACTAAGATGAATTGATGGGAGTTACGGACACACAGATACTGATTGTACCAGAAAGAAGAGCATCCTTGTGTCAGAGCTGTGCAGTTTCTCAGTGGGCTGTAAGGTGTTTCCCAGCCTTTTAGGCAACCCCATGTTCACAGGAATAGGGTAAAGATGATTTACTCTTCAGGGGAGGTTAAAGTAGAGAAACCACTCCAAATTTTCAAAAAGAAGCAACCATAAGAGCTGCCCTAGTTTTATTTCTGCTGCGGTGACAAAATAACCTGACAAAAGGCTGTCTTAGAAGAAGGGATTTATTTGGCTTAATAAAATCTAGGTTTATAGTCCCTCACTGCAGGTAAGTCAAGTTAGGGACTTCAACCAGCAGGTCACACTGCCTGCAGTCAAGAACAGAGAGAAATCAATGCACACATGTTCACTTACTTGCTTGGTTGTGCCCAGTTCCATCTTTCCACTCGTATACGATTCAGAATCCCCTGGCTAGGGAATGGTGCCACCCCCAGTAGGATGAGTCTTCCAACATCAGTTAACTTAAGTCGCCCACAGGCCAGTCTGATGGAGACAGCCCCTCACCTCTCTTCCCAGGTGATCCTAGGTTGTGTCTGGATGACAACTGATGCTAACCACCAAAGGTACATACTAGCAATTTTCTTGAGTCTTTATTTAATGAAACTGAATGTAGGTTGAGTGGAACCAAATCGTATAGGTGAATTATAGTAGCAAGATCCTGTCTCAAAACACCAGCCAGCCCGTCAGCCAGCTGAGGACAATAACAACCTCTTTTAGTTTTGGTGATGAACTCTGTGTGAGGCTCTATGGCTACTGTGTCTATAGGGATTTTAGCATTTGAACTTTTGCTTGTGAACAATGAGGAAATCCTAGGAATGAAGCAAAGATATAAATGTAACATGAGAGATTCCGAGAGCAACAAACATGACAGATGAGCACCAGAAGTGACTCATCCTCCTGGAGCACGGTGAGGAAAGAGTGGGTGAAGGAAACCAGTGAAGAGACTGATAGTGGAGGCAGGTGGATGGAAGGAATGGATGTGCAGAAGGAAGTGGGGACTGATGTGAGGTCACCTGGGTGTGCAGGAGAGTAGAAGGGGATTCTGTGATGACTGAAATCTGGACTAGAAAAATGGAGAAGTCTAGAAGAAATGGATGATCTCTCTGGGCAATTTGAGTCACTGTGTAGGGTAAGCTTCACGAATACAGAAACATTACCCAGATTTCCCCACCATTTAGTTCTGCTTTGCCTTCAGCCTGTGGGAATTTCTAGAGAACTGAACGAGAGTCTTGCCATATAGAAACAAAGAATTCGTAGAAACAAAATAGAAAGAAGGGAAGTGACATTCACATCCCTCTAAATAAGGAAATAGAAGCTTCTGACTCCCTGGTCCCCGATTTCCTCAAAGGCTGCCTAAGAGACAGTGGGCTACATTTCAATGCCAAATTTACAGGATTTCGAGTCATATCTAATTAAGTCCCAAGTAAATGGAAGACTTAAACATAAAACACTAAATTATAAACCACTAAGAGCTATCAAAAGCCAGTTTTTAAGTAATCCTGGAGATGAATTTTTTCCTATCAGTCTCTAAAAGTAGAATCCAGAGTTGAGAGGTCTTTCCACCAAGAATTTTGGTACCCTATGGTGAGCTGACCCACCCCACCCCACCCCCATACCTCCCTCCAGCCCTTTTCTTACGCCACATTGCTTCTTACTCCCATGGCTTCTTCACTGGCTTGCTCTCAGTTTTTCTAACACACGTGATCTTTCAGCTTCAGGGTGCTGCATGGGCTCTTCACGTTAGCTGGAATGTGACTTTCCCTCTGTCTCTTCTTCCTTACCTAGACATTGTGCTGATTTTTCAGGGTGGGAATTCAGAGGATCAAGGTCTCCCCACACATATCTTCATAGCACCCCAGACTTTCCCTTCCTTAATGATCACCTGCTATAAACTGAAAAGGATTTTTGCCATCAAACCCAAAATTCACATGCAGGATTCAAATTCCAAATGTAATGCTAATGGGAGATGAGGCACTGGGTAGAGATAATACCTATTATGAGGGCACTACCTGGTGACCTTATAAAGAAAATCCCCTGCAGAGTTCCTTTGCCCCTTCCATCACATGAGGCTTCAAGAAAAGTGTGATATATGTACCACAAAGTAGACCCTCATGAGAACTAGCCAGCAGCACCTTTCTCTAAGAAAACAGAATTTCCGTGGTTTATAAGCCATCAAGTTCATGGTGTTTTGCTATAGCATCAGACTAAGACAACACCACATTTTAGCAAGAAGGTGGGGCTTCTCTGC
Organism: Rhabdomys pumilio; assembly: GCA_030674055.1. Taxonomy (NCBI): domain Eukaryota; kingdom Metazoa; phylum Chordata; class Mammalia; order Rodentia; family Muridae; genus Rhabdomys; species Rhabdomys pumilio. Next base: position 192,586,082 of record JANHMN010000002.1, on the reverse strand, counting down.
TGACAGAGACACTCATGAGGTTAAAAATCTTGTCTGTCTTACACTCAGCACTCGGCTCTCACTATGTTCCCAAGTCAAAGACCCTATCTCCTATGGATGAGTGTGTGCATGAGTGAATGAATGCAGAGATAACTTTTAGTAATTACCTCAGCCTGTTATGTCTGCTGTAGACAAGTAGACTCCTTTTGAGTGTTGCCTGATTGATACTGATTGATGGTGATCGGATTTGCCTAGCCACATTTGACATTCTTTACTTTCAGAACACCACGCTTCCCATCCTGTTTCAGGGAGGAACCTGGACAATGAGTAAAGAAGTCTGAGTTCGATGGGTAGAAGAAAAATAGATCCCAAGCAAAGAATAAACTGTACCAAGGAGTGAAGCTGGGAAAATGTGGCATCTACCATGGAAGGAAAGACAACCAACACTAACTTGAATGTTCTCAAACACAGTCTAATGTGATGCTTCCAAAACCCCATGAGGAAGTCCTAGAGCAGTTTTGCAAGTGAAGCAACCCAAGCTCTGAAGAGTGAGCTGCTTACCCATTACCTCACAATGTGAGGCACAAAGGCATGCATTATGCCTTTGCTCATCTTGTTTCCTCAACCTGGAACAGCAATTCTCCGCTATGCAAATCTAACTTCCCAAGCTAAAGGCAGCCTAAGGTAGCCTCCCTGTAGGCTTCCCTGACCTCCCTCCCACTTCCGGCATTCCCCACCCTCTCATTCCCAAGGGCTGTCTTTGTTCCAATCCGCCTATTCTTGCATCCGCTCATCTTCCCTTGTTCCTAAGTCTTAAAAAAACTTAAGAGCTGGAGAGATGACTCAGCGGTTAAGAGCACAGGCTGCTCTTCTGGAAGTCATGAGTTCAAATCTTAGCAACCATCTGTAATGAGATCCAACACCCTCTTCTGGTATGCATGAAGTCAGGGTACTCATATACATATGATAAATAAATAAATAAATAAATAAATAAATAAATAAATAAATAAATAAACCTTTAAGAAAAAAAAAAGCTGGGCAGTGGTGGCACACGCCTTTAATCTTTAATCCCAGCACTTGGGAGTTCCAGGACAGCCAGGGCTACACAGAGAAACCCTGTCTTGAAAAACAAAAACAAACAAAAAAAATGAAAAAAAAAGAAAGAAAGGAAGGAAGGAAGAAAGAAAGAAAGAAAGAAAGAAAGAAAGAAAGAAACCTTAAAAACAGTGGGGCTCTTTGTTTGCTTAATCTCGCCCCACAGCGTGCCTCCAGCACTTCATTGTCTTCCACACCATGAAGCAAGCCAGCTACCAAGCTGACTTGTGCAGATTTGCACAGGGCTCCTGAGAAACACCTGCTCTGGACTCACACTGCTCCACTCTAGAGTCTAAGCTCTGTGGCTCCTCTTTTAAGAGAACCACAGTACCTTTGAGCATCTCTGTATAGGATAAAATATGCTCTAGGAAAGAAAGCAAAAAGAAGAAAGTTAAGTATTCTCCTTCACTTGGAGATTTGTTTTCTTATCAAAATATCTTTTTTAAAACTTGTCCAGATTCTCAGTCTCAGAAACATAAATTTCTTTTCCTTAAGGGTTCTAAAAGGCCCTAAAGGTCTTTTGTGTACACCAGGCTTTCTTAAAAGCAAGACTAAGGAATCAATCACTCTTTCACTGTCATGGTAGAAAAGTCAATTTCTTCTAAATTGTCAGTAAATAGGTATGTGCTAAGAAAGGATTTTTTTTCTATTTAGTTTAGGAGCCAAAATATCAAGTCTGTCATTGAAATCATAAAGGAAAAAAGCAGGAAGGATTTGGCACTCATCTCTGACTCAACTGTCCGTGATACAACAAAAGATTTACCAGAGAAGGTAAAAAGTGGGTCTGGAAAAGACACCATGCGACCAGACACACGTTTCAGGAACACAGGGAGCCACAGCAGAACAGGGTCATGTTGAGGATGCTCATGCAGTCTGGAGTGAGCAGCCAGAGCTAGACCACTCCAGGTAGTTAGCCAGTCCAATCTCCCACCTCATAAATAAGGGAAGCCCTGAGAAGTGTAAGGATGGTTTAAGACTGGACAGTGGCCAAGATCAAAGTCAGATGAAGCTCTGCCTGTCTGGTCACACTGTATACCTCACCTGCTGATCCCACCCTGCATAGAAGCTGCTTCAGTTGGAAACCCGTCATCTTCAGTCAACAGTTCACATTAAAAAGCAGGAAGGAGCCGGTTGTGTTGGTGATGCACACGGTAGGATTTGCTGAGGGAGGTAGAGCCAGGAAGATCACAAGTTCAAGGACAGCCTGGCCACTCATTTTGCCAGGCAGTGATGGCACACCCCTTCAATCCCAACACTAGAGGAGGCAAAGACAGGCAAATCTCTCATTTTGAGGCCAGCTTGGTCTACAAAACGAGTTTCAGGACAATTGTGACTACACAGAGAGATGCTGTCTCAAACAAACAAAAGAATGGAAGAAGGAAGAGGAGGAGAAAGAGGAGGAAGAAGAGGAGGAAGAGGAGGAAGAAGAAGAGAAGGAGGAGGAGGAAGAAGAGGAGGAGGAGAATAAGAAGAGGAGGAGGAAGAAGAAGAGGAGGAAGAGGGGGAGGAGGAGGAGGAAGAAGACTGATGACAATGGAGAACCACACACTGGGCATAGGACTGTTGGCCTCCCATCATAACAGATTCCTGTATATCTTTTTATTTAAAATACCTTGAGTTCTGAGGAAATTACTCAGTGGGTAAAGTACTTGTCACTCAAGCATAAAGACCCAAGTTTGAACACCCAGAGCCCACATAAAATTGAATATGGTAATACATATATTTAATCTCAGCACTCTGACCGCAAAATGAGATAACACAGGGGAAACACTGAAAGCTCACAGGCCAGCCAGCCTAGAGAACACAGTGACAAAACAAGAAAAGAGACCCTATCTCAAACTAGGTAAGAGGTGAGGACTGACACCTGCTGTTCCTTTGGTCTTTTATAGACATACAGTATTTGCACACATATGCATACACATGCACATGTGCACATGGACACAAACACAAACACACACGAATGCACTATACACACATAAAAACATTTAAATACTTTGAAAAACTATAAAGGACTACATATGTGTTAGGTTATTTTATTATCTGACACATTAACTCGACATTACCAACTTTATTATCATCCATTTTGCTCTCCAAGACAATTTATCTTTACATCTGAAACCCAAATTCAGCCCCACTGTAAGCATCTAATTAGGGTGTTAGCTTGTCTTACTGGAAAGTCCTTCTCCCAGAGGGCAGAGAGCATCATGAGAAGAATGCTAATGAAAACACAGACAGAATTGATTGTGTTAGGGAGGAATTTTAAGAGAATGTATGTCATCCTGGTCTGTGGTAAAGAAGGGAAGGAGACTCTCACACAGCCTTAGTCAGAATAGGTCTGGTTTCACCACAGAAACGAACTGAAATCTCAGTGATTTACCAAAACTTAAGATGCATTTCCCATGGCCGCCAAGGTTAACGAAGGTGTTCTAGCCTCATGCCTTTACCACGGCAGCATCTGGGTCATGTGACCTCTGTGGTTGCTGCATCAAGGGAAGTTGAGTGTGACGAAGTTGAGCTGGCCCTGGTTGCATCAGCAGAACTCAATCAACTTCCTGCTCAGAGGCTGTTGGCCAGTGTGTGCCATGTGCCCTCAGTTTAACTGCAAAGGAGACCAGGAAGACAGACATTCATCAGCAGTGCCACACATGAGCAGATGGGTATTTAGTGAGCAATTAGCTACCTACCACACAATGATTCCAGGAAAACATACATCAAAAGATTTCAGAGTATTCCAATTATCTAAACAAAAATTTGCATAGGCTTTAAAGACTGAAAGGCTAATAGAAATTACATAAAAAATAAATAGTAGTAGTAATTAGCTCTAGTTATTACATTTCTCATGGGCTTTATTTTAGTCTTTTTACGTATTTCTCCAATACAGCAATATTTAATAATAAACATTTTAAACATACTAATTTTTTTAAATTGAGAAACAAGTTCAAACCAGAGGTAGCCATGACTCCAACAAGAAAAAGACTCAAAAGGAAAGAAAGTCCCTTTTAAGAAATGCACTTTTGCCCAGAAGATCGCAATTACCCCAGAAGAACAAAAGTAAGAAACAGGTCCAGACACCAGGGTTGCCACACAGGAAGCCTGCTGATGAGTTCATTTCAGAAGAGCATCCAGGAAAAAAGGCAAGGAAGAGGCAAAGCCTCCATTACTCAGCATCTCAAGAGGTGAGAGAAAGGGAGTTCAGAAACAGAAAGCATCCGTAAGGGAAGGAATGAACTAAAGCAGAGAGAAGAGGTCACAGCTAGTCAGCCACCCAGTGATGCAAGGTCTGAACTTCATCTGTGTGTGCCCTTCCTGACGCTCAGGTTGGAATCTCCTGTCATCTCCAACTCACATCTGTCCCTCCGCTCCTGAGCTCCTGGAACATATTTGTCAAACACACTTGAGTTCAGGTAGAAAGACTGCTTTTGATACACTTAGAGATACATTGTCATCTCTCTGTGTGCTGTTTTGCAACCTATAATAGTTCTCAGACTCAAAGCTGTTACCATTAAAGGGACAAAGGTGGCTGGGATGCAGCTCAGTGGCAGAGTGCTTAACTGGGATCTCCTGGTCCGATCTCTGGCAGCACAAAAACACAAGTGCAAAACCGATCAAGTAGAATAGGCAGAGCTTGGGTGCCTTTGCACTAACCCTCCAGGAAAGACTTCAGAGGGCTACATGAGGCCCTGTTGGCCTAGATCCTGCTTTCCTCCCAGTCCTCTCTCTCAGCTGATCATCCCATCTCCCTCTGCTGGTGGCTCTGAGCTCCATCCTTCATGCCTCCATTTATCTGACCCTCACTCATAGCATCTGCTTGGTCCAGAGTGTTCCCTTTTCTCTCCATACACAATAACCCTCTTCCAGTCCAAGACTGACAAATACTTCTGTTTCATACCTTTATTACACTTAGCCTCAAGGTGTAATTATCTACATGGGGTCAGGGGTCATCACTGGCTTCAGTGTCAACTTTTAGGAGATCAGAGACCATAGCTGGTTGTGCTCACTTGATTTAACTGACAGAAAAAAACGTTCAGAAGCATCGTAGATTTCCTTCATTCTTTGTAAAAATCTTTATGCGTGTGTGAGAGAGTAACAGAGACAGAAAGAAGAGGGTAATAAAGAAAGAGAGGGGGAAAAAGAGGGGAGAGAGAGACAGAGACAAAGAGACAGAGAGACAGAGAGAGAGAGAGACTGCATTAAGACACAGAGACAGCCTTGTGGTTGAGTATAGACTAAGCGTCTGAATCCCATTTCCGCAACCTGCTAACCTTGCAACCTCAGGCTGGTTACTTAACTGCTAGAACTTTACTTCCTCTTCCGTAACGTGTGATGGGATGACCTACCTCTCTGGTCTGATGAGAGGATTAAGTTGAGATAACATATTGTAAAACCTGGAAACTGGTAGGTTGTTATGGACATCCTTTTCTCCTGCCTAACTGTCAGGGAACTAAAACTAAGTAGGGCATGAATGGACACTGAAAGCTCACTTGTCTCTCCATGTTTATGCCTCTGAACAGGTTACATATCACCTGAAGAGAAACGTGCCTCTCCCTTGAGGTAGACAAGCGAATAGTTAATTCCAGGATCCCTATGACCTCATGAATGTCAAACTCTGTAAATGCTCATATCCCGATAGAACACAGCTTTGCATTCATATAATGCATAGGCCCTGAATGCCTTAAATCATTTCTACATCCCTGCTAACACCTAACACAATGTAAATGCCCTGTAAATAGCCATTATATTGTACTGTTTCCAGAATGATGACAGGAAAGTCTACTTAAGTTCAATACAGATAATTCTCCTCCGCATCCCCAAGTATTTCTGCCTACAGTTGGTTTAGTCTAGGAATGCAGAACCCAGGGACACAAAGAGCCAAACTTTCCCCCAGAAAGTTCAGAGTTGTGCTTCTCTCTGCATTCAAGTGATTACTTTCACATCCAGGGATCATGTGCTAATTTTAAGGTTGATTCTGAAGATGTTTACAAATGTCCCCCCCCCACCCCTTCATGGTACAGTGGCAAGCCATGCCAGAGTACACAGCTATACCCCACTGCCAAACTTCATTCGTCATAATGGTGGCCTTCTTTCTGCTTTCAGAGTATCACAGAATTTAAAAAAAAAAAAAAAAAAGATTTCACTAGAAGAGAGAAAGGAGAAAATCTTTCTCATCTTTGGGGCGGTTGTTGTTTGTTTGTTGTGGCAAGTGCATTGTTTGAACACATGTGCATACAATTTATGAGTGAGTATTGAGGCCCAAGGTTGATATCAGAAACCTTCCCCAGTCACTCATCTTATTGTTTGAGGCAGGGTGTCTTAATGCAACCCAGAGCTTGCAGATATAGTTAGTCTAGCTATTCCAATTGCTCCAGATTCCTTGGATCTATTTTCTGATACTGAAATTACAAGCAGGCTGCCTTGGCCACCCAGAATTTATGTGGGTTGTGGGTATCTGAACACCGGTCCTCTTGCTCCTCTGAAAGTCACTTTAACTTCTGAGCCAACTCTCCTAACCATCTTTTATTTTTATAAAATCCTAGAATCACTCAGGATATCTGAGGTGGGGGAGACCTTAAAGTCGATGCATTTCAGCAAAGACTTGCCAGTGACAGTGAGAAAGCATTCTAGGATTCAGACTGTAAGTAAGATTTGACCATGAATCAGACAGAATCTGAGTTTCAAGTTCAGGTTGTGTCTACGTCTCAGTTTCTGTGACCTCCACTTGGTCATTTCTTTCTTCCAAGTCTTCAATCACATAAGGACACAGGAATGGCACATGAGTATGTGCAGCTGGAGGCTGAAGTGAGAGCATACTGTTAACCTTAAGGCATTATCACATGAAAAGCATCACCAGGATTCTTAGGATCACTGCTGGGCCTATAATCTCAGCCCTCAGGAGGCTGAAGCAGGAGCAAGAGTTTAAGAGCAGACTCAGATGCATAGCGAAACCCTGTCAAGAACAAAAGACAAAGGGAGAAGATGATGAGATGGAGAAATGAAGAAAAGTAGAGAGAAAGAATGAGGCAGACAGACAGAACCTTTGGAACCATAACATCTGGGCTTACAAAGCAAATCCACTCACCTACCAACACATGTCATTTCATCTTGCATGCTTAATTTTGTGGCTCCTGAAAGGAAAATATTAATGTATGGCAAAGCCTATGGTACAGAATAAGTAAACAATATTTATTTCTGAATTATTTAGGAAGTACTGAGCCAAACACATCAGGCCCAGTAAAGCCCTGCCCAGTGCTGTCCTCTCTCCCCTCTCCCTTCTCTCTCTCTCTCTCTCTCTCTCTCTCTCTCTCTCTCTCTCTCTCCCTCCCTTCCTTCCTCCTGCTACCAACTGTCTTTTCCCCTCAAAGCCAGTTTCCAAGAAGGCCATTTGAAACAGTAGGTTGAGAGATACACTGACCTAAATTGGCTGTTTCTCAACCAAACTCTCATTTGGGGAATTCTCTACAACACAGGAATGAAGATGGAGCTGGGCTGGCTGTTGCTACAGATGGTAGACCCAAGGGTGCTTTCCCAGATTGCCAAAGAGGTGCTGTGCACTGTTCTCAGAAACCAAATGGCTTCAGTGCCTCAGTAGTGGCCTTCACTCAAAAATGTCTTCCCCAGTGAAGGTTTCAAAGCCCTGTTTTCCTAAGAACTCTATTTTCTGCTGTGAACAAAGGCATCATGGTGCTGACTCCACAGACTCTCATGCGACAGAGGGCATCATTAGTGTCATTATTTGTGTTTATTTCCATCTCCATAGCAGCCCACGTTCACAACGCACCTTGCAATTGTTTCTTAGTGATTATCCTCACAAGATGTCAGACAGGCAGAAGATGGCAAGATTAACATTTCTGTGTTGCCTAGAGGGGAACTAAGGTAAGCAGGGATGTGGAGCTAGCTAGCTGCTGTCACTGCTCGTAGATCTGTTTAGAGAAATCCACCCGAGCTTTGGCTCCAGTCTGCTTCTGTGCTTGTACTGTCCTTACTTAGGATACCATTCATCTTTGCGTCTTGTTTATAAATACAACATGAGGAGGGACAGACTGGGCAGCCACCCTGGAACTGGAGAGTGTACAGATGCAGCAGAACCAATGAACATCTAAACAGCTCCACTCCATGGTTAAAGGAGCCAGAGGGGATGGTTCATCCAATTCACATAAGCTCCTTTACGCCTAGCTCCGTGGTTTTCAGTTTGGTTTGGTTGCTTTTTACCCCGTGTTTCAGTGGGTTTGCTTTTCTCTCTTCGCCATTTTTTTTCCTTTCCTTGTCTACCATCCACTTCCTTTATTTAAAAGTAACATGGCTTAAATGACAATTAGAAAAGCTGAAACACTCATTTACTGAGAGTCAGGTCTTCTACCTCTTAGACTGGCCTGGTGTCTGGGAACTGAAACTGTCTCTAATAAAAAGGAATGGACAATGCTGACTCCATGTAAGAATCCATTCCTTTCTCTCCCACAGCCTCCACTCCTGAGCTGAGGCACTACCCTGGCTGGGGCTTTGTCCCTGCCTCCAAAAGTGGGCAGCTATCCTCGCTCAGCTCTGATCTATCCTTACGGACACTAGACTTTGTCTGTAGGTAGTGGGGCAGGGTTACTTTACCACAATGTGGCTGAGGTTGAGAACTCTCTCCTGAAGCTGTCATCTCTGTAGGAAGTGTGTTTATATTATTCTAAGGAGTAAGTGGACCCAGGTCTTTATGCTTAGTGTCACTTTTACCTCCTCTACCTTTAACCATAAGACTATTGTTTCATACTCGGACTGCTCACCTATTCAAGCAAATTTTCCCCTTCAAAGAGGAGGGAGGAAGCTCATTTTCCCTCAAATGCCATGCCTTAGCTGCCAATTATCCTGCCCATCTGCATTCAGTTCTGGAGCACAATAAACAAATTACACTAAGACACAAATTAGAACTATGGAGCCACTGTCCTAACCAGGCTTCTGCTCTGACTTAAGGATTTCTTCCTTCCTCTTCCACTGGTGAGCTTTCTGCTGCTCTTCCCTTTTTGTAAGACTACATGTTTATAATCACATGGAGTAAGCAAGAAATAGGCGGATCAAGTCAACAGCCCGTGGAATCTTTGCAAGCAACACTATTACCAAGTGTATAATCGGTTCTTCTGGTCAGTATCAAGCAGAATTAGCATAGATACAGAGACTTGTTTCCTGTAAATTCCCAGTGACACACTCATGGCCACACCTACCTACTTGTAGAAGACTATAAAGACAGAGAAGCCTGACTCAGACTGAAGTCTCCAGGGCAGAGAGGGAGTCAACTCATTGGCGCTTGCGACGGCAAAGGTATTGTCCTTATCATGTCTGAGGCTATGAAAATTGTCTTTTGTTTGCTCCTTGACTGTCCTCTCTCAAGGCACCTTCTGTAAGGCTGTAAGTCTCTCCTTCTTCTTCTTCTTCTTCTTCTTCTTCTTCTTCTTCTTCTTCTTCTTCTTCTTCTTCTTCTTCTCCTCCTCCTCCTCCTCCTCCTCCTCCTCTTCCTCCTTCTCCTCCTCTTCCTCCTCCTCCTCCTCCTCCTTCTTCTTCTCTTGTACAGGGGCTGGGATGAGATATTCCAGAAAAGAATTCTCTTTCTAGTGATAGGGAACTTAGGGAGCAGCTGAACACGATTCATGTGAGGGAATTTATCAGTAAAGCTGAGTCTTTGTCTGGAGATTGGATATCTCTACTGACAAAAATGAGAGACCAGCAGGCTCCCATTCTGTCTCTCCCTTTCCTCTATAGAAGGCAAATACCTCACCCAGGTAATTTTAAATTTTTTCTCATTCTATTTACCTTTTATTAAGTGCCTACTATGTGTGATGCAATAGACTGGACACAAAAAATACCAAGGTAGAGAAAACATTCTAAAACAAAAGTACAAGCTAGTGGAGAAGATAGAAGCATACAGAAACAATGTAAGGGAGTGCGAAGAAAAGGAGAGGAAATGCTGGGCATGTGATAAGTCACTCGCTGTAATTTCTCAAGAAGAGCGGAGGAGGGTCATTGCCCTTGCAAGCACAGGGTCTAGAGATGAATGAACTGAGATGACAGCCACTGGTGTTCTGTTGCAGAAATCAAGATGGCCAAAGTTCCTGACTTGTTTGAAGATCTAAAGAACTGTTATAGGTAAGAAACACAGTCTTCCTTTTTTGATTCAGTGAGGGGCTCAAGGCTCCTTTGAATCCTCCTTTGGTTCATGTGACCAGCCAGAGGACAAGCTGGCAGAGGCTGTGGAGGCACACATTGACCCTGAAGTTCTAGAGGACAGAGAAGACCTAGAAAGACCAGGCATCCATCATGCTAAAAGGATGATGCCATTTTATTGGCAGGAAAAAATGAAAATTATAAATACTTTTTAGATATATTGAATCCTACATAATTTTGTATCAACATCAACTTAGGCACTCTAAAGAGTTGTGTGTTCTGAGTCAGCAGGGGGTTTTAATGAGCTGTTTGAGAGAGAATCCATTCTCAAGAGAACCTGTTCCCAGTCAAGAGAGGAAACAGTTCTTGGGCACATGATTTCATGCTCACAGTCAAACTTTACCCTAATACAAAAGACAAAAGAGCAGAGAGTTGAAATTCTAAAACATTCCTAACTAACATGATGTTCTTGTTGTTTACAATTAATGTTAATGCTAACAAGGTTACAAAACGTTAAATATTAAATCTGTTTAGTGAGTACATGAAAACACCATCGTAAGACAACGTATGTCTGGGGTGCATCAAATGCTTCTCCTTTCTTTTAAAGAGCTTAAGTCTCCCCTGACGTTTAGTTAAGGCTCTGATTTATTAGTCATGCCTGATCTTTATAGATAAAGCACAAAGATGTTCTAATAATTACTTATTTCAAATTAGTGACAAATGAGTTACTATGTGTATAATAGACATAAATGTATAGAAGTCTTTTAACTTTTCAAAGAGTAATGATCGTGTGTGTGTGTGTGTGTGTGTGTGTGTGTGTGTGTGTGTGTGGTGTGTTCATGTATGTGCTCAGTTACTGTAGAGCTTATTCTCATCCTAACAGGAACCAAGTTCTAATAAGGATAGATTAACTCTTAGACATCCACTAAAAGTTGTTACTGTGTTAGAGCATTTGAATGGTACCTGTGCCTAAATCAGTTTTTAGGAATGTTGTTTGTGTTACCCAAGGTTGATGTGGCTGTTAAGATATGATATCCACTGATCACAGTAAAATAATGGATAAAAATACAGTCTCATTATATGTTTTTTTTACAGCGAAAATGAAGAATACAGTTCCGCCATTGACCATCTCTCTCTGAATCAGGTAAGAACAAGATTAGCATTCTTACAAATCGGGGTTTTCTTTTTCTTCCTTTTTTTTCACACTAGTTCCTCTACCAGAAAAGCGAAATGAGAGCTGAACAGTACACACTTGTGTTTTGCCCTCACTAAAGGTATAAATGCATTTAGTATATACGTGTATAAATGAGACCATTTACCTCTTCATACTAGTAGTTAACTGACATTCTTCGTGCTCATTGGCCCTTCCAAAACAGAGAATTAACTGAAGCCCTAAGAACTGGCCCAGGCTACTTCAAATGTTAATTTTGTCCTTGTCCTCCCTAGACAGTTTCTTCAGTTCATCTCACCTGGGGTCTTTCTCCTAACAGACCAGAGGCTACAGATAACCAGATAGCCCACAGAGCTGAGGTAGAGGAGGCTAGCCAAGAGAAAGTAAACATGTTACACACTCAACAGGTTATATCATTTTATGTATCTGTGATACTAGCTTTAAAAGCTGTTTCCAGAAGAACAGCCATACTAAAGGCATCCATGGGAGCTTAGAATCAAGGGAGACCACCTTCTGCAAATGCTCAAGTCCCATATATTAAATGACCTTCTATTTGTATAAAGCAAATATGCATTCCCAAATGACTTTAAATCATATCTAGGTGACCTAACAATACCTGCCACAATACAGATGCTTTAAAGAGCTTAAGTCTCCCCTGACATTTAGTTAAGGCTCTGATTTATTAGTCATGCCTGATCTTTATAGACAAAGCACAAAGATGTTCTAATAATTACTTATTCAAATTAGTGACAAATGAGTTACTATGTGTATAATAGACATAAATGTACAGAAGTCTTTAACTTTTCAAAGAGTAATGATCGTGTGTGTGTGTGTGTGTGTGTGTGTGTGTGTGTGTGTGTGTGCGCGTGCGCGCATGTGTGGTGTGTTCATGTATGGAAATAATTCTTATGCTTATGAAGTGATTGTTAGATTGTTTAAGAAATTAAAATGCACATGTTCAGTATAGATGTCATTTATTTCTAGAAAATATTTTGAATCTTAAGGTTGGTTGAATTTGAGGATGCAGGCAGGCAAAACAGAGGGTCAAATGTATTTTCTAAAATATTTTGAGCACTCTCAAGTAGATGTCAGACCTCTTAGTGGAAGGATCTGACTTACCAGGATTGCATATTAATCTATTTTGTTAAAATGTTTTATTTTTGAGCCAAAAGATGGGTGAAGATACCTTCCTCCCCCAAAATCACATGGTTTCAGGGAATCCAAGCAAGAAAAAGGAAGGAATGGAGTGGGTAGGGAATGAAGGACAGTGGGAAGATGAGAGACTGAGAGAGGGAAGAAGAAAAGGAGGGAGGGAGGGAAGGAAGAAAGGAGGGAGGGAGGGAGCACAGTAGAGATAGATCACTCTTACTAAGCCTATGGGATACAGATCCTACTAAAGAATCTCATCTCATGGGCATAGATAACCTCTCAGGCTCACTTTTACTGCTTACAGAAATCCTTCTATGATACAAGCTACGGCTCACTTCATGAGAATTGCACAGATAAATTTGTATCTCTGAGAACCTCTGAAACATCAAAGATGTCCAGCTTCACCTTCAAGGAGAGTCGGGTGATGGTGTCAGCAACATCAAACAAAGGGAAGATTCTGAAGAAGAGACGGCTGAGTTTCAATCAGGCCTTTGCTGAAGATGACCTGGAGGTCATAACCCACAATTTAGAAGGTAAGGGGTAAAACATGAGATCAAAATTTTCAGTTTTAATTAAGTGGTGAGAATGGAGTGAAAAGAAAATAAAGCCTGGAACCAAAATAACAACCGAACGTTAGCTCAATAACTATAGAGGTGAGGTCAGTGAAACCTGTTTCTAGAACACTTGCTCAAGGCCTCCTTTCTTGGTTATCTTGCAAAGGTCATGTAAAGTCTCCTGTTGGGGAGAAAGCAGTCATGGTTCACTGGCTCACGACCTCTACTAACTGCTGCTGCCCTAGTCATGTTCTTTAATCTTTCTGGGCTTCAGTTCCCATACTGTGAGTAGAGATGACCAAGTCTTAACACCTCACTGGGTTCCTATAAAGATTAAATAGCCCAATACTTCAAAAACATTTAGACTACAAGAATGCCTAGTGTGACGTCACCACCCAAGAAACATCAACCATTGTTATTATTCTCATTGTCTTTGAAAACTCAGCAACACTACTAATTTATTAATGGGTTCACTCTATGCTCCAAAACAATCTTCCACCCTCCGTTTACATATGAGAAAATGAGGCTCAGTCTCTAAATGGGAAGTCCTCACAGCTAATTTGGTCCACTCTGACTATAAGAACCCTGGGTTTTTCTTTCATATCTTTGCTAGACATTCCTCCACAGGAAACAAAGACCAAGTACTCAAGTTAATATAAAACCTAAACAACTATACCTCTCTCCCTAAAAGATTTTAAAATAAAGTGTAAATGAAAATATTATGTCCACTTTGTCACCCAGATTTTAATCCTACCAAGAGCACAGAATGTTTCCTTAAAGTCTTTTGTGCATACAGATGCCCACAAGAGCAAACATGTCCAATGCCATTATGGTATACTACACACAATCCCATATCCAGCTTTTTTCATTTAATATATCACAGACATTTTACAGAGCACATTTTTCAGCATTGGAGTGACAGTGAATATCTATGTCAATTCCTGTCACCATTCACTTCCTTAGAACAGCATGCTAGAGGTGACATTAATCAGAACCTGGAGATTAATGAAGCTACTTATATATCTACTTTCCAAGGTAGACCTGTACCTTTGACCATATCTATATGTATCTATATATGTGTGTGACATGTATTATTTATAGATAATGCTGACTTAATTGTGATATGCAGTTTTAGCATATTTACTTTTTTTTTTTTTTTACTTTTTTTTTCGAGACAGGGTTTCTCTGTGTATCCCTGGCTGTCCTGGAACTCACTCTGTAGACCAGGCTGGCCTCGAACTTAGAAATCCACCTGCCTCTGCCTCCCAAGTGCTGGGATTAAAGGCGTGCGCCACCACCGCCTGGCAGCATATTTACTTTTATCTTAACATATACTCATCTGAAAATATAGATTGAGAATACTGGTAGTCTTCCTGGTCACTTGAAAACTTGCTAACAGCACCAAGTGTGTTGGTTCATAACTTTCATCCCAGTGGGAAGCAGAGGCAGGAGACTCTTTGTGAGTTCAAGTCTATTCTTGTCTATAGAGTGGATTCCAAGGCAGCCAGGGCTCCAACAATGAGATACTGTAGAAAAAAATAGAAACAAAAATGGCTAACAAACATGTTAGTTTCTCAAAAACTTTCTTTTAAAAAGTAAAATAAAACTATTATCTGATGAATTGAATTACAAAAGAAAAAAACAATAGTATGACCCCAGGTAGGATCAAGCCTTCTAGTGACTAGTTTCAACTCTGTGTTTCACTTGGATTTACAGTCTCTCTCAGAGCATGTCTTATGCTTGTATTGGCATGTGTACTTCATCTGTGTTTGTAACTAGGTGATAACCTGAACTTCTGATAATGATTTTAGAGACCATCCAACCCAGATCAGCACATTACACCTTCCAGAGTAATTTGAAATACAAATTGATAAGGGTCGTCAACCAGGGGTTCGTCATGAATGATACTCTCAATCAAAATATATATCTGGATGTGGACAAAATACATCTCAAAGCTGCCTCATTAACTGACCTGCAGCATGAAGGTAATGGCCAGTCTGTCACTCTTCCCCTCTCTGAGTTTCTTTGCTTCTTTCAAACTTTCTGTCTTCAAAGCACAAAGTTATCTACATCCCTGGCTTTGCACAATTCTTCTGAAATAGAATGAAGCACCCCCAGAGAGAATCCCTGGAAAGGACAGAATATGGGTTCCAAAAAGAGAGCTCACTACTCAGAACAGAGAGCTTCCTGATGTACCTTCTTCTTGCTGCTTACAGACATTCCCTATCCTAATTTTAAAGAAGAGAAAACTGAACATCCTAGATATTTAACGAAGCAAACAGAGAGCAGTCAGTCCCTAACTGTTAGAGAGCCTGATGGTCAGAATTACAGCTGCCATTCATCTTGGAAGAGATTGCTTAACTTTGATAATCTAACGAGAAAGCCAAAGTCCCTAATTGCATGGAATCTGAAGGATGGAATTCAGTGCCCAAGATTTCCTGTTACACAGATCCAGTTTCCATAATAAACCTGTTTTAGATGCAGAATGCATTAACAACATTCAGAATTGTTTTTAAAGACCCACAGAAAAAACTTCTTAATAAGCAGGCAGGGTTCTTTCTAAATAGAGACACTGTGCACACTTCAGTTAACGGGCTCTCTATGACTTTGCAAATTATTATGTATTCTATTCCCTGCTTATCTCACATGATTTCCTCCGCATACTGACTTAGTATTCATATTTTACACAAACAAACACACACACACACACACACACACACACACACACACACACACACACA
>JANHMN010000002.1:192543154-192562231 GCA_030674055.1 Rhabdomys pumilio | reverse complement strand
GCGCGCGCCAGAAGGAGATGTTGGATGTCTTGCTCTATTACTCTCCACCTTATTCTAGTAAGAGTACATGGCTCACTGAACCCAAAGCTCACTGCTTACTTTAAGCAAACTGGCCAGCCCTCTCCCATGATCTCTACCCACTAGTGCCTAGGGTTATAGGCATGCTCACCATGCCTGATGTTATGTGGATGCTGGAGGTCTTCCTAGCCCAGGTAATTTTACCTAGGGTTTTTCCTCACCTCTACTTCCTGGATTAAATGAACCAAAATTGTTTTGTCAACAAAGATTCATTTAGTACCTATAATGACTCTCTCTTCCCTCCCTCTCTCTATCTCCTTTTCTTCTCATTCCTCTTCTTCCTTCCTCTCTTTCTGTGAGTGGAACTCAGGGCCTGTCACATGCTAGACAACAAGCACTCTGCCACTGACATACATTCCCCAGGCCTGTCAGTCACTCTTAATGCATAAAGATACAAAACTTAAAGTTAGAGACGTTCCTGCCCTCCCGTGCCTTATCCTGTCCAAGTCTCTGCTAGTCTTGGGGTTTGGTCCACAGCCTAAACTGTTCTGTTCTGTCTTTCCTTTTGTTTTGCCAGCTAGATTTCATCTTCAGGTTATGTCCTCACAGGTACCAGAATCCGCAGATGTTCCATGAAATACTATAGTGTTTACATGTAACCTATGCATATCCTTTTATAGACATGAAGTCATCTACAAGCTACTTATGATTCCCGATACAATATAAATGCCACGGAAATAGTTAGGCTTAGAGAATAAGGGGGGAAATCTACATGTTCAGTATGAATGCAGTTTTATTTTTCATTTATATTTAATTTTTAATATTTAAATTAAATATATTATTTTATTGTATAAGTATTTAAATTAAATATTTATGTTTTATTTATATTTCTTTATTAAATGTTGGCTAAAATCATAAATGTGATACCCATGATCTGAAGAGTTGGTTCTGTACAATTCATCTCTGAAAAACACTAAAGATACACACAGCAAGAAAGGAAGTTTTTTAACTAAGCAGTCATCTGTCTTCTCTCTCCTGTCTGACCCTCAGTATTCAAGAGCTGATGCTTAAATAAGACTGTAGCTATGAAGACGCCATATACGTTTCATTAATATTATTAGAATGCTACATTTGTAGGATAGCCCTCCCCCAACCCCCAGAAAAGTCACGAAAGGAGTTGGTTAGAGCCGATGTGCTCGTGGGGAGGGGATATGGCTGAGGAAGGAACAGTGAGGGTATTTATTAAATCATAATTTTTACTTTTTTTACCCTATATAGAAAGTCTGTTGGTTTAAAATCATAATGTTTCAATCACTATTCTTCCCAAGCTTCCCTGGTTCTTCTGTACCGAGGATTAATTTTATTTTTTTCTTTCCTAGGCCTTATCTAAAAGCCAAGAATATCTGCCCCAAACCACTGTCTTCTAAATATGTAAGTAAACAGTCCTATATTGTATGACTTAACATTCAAACCAGAATGCTTTAGGAATAAAATAAAATGCTGGACTGAGAAGCCTAAATCAAAACTATCTGTGTGAAACCCAAGTACCTAGAATACTTATCCTAGAAAAAAATAAACATTACTGTTATTATTACTGCTGTGTCCATTTGTGTATGAGAAGTGGGGCTCAAAGAGACTAAGTCCTTGGCCTAATTATACAGCCAGTAAGAGTCAAATCCTGTCTCGTTCTAGTGATAAATTATGTTGAGTACATGGGCCACTTAAAGAATATACCGACCTTTTTAGAAATTATTCTGGAGTTTTAAGTCATCAATGAGATAGGCATTAATATTTTTCCCAGCCCTGTGACGGCCCCTGGTTCATTGTATCATTATTTTCTTTTGTTTATATCGTTTCTACTGAGAGTCTTCAGAATCATCCCCTAGAGTCTAGCACAGAGCCTTCTCTAGTCAACCTTGAATAAATCTCTCTTGAGCCAAGCCCTCCTTCCATCCTTTGTGAATGTTCTTCCTTCAGATGTCCAGAGTGAGTGAAAGTAAATTTAGCTTAAAGCAATCATTCCTACTTTATTTTCTTGTCAACTTTTTTTTTCAACTTGATCTGTCAGTTCTAAGATAGTTTTAAGAGAATTAAGAGCCAGCCTTGCTTGAGTGGCTCACTTTGTCTACCAGGTGAAAGAGTTGCATTTATCTCTAAAGTCTCCCCCTCCCCCACCCCTCACCCTCAGTTCTGACGTCCTATTCTAAGTATAGTGTGGCTTTTCTCTCACCGGAGAGCTTGAAACTGAATGACCAGTTCTCCCACTTGTAATACTTTAGTCAGGTCAGACTGATCCAAAATCAAGATATGAAAAAATGTCAAAAAAAAAAAAAACATTTGCAAGTCACATATCTTATGAGGATCTAGTACCCAGGATATCTATATGACTCTTACAACTCAAACAATTAAAAGACAAATGACTCAGTTTTAAAATGGGCAGAGTCTGAGTAGATATTTCTCAAAAGATGTTAAAGACAAGAAGAAACAGTCAATACTGTTAACCATTAGGAAAATGCAGGTCAAACTGACAGTGAGAGGTGAGGCTGGCAGGCCAGGCTGATAATCTCTGCCAAAAGCAGGACAGTTGAAGGTTCAAGGCCAGGCTGGGCAACCTAGTAAGACTCTCTCTCAAAATAAAAAGTAAGAAGAAGCCTGAGGAATATAGATCAGTAGAAAAATGTTACATGCACCAGGCTCTAGTGTCAATCCCCAGTAAAAAACACGCATTTTCACATACACTCACACACACTCATATTTACTCATGCACACATATACACACATGCACATATACACATGTGCACACACATATACCAAAAGCAACAGGAAAGCAAACAGACAAACAAAAACAGTGAGAAACTATGTCATACTTACTAAAATAGCTACTTTCTAAAAAGACAGCTAGTTTTGGGAGGATGTGGAAAAACCAAAACCTCATACATGGTACATAAGAATAGAACCTGATATAGCTATTTTGAAGAAATCTTTTATAGTTTCCTAAAAGGTAAGCACAGATTTACCAAGTAATTCTAAAAGGCATATCCCCCTAAAATTGAAAACATATGCTCACATAAAAATTGTATACAAACATTCATAGTGACAGTATTTATAAACCCCAAATGGGGAAGCAACCCAAATGTTCATTAACTAATGGATGAATATGTATAACCATACAATTTAATATTATTCAACCCTAAGTAAGTAAGTAATGGAGGGCATATTTGGAAATAAGGTTTGGGGCAACCATCTGTACTTCATGCGCATTTTTTTTTCCTAACAGCATAAAACTTCTCCAAAAAGAAGCTTTTTACTTTTTTTTTTTAAATACAAAGTTCTGAGCTAGAGTATAGTTCAGTTGGTGGATTGCCAGCTCAGTATGCACAAAGCTCTGAGTTTAACTCAAGCATCACATAAGCTAGGTGTGATAGCATGTGCCTGTAATCCTAGCACTCTGGAGAAGGAAGTGGGAGGACTAATAGTGTAAGGTTATCCTTGACTGAATATCAAGTTCAAGGGTAGCCTAGGCTATATGAGACTCTTTCAGAACAAAAGTAGTAAGGTACTGATACACAGTAAACATGAGTGAGTCTTGAGAATGTTATGCTGGAGTGAAACAAAAAAGCCAGATACATACACACATGCATGCACTCATACATGCACACACACACACACACACACACACACACACACACACACACTTATGCAATGAATCCACCTAGTCACCTAGTTAATAGTTCCAGCTACATAAGTATAGTATACCTATATATTCATAGCTCGGTGGTTGCTAAGACCTGTGGAGAAAGGGAGATGGAGAGTGACTACTAACTAATCTCTTCCTGGGGTGATAAAAATGTCTGGCAGTCTGTGGGGATGGTTGTATGACCTTGTAAACATTCTAAAACCCATTCAATTGGAGATTTTAAAATACTAAATTGTATAGCATGTTAATGAAATATCAGAGTTATTAAATATATAAGAAATGTAAGCCATAAAAATACATTTAGACATTTTCGTGCCAGCATTCCCACTTGCTCAGTAAAGGATGATGTAGAGCTCGGAAGTGAATGTTAGGTCCAAGTGGTAGCCCAGATATAAATACAGCCGTGTGGTTACCTTCTCAGTGCCTCCCATCACCAACTCTCCTTCATCCACCCTCAGCAACACCACACTGATAGCACATCAGGCTGTTGTCTTCTTTGCCCTTGTGCCTGTGGCTCTTGTTTGATATTTCCTGTATTTACCTAGTGATTCTTCATAGTATGAGCAAGAGAGTGGTATTTTGAACCTTTCTGTATCCTCTTGTAGAGATATATGTTCTTTAATTTGTCAAATTCTTCCTGAGTAAGTGCTTCCACTATGGATACTCCAGTGTCCTCCCATTATTTACCAGGAAGTTCTCCCCTACCTTGTTTTTAGTTTCCTGTAACCAATTCTCTTTTTGTCAAAATTTAGTCACTTGACTAAAACATCTGCTTATTGTTCTAGTTTCTTTTCTGTTGCTATGATAAAACATTTTTCCCTAAAGCACCTTGAGGCTGACTTGGCTGTATCTCCAGGTCACAGTTCATCACTAAGTGAAATCAAGCCAGGCACTGAGGCAGAAACCATGAAGGAATGCTGCTTTCCAGCTCATTTCTCTGGTTTGCTCCCAGGATCATGCTTAGTTCGCTTTTCTTTTTCATTTTCTTTTTTCTTCTCTTCTCTTCTCTTCTCTTCTCTTCTCTTCTCCCCCCCACCCCCAACTTTCTTTCGATGAACAAGCTGGCCTTGAACTCAGAGATCACCTGCCTCTACCTCTGAAAACTGGCATTAAAGGCATGTGCCATCACACCCAGCTATTAGAGAGCTTTCTTATACCACTCATGACCACCTGCGTAGGGGTAGTACCACCCACAGTGGGCTAGTCCACCCCATATCAATCAAGACGTGCCCACTGGTCAATCTAATTTGGGCAATTTTTCAATTGCCCTCTTCTCAAGTTCTAGTTAAGCAATGAAAACTAACTAAAGTACTTACTGATCTTACAAACATCTAACCTTAAAAATCTGTCCTGTGTGCATCTCTGCAGCCAGAGCTTTGCTTGAGTGTTTTCTTTGTCTGTTTTTCATGTTTGCCTTGTGCTAGTCTGGTTAGTTCATTTATTTTATTTTATTTTATTTTATTTTATTTTATTTTATTTTATTTTATTAATATTTTTGGATGCCTGATTGTTTTCTAATGAGATAGAAGGGGTAAAGATTTGGATGGGAAGAGAGGTGGAGAGAATCTGGGAGGAGTTGGGATAAGGAAACTGTAATCAGAATATATTTTATGAAAAAATCTGTTTTCTATAGAAAACATTCTATCTTGACTTAACAAGTGTGACCTCAGATTTTTTGTTTATTTGTTTGTTTTATTTTATTTTGTTTTTCTGGGTTTTGGCAATTGTTGAAGGTAGAAGAAGGGGAGTGTAAGACTCCCCATGTTGCAGTGTTCTCTCCCCCTGTGTTTGCCCACTGATAATTACAGACAGCACTGACTTCCAGGGTTGAAACATTTCCCAGGCAAGTGTCTAAAAGGAAAACAATATTTACTGTGGCTGGAAGTACAAGGAGGACTTGCTGAGATACCTACTATAAGTTACTGTGTTATCACACTGTGGTGTGTCTATCTAGGCCAGCTAGAAATAGTCTTCATTGGAGCATGAGGGGCATTAAAAAGAAGCAAACTATTTTTTGAAACAGCAATTTTTTTTAATTAACTGATAAGTTAAAAAGACTGGCATACTTCTAATAGAAACTCAGATTACAAAAGTCGCCTGCACACAAAGGTGAGCCTTTGTGTTCCACGTTTGTCTTTGTCAGATCACATCCTAAGATTGGTTTCTCACATGTTCTTCAGTTGTTTCCATCATTTTAAAAAGTGAGCCATTGTTATGAGTTTTTAAATGTATTTTTTTTTCTTTGTGTTTTCAGACTCCTGGACCTAAAAAAGATGTTTCCAATCATGTTGTTTTGCCTGGCAAAACTACAAGACCCATCAACATTAAACTCCAGACTAAACCAGCCAGTATCACAGGGTCCCAGAAGCCAGAGTTGAAGCCACCAAAACTTCCGGGCAAAGGGCTCACGTCAAGATGTTTTTCTTCTAACTCAAACTATAAACAGTCCAGCAAGTCTCAGCAGCAACATACAGCTGTGTCATCCACTACAGGACTGTCAAGAAAACCCAGGCAGTCCCCTGATATACAGGAATTAAAAACCAAAAGGCAACAGGAAGCACATCAAGGAAATGCTAAATGTACAGATCCCGTGTCTAATACCCATGCTGAAAAACAATCTTTGGATGGCTTTCTGGATGAAATGAACAAAGAAAACTTCCCCCAGACCTTGCTAAAACCTGGAAAGCCAGATCTTGATTTACACTCTGTAAGAAAGCCAAAAACTAGCTCTTCTAATCAAACTCAGAGAAGTCTGGCTCCTAAACAGAACTTGTGCAAAAGTTCAGGTACTCACACTGCTCTGAAAGACAGAGCTAACAAACAGCTCATTAGAAACACACAAATCAGAGCTCAACCGGTGACGTCTCAGCGACTCCCTACAGCTGCAGATTCTGCACGACCAAGAGAAAAACCCCCACAAACAGCTTCCTCTCACTCCGTGGCAGCCCATAGTAAGACTCAGACATCAAAGAAACCAGTGATCAAGAACACACAGGACATGACGGTTAACAGAGTCAGATATGGAAGACCAAATGAAACTAAGGTACTGTCATGCTCTGCTACTGAGCAGAAAGTAAAACATACTAAACCTAGTTCCCATCTCAGTGTGCTTCAGGGAGGACCTAACAGTAGACATCCCAACATGAAACAGGATCCGAAGCCTGTGCGGCCTTGGCTTGGACCCCAGACATCATGCATTCTGCAAAAATCAAGAGCCGTAAACCAGAGGCCTAATTTGACAGCTGGCAACTGTAACTCAGTCATCCCCAGCACACCTAACATAAGAGCAAATAAAGCACTTAACAATAAGTACAATAACATCTTTCAACAGAAAGCACAGACATTGGACTCCAAGTTCAAAAAGTTTCCTCCCCAAAGCCATTTTCTGAACAGGACTGCTCCCAGGACTCAAGCCAGTACAGCGGCCACAAGTAGGAAGGGAGCCCCGAGTGCGACCCAGACTCACCCGCATGTTAAAAACGCAGAAGGAGAGGATCGGAGGTACTTTGCCTTAATTCCAAGATATTACTGATAGTGGTTGGGACTGGGGCTGTAGCTCAGTGATAAAGCACTTAGCATGTGTGAGGTCCTAAATTCAGCCCTTGGAACCACCAACAGATGCACACATTTTTATATGTGTATATAGCCTTGGTTGAGAGAGAGCTCTTCAGTGGTTTCTAGCAAGAACATGAAAAGAAGATATGAAGTTATAATAAATATTAAAACTTAAAACTAGGGGCTCACAAATGTTTTATAGGTTATGAAGTTGTTTTGTAAAAATAAAAGAATAGATGAGCAGGAAATAGGAGTTGCTGATATAAACTAGTCCTCCAGGAAGTGTCCTGTAAAGACTAATGAGCAGCAGAACAGGACAGGTTGAAACTTTACATAGCTAGAAAGTAAGGAGCCAGTGGTTAAGTGTGGCAGTTACCAGAAAAGGAACGGGAAGCTTCTGTGAGCACGAGTGAGCCAGGCTGGGGAAAGTAAACTGAGATGGGGTTCAGATGTGGCATGCAGATGTTGGAAATCGGGACATGGGGTTGCTGGGGCTCGAGCCATATGTGGTACTTAACGATGAGCCGAAGGATTTTTGTCCTCTGTGCCCAAGACCAGCCATGATTCCAGAATGCAAATGAGCCTCCTTAGAGTTCCCGTGTACACACACACACACACACACACACACACACACCCCTGCCTGGCATAGAAAATATACTCCTGACAATAATGAAAGAAATGTTAAAGGTAGGTGGTGGCTAAAAGTTGCAGCAGAGTGAGGAAGGGCCGCATTCAGCATTCAGTCTCAGAACAGAGCTCTCTGCCTTCCTAGCAGAAAAGACCTTACTCTTTGGTAGGGTGACTGAGAGGGTGGGGCCAGGATGTCTGCTTGAACAGGAGGTTCAGGGGAAGTTCTTCTAACAGCGACATCTCAGCTGGGACCTAAGGCAGCTGAGGGTGGGTGAGAGGCTCTGCTCTAGAACTCTCAGCCTGGATCACAGATTGACCAATGACAGTGTGTGGCATATGGTTACAAAGAGAATAAAGTCTGTGGGAAGACTTAGATCCATCCACTCATCACCCACATCGTGCCAGGCTCAAGTGAGCAAGGAAGACTTAGAGTAAACATGGAAAGTTTAGAGAAATTAGTTACCGCACCGAAGTCCTAGAAGTACACTGATTTTAGAAAAGAAAAATTTTCTTCATTATGATTAGAAGGCGACTGGGGAGATAAGAATGCTAGGGACAGGAGCAGTGGTTGTCAACCTGGGGGTCGCAACCCCTTTGGGGGTCACATATCAGACATCCTGCATATCAGATACTTACATTACATTCATAACAGTAGCAAAATTATAGTTATGACATAGCAATGAAAGTAATTTTATGGTTGGGGTTACCACAACATGAGGACCTATATTAAAGGGTCACAGCATTAGGATGGTTGAGAAGCACTGGATTACAGGAAACAACTTTGTTAGCATAGAAGACTCATGACTGACTGATTGTAAGATTGCCTACCTTCTAGAGTCAGAGGAAATGACAGTTAAGAATTTCATTTGTTGTAATTATTGACATTTGGGAAGGGCAAAACCATAAAGACAAAAGGCAGAGCCGTCAGGAACTGGAGGTTAGAGGTAAACTTCACTCTCTGCAGAGTTTTGGGGCCTGTGTTATATCTTGATCATATGTCGGTACAGTCAAACAGTCTTGTTCATTAAGCATTATTAAGCATTCAGCATTATTATGTAAGCAGTAAGCAAATGCTACTGAGTCTGATCATTTGTGGCATCTGTTTTTGTTGTTGATGTGACTGTTCTTTGTGAGAATGGTTTGTGAGAATGAGTCTTGTGAATTTACACCCACAGAAGTACACACTTCTAAAAGGTGGGTTTGTGGTAGGCACCGGACATCCAGCTCTGCGTTCGTAGAGCTTGTGCCCTGTTGGAGGAGGCGAATATGAACACACTGATTAAATAATAATTGCAGATCATTACACAGAGGATCAAAGATGCAAGACCTTGAGGCAGGAATGAGCCTGAGTCAGGACACTGAAAGGCTGCCAGAGCTCTGTGAGGGAGAGGGAGAGGACTGTGATGTGAAGTCAGAAAGGATGGCAGGACAGCCACAGAGAACTGTGTTAATTTTATTTCAAGAGCCGTGGGAAGTTGACACGGTCTACTTTATATGTTACTGATAGACTCTACAGACAGAGAGTGACAAGAGTTAGAGTAGATGCTTCTTATTTCAGACAGAAGGTGACATGTGTGGTTGAGCATGGTGATCGTGTGGACAGAACCAATCCATACAGTGATGTGTCAGACACAAGGGAAAAAGCAAAGACAGCTCCTGAGTTTAGTGGCTACTGTTTATCAGATGAGGGGAATATACAAGGGATTTGAAGGTAGATATCAAGAGCTTTGTTTGGTGTGGTATTGAGTTGAAATGCCTGCTAGACAACAAATACAAGTTACAAATGAGGCCATGGATTTAGCATAATTTGGGGCTCCAGGGAGTGACCTGAAATGCTGAAATGAGCATTTTCTGATCATTAATTCAGTCGTGATATAACAAAGCTAAAGGGCCGCCCTCTAAACATTGCATCCATCCCCTGTGGAGAATGTGAGTGGTGACAGAAAGCCAGCACTGGCACCCAGCATTGTCAGAGACTGATTACATAAGGAGAAAAGAACCCTAAGATTATCGATTAATGAAAAAGGGGGCTCGTGTGGTCAGAAGAGCACTGAGGAACTGGGGTGAAGTGGGTTGCTTGGAGCACTAAGACCCTGTTGAGGATAGAGTCCAGGACTGGTGGGTCAGAGTGGTGAGAAGTTTGTGGGGGCAGAGATGGAGTGCTGGGTGTCTTAAAGGCAGTGGTGTCCAAGCAGCACATGAGGAAATGAAGACTTAGGGACAAACAATGGAAAGGAATCAAGGGTCAAAGAATTTTTTTTAAGATTTATTTATTTATTTTATATATGTGAGTACACTGTCTCTGCCTTCAGACATGCCAGAAGAGGGCATCAGATCCCATTACAGATGGTTGTGAGCCTCCATGTGGTTGGACGGCTGGAAGAGCAGTCAGTGCTCTTAACCTTTGAGCCATCTCTCCAGCCCAAGGGTCAAAGAATTTAAAAACTGAAGCACAGGGGCTTGAGAGATGGTTCAGTGGTTAGGATCACTGGCTGTTCTTCCAGATGTCCAACCACATGGTGACTCACCTATAATGGGATCTGATGCCCTCTTCTGGTGTGCAAGTGTGCATGCAGGCAGAACTCTGACTACATTATAAATAAATAAATCCTTAAAAAAGAAAACTGAAGCACAGTCAGTCCTCTGTAATCCTAGCAACCCTAAGTGGGGCAGGAAACCCATCGTGGGCACTGCCCATTTGTACGTCTTTCTTTATTCTGTCCCCCTGGCCTTGTCTGTAGTAGGTTTAGTTACACAGTCTCTGCCAGTCGTGTGTTTTATAAGCAAACATGTTAAGAAGGAAAGAGGGAAAGAACTAACCCCACCCCTCCCCCATCACATTACAGGAAACAGCTGGCAGAATGGCAGAAATCTAGAGGGAAAACCTATAAACGGCCTCCCATGAAATTTAAAACAAAAAGAAAAGTCATAGAAGAAATGAACACTTCCTTCTGGAAAAGCATTGAAAGAGAAGAAGAAGAGAAGAAAGCGCAGCTGGAGCTGTCCAAGAAGATCGACAGCACTCTGACAGAGTGTCTGAAGCTCATTGAAGAGGTGGGTGAGAGGGAGAGAGTGAAGAGCTCTGCTGCTACACTCAGTCCTGTGCTTAAGACAGGTTCCTCAGGAGCCTTCGCCTCTGCAGAAACCCAGCCACTCTTCTAGAACCACAGTGATAGTAGCAGCAGTGACATGATGACACGCACTTAGGTGGCAGCTCAGAGCTTAGGAAACTAACCCAGATCATTTTTGGCTCCATAAAGAAACAACAGGAACTTTCTCCTACTGTACGGGTCCATTTGCATGGAAATCATTTCCTAAATTCTAACCTTTGTTTGAGGGCTGGTTTAAGATTTATTTCTTTGTAGTTTTTGCAAATAAGTGCTTTGGGTATATAGCTGCATCGTGTACATGCAGTGCCCATGGAGGCCAGAAGAGGGCGTTAAATTCCCCAGAACTGGAGGATTACAAATAGTTGCCAGCCACCATGTGGGTGCTGGGAAGCAACCCTGGTCCTCTTGCAGAGCACCCAGTGCTTTTAACCAGTGATCCATCTCTTGCTCCTTTGAGTAATTTTGGTAGCTAGAAATGGCATCCTAATTGTGTCCTGGAGTCTACAGTAGGATAAAGAAGATAGTAGACAACGGGCATGAGGCTGATGATTGCCTTAATAAACAATGCATTAATAAAACCTCTAGGCAGAAAGATCCGGACTTACAGTAGAAGTAAGGCCATCTCATAGTGTCGGATTTGGGGTACGCAATGGAACATTATTTTAATATTTTTCCGCTGTGGAATTAAACTTCAGAGGTTTATTTATTTTATTTTATTTTCATTAAAAAACAAATACATGAATACATTCTTTTGCGTGGGGGCAGGGGTGGGTACACTTACACGCGCATTTATGTGAGGGCCAGAGGACAGCCTCAAGTGCCATTCCTCCGGCTCTGGCTTTCTTGTTGGGGGGAGGTGGCTGGGGCTTTGGGTTGGGTTGAGGTTTGTTGTTGTTTGGTTTTGTTGTCTTGAGACAGGGTCTCACAGGTCTGGAACTCCCTAGTAGACTAGGCTGGAGGCTGACTGGCTAGTGAGCCCCAAGGATCTCACCTCCCTGGTGCTGAAGTTGTAAGCATGCACTAGCAGTCCCAGCTGGTGGTAGGTTTCTGACTATTACACAATGTCCTTTTATTTGCAGAGCAACACTTACTGACTGAACTCTTTCTGCACATACCCTCCCCCAATCAGTACCTTCTTAATATTAAAATAATTTCAAATAAGAATACAGATTAGTGACCAGCCCTACATCCCATTCTGTTCCCTGAAGGGTGGCGATCACCCATTGTTGGCTCTCTCTCCAGTCCTTGTATGTGTGCATACAGTGTAGATAGAAATGAGGCAGACTGGTTTGTTTTGCAAATTGCAGTACGTCACAGTTTTATATGTCTTCCTAGTCTCGATCAAATGACTTAGGTATTTTCCCTTTCTCTCTATACTCAGAAAATAACCTGTATATCTTTTCACATTCTCCTGTAGTCAATAATTGTTTTTTGTTTCTTGAGCTGAATGCATAGTATGTAGACTAAAGGCAGATCACAGACTCAAGGCCAGCCAGGGGGATATAGAAAGTTCATAGCCAGCCTCAAATACATAGTGTGCCCTGTCTCAAAAAATTAAAGGCGAGTGAGGCAGGGGAATCAGATTTGCGGAAGGTTTCTCTAAGATCTTTTTAAAGGTTATAAAATCTTCTAGATCCTAGTAACTTTTTCTCATGTGTCAGAGTCTACGCTTGTTCTGTCAATTGTTATTCTCTCAGCTTTTAGTTAAAAGCTTGGCTGATTTAATCAGTCTTAGTTTCTCATGAATATGGTGAATGCTATAAACTTGCCTCCTGGCTTTACTGTCTAATATCTACCATATTTAACTAATATTCATCAACCAGGGTCAGGTCACAAAAACAGAATGGCTTTGTCCAGCACGGCCCTACAGAAACCTTCCTGTGTTCTATCCAGAAGTTCCCTGAACCTTGTCTGGTTTGGGATTTTATGGAGGCCTCATTACGTAGACATAATTGACTCCCGTGATCTATGTTAAGCCATTAGTGGTCAGCTTACTCTTCAGTCTCTCCCCAGAGGCTGTGGGTAGGACTGAAGCCCCCTACCCTCTGGTTCTGCTTGTCTCTTGTCCTGTGAGCAGCCACCATCCTGAGGCTACCCTAGGAACTACCAGTCATCGGTTTGTTAGCATGCAAAAGACTATGGAGATTCCAAGGATTTTAGGAGTTATATGCCAGAAAATTGATGAAGACTCCATATGTAATTCACAGTATTTCACTAGAACAGGTGAACTTTGGAGAAACTAGGACTCCAACTTCCAGTAGGGTATACTACCCAACACACGCTAGTGTTTTAAGGATGAGAGGAGGGAGCTCGTGGGCCTGGAGTTCAGACCTTGAGGAAAGTCCACTACCCTGTGTCCCCTACCAATGCTGGCTGCAGCTAGAACCAGCTGCTGTCCTTGGAGAGAGACTATTGCTAGGGTGATAAAAGCAGATAAAAGGATTCTGCCCTTCACCTGGGCAGTCTCCCTCTGTTCTCCTGTGTGGCAGGGCCCAGCCAGAGCCACCGCCAGGCAGAAAGCCTTTACAGAGTTCCAGCCCCAGCATCACAGTGCAGGTCCAAAGTGAGTTTGAACTAAGTTGACGTCGTTGGCTGAGCAGCTGGCTGATGCCCAGCATGTTCTCATTGTTCTACATTTGTTTCTGGGTGCCTAGCATTTCTATTTAGAGTCCTTCAACTCAAAGGCTACCTTAGAAGCGTGTCTTTGCATTTCATGCTCACAGTGGCCTTTTTCTTACCGTTCTTAGTTTTTATTTGTATTGTGGTTGGTAAAGTGGCCTTCTCTGGGTTCTGCTTCATAGAATTTGTTGATTGAGCTTTTCTTTGTTGTCTTAATGACTGATCATTTTTTGTAACCATTGCAAAAGTGTTTTCTGTTTGCGACCCAATGTCTTCCTTTCTGAAAGAATTATGCCGGAGTTGTTCTAGAAAGCCTCTCCCAATGTTTGTCAGTGTTTGCTCTCTAGTTTTCTAAGTGTTACACAGATTTGTAACTTGCTCTTCTCTGCTATTAATATTGCCAAACCTTTTTTCTTCCCTTCTTTCCTTCTTTTTTTCTTTTTTTTTTGTTTTGTTTTGTTTTTGTTCGTTTGTGAGGTCTTTTCCATCTCTTTAATCTGAAATCCCTGAGTTGGTGTGTATTAGGGATATATCACAGATGTACACAGACTGAAGCGCTCTGCTTTAAACAGCAGGCCTTACCCTCCACAGTTAGCAATTGCTTGTATATCTAAACTTGCTCCTCATTCTTTCATTTCTGTATTTACTATCATTTTCATGTTTCATAAAGAAAATTATAAATTGATGAAACAAAATAACATGGTAGATGTAAATTCAAACATATTTACTAATGATACGTGCAAATTTTGAGTCCTTATGCTTGGAAAAGCACCATAATTTCCACCCCGTGCTGTATCATAGTTTGCGAAGAATTTCTAACTATGACTTATTTTCTCTAAAAATTTGGAAGCTCCTGCTTTATTTTTTTCCTTGTGTCTGGAATTTTTGTCTTATTGAGTGATATCTATCTCAGTCTCATTCCTTACAAGTAATCCCTTACTTCTTCTACTTATCTAGATGCTTTTAAGTTATTTATTTATTTATTTGTTTATTTATTGTTTTTCAAAACAGGATTTCTCTGTGTAGCCTTAGCTGTCCTAGAACTCACTCTGTAGAGTAGGCTGGCCTTGAACTCACAGAGATTCACCTGCCTCTGCCTCCTGAGTGCTGGGACTAAAGGTGTAAACCGCCACTGCCTGGCCTTAAGATGCACACACATGCATGCATATATATATATATTCTCCGAGAACCTTCATTGCAAATAATTGTTTGTCTAATCTTTAAACTTTATTCTTATATGGCTTATTTGAGTGTGTCTAACTTTGCTCTCAATCTCAACTTCAGAAAATTCTTTTCTATGGATATTGAAATTAGTGAGCAGTAGGTGTGACCTTGGGAACTCTGAACTTGCACTTTGCACTGCTTGTTTTTTTGTTGTGTCTCACTGGGTTCTGGGAGAATGCCTCGTAAGCACCTATGCTTGTTCGATGGTAGTAAGTTCGCCACTTTGCTGATACTGCCTTCTCCGCCCCTCACACTCTGTACCGAGTTCATTCTTGGTGGAGTTGATTATACCTTTTATATCGTGTTGCTTTACTGAGCCATTGGTGATTCTCAGTTGGGAGTTTACAGTTGTGTCTTCATGTCTCCTGAGGAGCTTCTGAGCATAGCAGAGCCTGGACTTCTTATTTGTTGGCTCACCTTTTCTCCTAGTCCTTGTCAGATCCCTGCCATGGGCCTAAGCCAGCAGCCATTCCTAAGTGCCTTTACATAGAATTTACCCTCTTTATATTCGCCGGCACGAGTCTCCAGTATACCTGCACTCACACATGTACCCTGATTTTTGCATACCTCTCCAGCTCTTCGTGCATGCTGCAGTTAATCACATGGGAAGTAGCCTTGACTCACAGTTTACAATTCTATTAATATGTGTGTGGTACTTTGAATATTTTTAATATGTAAGAAGTATTTATTATACAAGATCTTGATTCTGTTTGTGTCTTTCATCTCATAAAAATATAGAACATATTCTTTACCTTATGCTGTGGTAACTGTTTTTTTTTTTTTGTTTTGTTTTGTTTTGTTTTGTTTTTTTGTTTTTTTTTTTTCCTTTCTTGTGTAATGCTTAAAATTTAAAGGTTCATGTTAAAAACTATTGAAATGTACAATTAAAATGGGGATGTTTATATGTTTATTATATATTTACTATACCTCAGCAAAATTAAATTTTAACTTCAGAAAAATTAATGACTATATCTTCAGAGATATAAGCATTAACAGTGATATGGTAAAAATTATATCTGTCATTTCTTTTTCCCCAGGGTGTACTTCCTAATGAAATATTTACCATAGTGTCCAGCATTCCTGAGGCTGAAAAATTTGCCAAGTTCTGGGTGTGCAAAGCTAAGTTACTGGCAAGTAAAGGCACCTTTGATGCTATTGGACTGTACAAAGAGGCCGTTGAGAAGGGAGCAACAGTGAGTACCTGTCTTAGATGGCTGATGTCAAATTCTCTTTCATGGGCTTTCTTTGTTGTTTGCAATAATAAAGGTTCTATACTGTACTGTTAAGCTCCATTCATAGGGGTAAAGGGTTAATCGGATAAGTATGATCAAAGTGCATTAGACACACACCTGGCCATAGCACAGTGAAACCCAATGGTTTGTATAGTTAACACACTAGCAGAAACTTACTTCACCTCAAAAGGCAATCACAGAATCTGAGGTAGAATGCATTGGCTTTGTGTTTTGTTTTGTTTTGTTTTGTTTTGTTTTGTTTTGTTTTTCAAGACAGGGTCTGCCTGCTTCTGCATCCCAAATACTGGGAATAAAGGCATGCACCACCACCAATTAGCTGTAGAATGTATTCTTTATTAATTCCTTGTTAATTTATAAATTCCTTCTTAGAAAATAGGTTTACATTTATACCAGTAGAATTTGGGTGGGTTTGTTTGTTTGTTTGTTTGTTTGTTTTTGTCAAGTACCCATGTCTTACTTAATACTAATTACAGGAATAAGTAATGTGGAAAATAACACCAGAAAGTTACAATATAGTATTGAGGTCCAATAGATAAAAACAACTTAAATGCATTAAATTCAGAACATTACTAATTCAGAGCCATTACTTCAAGTAGCCTACTAATTCCAAAACCAAACAGAAACCACCTTCTGCAGATTTATTTAACAAAGAGAATATCAAATAACTTCATAACTCTTTTCACTTAAATGTCATTTCTCTCCCTACCTCCCGTCCCGTGGTACTCACTTTCAGGATTGTTCATGGTGTCGTACTTGTGCAGTCTGGTCAGTTTCACTCAGTAACGACTTTTCCTCATCCACCCCCACTCACATTTCTACTTCCCAAAGCAAACTGATTCCGGTTTTACCTCTGTAGTTTCAGAAGACATACTTACGTTGCTGCTTCTTGATTTTTCTCTTTCAGACATAATTTGTGAACTTGCAGGTGAGGACATGGCCTTAACCCTCTTGCACTCAGACCTGCCCACCCCCCCCCCCCCCCCCCCCCCCCCGTGCGCGCTCGCGTGTGCGCACACACACACACACACACACACACACACACACACACACACGCATGCACACAGCCCCACCTAGTCTGTGGACCTTTGCCATCTTCCATGTTTCCCTTAGCCGTGTGGCAATCCTGATCACTCCGGCGTCCGCACTGTTGTTCATGTGTAAGGAGTACATGGCTGTACTGAGCAGTGGAGTATGACTGTGATCACTCTGCCTGTCAAACACATCTACTTTCCTAGAATTAATTCACTGCTTACTTTGCCTATGTTTCAATTTCTGGGTATTTATTATATAACTAATTTTCATATTTTTTAATTTTCTAAATCATGTCAAGACTTCAGATAGTCTTTGATTTGTTTCTTTAGAGACCCCTCTAGTTTATTCCAGGTTGTACAGGAATCAGCTTCCATCTTACCAGATGTCCTCTGGCTCTGGTCCCATCACTGCAGACACTGTTTCCACAGCTCTTGAGGAAGATCTGTGTCTCGTTTCCTGGCTCTTGAGAAACAACAAAGGTTGACCCCTGGCCTATATATACATACATACATACATACATACATACATACATACATACGCACACATGTGCACACACAGTTACATACATACTGAACATGCATACATGTATGTACAAACACACCAAAAACAAGCAAAGGCTCTGGCCACATGTTGTGGGCCACCCAGTAGGGTGATCTAGCTGCAGTAGCTGGTAGAGAGCCCTCTGTCAGTACCAGTATCTTCAGGTCTCTCCTCTTTAGCTGGTCAGAGTGTTTGGGAGTGGGAAGTATAACAGACTTCTTCCTGTGAGCTAGAAACTGTGCTGGAGAGGATAGCCATTGGGGTGAAGAGACCTGGGAATCTCCTTAGCCTGGAGATTCTGATCTATCCTGTTTCCAAGTAGGCACCCACCCCAGCCTTCCCTCAGGAATGTGGAGAATGTGTCCCAATTTTCTGTTAGGGTGAAGAGGGGCAGGGCACAGTCACCAGGCTGTATGGGATTGGAAGTATAGGGTCTGGCTGCAGATCTGACTCCTCAGAAGATGCTCCAGAGGCCTCATGTCCTGTTCTTGGGTTTGGAAGCTCTGTGGTACACGTGCATCAGTTTCCTCAGCCGTCCTGCCCGAGACCCAGCTCTCTGAGGGCAGTCGGTTGGCTGCAGCATTCCACTCCCAAAGTCCTGCTGCTACTCATTCTCTCCTGTGCTCTTTTAACCCTTGACTCTCATTCAGTAGAGTTTCAGTGGAGATTAGAGTAAATGACATTCAGTCTACGGTGTTCACAGAAACCTGTACAAATGCAAAGCATGCTTCATGGAGCTGGGATTGCCCCAGTAATCCAACACTTGGGAGGCTGAGGCAGGAGGAGTTGCCATGAGTTTGAGATTAGCTTTGTCTACATAGCCTGACTTACCTTAGCCTAGAGTACATAGTAATGCCATGCCTTTAAAACATTAATAAGGAGCTATGCTGATGCAAGTGTTTTATAACTCACATTCATTACAGTGTGTATGATATTTCCGACTTCAGACGCTTATAACTCAACTTGTTTGTTGCCTTAGTTCTTTGGTTTGGGTTTTGTTTGTTTGTTGTTTTGGTTTGAGTAGGGTTTTGTTTTATTTTTTATTTTTTTTTAATTTATTTATTTATTTTATGCATGAGTACACCATTGCTCTCTTCAGACACTCCAGAAGAGGGCATCAGATCCCATTATAGATGCTTGTGAGCCACCATGTGGTTCCTGGGATTGAAACTCAGGACCTCTGAAGCGCAGTGCTCTTAACTGCTGAGCCGTCTCTCCAGCCCCTGTTTTGTTTTATTTTATTGAGACAAATGTATGGTGTCATTGTGTAGACCAGGCTAGCCTGAAATTCAAAGATCTGCCTGACTTTACCTCCAGTATGCTGAGATTAAAGATGTGTGTCACCATGCTTGGCCAAGTGTGTGTGTGTGTGTGTGTGTGTGTGTGTGTGTGTGTGTGT
>JANHMN010000002.1:192505292-192543144 GCA_030674055.1 Rhabdomys pumilio | reverse complement strand
TGTGTGTGTATGTGTGCTTATTAATTTGATACAGAGTACCAAGTCAGGAAAAAAATTGTAAATATAGCACCTCCACAATGAAACAGCAGATGACTGGTGGTGTGTTCTGTGATGGGGTTCACATGTTCTTCTGTGCAATGGAGCTTTTTGTTTTCCTTTCCTCGGTTAATTTCTTTTCCTGTTCTTTAGATATAGTAACTAAATAAAAACAAGAGAGAAGAGGCCAGGGAAGATGCAGGAAAAAAGAAAAAAAAAAAGCCTGCGTGATGGGACTGTGGGGGAAATTCTTCCTAGGGTTTAACCTGTGGTTCAATCTTTCTGAAACACAGTGCCCAAGTTTTATTGTAAAAACAAGAACTAAACTTGCATATCAGGGGTGCATGGTACATTTCCTGTCTGGCTAGCTTTTCTGTCTGGCTAGCTTTATAACTTTGAGGCAGAATCTTTATGTAGGAACACATTTTTAATGATATGATATAAATTATTAAGAAAAAAGAATTTGGTTTAAAGAAATTTATTATAAACAACTTTGAACACATCTTTTCATTCAAATTTGGTATTCTAATGTTAAATCAACGTTTTCAATTTCTTCATTTTTTCCTGATGGATCTTTAAAACTGAGTCATTTTAAGTGTTTATCACTGAATATGGGATTGAAAAAGAAAACAATTTTATTGAAGAAAGTTTATTTGATGCTAAGAAAAAGTCCTTAGCTCAGTTTTACCGTGAATGTTTTCAATACCATTTGTTTATTTTGTTGCCTACAGCCAATACAAGAGCTGCAGGGAGTTCTGAACGTTCTACACGATACAAGCAGAAGCATAGAAGGTGTGGTTACTTCTTCGTTTCAATTCTCTGCCTTGAGATATGCAAGTAAAAATCATTGTAGAACATGTAGATCAGAGGAATGAAGCACATGCACACCACACACATACCACACAACACACCACACACACCACACACACCACACACACCACACACACCACACACACCACACACACCACACACACGCCACACACACACACACACACACACACACACACACACACACACACACATACCACACACACACCACACACACCACACACACACCATATACACGCCACACACACACCACACACATGCCACACAACACGCCACACAACACGCCACACAACATGCCACACACACGCTGCCTCTTGCCCTCCATGGCCTGGCCTTTTGAGCTGTAATTATCCACTGTTTCACTTCTATTATTACTAGTAAATGAAATATGTGCTCAATTCTGAGCAGAGTTCACCACAACAGCCTGGACTAGTATGTCCTGCTTTCCTGGAATCCTCCAGAAAGACAAAATAGCAGTTTATCAAAAGAGACAGAGATGGAAACAAAAGGAAGAGATGCCCTGACCTGTTATATGTTTAACTATCATAGGTGTGTTACTTAGGGTTTTATTGCTGTGAAGAGACACCATGACCACCGCTGCTTTTCAAAAGGAAAACACTTCACTGGAGCCGGCTTAGTTTCAGAGGTCTGGCCCATTATTGTCATGGCAGGAAACATGGCAGTGTGCAGGCAGAAATGGTGCCAAAGAGCTGAGAATTCTACATCTCAATCCGTAGGCAGCAGGAGACTGTCTGACTGGGCATGACTTGAGCATATATCACCTCAAATTCCACCTCCTTGGTGACACACTTCCTCCAACAAGGCCACACCTCCTAATGTGCTACTCACTGTGGCACTCATAGCACTTAGGCACAGTCAGTTATGGGGGCCATACCTGTTCAAACACCACAGTTAGTTACTGTCACTCATCTAAGTTCATGTTCTTTTGAGAGTCTCTCCCTTACTTAGACATCACTGTCACTCTTCGGAACCTTTAAAGCATCTGTTTGTGGGAGTAATTGTGCCAAACTCAGTGACATATAATAAATGTTCAAGATACCTTTTATATGAGTGGGAAGGGAAAATGTGCTGTATCTTTAGAATATAAAATAGGGTCTTACCCTAGATGTCACATAAGAATAGATTTAAGATGGCCAAGGTGGCTCATGCCTGTAATCCTGGCTGAGAATGGCCTTAAATCTAAGGCTAGCCTGGACTACAAAGTAAGACCTTGTGTGGGTGTGTGGGTGTGGGTGATTGTGGATGTGGGTGGGTGTGTGGGTGGGTTGTATGGGTGTGGGTGTGTATGAGATGAGGAGGATGAAGAGGAAGAAGAAGAGGAAGGGGAAGAAGAGGAGGAAGAATAAGAGAAGGAAAAGGGAGAAAGAGAAGAATAGATTTAACTAGGGACTAGGGACTATGGAGTCATAGAAAAACAGATAAATAGCTGGTACTTTGAAGAGCAGAGTAGAAGATTCCATGTAGCCTCGGGGGTAAGACTGTACCTCAGATGGTTGCCACATGTATTCAGTGTAAAGGGGAAATGGGAACCCATGCCTTTGCACTTGCTGACCCTCTGACCATTCTTAGGACCCCAGCCTTTAGACTTAGTGTCTGCCCATCCCAGTTTGATTTGCTTCCTTTAGGGGTTTATTGTTGAGCTATCATCAAAATGTTACTATCACATTCTTTATTCACAACCTAATGTTGTGAAGGGATTAAGAGATTGAATAAATTAATTCTAATAATGACAAGGAAATTGATCCAGGGTTGGTGAAGGAGAGTGATTAGTCTCTCAGAGCTGTCATGAGAGTAAGAGATGAGAATGTGGCCAGTGCTGTGAGGGATTGAGGATCCATCTTCAACTGGCAAATACGCACAGAAGGCTGTCTGGAAGGCTTGCCCGGTGGGCTGCCTGATGTCACAGGCCATTGCAGTAGGACTTGGCAAGAAACGGGGTGGGGTGGGGGCCACAGGAGGGACTAGAGGGAGTATCAGTAGATGGATATGATTAACATGCGTTTTATAAATGTTTGAAAGTTTCAAAGAATAAAAAATACTTTGTAAAATATAGCAAGGAAGAAAATGGCAGTTGGAGTCACACCTCTTTCTTTGCTCTGCAGAGTCCCTGCGGGTTACTGGAAAGTCGCTGGACACTCTGCCTTGCTTTATTGATTTTTAGTTTAATTGTTAAATTGCTTACCTCTTACTTCTCTTCCTGGCCTTGTGTGCACAGCAGTCACCTCTGACACCTCAGCTGCTGGAACTAATACCACATCTGCGGAAGAGCTGGCCAAGAAGGACTCTGAGCAGCCTTGCCCATCTCTAACAGAAAGGGAGCAGGCTGCAGCAGCACCAAGGATACCCGTGGCAGAGTGGAGTAACCCTGGTATCAAATTACAGGTTGCCCCAATCCCTAGGTAAGCAGACCCCAGCAGACTTCTGACCACAGACCTGATTCTGGCCGAGTTCTGTTTCTTCTGCACACATCCAGAGAAGCAGCATAGACACCTCTGCTTCAGGTGAGGTGAAAGGGTAGGCCAGCGACTAGTGTCAGCCTCTCTTGAGACTGCAAACGGTCAGTGCTGAAGGGAAAGCTGGCATCCAGCCTCCATTGACAGAGATGCCCAAATCATGGTCTCTGGCACTCAGGAAGGGGCTGAGAGTAAGTAGAGGTTAGAACTGGGCAGCCAAGCCAGGGTCTTTCTCTGTGTGTATGCCATCCCTTCCTGTCACCCTAAGACTGCTGTGAAGCATGGAGTCACACCCTCCTGCATCCAACGTCTCCTCTCCACCAGCCTGACACCAAGGGGAGCTGGGTAGAGCTATCTCAAGTTAGTGTGGGAGAGAAGTGAGTGGTGACCAGACATGGGAGATTGTGGGAGAGAAGGGGCCAGTGACCAGCCCTGGGAGAACATCAAGGGGGCAACTGAGTCTGTTACAGTCGGAGACCACAGCTCAGAGCCTTCTGTTCTCTAAGAGGAATATTTCCAGGCAAAACTGCAGTCATTTTAAGACTGTACCACAGTGTATCAGTGCTGTTTCCAAAAGGTAACTTTGATATCTCTCCTCTCTGTTCATGCTTCTAGAAGGGCTGTACTCAGCAGCACCAGGGCCGCAGTCCTTTGCCTCCTTTTCCAGAAAGCACAGCTACCCTGACCCCGTAGTCATCATTTATTTGCCCCACTGTTGTTGGCTCGTGGATACATGAAAGCAGTCAGTCAGCCCAAAGCTCATTTCCATTGGCTCCAAATGCACTAGTATAAGACTTTTTCAGCTGACCTGCCTGCTAGTGTCACATAAGCTAATGCGGCCAGTGGTTTTTGAGTTTTAGGTCTGTCGTGGAAAGGTTCCTAACTGCATTGGCAACTTTACAAGAAAGATGCCCAGTTGTTCGTGGTCAGTGCAGTGAGGCTTGGTGTCCGGTGGTCCTCACGGCCTGTGAATGACAAACAGAGCAACTGCAAAGCAGTTGATCTCACGTAAAAGCCATTTTCACTCTTCATTCATAACACCGTATGCTAACACCATCCAGGAGTAGGTGTCACCATCCAGGACTCCCTGAGAATCAGAGAAAAGCCATCAGAAGCTCACACTGGAGTACCTGCTATGCATTATTATGGAGTAAGAAACAAAGAACAAGACAGGATGTTCCTGTAGCCAGGAAGGTTTGGAACATATCTTTTGGTCTCTTTCAGAATCTGCGGGATGCCAGAAGTGCAAGACATGAAGCTTATCACTCCCGTGAGGCGCTCGGCCAGGATCGAGAGAACGGTGGCACGCTACCCAGAAATGCTGCAGGAGCATGACGTGGTCGTGGCTTCTCTTGACGAGCTACTGGGAGTGGACAAAACAGAGTGCTTTGTCTTCCGTGAAAATGAGGCTTTGCCTGTGACGCTGGGCTTTGAAATCCTTGAATCATGATCTTTTGATATTTGAGTTTTTTGTTTTGTTTTTTAAAGTTTTAACTGAGGTTTTTTTTTTCAGGGCTTCCAAGGCATAAATAAATGCCTTTGTCAAGACGACCTGAAATAAATGTATGCTAAGACACCACGATGCAAATGATAGTCTTGGGTCTCAGAAGTCATGCATTGGGTTTACTCTCAGATTGTATATCCCCATGAGAAAACTTTTGGTTCATGTGTTTGTTATATACTTCATGATAGTTTTACAGCATACATAAGTTTCAGAATATCAAATTTATTTAATTTATCTCAAGTGGAATAGAAAAAAGCTCACACTCTGCTGACCTGCTGTAATCCTACTGTACTTACTCTGTGCCCACAGGTTGGTGCTGAGGGGTGACTGACTGGCTGTGAGCATCCACCCTACCCTGGAGGGCAGGTTCCTAGAATACAAAGATTTGACTTTTGAAACCAGCTCACCGGGCTGGAAAGTCAAACTCCATACATTACAGAGAGGTTTATGCTAGCCACGTCTTCACTTAGATCCCAGAAGATGTCTGTGAAGACCTTTGACTTCCATCACATGACCCTAAAGATGAGGGTGATGCTTGTTCTCTCTGGGTGGGTCTTCTCTAGTGAAGCACAATCCAGGACTGAAGTGGCAGCACAGGTTGTATTCACAGTCCTCCTTCTGCACTGGTTACCGAGAAATGCTTCAAGTAAAGACAGATGTGGGGACAGCACTTGCTGCATCTATTCCTTTCTCTGCCAGGGGACTCATAGCCTGAGGAGGCCATTCGAGCCCCAGAGACTATGGCAGGGGATTTTTTTT
This sequence comes from Rhabdomys pumilio, assembly GCA_030674055.1. Classification (NCBI taxonomy): domain Eukaryota; kingdom Metazoa; phylum Chordata; class Mammalia; order Rodentia; family Muridae; genus Rhabdomys; species Rhabdomys pumilio. The sequence continues at coordinate 192,537,543 of JANHMN010000002.1, read as the reverse complement.
TTTTTTTTTTTTTTTTGTCTGCACCTTGGACAACTGCTCTTAGAAAGGAAAGACAGAGTTGTTTTGTAAACATAACATATAGAAAAGTCTGATTGCCACGTTTCTAAATCTTAGCTTTGTTAATATGATTACTAAGTACTAAGTAATATCTAAAATAAAAAACCACTGAATATCTGCTCATCTCTGCTTGTTGTCTCTTTATTATCGAGGTGACAGCTTTAGTAAGACATAGGGGTTTCTCTGGGAAAACACTGAGGGATGCCCCAAGAGGCGCATTATTACCCTGGATACAGGATCAGGCATGATCTCACAAGGAGGTGGGCTTTTTGCTGAGGAAAGCAGATCCACCTCTCAAGATCAGGCTTATCCCACCAAGATTCATCAAACTCACCCAGAAAGTCTTCCTGCCAGAGACTGAGTCCTCTGTGAGAAATGAATGTCCATCCCCACCAGCATGCACGAATGAATGCAGCCAGCTCAGACGGTTGCTTAGTGACCACAAGACTTGCAGAAGCATTAAAATCAGAGAGCTAGAGTCTGAAGCCAGGCCCTCCTGCGAGGAAGGAACTTGCCTCAGATCTCTGACTCCAGCTTCCGTCCTCACAGGCCTGAGGTGGGGTCTGCGGTGCAGATTCTGGAGCGACTCACTTGCCTGGGCCTGAGGATTAGCTTGATTTAGCACTGGCTTCACTTCTCAGAACCATTGTTTGATGCTGAAGCAGTCTCTCTCTTATCACCAGTTCCTTGCAAGATGTCTGGCCATCCCTCCCAGACACTGACAGTACAGTGTGAGTTGAACTGTTAGTATCTGAAAATGTTTAATTTCCAGAGGACTAATTGGTGTTTTCAAAGCCTGCAGCAAACCACTTGCTAGATATTTGTTAAAAAGTTCTCATTACTAAATGGATGTTCCCCTGACAGGGGCAGGGAGAAAGTGAGAAGAAAGGAGGCAGGCCTTAACCACCTGGGAGGTGAGTCTACAGGGAACTGTGACAGAAATGTGGGCCATTGTGTCGATGCAGCTCATGGGATTAAGGGATGGCTTTTTAGAGAAAATTATTACAGAGTGACTCTTGAAAGCTAAGCTAAGCTAAGTGACTGTATCACTGTACAGAATGACTGAGCCAGAAGACAAGGGGGAGATGCACTTACTAGTCCTTGCTGCCAAAAAACTGCCGAATCGTCCGCATACGAGAAAAGACTGAATGTGTTATTTCTAAGAGCTCCATTTTCTCAGTCGCCTTTTACATCTCCAATCTAAATGGTTTAAGAGGAATGGACTCTACCAGCAGTGTACATGTGACCCACACCTAAACAATGAGAGTCCAGCATCGCTATGGCAAGGGACATGGAATGGAAGAGGGAGTCATTCCTCAGTCAGAACCATGAAATACCCTTACCATACTCATTTGGAAAGAGACATACTAATGGAGTTGCTGAAAACATAAGTTGCAAATCCAAGGTCTAATAAGATTAGGCATCTTATTTACTGTGTAGACAAAACCTAGAAAACACTTCCAGCACAAAAGAAATGAGATCATATTATATCAGTAGCATGAATATGACTAACGCTATGCATGGAGCTAGACACACACACACACACACACACACACACACACACACACACACACACTGGACAGGGACCTGGTTCAGTGTTTGCTCCCCACACATCCACTCACTATACCTCTCACTAACTGTGACACAGAGAGGAAAACAACAGTTAGACAATGTGATGGTTTTGAATAAGAGGCCTGGACTGGAACGATGGCTCAGGGATTAAAAGCACTGACTGCTTTTCCAGAGGTCCCAGGTTCAATTCCCTCTTCTGGCCTCTGTGGGCATAGACATGCAGGTAAATCAACCATAAACATAAAAATAAATAGATCTTTAAAAAATACCAAATAAACCATAGGCTCATATATTTGAATGCTTGTTCCACAGTTGATGGAACTGTTTTGGGAAGGATTAGGGGGTGTGGCCTTGTTGGAAGAAGTGGGGGAGGGGCTTTGAGGTTTCAAAAGCCTGTGCCATTCTCAGTTCATCTGTCCCTCTGACTCCCGCCTATGGATTATATGTGAGCTCTCAGCTACTGCTTCCAGTGTGGTGGCTGCCTGATGGCTCCTATGACCCCCTCATCTTGATGATCATGGTCATGCCCACTGAAACAGTAACCTTTTAGAAAATGATGTCTTCTGTAAGTTGCCTTGGTTGTGGTGTTTTGTCACAGCAGTAGAAAAGTAAGACAGAGATAGTAAGTGATGAAGTAGAGTCTACCTCCGAGCCATCTGGTTCCAGGTCCAGAACTTTCAACACCCAGCTGTCACAGAGGAGGGAGAGAGCGATGGTCGGGAAATAGCAAACCTGAGAAAGTCTGAGCTGTTCCTAGTTTAGCAAGTGAGAGCCACCCGGACTTAGAGGACGAGTCAGTGTGAACACACTTGTCGCATAAATATAAGAACCTCCTCTCAGATCCCCAACACCTACAGAAAAGAAAAACTGAGCTTAGTCATAAGTGCGCCTGTAACCCCGGAGTTGTGTGGAGCAGAGACAGCAGGATCTCTGGAACTTGTTGATGGCCACAGAGACTGTCAAAAAGACAGAGAGTGATAGTGCCGGACACCCATGGTTCTCTGGCCTTCACATGTCTATGTATATCACACACAGATGCATGTACACGAGTACACACACACACACACACACACACACACACACACACACACACACACACACCCCAAAAGTTAATAGGGTAGAAGAAGAGTCACTGATGGAGGAAGTGCTGTCATCTAATCTGTGAGGCCATTCACTTTTCAAGCTGCTGGAGATGTGGGGCCAGAATTAAAGTGCTGGCTCAGTTTCTGGAACTCAGCTCTCAGATCAGCAGGCCCAGTGAAAGTGTGTGTTACTCAGGTTCCAGGCATGGTCTACGTCCATCCCGGGGCTCTGCCACTTGTCTGGGAGCCTGATGGAGGTAGCCAAAGTCAGGTCACAACCAGCTCCAGCCGTGGGAAGGAGGAAAAGAAGGTCACATGTCCCTACTCATCCTCAAAGAAAGCTTGGCAATGTCTGTCAGTCTATGAACTTGAAGTGTATGTATGTGTGGAAGAGGTAACTGCCAGTATCTACCACATATCCCTGGGAGTGATGTCATGCATCTCCAAAGTACAGATAAACGAGGTACGGCAGGTTTAAAACTAAAGTCTGCAGCATATAGCCTCAAGTTGAAGTCTCTGTCCCACCTATCCTGCCCCAGACAAGTTCCTAAGGATAAATTCCTAAATCGAAACTTCATAGCCTGTTCCCAAGTCCTCTCCCTTACTCCATACCCTTTGCTCCACCCCTTCCCCTGCAGTTCTCCAAGGCAACCCAGAGGAACAACTCCTCATTCAGTAAAATACTCAGGATGCTGCAGGCACTGCAGATAAGGATGGTGGGCCAAAATGGCCTGACTCCAAGGATTAGTGGTGGACTTGTAATCAGAGTCACAAATGTATGTTTAAGGCCCCACAAGAGCCATCTGTGGTCAGAAGCTGAGAACACAGAAGTCTAGCCAGGGTAGCAGTATGCCTTGAAGCCTTAAGAAGGAACAGGAATAGCTGGAGAGTCAGGGGGATGCTTTAGGAAATCCTGGGCAGTATATAAAGGCCCTTCGGCCACCTCTCCTCTCTTTTCCTCCTCTTCTTCCTGTTCCCCTCCTCTTCCCTTTCTCTTCCCTCCCTGAGCCCCTCAGGTGTTTTGATGGTTTATACCTTTGTCCTTTGCCCAGGAAGGAAATTCTGTGAGGTTTGTAATATTGGTTTTATAGTGTATTCCAGGACCTTTCCAGCAAAGTGTGGATCTTAAAGGATAAACAATCTAACTGTAGAAACATCTCTAGCCCCTCAGGAATAAATTAGTGTTCAAAGACACAAAGCCAGTGGTACCTGACCTATGCCTGAATAGTGTGACCCTATAGAGTCTGGAGCCCAGAAGCACTCTGAGGAGAGGCCTTAACAGTGCCAAATCTGGGTGTTTCTGGAATACACAGGAAGTGAGAAAAGGGAACTGCCTGAGCGCTTGGCCTGTGCTCTCATCCACCCTGGTTCTAAATGCTCGTACTTCCTGAGAGTGGACCTGGAGAGCTGCATTGTCAGACCTGTCCCTTCAAAGGTCCACTTTGTCACCTCCAATAGGCAGGGTCAGTTTGAGCCACCACATAATAACAGTCATCACTACTAAGACACTGAACAGTGGGATAGAATTAAAGTCAGGACTCAGAACTCCAAGGCTCCGGGGCTGCGTGCGAGGCTCCTATCAAAATAATCCAGTTATCAGATGAGTTTTGGTGTGTTTTGCCACATATCTGAGTCATTTGTCACAGTGACTCAGGATGACAAGACAGTTAATGAGAAATCCAACCCAGTTTAGCAAGACAATCCAGCCCAGTAGGCTTTAGAAATTTTGAAACATAGTCAAAGTTCATAGAAATACTATTTTTAAAAGACATATTTAGAAATAAAATTACATGCGGACATGATGCAACCTTGGAAGGGCTGGTTAGAAGGTCTCCATTTCTATTTGTTGCACACATTTTTAAAAGGCTCAATGGCCACCAAGGATGTCGTCTAAGGTAACAGCTAAACCGCCCCGGAAAGAATTCTCGGGCTCCAAATCAGTTCATTCAGAGCTTTTAATGTGGCCAGATGTGGTGGTACATGCCTTTAATCTCAATACTCTAGAAGGCAGAGGCAGGCCAATCTCCATGAGTTCGAGGTCAGCCTGGTCTACAAAACAGGTACCAGGACACCCAGGGATGCATAGAGAATCCCTGTCAAGAAAAAAAAAAAGCAAAAAGTTTTCAATGCTTTTCTTTTCCATACATATTTAGTTATCTGAAAATGTCTCGAGCAGGTGATGGATTATGTCTAGGACCATGTGTAGCCAGCCCATGTCTAGGACTAAGTCAGTTGCAAAAAGATGGACAAAACCCGGGTTCACCATTAGGACTGCTCTGGTGTTTTCGAGCGGGGCTACTTTACAGTTCCTCCCTGTTCCACACCGCCTCCAAGCAGGAGATGCTCGGCACACAGTATACACACAATGCTCACACCCAGCAGAAGAGGACCTGACAGGACATTATAGCAAGTAAGCCCCACAAGTGTCAGGGTGGAAATAAAGTCCCTCATGACAGCAGGAATCTCAGCTGCTGTTAAAGGATCACCTCCTCCTTGACCCCTGGTGTCTAAAATTCAGGAGAGCACATGCTCTACCCTCTCCTGCAGAGCACAGTGGATGGGTTTGGATATTGGACCAACCAACAGCTATCTGTAAAGGGTGATTAAAGGACACCAACAGTTAACTGTTGAGCAGATCCTTTGGCCCCCAAAACCCAAATGTCCCTAATTTTGAAAGCAAAATCTCGACTAACCTGAACTGGAATTTTTAAACAATATCATTATCTCCATAATTTAAAAAAAAAATCAATATAATTCTCTAATCAAAATCAAACAGGAAAATTTAAAATGAAAGCAATTTATAGTTGTATAAATAGTTGCTACATAAATGTGGATTACCGTACTTGGAAACAAGAAGTCTTTGTGAATTTCCCAATGCCTCTGTGTAGGTCACTACTGTTCTCACTCATCATAGCCACTGGCCCATCCTTACTCCACAAGCAACTCATGGGGCATCTGTTGGGATGAACATGGGTGTAGATGAACCCCCAAGGCTTCTGAGATATGCAATCTCACACCCACAGTGCTTGGTTCCTGGCCGCATATGCTGCAGAAGGAGCCCACAAAAGTGCAAAGAGCAAGGAAGGTTCTGGCATGACTCCGTGGTGTCTAGAAGTTGGTTAATGGGCCTAAGGACCTTGCAAAGTCCTGAGGGGGTAGGAAGACTGAGTCCTACTTGAATGGAGAGTCAGAGCTACTCAGAGTGATGCAGCAGAGACTCACCAGCTCAGGGACCGCCTGAAATAGCAAGCTGAGTGTAAAGTGAGGACACTGAGGCAGGTGGTGGCTTGGAGGTCTGCATAGTGCATCAGCTGGCTGGAGAAGAGGATCTGGGGAAGCCACAGTGGAAGGCTGGCTGCCCCTGATGATGTAGCAAAGGCCCAGCTCCCAGGCTACCCGCTGGCCAGAGGGAAACATGGTGAATACAGATCCCAACCCAGTGCATGAGGAGTGGGAGCCAGAGGGTGAAGGATGGAGGGGGCACACCCGTGGGCTGTGTGTGCATCTGCGTGAAAGGACAGGCCCCTGAGTCTGTGCTCAGTAGGCTTAAGGGAGGCACAGAGTAAGCATGACCCCCAAGAGGGTTCAGTGGGGTCACTAGGGAAGTCTGATCCAAAACAGACCCTCCTGTACCACCTGTGCCCCTAGCATACCCCCTTAGGGTGACCCTCCCACGGGAACAAGCCAGTCAGTCCTGCCCATGTCCAAACCCTCTAGAAACTGAGGCTCAGGTCTACCTGCAGGGAAGAAGTTGCCTCTTTTTAAAACCACAGGCTGCATATGAGTAGTTTGGGTATTTGGGGTTGGTTGACTGGTTGGTTGATTGGTTGTTTTGTTTTTTGGGGGGTATTTTTTTTTGAGACAGGATCTCAATTATGTAGCCCAGGCTAGCTTAGAACTTGCAATTCTCCTGCCTCCTGTGATAGAATCAGCGCTTGTTCTATAGTTTTTCTTCTCAGTGCTGGGCTAGCACCCAGGACCTCATACATGCTTGATGAGCACCATGTATGGAGTTTTAGAGACAGTGTACTTCTCCACTTCGCACGGGCTCTGCTCCTGCCTTCCCCCGCTGTAACCTGCCTGGCTCAAAAGAATGATCAACCATGGCTGACCACAGCAGAGGACTAGGCAAGGCCCACAGGCCCAGCTCTACAGTCACTACCCTGGACTCCTCCCAATCCTGTTTTCCGACTATAGAGAGCTGGTTTGAACCAGTTCCTGCCAGCCTACCTGACCAGACCAAGGGACCATTCAGGTGACTATATTCTAGTCGCCTAAAGCTTTATAAGTCTCTGACAAGATCTAGCTGAGCCTAAGATTGCCATATTTTTTCTATAACTCACAGCCTGAGTGGTCTGTGGGAATCTCCCAGGTTCACTGTTCATTATGCCACAGGAGAATATTTTCTTTTCTTTTTTTCCCAAGACCCATCAGGTCACTGACCCAGAATCCCATGTTCTCGGGCTCCTTTTCCAATGACCCCAGACATCCATCACAGCTATCTAGTCAACAGCATGAGCCCCAGTTCAGCAGTCAGGCATGTCTGGAGAGTGTTCATGGTGAGGACTGAGGGACCAGAGAGAGTCTCAGAAACAGGGTTGACAGCAACCTGTCCACTAGAGCATGTTACTGTCATTTAGAAGAGTAGCCGGCAGATGGCGCTGTAGGACAAGGTCAGGAGGCACTTAGGCAAAGCTAGGGAAAATCAAATGACTGGGCATAAATGGAGACAAAATTAGATATAGACAGGCTAGGGAAGGCTCGCTGGTCTCCTCTCTGGTTTACCCCTCCTCACTCGTCACATAGCATTTCACATCTCTTTCTTAGTGGAGTTGATAGCTTGTAGTCCATAACGGCTCCAAAGCTCCTGCTTCAGAAATAGCAACGTGATCCCGGAGAGGAGAGAGTATAACCTTTCTCAGACCCATATGGGAAGAGGATACGAACATTAGTGGATACAGTGCATGAGGAGTGGGCGCCAGAGGGGGGAAGCTAAGGAGAGGCACACCCAAGGGTTGTGTGTGTACCTGCGTGAGAAGACAGGCCCCTAAGGCGGTGCCCAGTGGGTTAGGAGGAAGGGCTTTAGGAAAGCATAAAGTGAGCAGCAGAGCCCCACGAGGCTTCAGTGGGGTCTCTAGGGAAGTCTGATCCAAAATACACCCTCTCACTTTCTGTGTGCTAGGACCCCAGCCCTCATCCCTCATCCTGACCACCCTCGGGAAAGTTCGTGTTCTTGTACAGATCTGCCGGGTGTATATGCAGCTTCTTCGGTTGTTTTAACTACTCTGAAGAGCAGTGTCAGGAGATGGCAATGGTGAGTAACACTGGGTTACCCACTGTCTCTGTTTTTGTCGGTCAGTCCTCAACCAGAGGACTCTGAACCCCAGCCACAACATCCGTCTATCACCCCCTTAGGTCAGATAAGACCAAACCCAGAGCAAAGAGGACCCACAAGGGCTGTGTGTGATGAAGGCGACCAGAGTCAGGTGGCCAGCCTTCCAAAAGTCACGAGTCAATGACTCAGACCCAACAGAGCTAACGGCACACCTGAAATTGTTTGAACTCAAAGCAAGCAAGCCCTGCTCTCTCATGGATGAGAAAGTGTACCTTTCACACACTAAATCCTCAGGGCAGGTGGGGAGGGTGGGAGAGAAAACCCACTCTGGGAATCATTTGGGGACCTCAAGTCAGAAAATGGGGACCTTAATTCCAGCTTGATCCCTATTACCTGTGTGGTTTTGGACAAACTTCTTAACCTTTCTAGGTCTCTGCTTCCTTGTGTAGAAAAATAAATCTCCGTATGTCACATAGTAGTTGAGATTCCCTTCCAGAAGACAGAAACATGGCAGCCTCCTGGCTCATCCTTCTCTTTCACCCAGATGTTCAGCTCCCAGGACAGTTCAGGAATTCCCAGGCAAGTAAGTACTCCAGTCCTGCCACTTCCTAAATTTGGTAATGTCCCCAAATATGAGTTACCCGGTATAAAGAATGCCCGTCATCTACACACACACACCCCACAAACACAAACACAAACTCTGAGAAACTCACATACCATGTCTGATAGGTCTGCCTCAGCAAAGAAAGACGAGTGCTTGCTCACCATTCTGCCCTGGGCTGGAAGTCACGGGGTGTTGATGGCATAGGCGGTAGCTGAAGCTGGTACCTCCAGAGTAGACAGCACAGGACTGGTGGGGACCTGTGTAAGTACCCACATGGAGCTTTCTGGAGTCCTGGAGGGGCTGAGGGAGCCCTGAGCCAAGAGAACCATGCCTGTGTGGTAGGACTCGTATGACAATGATGGAGGGAGGATGTCACCAGGCCCTAAAAGTAGTAGATCCTAAAGTAGTCTTCTGGATCCCTGTCTCCAGGGACAGGCAACTAGTAGAACCAGCAACAGCCATAGGTAAGGTAAAATGTAAAGTCAGGAAGCCTCCCGTCCATGAAACACAGGATGTCAACAATTGTCACTACTATGTGTATGTGGACCTGCCTGAGGACTGTCTCTTCTAAAAGAAAGAGAGAAAGAAAGAAAGAAAGAAAGAAAGATAGAAAGAAAGAGAAAGAGGAAAAGAAACAAAGAAAGTGGGGCTTTTGTGTATTTACCACAATCAGGACAAAGTAGGATCCCAGATTATGGACCTCCACCTGTGGGGTAGGGTACAGAAACAGGGATATACAGGCATACACAGTCCAAGAAGTGAGCTGGCTGCTGCCTGCCCACCTAATGAGAGTCTAATGTGACATCCCTGGGCCCAGGAACCAGGAGGTCTCTATCCACAGCACCCCCTCCCTCCAGCCAAGCCAGACAGTAAATGACCAATGGCAGTTGCGGAAGGCAGAGGATTTCCTTCATGTGAACTCTCAGGCGAGCTTCCAGGGCTACTCACAGTGAAGAGCCCCAAAGACATGGAATCCAATCATGGTCACCACCCAGTCAACAATATTGATCATGCCCATGGCTCAAGGTGTGTCCTTTGATCTCCCGGACCTGCTTACCACACCCCCAATTCCCCCCAAATATATTATTGCCTCTTAACAGGCCTTTGAGGAGGGTGTAGGTGGTCCTGTCCCACACACTTAGGGACTCCAGAGAGGCCTGCCCATTGGAAATGTCGATTCATATACCTCTTCCTCGGACAAAGCTTGAACTGAGAGAGGCTGACTCTCTTGCTCTTTCCACATTCATACCCCTCTCCCCTAACTCCTCAAACCTGAGAGACAGCATACAGGTAAGCTGTGATAGCCTGGTAGGGGCAGGGCCAGGATCAAGGGTCATGGCTAGGCTAGGCCAGAGGGCGTCCACCCTCTCTCTGCCTCCACTACATTATTCCCTATTCCCAGGCACAAGATGGTAGGAAAATCAGGGTTGAACGGCCAAGAAATTAGAACCCAAGATGCCGGGTGATGAGGGTAAGAAGACCTTTGTTCCCCGCCTCCAAGTGTCTCAGTGTCCCCTGGAGCCATAAAGAAAACCAGGGCCCCTCCTTTCTATGCACCAACTCACATCAGAACAGTTGTAGTGTGTTGGTGGCCGAAAGCACTTTCCCAACTACAGTCATCTTACCCAGCAAGATGAGGATGCATGCCTGGGGCAGAGCACTGATTTCCCAATCTCCCAGTGCTGGGCCTCTCAGGGATCTGCTGACTTGCCTTTCATGGCTTTCGAGTCCTGAGTGTCACCTATAACCTAGCTTCCATAGTAGAAAGCCAGAGGGCTGTGTAAGCCTTGAGGGAGATGAACAGGGAGGGGAAACAGGGACAACCCAATCAGAATCTGTGATCTAAAGCCACTCACGTCCTTCTCCACATGTCTCAAGTCCTTCAAAGTATTTTCTTTAAGTATTTGCATTCCCCTGCATGTACATAAGTGTGCACACATACACATGCATGCATACCCACATGCCTGCATGTCCACATCCAAGGCATGGGTGTTGGGTATTGGCCAAGAAAGCACGGATCAAAGTCCTCAGCAGAAAATGGGGTAAGGTCTATGGGAGCTGGAGGTCTGCGGTTTGCTCAGGAGCACCAAGAACAGACTGATCAGGGGTCCTGCGATTCCAGCCACTCACTGACAGACAGACATGGCATCAGTCCTGGAAAAGGCTTCAAAGGGCACAGAGAGGTTCCCATGGTGATGGCCAGTGTCACAGTGAAACAAACACAGAGTCAAGGATGAGGGGGGCGCAAGTGTTCATGAGCCCTGAGGTGCTGAGAGCCTGCTAGCCTGGAGTGGGTTGAAACAGAATGGGACTCTGGTGTGGCTTTAAAGACTGATGGTCTCCAGACGTTCTAGCTCTTTAACTGTACTGAATGTGATGATAACTTCTAAAAAGTCCTAAAATCTTTCTTGCTCATTCTGAGTGCTAAAAGCTGCTGGCTTAAGCAAGTAACACCTGCAGCCTAACAGCAGGGGATTAGGTAATGTAGCCTTTGTTCTATCTCAGCAGAAACTGTGTGGCTCTAACTTCAGCCTGCTGGTTGAAGTCACAAGAAGAAAAAGGAACACTTTGAAAAGTGAGTTTAGCATTTATTTCTAAGTTGTAAAAAGTTTCCTACGGAAGCTCTCTAAGAAAAGAGAAAGTCTTAGGATCACGATGACCCTAAGCGGCACAAGGGGCATTCGAGCTCCTCTCTCTGCCCTCAGCACGGATACATCTTTTAGAATAGGATCACACGGTCAAAGAGTTCATCACAAGTTCACACATATTCAAATCATAAATCGAATAAGAAGTTTACAACAGTGAATGCTTACATGCATATCCATTAGGAGTGATTATCTGGCTAAACATTCAACATCTGTCACAGCTCCACAGGTTCATGGAGAGTTTAAATAACGTAAGTTATTAGTGAAGGGTTTTTTTGTTTGTTTGTTTGTTTGTTTGGTTGGTTGGTTGGTTGGTTGGTTGGTTTGGGTTTTTGTTGTTGTATTTTGTTTTTGTTTTTGTTTTTCAAGACAGGGTTTCTCTGCATAGCCCTGGGTGTCCTGGAACTCACCAGGCTGGCCTCGAACTCAGAAATCCGCCTACCTCTGCCCCACAAATGCTGGGATTAAAGGCGTGCGCCACCACCGCCCGACTGTGAAGTTTTATAGAGATAAACCCAGTCAATATTTTATCTCCTGTCCTAGCACCTATAATAAATCCTCAGTTCCCTTTTTATGACTGTTGGTTAGTGGTTTTACAACCTCTTGGAATGTGCTCTGAGTAGTAGACTGCCTGCTTACTATCAGAAGTGACACTAAGGAGTGGCAGAATTCTCATTGCAGTGTTGATGATCAGAAAGGACCTAGTAGCAGTCCCACTATAAAAGAACTTAATAAATACTGATGTAATTTTAGGAATTCTTATAGAATCATCATTAAGAAATCATCTATTTGTCTATATAGCGTCACTACAAGACAGTACATCTTCGTTGTTCTGCAGAGGTTTGCTCAAAAATGTGGGCTAACACCTAGTGATTGTCATATATGTTTAATAATAAGAATAGGAAAAGCATACTAATAGCAGGGATCTTTTCTAAGATGGTTTTCGCTGGACCTTGCCTATTAAAGAAAGTCTGTCATGGATTATTTGTTAATCCAAGGAAGACTCATCTCAGAAAGATCACCTGCTAGTTATTAGCTTGTTGGCTCCTGACACTGAGGGCTATATCATGCGACCTCTCTACACAACGTGATCCCTCTAGCCTCACTGGAGGCAGCCTGGGCTTATGACCCAGACATCTGGGTAAGAAATTCACCTTGTGCTGAGAGCCACCCTTGGAGTCAGCAAAGTAACAGGTCACCCTACAGTGGAGGCCTTCCTCCTGAGCTCCTGGAGCCCCTCCAGCTCTGGATGAGTGAGGCAGGACACATTGTTGTTATGGGAACAGTTGAGTCCCCCAGACAGGCATAGAGGTCTCTGGGAGGGAGAATCTGGACAGTCAGCAGTCTACCAGGCCAGAGCCAGCCCCCTGAGGACTGCCTCTCTGTTCCCAACTGACCCTCCCTGGCAGGGGGAAGGGCATGTTGAGTACACGGAAGCAACAAAAGTTGACCCTCTGAATGAGCTTGCTGGGGTAGAAGCTCCATATCTCTGCCCTGCAGGGAGGTGGAAGGAGCACGAGCGCATGTGCATTCGTGTGTGTGTGTGTGTGTGTGTGTGTGTGTGTGTGTGTGTGTGACGTGCACTCGCACACACACACAAACACACACACACAACACTCAGAACCTCCCAGAGGCCGGTAGACCTTGGCTATTTTTTCCCACCACTATTCCTCTGTCCTGTCCGGCTAGCATTTGTTTTGTGGTGTCTGTACAGAGAGCCAGAGCCACTCTCCTCTCATAGTCCCTCTTTCCTCCAGCTGTCTCCCCTTTGTCTCACCTTCTACCTCTGCCTCCTGAGCCTTTACTCCAAAAGGAAGATGAAGACATGGACATCTGGCAGCGCGTTTCCATGAGAGCAGACATTCAGCAGGTTCCCAGAGAGCGAGTCAAACACCAGCCCTCTGGGGAAAGAGACTGGTTGATGAGAGTTCCATAATCTTCCACTCAGTAGAGCTCCTGCACCTGACAGGGAAGACGGGGTCACAGTGTGTTGTAGGATCTCATGGGGATACCTGGTGCTCGCCAGCCATTCCAGCATCGACTTGAACAAGAGTCTCATAGGCTACGGACTTGTATGCTTCAGAAGGGCCAAGCAGACCCAGGCTGACAAGTGCCTGGCTGCCTTTCACTTGATCCTCCCCACCATTCCCAAATCCCTCCACATCCATCCTGTCCTCCTGCCCCCACCTTCACCCCCCAAATCCACCATCCAAGATCCTGCTGGCAGGGACCCAGTAGGGGGACCGAATGCCCTTGTAACTGCAAAACTGATAGACAGTAAGGCCTCAGTCCTGGGTTCAGGGTTTCTCCATGTGTGTGCTAGGGTGAGTGATTTCACATGTCTCAGTATGCAGCATAGGTGGGTATGTCTGAGTATGTATGCAGGTGTGGAGAACGAGAGTGTGTGCCTACACATGCAAGAGTGAGAATTGGTACATGTGACAAGACATGCATGCAAAGGTTCAGAATGGGTGCACGTGTAGGAGCATACATGTGTGTCAAATGGGTGTGTCTGAGAACACATTAGTGGGCACTAATGTCTGTGTATGCATCATGAGAGTGGACAGATTGGGTCTGTGTGTCTAACTATATATGTCAGGGTGCAGAAGGGGCACATGGGTCTGAGCCTACAGGTATGCAGTATTGGTTCACACGTCTGTGTTTACATGTGAGCGTGAATTGTGGAGACCTGTGAACTAGTGAGTGTACACGTGAGTAGCGCACAATCTCCTTGCTTAGAAACTTGTCAGGAGCACTCATCTTCCGGATGAGAGGTGTGATTGCCAGTGTAGGCGGTTGTCAGTTTCTGAATGGGGTCAAGGTGTCCAGGCTCAGACATGTGCTTGTCTCAACTGAGTAGCACATGTCACTAGGGCGAAAGGCAGAGATTCTCTGAGGAAATCATGAAAGGGATTTCCTACCAATGCCTGCTGTCAGTGTTTCCACCTGACAAGTCACTGCCATCTATAGAAAAGTGTCCTTATGGTGTCCGTGCCTGGCTGTATACTGAGAGAAGTCATTGTATGTTACTGTGGTATGTGGGACATTTAAAGGCTGACCTCCCCCAACTCCAAATGTCCATGTTATTTCTGGTGCTAGTCGTGCATCAGGCCTTGAGAAGAAACCAAGCTCCCTGTCCTGGTCCTGGCTGGGCTCCCTGGGCTTCGGTGCCTCGTCCACATTAGCCACCACCAGAGTGAAGAGAAGCCAGTGACCCCTTCCCCAGTCACCTGCACACTATCTGTGTGGCCAAGCTGTTCCCTTGTCCCTCAGCAATTTGAGACCCATCTAACCCCACCCTGCATTCCTATCCCTGCCACCCTTCTCTGAGGGAGGAGACAACAAAGATGGCTCTGCCATCTCCTACCTTGTTCAGGACAGGGGCAGTAAGAAACAAAGAAGAACACCTAATCTACCCCAGGCCATTTCCAGGACTTAGGCAGCCAAAGACCTCCTAAGCTGAGGCAGTTTGCAAGTCAAGCAAACACAGGAGCTCAAGGTGGGGACTCTGTGCTTGAACAATAATAAAACTATAAAAGTCTTTCGTAAATACCTAAAGAACTTGGGCTCTTCTTTACACATAAGTCTAGTATCGGTTAGTAAATTTCCTAACTCAAGAACAGTAAAGGAGAAATTGCTGGAGGGGTGATGAGAGCAGAATCCTGGTCTCTGGGTACCAAAGGAAGGCAAAGGAGGCAGAGAGACAAGTGGACCACCTAGTGCAGAGTAAGCAATGTGATCCCCTCTAACCGACCCTCCCCCACTCTTACAACAAAACAGCCACTTTCCTCTGGAGCTCTGACATGGACCTTCCAGAGACCTAGATGACAGGTGTGGACTCGTTAAAAGGGAGACAAGTCTGGGCTAGAAAGATGCCTGAGTGGTCAAGGGTACTGAGGACCCTTCCAGAGGACCCAGGTTCAATTCCCAGCAACTCACATGGCAGCTCACAACATCCACAACTCCAGTTCTTGGGCATCCAAAGCCCTTTTCTGACCTCCACAGACACCAGGTACACAGGTGGTTCACAGGTATATTTTCAGGCAAAACACTCATATGTGAAAATAAATTTTTAAATAAAATAAAAAATTTAAAAGAGTTTTTAAGACGTATTTGTTGTTGTTGTTGTTGTTGTTGTTGTTGTTGTTAGAAAATTTTTCTCTCCAAAATAACCAAAGTAAATGATAGTAGGCATTTTAAAATAGAGAAACATTTATAAACAGGTCTGGGCAAATGCTGATTCCCTGGGGCTCTTAGGACCCCTAGGATGCATGGGTTCAGCCCCAGCCCTGCAGAGTTAGGCATGATAATGTACACCTGCTGCTATCCCAGCACTCAGGAGGCGAAGCTCAGGAAAGTTAGAAGTTCAAGACCATCCTCTGCTACCCAGAGACTTTGAGACCAGCAGCCTGAGCTATAAGAGACTAGGTAGCTGGAGACAAGAAGGCCAGAGAGATGGCTCAGTGGTTAAGAGTGCTTGCTGAACAACCGTGAGGACTGGAATTTGGGTCCTATGTAACATACCAGGCGTCCCTTGTCTGCCTGTAACCGCTCTGAGGAGGCAGAGACAGAAAGATCACAGTGGCTTTCTGGTTTCCAAGCTAGATGAAACACAAGGCCCAGGTACAGCAACAGACCTTCTCACAAAGTAATAGGTGGAGTACGACAGAGAAGACTTAATACCTTCCAAGAAAACAAGCAGGCACATACGCATTCAAAAATAAGCAAACAAACAACTCAAAACAAAAATAAAAGATACGTCTATGAATGGCTTCTTTGTTGACAATGTCAGATGAGCAATTGTTAGGAGATGAGGCAGAGTCCACAAAAGCTAGGCCTGGTTGGATGGATGCAGAAGATGGATTCAGGCCTGCATGGATGGAGAAAGAGTTGGCAGGCCATATATGGCAGCCAGAATTGATGACATCAGAGGAAAAAAATCAAGCTTCAAAATGGAGAATTCTCAAGTCCCTTCCACCAGTGATCCCCCACTCTCTGCTGACGTCACAGATCCCTTCAGTGTTTGTTCCCACATTAGGCACTTCTTCTTTGGGTCAGAAAGAGAAAAGGGAGGCACCTGTTCACAGGAAGTCACTGGGACACTGCCAAAGCATCACAGGGCTGACAATGCCCCTAAGAGCTGAAGAATATATAACCTAACTGATAGGTTATTTCTCTGCCAGTGAAATGAGCCAATTCAAGCCACATTAGATGATATTAAAGGCAGGTTTATTGGGAAGGTGCTCTCAGGTGGGCAAGATCACTGGTCCCAAGAAAGGAAGTCAGGGAAGTTGCCATGGGGAAAAAAGAAGTAGGAAGGGGAAGAGAGAAGAGAGAGAAAGAAAAGAGAGAGAGAGAGACCAAATTGTCTATTTTATACAGGGAAGAGCCTCTGGGGAAAGTGCAGGGTATGTATGATAGGTAGGATGCTGAAGGATGCTGGGAGAACCTGAAGGCCAAGTCTGCTTTGAAATGTAAAATACGCACCTCAGTCCTTTGTCCTGAGGTCCAAAATCAAACACTAACAAAAACCCCAACACCAGGCATAAAAAGCTCTCTTCTGAATAGGTGGTCAGAGGTCGCCAAGACTCCTAAAACATGCAGGCTATTGGTGTTGGTTCTCCACCAGAGGTGGGAGGTAAGTTCCTATTGTTGAAGACACCATGCACTTCGGACACAGAGCTCAGAGGCCCCCTGAACTAGACCTGAATGTCTCCTCCCCGAGGACTAACTTTCATGGTTGCAGAAGACATCATGCAGGTTTCAAAGGAGGGAAGCAAGTAACAGTCCTTCCCAGCTATAATACCTGTGAACCACAACGACAACCAGCACCGCCGAACAGCACAGAGAGTGCAAATAGCAGTCTACCTTGGTGGTAACCAGCAGCTTTCCAGCTGAACTGAAGACCTGCTCAACAAGAGGGAAACCGGGCCTGCTACAGGAAACCTAGCCAACTACTCAGGACTAGTGAAGTCACGGATCTTGGAGAAGAATCTACAACTACACTTTATCAAATCATCACAATCCCTAACTACATTCTAAATATTTATCCTTATACCGGCAAGTAAGTGTAGCCCTCACCCTTCATCAAGGAAACTTTTCTTTGCAACAGAGACCATTGGAGGGGGGGGACGGGGAAACCCACAACCAATTGAAATGCCGAGCTGTATGGAAACCCAGTCCCAGTGGATACATCTGCAACCCAACTCCTGCACCTAAGGTTCAGAAAACATTTTGGAAGATGGGGAGGAAAGATTGTAAGAGCCAGAGAATTGGGGAGGTTGTGTGAGCCTGGAAGGTTGCTGTGAGACTGTCTCCTGGCATTGTCAGTGATGCTACACCTAGAATCTCCCCAGCATGACTGACACAGAAGCTGAACAAGGAGAGCAACAGACATGCCGAAGTGGTTTGGTGGGGAGGGCCACAAGGCCCCAAACCTACACAAAGGACTAAGGAGCACTCACAGCGAGAAGTAATTTTCTCCAGGGAGAGCACACCAAACAGTTATCCAATACCAAATGAGCAGTGCTGAAAAACCTACATACCAGCAACATTATGCAGTCTGTGCAGGCTGTGTTTAGAGATATATGTGTATATACATAAACATATATGTATATTACAAAAGCCAATAAAAGAAGAAACTATAAATTTGAAAGGGGTCAAGGAGGGACATATGGGAATTGAGAAATGACATTCTGTTATTATAATCTCAAAAATTAAAAAAACGGACCTTTTTTTTCTGTGGTGGAACTTAGGCCTGTCTGGAACTCCCCTTGTGTGTGACAGCAAGAACACCATCCATTGATGCTTCTGCAGTGTGTGACTTTAGTGTTTCTTAGGTCACTTCTGCAAGTATACAATTAGCCACAGTGCTCATTGGAGTTGGTACCATTTTGTGGGTACTATTGATCTGCACTGCCCCAGCGGAGTAGCTGGAACTTCCTTGGATTAAAACCTATTGCACTGGCATGTCCCTACTGTGTCCTCAGCTGCCCCTACCTCCAAATACAGCTGTTTGTCTAGACTACAGAACCTCTCAAATAACTGAAGAGCCAGTAGGGTGGACCACGAACTGTCAGCATAGAGCCCTACGTGGCCTTGACCTTGAGCCTTGACTACTGGGGCAGGGACTGCACTCCAAGCCACTTCAAGAAAAGATTTTTGCCCTGTATCAGGCCTCCTAACTGCCCTCCAGGTGGGCCTATTGTGTGCAGAATTTAAAGGTGTTCAGCCACTATATAGCGCTAGAACAACCTTGCCAGACATACAGAGTCGAAGAACAGGGCTAGGCCCAGGCAGCTGGGGACCAGCATCTTCACTCTAAACCACCAGGCAAAACCTCCTCTGCCCAACAGCCTCTGACTTTTTCATGTCCTAAAAGATCAAGGAAGGCTGGGCAAAGGTTCTTGGCTTAAAGGAAGCTAAAGAATTATGACGAACAATTGCAACCGAGTTCTACTGCAGGGACATACTATCGTGCTGAGGTTATTGTTAGGTCTACAAATACAGCTGGAGTAAAGGCGCTAGATTAGAGGAAAGTGCTGTCTTGATGCAAACCTAAGATACAGATGGCTTTACTGCGGCAATATAAGAAAATACCCTGAGTCTTGGGAAATACTGACTGCGGGATTTAGGATAAATGTCACAGTGTGGTCACTAACCTTCAAATGTTTCAGAAAAAGCAAGCAAGCATCTAGACATATTACATACACACATATAGGCAAACAGAGTTGGGGGACAGTGTGAAATCACATGGAACAAAATGTCAGCTATAGAAGCAACAGAAATGGCTCGGTCGGTAAAGGTGGGGACGGCCACCAAGCCTGGCTGGCAATCTGAGTTCAAACAGGGACCCACATGGTAGAAAGAAAGAACCAATTTCTGCAAGTTTTCTTCTGACCTATATATATATTCACTATGGAGTGTGTGTGCATGTATGCACATACACCCCCCCCACACACACACACACATACTACCACAAAACAAACAAATAAATGGAATAAAATTAAACATTTTAACGTTTAATAGATGAATTTTTGTTGTTTTTTTTTTTAAAGTATGTATAAAGTTAGTATCAGTATAGCTCTTATTTTGGAACTTTTCATAAACTTCAAATTATTTCCAAACTTGAAATTTATAGACAACCCCCCACACCCTCACCCCCCTCATCCCTGCTCTGGAGCTCTTCCCCTCTGCCCAGACTTCTGAGCTTCCTGCTTAGTTGCTCTGACCAGCTGATGCAGGAAGTGGAAACAGGACCAACCTGCTCAGAGTGCCCTTGAATCTTCTTCCTAGAAGTAGACCGACCGGACTGTAAGAGCCTTTCTACGTTTGTCTGTCTACAGAATTTCAAGACTGGGGCTAGAACACTGACTCAGCGTTAAGAGTTCTGGTTGTTCTTCCTGATTCCCAGCATCTACAACCAGCTGTAACTCTAGCCCCAGGGGATGCAAAGCCCTCTCCTGGCCTCTGCAGGCAATTTGGACACACGTTACACATACATACATATAGGCAAAATACACATTTATGTAAAATAAAATAAAAGCTTTTTTAAATAATTTTTTTTAATTTTTAAAAGAAATATCAAGGTTAGAGTAATGGCTCTGTCAGTAAAGATCTGAGTTCACAGCCCCAGTACCCATGTAAAAAGCCAGGCTTAATGGTGCACGTCTGAAGCTCTAGCCCTGCAGGTCAGGAGGGCAGCACAGAGACAGAAGAATCCCTAAGGCTTGCTGGCCAGCTAGTCTAGCCAATCAGTAAGCTCCATGTTCAGCGAGAGACTATGCTTGAAAAGCAAAGCCGGGTGTGATGGTGCATGCCTTTAATCCCAGCCCTCAGGAGACTGAAGCGGGTGGGTCTCTGTGTGTTTGAGACCTGGTCTACTTAGTGAGTTCCAGGACAGCTAAAGTTACATGGAGAGACTCTGTCTCAAAAAAAGAAGAAAAAGAAAGAAAGAAAAGAAGATAAATTTGGTGCTGACATCGGGCTTTCACATATCAGTATACACACACACACACACACACACACACACACACACACACACACGGGAATACAACACATACACAAATACACATGTCCAAGTCGAGCCTGCAATGGCTTTGTACTCTTGAATGCCTGCACTCAGAGAGGTCAACAGAGCAGGCAAAGTTTCTTACCCTCCACCTCACCCTAGATCATTCCCGTCTAGCTATGGCAGAGTTACAGCATGGGACCTATGCCCCAGGGCTGGAGGGGGCTTCTTGCCCCTTTGAACTTGGGAAAACCCTCCGGTGGTGACTCTAGAGTCAGCTGCTAGACAGGGACACAGGCTGTATATCAGGAAATCTTTATAACAGACGAGTCTGAGATGAGGTCCTTAAGAAAATAAGGTTTGTATTTTCACATAATAATCAGGCCAGTGCTAACAGGCAGGAAGGAAGTGGACCTTAGGACACAGCAGAGGATGGGGTGAGGCAGTGGCCAGGCCATCAGAGCCCACCAGGGAGGATTCTGGGCTCAGCAGCCTTCTTCACTCAGCTATGGTGCAGTGCCAACAGGTATGCCCTGAGGAGGAACCTTGACTAGACTGTGGCCAGAGGGTAAACTCCATTTGCTGGGGAAGGTGTGGAACACTAAGCCCCAGAAATAACTCTGCCCTTCCCAGGACAAAGGCTGCTTCCCCTCCTTGGGTGGGGATCATGGAGAATTTTCGGATGAGAGATGAGGAAATTCCCAAGAACTCTGCTCCTCCCATGGCAACAGTGGAAGCCACTTGGGTGTATGTGAGGTGAATGTAGGTGCAGACGTGGATGTAGGCACTTGCGTGTGTGTGAGGGCCTATGTGAGTGTGGATCTCTGCGCATGTGAGAATATGGAGGCGGGGCATATTGGGCCCAGGATAGGAAGAGGGTGTGCCAGGCCCTGTGCCCTGAGCTCAGGCTGGAGCAATCGGGAAAACTGCAGTTATGGGAAGAGTTGAGAAGGGAGCAGGGAACAAGCATACCAACCACACAGCCCATTCTGACTGTCAAAAGAGAACACAGCTTCGGTCCTGAGGAACTAGAAGCCAAGGGCTCTCCACTGTTCTGTGCCATCAAAGCAAGGTTCTCAGCTGGGCATGTTGGCACATACTTCCAGCACTGAGAGGAGGAGGCAGGGGGTCTAGTAGTTCGAGGTCATTCTCCAGGTACATAGCAAGTTTGAGGCTAACATAGACTACTAGTCTGTTTCAAAGAAGGAAAGAAAATCAAGACTCTTCGGGACTCCTCCTTTCATTGAAACTGACTCCTGAGGACTCCTGAAGCAGTGCTCTGCTACCCCATCTGGGAAACCAGAGGAGCCATAGCTCAGCAGCTGTGCAGCTCTGTGCAAGAGCCTGAGAGTCATGACTGGCAGAGGGCACAGGAGCAGTTATGCCTAGGCCTTGAGAGACTCATGAGGCCTATGTGAAGGCTCTAACCAGGGGGGAGAGGGAAGTGGGTGTTAGTTCTACTGAGATCTAAGCAGAGGATAATTTGAGTGCCCGAGCAAGAGGACTTCCTCAACAAGGATCCCCAACTTCCCTCACTGCAACCTTCAAGACCTTCCTGAAGATGAGGTCCTATGGTAGAGACCTTGACTGCTATAGATGGTCCTGGGTGTGATTTCCAGAACCTCACAAACACAACACAAAACAAAACAACCCTGGAAGGGGTGGATATAGAGATATACAGATTGGAACCCAAGTCAGACAAATGCAGGCTAGGGCGGAGAGACTCAGAGGACACGGAAACTTCAAGGGAGTCTGAGATGGTACACATGTCCTTTGCTTCCTACACAGAGGTCACTGTAGTGAGACAGAATCATAGAGCATTTGTCTCATGTCCAGCCTGGGCTAGGAGCTGAGTCAAAACTGAGTCACAGGTATTACCTGCCATCTTTCTGTCCACAGTCTAAGAAAGCTGCCTACCACTGCCTTGGTAGACAGCAGAAAACAAGAAGAGTTTCCAGGACCAACACTGCACCACGAGGGAGTGCATGGGTGTGACACACCCCCACACCATTGCTCTTTCCTGGGACAGAAGTGGTAATTCACTGAGTCTCTGACTTCTGGAGAAGCAGCCCCTGTAAAAGTTCATGGCTTTTCTACATCCTCTCTTGTACCCTGAATAACGACATAGAGACCTGTTATATTTATTAATAATCTTCAAGCATTATAGCTGGGCAGATACTCAGCTATTCTAACCTGACTATGTTGCCTGCCATGTGTCCCATGCCTACCATCTTAGTTTTGCCCTGGCATCTCCCATGTCCTTATATTGACTGTCTCCTGGCAACCTCCCCTGGCCATTCTCCACCCAGGACCCCCTCACAGGGATGAGAAGTCCCACCTTAACTTTCCTCCCCAGGTATAGGTGATCAGCTCTTTATTAAGCAATCTGAGGTGACAAAGAACAATGTTTTACAAAATACTGAGTCAGGAAATGCTTCATAATGATGACAATACTAAATTCCAGACACATCCAGATCTCCAGGTATGGAAATCAGCATTGGAACACACAAAACATCTCCCAATAGCCCCCTCACTGTGCCCACCCCAACCCCTAGTGCAGCCTGAAAATGGACTAATCCACATAGTATGCCCAACTGTTTAAAAATAACAGGTTCTGATTTTCTCTTCTAGACAGGTGCTACTTTCTCATGTGCTAGAGCTAACTATTTTAGGGTCACGGGGTGGGGGTGGGATGGGGGTGTTCTGTGGCCTGCTGTCTTAGGGATTTTAGCCTCACCTTCTCGGGCATCCCAGACACTTCCTTCTCTGGACTCCCCACATCCTGATTAGCTGAGTGCCTAGCTGGCTGCCCACCCATGGGGCTCATCAGGCCAGCTCTTGCCTGGGCTCCTGCAGTCTCATTCAGCAGCTCTTGAACTGGGAAGACACAGGTTAGGACAGGTGGGAGTTGCTGGTCTGTCATCCCTAATCTGAAACACTGCTGCCAGATATGCCTCAGAATCCCACGTCCTCTAAATGTGAGAGTAAATGATTTACTGTATGTGTGCAATCACACCCGTGGCGGGACCCAGTGGCAACGGTCACTGTAATCAATGGATAAATACTCATCCCACTACCGGTCAGAGCTTGCCTTGAACAAGCATGGAAACCTCTCCAGTTTTGATGCTATGGATTGAGATAAGGGATGTTGTATCAGCATCCATAACAGCTAGAGACTCAGCAACAGGAGGATGGATGGAGTGAAATGAAGAGAGGAAGTCCCAGAGCTGAGGACTGAGGAGTCTGGGAATAACAGGAGGCATGGAGACAGGGCAGAACTCCACCAAGGAAGCTCCGGGGGATCAGGCAGGAAGCCAGGAGAAGAACTGGAGAAGTGCCGGGCAGAGCCCCAGAGCGGGAGACTAACCTTGCACAGCAGCCAAGTCTCAGATGTAATTGGTAGCAGAGGGACTCTGGGCTGAGACCGGGTAAGCGGTGAGGGGAAGCAGCTCGTGAAAGCTTCCCTTGCTGGAACCTCCGCCAAGAACGAGAACCAGGCTCTTAGAGAACAGCCAAGAGGCTAAAGGAAGGACAATTCCAAACAGAAGTGTTACAAGAGGTGCCTGAGAGACGGCTCAGTGGTTAAAAGTACGCACTGCTCTTCCAGAGGACCCGAGGACAGGACAGAGTTCAGTATTCAGTGCCCTTGGTGGGTGGCTCACCTGCCTCTAACTCCAACTTCAGGGGACCCAACGCCCTCGTCTGGCTTCCTTGACACCTGCACTCACATGCACATTGCTCAGCCTGTGTGCACGCGTGTACACACACATGCATACAGAATCTCCTTGTGAACACACATATGTATGCACACCGTGTCCCACACTATTACAATGACACATGGGATAACGATTTTAGAGAAACGGAATAAGAAGCGTCACGGCTTTCAACACAGAAGGCCCTAAGTGTGGGGCCCCTTGGCCAGGACGATCTCTCGCCCCACCAAATGTTTCCTCCAGAAGAATTTTGGTGCCCAGGCAGAGCAACTTCTGAGAAGTCACCTCCCCCTCCTCCAACTACTCAGCTGCCACTCCAAGGCCTGAATGTATGTGACACGGGACACATGAGGAAGGGAACAGGAACAATGAACAGTGGTTGCCTGGCACCTCGGGACTATGAATTAGTGAATTATGCTCAGTCCCACGTGGTTTTGATGTTTACTTCATGCGCCTTCAGTCTCTCTTCAGTAAAGCAGGTTAAATTAATTTTTAAAGAGGGTGGCAGCCCCGCCCGGGGACAGTTGACAAGTTTCTCAAATTCACAGGAAGCTGAAAGCAGGCAGCAGCACTGTGGCGCCTGCCTGTCACAGCCTCAGAGGACCTGCGAGGTCTCCTCCGGGTTCTGGCAGCCCATACTAAGCCCTGAGCAGAGAGATTCTAGGTCGGCGGTAGAGTGACCTAATTAAACACACAAGCTTATTCTTAGACCAGGAGGCCCAGTTAAGGTCCCTGGGTGGCCCAGCCCAGAGGCACAGGCCTAGAAGTGACCGCTCAGGACTTTTAAATGGCACTTGCTTGTTTGTGATGGCTGAAGTACATATCATATCAGGACGGTTGCAAAACTTTGTAAATGCAGAAAAGAAAACATAAACCCAAGAAAGCTGAAGCTTGGGCTTCTTTTTCCTTGTCTTGTCTTGTTTGTTTGTTTGTTTGTTTGTTTGGTTGGTTGGTTGGTTGGTTGGTTAGTTAGTTAGTTGATTGGTTGGTTGACTAGTTGATTGGTTTTTTTCCCCCATTACTTTTGATTGATTGTTTTCAAGTTTGGTTTGGTTTGGAGAGAGAGTCTAACTACATAGCCCTAGTTGACCTAAAACTCACTATGTAGACCAGACTGGCTCAAACCCATGGAGATCTGCCTACCTCTGCCTCCTAAGTGCTGGGATTACAGGTGTGCATCACCATGCCTGGCAAAAATCCCCTGATGTATTTTTATACATATGTATGTATCTGATGACCGAGGTGAAATATTTGCCCACATAATGTAAGTTTTAAAAAGCAAGAAAATTATGAGCTTGCATGACCCCAACCTGCTATGTAAGGTCAGCCTGTTTATAGTTCCTTATTGTAGTTATCTCACTCATGATTATGGAAACATCTTCCCCCATTTCCTTACACATCTAGCTAGTTCATGTGTGTGTAGGGGGAGCACATGATATGTGTACATATGTTCAATTTCATGTGTTCATGTGAGTCAAGACATGTGCTTACTGTAGCACACATCTCCATCTCCTATGACCCTATGGGGACATAGGAGTACTGGAATTATTAATGTGTGCTATCATACCTGGCTTCCCTATAGGGGCTCTGGGGTGCTAACTGGGGGCCCGCACTCATATGGCAAGTGTTTGTACACCAAGCCATCTCTCCAGCCCTGTAACTTGACTTTTAATGACTTCAAGTGTCTGTCATACAGAGTAATGTGTACAGCATGTCCCTGTGATGGGACATGCAAGTTTTTTTTCTTTTTTCTTTTTTTCCAAATAACTCAGTAGTGACTTTCCTTGTCCTTATGCTAGATTTTAGAAGTAAGACGTTACTTAGGACTCTGTTACAAATTGCAAAATGACACCTGACATCATCACTAGTAAAGTCAGGGGAGTCACCGTGCTGTGACACATCCTGACTCTTGTAATAACAGCCAGAGGGTTGGGTTGTGTTTTTTTTTTTAAATCAGCTAGTGGTAGATCCAGCTCAAACTGGATCAAACACAGAGGCTACTGTGGAGCAGGTGACTTCATCCTGGATCCATGCAGGACTTTGTGACCCAAGTCTAGCCCAGCACCTCTTCCCAACCTTAGTCAGCTCTCACAAGGTGAGGCTGTAGAGACAACACCAGAATTTGGGGGGATTAGTGCTAGTAAGATATCATGGCCAATTACTTAAGATGTGAAATCAATTGTGACTTTTGTTTTCGTCTTATCCTGAGGGTCATGTTGAAGAAACAGCCCAGCCCCTAGCTCCTGCCTCAAGGTTGTGGGTTAATGACATAAAGTAAGAAACCACATTTGTGCTTAAAGTTTGATTGAGATGGGGTATGCATCACTCAGCTCTCTTCTCATTGGCCCAAAGAGGTCATGTGATCAGTCAAGCCTGATGTCTTTGAGAGGAGAGAATTCAGTTTTCTCTCAGAAAGGTGCTACAGCTCGCATTTGGGTGGGAAGAATGTCTTCACAGAGGAGTCCATGACAACTAGGAAGAATGCAATCCCCACAGAGATGGGCAGTCAGACCTCCATCACACCCTGGTACTAACACCAGGGATGTTGGCCACCAGAGTCTCTTTTCCTTATAGAAAATGCCTCACCCTGGATACCTTCTCCAGTGAGGGCGCTACTTAGGTGTCCCTCTGTGCAAACGAAAGAAAATACTGAAGCCAGAGGTGTGTGCACACCTGTGATCCCAACATTTGAGAGGCTGAGGCAAGAGACGGTGAGGGCAAAGAAAGACAGAAAATTTGTGCGTGTGTGCGTGTGTGCGTGCGTGCGTGCGTGCATGTGTGTGTGTGTGTGTGTGTTTATGAACACACATCTATAAGGAGCTCCATTAAAAGTAATAAGGCATTGCTAAGTTACTTTAAAAAGTAAAGCCATGCGTGTAGCCAGCTGCCTTCGTGCATCACTTTGCTTTGTTTTTAATTTTTCAGTTCTGGGAAATAAACTGGAGGCCTTGCAGAGAGTCTGGACTCTACCACAGGCTTGTGACCATTTCTTTTTGCTTTTTCTTTTCTTTCTCTCTTTCTCTTTCTCTCTTTCTCTCTTTCTCTCTTTCTCTCTTTCTTTCTTTCTTTCTTTCTTTCTTTCTTTCTTTCTTTCTTTTTCTGGGTAGAATATTTC
The DNA here is from genome assembly GCA_030674055.1 of Rhabdomys pumilio. Taxonomy (NCBI): domain Eukaryota; kingdom Metazoa; phylum Chordata; class Mammalia; order Rodentia; family Muridae; genus Rhabdomys; species Rhabdomys pumilio. The sequence goes on along the minus strand of JANHMN010000002.1, from coordinate 192,510,410 downwards.
CTAAGAGATCAAAACAAAAACTCTGGTGACCATAGTCATTTTGGGGTAACAGAACTGAATGACTGAAGATGGGGAGGGGCGCGCTTGCCATCTGCCTCCTAGCTTCTACCTTGTGTGTGTTACATTCTCCCTCCTCTAGCTTTTCTTTTAGTTGAAAATGTTTACTTGTCTCTTCTCTCCGACTCAGGCTCTCACATGGCCTTCCCAGTCGGTTCTTCCTTCTTTCCAGGATCCCTTACTGGCACATGCCCTGACCCCTAGACCTAGAGCTTGGGAAAGCACTGGGAAAAAAAAAAAAACAAGAACAAACATCAACAATTACAAAGCAAAACCCAAAGGGTTGACACTCACTCCGACAGATGCGGCCCCTGTAGTGAATGGTCAATAATCCTCTCACCGCCTCCAGATAAGCCCTGAGTGGGGCAAGATGGAAAGATTAGGCTAAACTCACTCATGAGTCAGGAGTCCCACCCTGACAAAGAGAAGCAAAGACAGTAAACAGAGAGCAATGTGACTGAGGCACTCAGACTGACTGAAGTCCAAGGCCCGTGGTCCCCCAAGTTAGGGCAATCTACAGATGCCTATGGTACTGTTCCATGCAGCAGAGACCCCCTCCTCTGTCACCCACACATCCCACTCCTGTTCCCAGTCTTTGGGGGCCTCTTTGCCCTTCATACTGTGTGGGCAGTTCCCTTTGCAAAAATTGAAAGGCCTGGTATTTGCCATCTGGGTGCAAAGAACAGAGATGGCACCAATGGAAAGGCATGAAAGCCAGAGATGGCAGCCTGAGGACACAGGCCCCAGCAAGAGAGGGATCCCTGAAAAGTGCTGGAGAGGGCTAGAGGGTGGCAGATTTGGAATTCAGACAAACATATATAAATAAGCTACAGCTTGATGTGGATTCAGGATCTCCAAAGATCCCATGTGTTAGTCACCACCAGCCTATATGTCAACCAGGAAACCAAGGAACCAGTGGGAGATATTCTACTAAACTGGATCATGTCCTTTAAGAGGGCCCTGGTATCCCAGCCCTTTGCCCTTCCTTTCTTTGGCTTGACTAAGAAATGCATAATTTTGCTCCACCGTGAATTTTCTGCCATTATGTCTCACTTTGCAGCAAACCCAAAAGCAATGGATCCAACCAGCCGTAATCTAAGCCCTCCAAATCATGAGCCAAAATAAACCTTTCCTCTCTGTAAATTTTATCTCAGGAATTTTGTTACAGTGGTAGAAAACTAACTAAGACAGTAAGCTCTGGAGCCCACAGTGGTCAGTAAGGCATGAGCTCAGGGGCTCAAACAGAATGGGCTTGCACAGACGCTGGAGGGACTGCACAGCACCACTGATAACTTGCTGTGGGGATTGTTAGAAGATGCTCACATGCTTGGAACCCTTCTGCCCACTCTGGCAAGACTACATAAGCCCTAAGGAAATGTGCATTGACACAAGACACTGTCATTGAGGCACTGACTGGAGCATCTTGCTAGATTTTCTGACTAAACTCTCTTGGTGCAAGAGACAGATTTAGACAGACTAACAAAAATCTCCAGGCATTCAGGAGGCTGAGGCAGAAGGATCTGTGAGTCTAAGGCCAGCCTAGACTAAATATCAAGACCCTATCTTAGAGAGAGAGAGAGAGAGAGAGAGAGAGAGAGAGAGAGAATGTACCCAATATAGTAGCTTATAATTTTTTAAAGTGTTGGTACATACTTGTTACCCTAGCAGGGATTGAGGCAGGAGGATTGTCATGAGTTTGACATCATCTTAAGCACATAGTGAGTTCCAGAGCAGGCTGAATTATGGTATCAAATCTTATCTATGTGTGGGTGAGTAAATAAATAAATAAATAAATAAATAAATAAAGGAACACCCTAGAAATAAAGACAGAAGGCATGTTACAACCTGCAGGGAAGGGGACTTTGCATCTTATGTCACACGTGAAGTTTTCTAAACATGCAGTTTCTAAAAGAAGATCAATAAACAAAGACAAATGAGCAAGTGGCTCTTGGCTGTATAAAAAAAAACAACACCATCAAACTCATCAGAGAATTGTAAATTAAATCTACAGACACTAATTTTCACCTATGAGATTGGGAAGAGTTCAACGAGTAGAGAACACGCTCTGGTGATACACGAGGAAGTGGGTCTTCCTCATCATCTCTTGTAGAGGTGTAAATTGGCACAGCCCCTTCGGGAAGGCAACTTGGCAGCATCTATCAAAACTGAGAGAAATTCTCTTCACACATGAGACTGGCTTACACATATCCAGAACAGCCAGGTGGACACATATACTCAGGGCTGCACTGTCTACAACAGCAGAAATAGTCAGTCTATGCCGCCATGAAGGGCTAGCCAGGTTCAGTAAGACACCTCCACAATGGCTGCCTTATACACATGTCTGTAGACAACTCCTCAAAAAGAACAAGGGCAATGATTGAGGCGGCTCCTGGGCAGAGGCAGGAGCTGAAGGATGAGGCTGTGAGGCTTTCTGTCATGAGATGAGGAGTCCCAGAGATCTGCTGAGCAGTATGGCACCTACAGGTCACATCATTGAACCATATGCTCCAGAATCCAAGAGGCGAGACCTGGCATGGTGGACTCACTTGTAATCTCAGTATTTGGGAGGCAAAAGGATTGGCAGAAATTAAAGATCAGCCTAGTATACATAGTAAGCTCCATCTGGGCTAGCCTGGACTAAAAAGCTCTTGTCACCAGAAAAGAAGAAAGATGGGGAACACTTACGGGTAAGAGCTAAGCTTATGGCGTCTCATATGTTTATCTTCAACACATTAAGATGTACACAGTCAATCCATACAACTTTTGTAAAAGTCAGTCATACTTTATTTGTAATAAAAGAATAGAATAGCCTTTCACCTATCAATAAAATGTTTCCAAGATATGCCAATAACTGGGGACGTAGGGAGCCTGAAGAACAAATAGGGTATCTTGGTCTCTGGAAAGAAGGGAATGAGAGTCCGTGTTTGGATTGGCTCCTTGTCTGTATAAAGAAACACTGGGAGGGTATGTGGGAAACTAAAAATTGAACTTTGGAAAAGAGAAGATGATGGGAAAGAGAGCAAGTAAACAAGGGATAAAGGCTGTCTTCTGCAATCCCCTGGGTAGTGTTCTGCAGTTGTGAGCCATGTGCAATATTACCTGTCCATAAAAGCAAAGAAAAGACTGTGGCTAAGTATCTATAAGAAGATGTAATTATCACCAAAACCAAAATGATACCCCAGTGCCACAATCAAACCCTAGGATAAAAGAGAGGTTTTAAATTTTATGTTGACACTTGGGTGTGTACTAGTCTTTCTCTAAGTCAGTCTCTCTCTCTCTCTCTCTCTCTCTCTCTCTCTCTCTCTCTCTGCCCATGCTTAAATCTATATTAAAACATTTTCTCAATAAACTCCTACATTGCTCCAAGAAACCAAAGGAAAAATTTGTGTGGGCAAGATATAAAATCATGCAAAGGTTTTTAAAAACACTTCAAAATAATTTGTCATAGGAACAATGCTAAATAAGCCTAAATTATCAAACTGGAGAATTAGTCTACATCTTAATTTTTATTGAGTTTTTGTTTTGACACAGGGTTTCACATTAGTCTTTAATGTATGACCATCTTTCTACTGATGTCTCTGAGTCCTAGGGTCACAAGCACAAGCCACCACTCGGGTGAACATTTTCTTATTTTTGTGATGTTACTATAGAAAAGGTACAGTGGGGGTTTTGTTGTTGTTCTTGTTTTGGTTTTGTGTCTGCTTACAGTATGCAAGGAAGGAAAGAAGGATGGTAGATCAGTCTTCTAGAAACCCCACGGGCATTCCAGAACCCAGGTTACTATATTATTGGAAAAGCTGTTGCATATAAAACCCAGCCAGCTTTCTGAGCTGCTGCAGGACCAACCTAGAAGCGTTATAGACCCCAAGTTCATCAAAAGCTTTGCTTGAGGATAACCAGAAACCAAGTCGGTTTCCAAAGCCAGCTAGACAGGATTTCTTCTGCATGATTTGTCTTAATATTTTAGTTTGTTTGCTGTGGTTTCTTAGATGTTTGCTGGATAGCTTGGTTATTTGAGACAGGATCTCACTATAGAACCTTGACTGTCCTGTCAAGGAAATCACTGTGAAGACCAGGCTGGCCTTGAACTCACAGAGATCTGCCTGCCTCTACCTCCGGAGTGCTGGAACTGAAAATGTGTACCACCATGCCCAGCAGGACAGGATTTCTTAACTTAGTCATCCTTTGTGCCCTTTTGAGACACATAACTTCTCTGGAGGATAAGCAGATCTCTTCTGAGGTACATCCGTTTCACCTAGTTACCCATTGCCTCTTCTCCCACAGAGTTACTGCTTTTAGGAGAAACTGATAGTTAGTTTTCTGTCTTGCCCCTCTAAGCAATAACCACAGTGAGGAGACTGCCTCAAGCACTTGTTGGGGTTGGATGGCTTGTTTCCATGGAAACACAGGAGAGGGTTTGAAGACCTGAAGGGAGTATAGGGACTGCCTAGGGAGTCAGGGGAGTAGCAAGGATTGTGGGCACCCCACTCCTATCATACCCACCCCAGTTTCCCTTCCATGTCCTAGGCAGTCTCCTTTGTCCAGTTCATATGCCAAAATGCTTACTTAACCTCCTCGCTCCGCCTGATATTTTCCCGACAGAGCAGAAGAGACTTTCACAAATAGAGTAACAGTGGTTTCGGCTTGCAGCCATTTCTGCCTTGCCTCTGATGCTCCCCCTGACTTTATCAGCCCCTCCATTTTCACTTCTCCAGCGACACTGGGTAAGCCAGCTTCCTCTCCTTTTCCTAGAACTCCATCTTTTTCTATTCCAGGCCTAGTTTTGACAGAGCTCTTTCAGCTTTCACTGTTCCAGAAAGGACAGGTGCTTCTCTTTAGCTAGGCATACTGCCAAAACAGGGTCAGATCCAGGCTGATGCAGAATGGGCAGGCAGGAAGCCCCTCTGGGTCCTGCCAGGCCCCTTTACTCTCCTTTCTGGGGATGCCTACTTATGACTACAGGTGCAAAAGAGACTTCTGCTGGGAAGTTGAAAACTATTAGACAGAGACAGAGGCAGAGGCAGAGGCAGAGGCAGAGGCAGAGGCAGAGGCAGAGGCAGA
>JANHMN010000002.1:192447948-192505282 GCA_030674055.1 Rhabdomys pumilio | reverse complement strand
CAGAGGCAGAGGCAGAGGCAGAGGCAGAGGCAGAGGCAGAGGCAGAGAGGATGTTTAGATGGCATAACAGGCTCTTAATTTATGTCACCTCAAATTTATATGGTAAAATGCTTAACTTCCACTTGGTTGCAATAGAGATGAGGTGTTTAGGAGATAAGGTCATGATGTAGGAGCCTCTGGAATTGGTATTTTCCCTGGTAACAGCTCCTGGAGAGCTACCATTCGAGCATAGCACCTATAAACCAGAAAATGGTTTGATCTCGCACTGCTCAGTCTCTCAAAAGTGAGGAGAAAGTTTTTACTGTTTATAAGCTCCTCAGCTTATGGTATTTTGTTAATGAGATAAACTAACCAAAAGCTGAACACAGTGACCCACACCTTTAGACCCAGCATTCAGGAGGTAAGCAAACCTCTATGACTCTGAGGGGTCTAGTTAGTGAGCTCCAGGACAGCCAGGGAGACCCTATCTCAAAATAAAATTAAAACAAAACCAACAAAAACCAACGAACCAACCAAACAAACAAACAAAGAAAAACACCAGCAGCACAAAACAGCCCAGACAGACAAAGTGCTTTAGACAGAAACACAGAGACCATTTCTGTGTCTCTGAGCTCAGAGGCTTATCACAGGCTTCAGTCCAAAGACAGGCCCAGCTTCTGTCTCTGCTCTGTCTGAAGAAGCTGCCCAGACAAAGCCTCTTTTATCTGCTGTTGTCCCCATAAGATTCAGACCTCAGGGCGGGCCACAGAAGAGCAGACACGCTTCTTCTTCTATTGGAGAAAAGCAGCAGCAGGGACTGAACTCGCTCACACTAACAGTCATTCAAAGCTCCTCACCCAAATCCCCTACAAGGTAAAGAACATGAGGGGTTGTCATGTCCTACATAGACAAGAAAGTGAGCACTGAGGAAGATTGAATGTCTTGCATACTATCCCGACTCTCAAACCAAACCCGGTTTCAGACTTGCTTTTCTTTATTTTGAAGCACCAAGCCTGTGTCCTCTCTTTGCTTCCCCTTTTCTCCTCTCTCTCTCTCTCTCTCTCTCTCTCTCTCTCTCTCTCTCTCCCTCCCTCCATCCCTCCCACCTCTCTCCTCCCCTCCCGTGTGTGTGTGTGTGTGTGTGTGTGTGTGTGTGTGTGTGCCCACACATGTTGGAGGAGGGGACTCACCTGTGCACACTCACATCGAGGCCAGAGTCCATCAGGCGTCATCCTCTTCCACGCTCCACCTTATTTTGAAGACTGAGTCTCTCCATTAACTTGGAGATTGTCATTTCAGCTAGGCAGTATGGCCAGCGAGCCCCCAAGTTCTGCCAGTCTCTGGTAACCCCATTGACTGGGGTTACACACACACGCTGCCATGCTCAGACTTTACGAAAATGCTGGGATCAGAAGTCTGATGCTCAGCAAACTCTTTGCTTGTTGAGCATCTCCCCAGGCCTCTTTACTGGGTCTTTTTTCTTTTCATTTTATTTTATGCAAATGGGTGTTTTACCTTCATGTATGTCTATGCATTCTACAGAAGCCAGAAGAAGGCATCAGACCCCCTGGAACTGGAAATGGTTGTGAGTCGCATGTGGGTGCTAGGAACTGAACGGGGTCCTCTCCAAGAGCACCCAATGCTCTTGACACTTAGCCATCTCTCCAGCTCTCTTTACTAAGCATCAGGAAGAAACACAAATGGCAGCATCTGGGTTTTAATGGGTCCACAATAGGAATAGTTTCATTTTCTCAAAAGCTCTAAAGATCCTGTAGTAACACAGTCCAGCAGAAGGGGAGAACATTCTGGAATCTTTAAGTCCCAGAAGTTCAGGGTTCATCAGTAAGCATTCAGCCCTTCATACACTTCTTTCTTTCTTTGCCTCCTGTGTCTTCTCTCTCACACTTGTCCATTCACACCTACCTACCCAGAGTGACCAGGGACAGAAGTCACAGAAACAGGGAAAAGCTGACACAGCACCTATAAGTCAATGATTCCAGCCTCGACTGTGGGGGAGACCCAAGAGTCTAGGGCTCTGGAGATGGGAGCAAAGAAAGCTGGACTTGTGGGAGGGCTCCTTGGCAGCCGGCAACAGGGGTGGCCCACAGCAGGAGAGGGTAGAGAGAGGCAGACCCTGCAGAACTGGGGAGGGGGCTCCTGTGGTCACAGTTGCTGCCTTCTCTTCCACTGCAGATCCAGTGGTCAAGTCCAAGCTTGCCAGGTTCTATCTGCATGAGCTCGGCACTCCTCCGTGGGGATCACCCACTCACTGTCTGGGAGCAGGTGCAGTGAGTCAGTCAGCAACATTTCTTCAGTTCCAGCCTTACTCCACGCAGCAGTCAAAGTCCAGAATGGAGTCCAAAGGCTGTGGCTCGCACAGAGCTCATGTCCTTACACTTGGCTTCTGAGGAATGCTTCCTCCCAAACCACATCTGACCTCGAGCTGGAAACTCATCAGAAGGAAAGAGAGTTGTCCCGAGCAAGGCCTGAATGCTAAGGAGTCAGACAACCAAAAGTCTTTATTTCCGTCTAATAGTGGGAGGACTGATCTGGGTATATTTCCCTCAATATGATAACTTAAACACTCAGTGGCTTTTACGATGCCTAGGAGACATCAGACCAAGTTGTCCCGTGAGTCCCAGGCACTTTCTCTAACAATCCTTTCTAGGGGTTGCACGGAGTCTTGCAGTTCCCAGTGACTGGTTCCAGGCATATGGAAAAACACGGTGCATACAGTGACTGTTTGGGTTGTAACAGCTCCCTCTGCAGATCTCCTGCCAAGCCTTACCCTGGTTTCTACACCCGCCCACCAGGCATATGGAGACTTGGCTAGAAATGGCTCCTTGGAAGCCCACTTGGCCCAGTAGGACTTCACACCAAAGGTGTGAAAGCCTAGGATTCCTCTGCAGCTGGGCTAAGCAGGCTTCCTAATGACAGGCACACAGGCACACAAGTGCAGCTCTGGTCAGGTTCTCGAGGACTGACGGAGGCCTAGTGTCCAGCAGAAGTTGTTTTCAAGAAAGCACTGATCTCAGGGATAGAAAGATTACTCAGTAGCTAGGAGAACGTACTGTTTTTCCAGAAAACCCTAGTTGAATTCAGAGTTCACAACCACCTGTAACTCCCGCTCCAAGAGCTCCAGTGTGCTCTTCTGGCCTCCACTGACACCTGCACTAACATGCACAGACTTATGCAGAATTAAACATAAAATCTTTTTTTAAAAAAATGAAATCTCCCTTATCAATATCCCAACTTGTGTGGGGAAGGGGATCATGAGGTCCCACCCCTGCCTGAGGCCATATGTACCCTGGGGTAATGGTTACTGGTGGGGTGGATCATGCTTTTCAGTATAGTCGTACACACAAACACACACAACACACACACACACACACACACACACACACACACACACAGTAGGAGGGAGGTCATTGGAACAAAAAAAGAGTTTAGTGAGAAAGTGAAAGCAATAAGCAAGGATAATAGGGAAATATAATAAAGCATACACATATCTCTATAGATAGATATGAAATTGAAATTGTAAAAGAACACATATTAAGAAAAAGAAATAATTGGTCATTAGCTATTTAACACCAATGAGCATAAGGCAGAGCTCTGTTATGATCCTATTAGACCTTGTAAGTGCCAAGAAGAGTCTCACCAACCTATTCACAGAGAGTGGTCCTAAGAGTCCTTTTCTTTGAATTTTTTAAAACCAGATTTGTCTTATTTTTAAATGTTTTGAAATTTTTAAATAAAAGGCAATGTATTATTCTACAAATATATTAATGTCTACATATGCATTCTAGAAAAAAAGGGTGGGCCCCTTAAGGGGCAGGTGGTGAGTGACTGGTGCTCTTTTTAATGTCTAAATCAATTTGTGGAGCTGACAAGACAATTTATACTTTTCATTTTCATTTTTTAGTTGAAACATCTTCATGTTACTTTATTTTATGTGTGCCATAATGATTTTTTTTAAATATACTAAACAAGAAGCAGAAGGCTAGCTCTACTCTTCATTGGGTAAGACCCAGAGAGGACAAGAAGCCTAGCTTCTCAGGAGAAGATGGGTAAAAGTCCATCCCATCCCATCTGCAGCCCTCCAGTGGCTCCAAAGGTCACTATTGATGGGCTGAAAAGAGCATATTTGCAGCTCAAAAATGAAAGTCATTAAAAATTATGGTATGCTCATACAACAGAATATTACGCAGCAATAAAAAGGGGGATTAAAGACCCAGGCACAATTGCCTAATCTAATTTCCATGAAATTCTAGAAAAGGCAAAACTATGGCAAAGGAAAGCAAGTACAGAAGAGGCTGGTGACAAAGAAGTAAGAGGGGACGTGGAAGGTGACATCCTGAACTTTACCAGTTAAAATTTGTTTAACTTTATTGTGGTGGTGTTTACCTTGGTCTGCACATTTATTCTATCTTGCCATATACTAAGAATGGGTGCATTTTATTGCATGCAAAGTCTATGGCTCCCAAAGAGTTGTAACTTCAGAATGTTCACCATCCAAGGACGCCTTTCTCCATCTACCCTAATGCGGACGCAGGATGGTGTTTTTTTAAGCTACTTCTCAACTGTTCAGATTGATAAAGACACAATTTCTGTTTCTCTGCTCATTGCAGAAGAGTGAAGACCCTTTGTAGGCCATCTATAGTCCCCTCCCTGCTGAAACCAGCAGTCTTATTACAAAGCCCCGCTGGTAGCTGGTCTCAAAGTCTGGATCCTCCTGCCTCTACCTCCCAGGCGCTGGGATGACAGGCATACACCACGGTGCTCTCTGGCCCGCCACTCACTCTTTCTTTTCCTCTTTTTATTTCTTTCCTTCTTCATCTTCCGTCCCTCACCCCACTATGGGGTTTTGCATGGAGCTTTGCCTGATTTGACCTCACTATGTAACTCAAGCTGGCCTATAAATTTCAGTAAACCATCCACCTTTTCCTCCCAAGTCCTTGAAGCCCTTGCCAGTGTGCTACCAGGCCTGGGCTCTGTGTTTCTTTCTTCCTTTTTTTTTTTTTTTTTAAATAAAATTTCTAGTCATGCATTTCCTTTACCTATTTTTATTATGATCTTTTTGTTTTCTTAGTTATTTCTGCGTATTGAGGATATTAACCCTTTGCCTCCTGTATTACAGCTCCTGTTCTGTAAGTGGTCTGATCTGTGCTCTTGCGTGACTGTGAGTTACCTGTACTAATATTACCTTCAGTATTTGTGCTCAGTAAGAATCCTTATCACAAGGATAAATGCTTTCCTCTGGACCTTATTAGAGATGGCTAAAGAGCTCACTGCCTAATTGTTTCAAACTCTGACTTTAAATTGTCCTTTGGCAGAGGAAGCCAGCCCCAGCTGTGAAACACTACTTCAGGTTTTGTCCACTTTCCCAGACAGTAAATTCTCATAGCAAGTATGTCTATTTCTTAATTTCCAACTCTAATCCAATAAGGCAATGCCTGTTCTTGGGCTAGTAGTGTTCAACTAGTTTCGATATTGCGGTTTTATATTTCTTTTTAAATAATTTCCTGTTCTCCCAGCCATGTCTTCCTCCTCTTCCTCCTCTTCCTCCTCTTCCTCCTCTTCCTCCTCCTCCTCCTCTTCCTCCTCTTCCTCTTCTTCCTCCTCTTCCTCCTCCTCCCCCTCCCCCTCTCCTAGTCCTCCTGAGAATATAATCTTATTGAAAATCAGGCAGAAACAGAACGAGAAAGACCCTGGCAGAATCTGCAAGATGGGATCACCAGCAGAGCCCCTTAAAGGCCAGGCAGTGTTGCTGGGGTGGGGCCCACAGGCCCGCAGCTGCCTGGGGCTGATAGGTGAAAAGGCGCCAGATAGGCTGATCAGTGGGACCCAGAGGGAAGGAGCTGCAGAAAGCAGGGGGGTGGGGGAGAGGAGGCAAGAGTTTTGACCTGCTGGTACTAAGTGGGGATGGGGAAGGGTGGAGGCAGGACACAGGTGCCTGTTCACAGCGTGGATACAGTTCTGCTGCCCACAACCCCAGGCAACATCACACATACAGACATACACACACACACACACACACACACACACACACACACACAGACATACACAGACACACACACAGACACACACAGAGAGAGAGAGAGAACTGAAGCCTTTCTAACCTTGAGGAAGAAAGGAAAGGCCCTGCCTGCCTCTGCCAAGGGATTCTGGGATGAGCAGACCAACCATGGCAGCCTGCCCAGTTCTGCCTGCTCACAGAGCTCTGGCCCTGGCTGTATTGCTCTCTACCAAAACATCAAGGATTTCTGTCTCTTCCAGACAACTCTATTCTATAAAGAAGCAGCCCAAACTAGCCTGGACCATTAGCCATCTTGAAAAGGGCAGGACCCAGTAACTTCCTGATGTTACCATCACCAGCTTCTTGACTCAGGCCTTTGACAAAGGCTTGGACCAGTGCTTGGCATAAATAAGAGATTGCATGCTCCTCCCCATCACAAACAATCCCAGCAAAAGTCCCCAAATTCACCCTGAATAGAGAGACTAGACTTTGTCACCTGTCTGTCCTGGAAGAGGACAGACTTGACCTGTCTTGATGGGCTTCATGTTGGAATCACGTATGTGCCCAACAAAAACCTTCAGCTTCTGGGAAGGGGAAAGGGCTGGAAAGGAGGGCACGCCCATGTGTGCTGCCCCCAGTACTGAAGCAACTCAAAAGGAAGGAGGCTCAAAATACTTGTTTCATAGAAGACGCTACCTCCAACATCTTGAGACTCATAACCCCACCTTTACTATATCTTTAGCATTTTCCTGCCAATCCCAGGATTCAAACACCCCATGAGCCCCGGGGTAAGGCTAACTACACAGGAAACATGTGTGGCCTCAACAGCCGACAAGGCCAAATTCTTACTGCATGCTCTGGCTTGTCCTTCACCATAAGGCACAAGCAAAACTCTATGTGAGAAAGGTCGTGTAGTATTGTGTCTGGCAAACAATGTGGTGTTTTTACAGCCAAAAGGGCCTAGATGAACTGGCCTGCCCTTGAGCCCGCCCCAGCCCCACCACTGCCCCTGCCCCTGAGAGTCTAAAAGAAGGCTTAGACAGAAAGGAACAATGAGGCAGCTATCACCTGGTGTGGGTCAGCCTAGAACTCTGCAAAACAGTACCAGGAACAACCTCCCTATCTCTGCAAAACATGCATCCTCTCCGCTGGCCTGGCATTTTCTGATCACCCCACCTCATCAAGTAACATAATGCCTCCTACTCGTGTACTCTGCTCTGATCAGCAGAACATTCTGGAAAGTCAAGGTGGAGAGGCTGGAGGCAAACCCAGCTTGGCCTGTGAAGCTGGCAAGTGTCAGGAATCTCCTGTAGGCCACACTGGGAAAGCCCACCCTGCACGCCTGCCATTCAGTGACATTATTACTGTCATTAGTCGTGTTTGTGAATCGGGCCATCTTTAGTCTAACATCTTGGCTCATTCTTGGACTGTTTGTTTGTTTATTCATTCATTTATTTGCGATGGGGAGAGGTATGTGCCAAAGCACCTCTGTGTCAGAGGACGATTGTAGGAGTCAATTCTCTCCTTCTACCATGTAGATCCCCAACTACATGGCCAGGACTTACACCATCAGTCTTGGAAACAGACACCTTTGACCCACTGAGCCCTATAGACAACCTACTTTGTTCATTTATATAGGAAATATTAATAACACTTTGAGACCTCAGCAACCCAACCCCCTAGTAGCCCAAAATAACCCCTGTGGTTCCTTTCCCTACTCTTTCCCTACTCATACACTTAATTTTATTGCCTTTAAAAACCCCAGAAGCACAGGCCTCAAATTTCACGTGTACACTCCTTTCTCTCCACACACTGAAGCCCTCAGGTATCCATTGTAGTCGCCTGCAGATCTCCTGAGGCTACAGGCTTTGGGAAGGATTGTGAAAGTACACACCGAGTTGTCTTTGTTTCTAAACAAGTTGCCTACATTTTTATCTTATGTTTTATGTGGTATGATACACATGAGTGACACTGAGTACATGTGGAGGTCAGAGGACAGCTAACAGGAGTCGGTTCTTTTTTTCTAGGATGTAGTTCCCAGGATCAAACCTAGGTTGCCAGGCTTGGCATTTCTAAATGACCTCTGAACACACACTCACCTTGCAAGAAGTAATCTGAACTGTATCCAATGCCTTGTCGCCTTCGGGCTGGTGTGCCAGTTGAATGTCTCCTTGTACTTCCTCTACCCCTGGGTGACATGTTCCCTCTTGTGCTCAATAGCTACAGTGCCTTAATCTTCTCTCAGGACGGTGTGACTTCCAGACTGAGTTCTTGCTGGAAGTAAATGAGGCAAACAAGCAGGGGTCAGTTAGAGCCGGTTCTGACTAATTTGTGCCATCCTAATTATCACTAATTTCCCTTTGGCCAAACTCATCTAAAAATTATATAACATAGGATATCTAAATTGTACTTATCTATTCCATAATTACATATTTAATTATAAATTAAGTATGCACTTCAAGCAAAGACCAGAACAGAACATGGGAAAATTAAAACAGAAGGTTGGAAGTCACAGGTTGGCAATTTGCAATGTGCTGTTTATGTAGCACAAGGAAAGTAGACTCATGAGAATCAAGTTGGGTATTTCAGTCTTGGAATTCGCATATTTTGTGGTATCTACAAAGAAAAACAAATCTTCACTTCAGCTTCTACCTTTGCTAGAGACCTGGCATTGCTACATCAGAAAAACATAACAATTAACTCAAACATTGTGTTTTCTCCTGAATATGGAGGGTCTTCCTTAGGGCTGGAAGACCAACTTCCAAGATGGCTGACTCTCACTGGCAAGTGAGAGGTAGCTGGTATCCCACAAAGCACCAGTTTGGGAGGCAGTCAGGGTTGTTTTGTTTGAAAGGTTTGCTCTACATAGCCCTGGCTACCTGGAACTCATTCAGTAGGCCAGGTTGGCCTCAAACTCACCTGCCTCTGCCTCTGCCTCCTAGGTACTGGAATTAAAAGTATGCACTACTGTGCTCTGTAGCACTGGGAATTCCTTTACAGCAATTACCTTTCCCACAGAGGAAGCGTTCTGAGAGATAAGTACTCGCTTCAAGCTTAGGCGTGGACCAGGAAACTGAATCACCTCTGACAGTGTCCATGCAGAAAGGCCGTTGAAGGCCCTTTAGGGAGGAACAGCCCAGGTTACACAAGTGTGGAAAGAGGGTCAAAGAATCCACAGCATTTTTCAGCAGTCAGTTATCCTTTTCTAACAGCAGCCTTGCATGTTGGCGCTGTAGACAAGCAGTCCCCGTGACACCCCGAGTTCCCACCTACATCCTGAGTCTCTGCCCATCTCTAACACCTGCTCATACTCTTCCCTAGTGACAGTCTGAGAAGTTCCTCTGTGTTTCCGTGACTTCATGTTCAAGAGCTTTGGAATCTAGCAGACCTGGGTCAGATCCAACTTGCTTATTAGTTAATAAACCTTATTTTATGTAATTTGATACTAGATACTTGAGTCTTTATCCGAAATGAAAAGGATACCTGATAGGATTGTTAAGTGTAACAAACAACATATTTGGGGGGGGGGGGAAAGTCTGCCAATAACAGGTGTTAGCTAAGGTACATATCTAAAGCTTACTGCTCATGAGAGTACCACCTGACTTAGCCAGTATCTAAAACCAAAGGCAAACATACGATAAAACACACAACTCCAGCCTTGGACAGAAACACCCAAGGAAACTATTATAAGAAGCTAATGAATAGCTGGAGAAATCATACTTAGCATGTTCAAGGCCTTGGGTTTTATCTCCTGCACCCCACCCCCAAAGGGTGCTAGTAAAATTGCTCTTCCCTGCACCCCCGAGATTGAACCCAAGGCCTCTCACATGCTAGGCACGTGCTCTAATCACACCCTCAAACCAGAATCGCTCTTTTGAATTGCCTCAAATATGAAATCACCAATATATTGGTGAGAACAGATAACAAATTGGGTCTGAGTGGCCAGAGCTACACGTGTTAGCATGTTTCCTTTTGCTGCCATGTCAAGCAAAAGGAAAACAATGTGTACGAGACTACATGAAATAAAAGATCATTTGCATTTGGCCTAAAAGCATGCAAAATGGGGTTGTACATGCCTTAAGGGTATGTGCTTGTGTGCAGTTAAAAACAGGAAGAAAGCATCCAAACTCTGAACCCACAAGCTGAGAAGTGGACACCAACATGTTTTTCATTTAATCATCTTACAACCGTGCAACCTTTAAAAGCTTTTAATTATTAGTCTGTGTTTGATGTGTGTACGTGGGTGCACACATCATAGCACACATGTGAAAAACAGAAAACCATGACGTGGACTCAGTCTCTCCTTTCTCCTTTACTTGAGTTTACAAACTCCAGTCAAACACCTTTAGCCACTAAAGTATCCCGTAAAGTTTTTTTAGCTGTGCAACTTTGAAAAAGAATTCAAATTCCTAAGCTCAAACGCTGCCGGGATGTGATGGGTTCTTTTTGTGTGTTCTTCCCATGCAATGGCTTCACTGCATTTTGCAACTCTATGCAGGTTTAGGTAAAATATTGAGCAACAAGTTACAAACGTGATCATATGAAAATGGTGAGCCGGGCGGTGGTGGTGCATGCCTTTAATCTCAGCACTTGGGAGGCAGAGGCAGGCGGATTTCTGAGTTCGAGGCCAGCCTGGTCTACCGAGTGAGTTCCAGGACAGCCAGGGCTATACAGAGAAACCCTGTCTCGAAAAAACAAAAACAAAAACAAAAAAAAAAGAAAGAAAGAAAGAAAATGGTGAAATTGGGGGCTGGTGAGATGGCTCAGCGGTTAAGAACACTGACTGCTCTTCCAGAGATCATAAGTTCAAATCCCAGCAACCACATGGTGGCTCACAACCATTCATAATGAGATCTGATGTCCTCATATGAGCGAATGGGGCCTGGAGCAAGCGGGCCTGGAGCAAGCGGGCCTAGAGCAAAAGGAAGAATGGAAGGAAGAACAAAGAAGAAGAAAATGGTGAAATGAATGTTTCTGGTGTGTAGAACCAAGGTGTTCATTATTTTATTTAATTTTTTGTTATTGCTTGGGTGGGTTTTGTGTTTGGGTGCTAGAGACTGACCTCCTACATGCTAAGCGCATGCTTCATGGCTTACTTATATCCAAGCCTGATGTATCAACTCTTTATGCCTTTTTAATGGATGAGATGTTTGACAGCAAACTGTTACTTTATCTTCTGGGTTTTTGTTTTGCTTTGCTAGGTTTTGCTTTTGTGAAACAGGATCTCATTCTGCAGCCCATGCTGGCCTGGAATTCACAACAATCCTCCTGGCTCCATCTTCTCTGTTCCAGAATTACAGGGGTGAGCCACCACACACCCATATTCAGTATATAACACAAGGCCCAATGGAAAGCAGAACCTACTTATCCCTGGTATTTACTGAACTGGCCCTCACTCCATCCTTAAGACCGAGAACTGTGTTCCCACTACCACATAGCTCAAACAAGCTTGAAATTGGGGTCATGAAAGTACTTAAGGCCAATTACCTGGATCTGAACCAAGGGAGCTGCAGTAAATGTTGAGAACAGTGACCCTTTCTGAAGGTGGTAAATCAAATCTGTAGCTATGCCAGTGGTCACACAGTAACAGCAGATGGATCATTGAAAGTGCTGATTTAAAAGCAAGTCACGCCAACATACATTCCTGATTCCATTTAGCCAAGCATGCCCAGTGGATTCTAACCAGGAGTCCTGATGTCCTCCATTTAGGCTGTTAATTTCAGGATTCTCAGGCCTGCAAGAATACTGAGTCCCCACGAGAGGTTTAAGCATCTTAACACACAGGCTTTACCTAGGGAGCATCATAGGTCTCTTCCAGAGACCTATGTTCAAATATCAAGGTGAGTCCAATGTACAGCCCTGGCTGAGAACCACGGCACCTTTCTGTCTGCTCTGGAGAATGAGGGTCCTAAATAAAGGACATCAACTGTGAGCTCAAGCTGCCATTCCTTCTTATGGCTTGAAGTTTCTACAATTTAGGTTAATCAAGGATTCAAACACCGTGAAGAGACTGCAAGCTTAGGAGTGTCACAGAAAACCCTGGGGGTTGACACCTGTGTGTCTGCTCTCCTCATAATCCTCAGTAGAATTCCAAACCCACCCAACAAGAAAACCACATCCCAGGTCAGAGTGTGAGAAAGAAGACTGTCGCCTAATTGTTCGAGGAACGAGAAAAATAGAAACCCAATTACAAATTCACCTTATTGATTAGTGATCCAGGTAAGATCCATTCACAGATAGTGAAGTCACTTGGTGCAGGATGGACATGTGATTTGCCTGAGGATCACCCGTTAGATAACACACAATTTCACAGAGCATGAAGCACAGTGATGGGGAGGGGGGGCAGGGTTGGGGGTGATGCCAGCAGGTACCAGCTGTGTGGTCTGAGGAGCTGTGGCAGCTCAGCAGCTCAGCTTCAAGCTCAGCCTGCTGTGCTCTGCTGGTGGTCCTGGACCTCTTCCAAGCTTGTTTGCCAACGGCTGCAGGTTTGCACTGCCTGGAGAGAGATGTTTGGACTGGAGAAAGGAAAGGAACTCCCTCCCGGTCTGCTTCCTCTTCCGGAAAGGTAGTCTCTGAATTTCTTCACTCAGTGGTTTCTTCTCGTGTGCTCAGCTCCCATGTACAGTTCTTTGGCTCTCAAAGAATTGGCCAGTCCTCACAGTGCTTTTGACTTCACCAGTCACTAGAGAACTCTGTTCTTGGCAGTCTTGCATCCCACCACCCCCCCACCCAAAAAAAAACCCTCATCTATACGACTCTTCCACAAGGACACAGCACACAAATTAGGCATTGACCAGTCCTCGGAGGCACAAGGCTTCTCCTGTTGGCAACTCCTTCCTTTCTTTCCTCCTGCCTTCTCATTGCATCAGTGATGCCTCAAAGTCCCTCACTGTCTCTCGGTTGCCTGGTTAACACTTCACACTTACTTAACAGCTAAAATTCAAAATCCAAATTCTCTGCTGAAATTAGTATTATTTGGGGATGTGGAACAATGCTTCAGTGGGCGAAGTGCTCCCGTGCAAGTGAGGGAACCCGAGATCTTTAGCTCTCAAATAAATGTTAGGTAGGCATAGAAGACCACCTGTAATTCCAGCTCTCCAAGATGGAAACAGGGGATCCCTACAACAAGCTAACTAACAAAACCAGACAAGATGACAAATGTTGTATTGAACTGAGAGAAGCTGCCTCAACGGATAAGGTAGAGAGTAATTGAGGAAAACACCCATACAATTTAAACCTATGATTTCTGTCTTCTAACTGGATCCTGATGCAGATTAATACCAGGAGTGGGGTGCATACCCACCCTCTGACTTATTCATACACCTGAGTAAGGTATATGTACTAGTTCCTACTCATTAGAACTCAGTGGTGCAATCAAACTTGCTATTACTAATGAGATATCTGGTGATTTGGGGTACTTATCTATGGAGATGGTAATCACATGTTGAAGATCGAACCAGAAAGAAAGAAAGGGAAAAAGAAAGAAAGAAAGAGAGAGAGAGAAAAAAGAAAGAAAGGAAGGAAGAAAGAAAGGAAGGAAGGAAGGAAGGAAGGAAGGAAGGAAGAAAGGAAGAAAGGAAGAAAGAGTGAGCCTGTCTTTGCTCCCTGGTCACTCTAGAGCTTTATAACAGATTGAGATTCCTTATGCTGGGGAGAGAAATAAACTATCTTCATAACTTCGTATCATTCACAGCTCAACCTAAACCTAAACTGAGGCAATACAAGCTCAGACTTGAGATGAAGCTAACGGTTCAGAGAGCCTGCTTGTCACATCACACAGTCAAGGTAAGATGCCCAGAGCATCAGCGCCTAGTAGACTATTACCTTGTCAGGAGAATTGCAAAACCAGACAAGCTTGTAATCGCAGTAGCTGGGAAGCTGAGACACAAGACCACAGGAGCAGCCTGAGTTACACAGCAAAACTACAGGAGGAGGAAGAGGAAAGAGAGAAGAAGGCAATGAAGGCAGCAGCAGCTGCTGCAAAAAGCCTGTTCGGAGAGTAGCATCAGCTCGTAAACATGACAGAAAGGGCTGAGGTCATTGCCCAGATCACATGCATCATTTTATTTAATCCTCACGAAAACCCTGAGACGTAAGTGCTGTCGTCATCTCCAATCTTTAGATGAGCAACCAACACTTCAGTGAGTGAGTTAGCCTCCCGGGCCACCCAGCTGGAAGTGCTAGAGCTGGAGCGTGAGCCCAGACATGTTGGGTCCCAAAGCCTGTGCTTCTCAGCCTACTGCTGCACAGGGGAGGCATGCCACTGACAGTGAGATCGCTACTTCCACAGGAAGTACAAAGCTAGTCTCTACTGTAGATGGTGTGTCTATGTACGAAGAGACAGACCCATCTAAAGCAGTGGTCCTTACCTGTGGGTCGGCATCCCTTTGGGGTTGAATGGCCCTTTTACAAGGGTCACCTAAGATCTTCAGAAAACACAGACATTTTCATTATGATTCATAACAGTAACAACATTACAGTTAAGTAGCAAAAATAATTTGGGGATTTAGGGTCACTACGTAAGTAACTGTGTTAAACGGTCACATCATTAGGAAGGTTGAGAACCACTGCTCTAAAGGAAAACCAGATTCTAAACACAAGCACTACTTACCCACTCTCTGCTCCCATGTTGATTCAAGTCTCAGAATGCTGGTGAGGTTGAACACATGGAGGCCAATGGGGAGCTTGCCAGGAGCCAAGATGTCAGGTTCCAGATCAATAAGGTGTATGTAAGACCCATCCTGGGACTGTTCAACTAATATTGATTAATATTCCCAGGAGCTGGCTCCCCAAACATTTTCATTGAAATTAAATTTAATAAAGGTTCCTAGAACAACCCAGAAGTCAATGGGTACATGTTTTCAGGCCGGAGGACATTCTCGACTGGTTCTCTACACAGTATAGGCTCTCTCTGGGACCCTCAAGGGTCTATTGTCCTTCATACTAAACTACAAATTACTAGTTCACTTGAGGAACTGAACTGGGAACCCAGCTGCCAGCCGTTATTGTGCAAAGCAGGACACAGTGAGTTGAAAATTATATTTTTCCAATT
Source organism: Rhabdomys pumilio (assembly GCA_030674055.1). Classification (NCBI taxonomy): domain Eukaryota; kingdom Metazoa; phylum Chordata; class Mammalia; order Rodentia; family Muridae; genus Rhabdomys; species Rhabdomys pumilio. The sequence goes on along the minus strand of JANHMN010000002.1, from coordinate 192,490,235 downwards.
AGCACAGTGGGAAACACTGTGAAGCATTCAGCTCCAGCCTGCAATTAGAGAACATTTGCTTCCAGAAATAGAATGAATGGAAGTGGAGACCTGCTATCTAGGTCTTCAGCAATAATATCCCAGGCAGGGAGACCTGCTACCATTTCCCAGCAAATAACCATCTCGCTCGTTTTTTTTAAAAAAGCATTCTGCGCTGCACCACAGTGTACTCAGCAGGGACCAAGCACTCAACACCAACCCTGTTATAACAGCCCAGTCTTCTGGAAGGCAAGTACTACCAGTGAGCAGCCCGTGTTTCATTTCACATCCACAAATATACTCCATCACAAAAGTAGGTTTGGTAGTAGCATCTTCACCATCTCCACTGATGCCCAGCTACCTGACCCTTCTCAACCTTCTCTGAGTTTTCTTGTCTCTCATACGAAACAGCAAAAGTTTAGGAGATGATGAAGAGATGGCTCAGTGGGCAAAGCACCTGCTGCACAAGCCTGAGCTCTGAGTTTCTATTCCCAGCACCCACACATGAGCCAAGCATGGCAATGCGTGTCTAACACCACCACTCGGAAGAGGTACACACAGGTACATCCCCCGGGGCTTGCTGGTCAGCCAATCTCATCAAAACAGCAAACTTTAAATTCTGAGAGACCCTGACTCAAAAAGCAAGTTTGAGGGCAATAGAGACCTAGGGACCTCTGACCTCCATACTTGCAAGCATGTGCAAGTGCACACATGCACAGATAAAGAAGAAAGAAAACAAAAAAAGCAGAAGTTTAAAGAATTTAGGTTGCTTAGACCAGGTGAAGATTGAGGCAGATCGGCAATAGAGTAGAGTGGATGCAGTGACTTTATTAAGAAGGGCAAAGCACTAAATGCGGTTTTAGTGAAAGCAGGGGAAGAGCGTGGGTAATTAAGATGTGTGCAAACATCCTATGTTACAGAAGAGGGAGGGATCAGCAGCCCAGGCACTTCATAACGTGAGGTTTTACAGGGAACACCAGAGCACTTACTGAGCAAGTCATAGCGTGCTACCTTTGCTCTGCAGGCAGCTTTATACTGCCTAGAGGTGAAAGAGTGAGGCAGAGGAGAGCAAATGCTTTTATTTGCTGCCAAGCAGGTAATAAAGATTGAAAGCCTGGCTTGACCCAGCGTGGCCCAGCTTGCAACACGTAAGACCACTTGCAAATGAGCAGTAGCAGGATTATGCAGTGTTCGTCTCTTAGGACAGGAGGCTTACCAGTGACTCAGGACCGACATTCATTCTAGGAATGAAGCCGTCTGACTTCTAGACTCCAAGGGGGTTAACCAAGGATAAACTGCTCAGGGGTGAGGGAGAGGGAATGGAAGGGGTTAGAGGTGAATCAACTAAAACTAAGAATGTGTGGGAAGCCCTATGCAAACCCTCTGCTTTGTATGCTATGAGTTTTATTTTTTTGTTTGTTTTTGTTTTTGTTTGCTTGTTGTTTTGTTTTGTTTTGTTTTGAGACAGGATTTCTCTGTGTAACCCTTGGCTGTCCTGGAACTCTGTAGACCAGGTTGGCCTCAAACTCAGAGATCCACCTGCCTCTGCCTCAATTGCTGGGATTAAAGGCTTGTGTCACCACAACCCAGCCTTAAAATATTTTTTAATTGGAACAGTTACATCACTCCCCTCCTCCCTACAGCCCCTCCCATGGCTCCCAATTCTCAAGTTGATAGCCTGTTTTTATTTGATTATTGCTGTGATGTGTGTATGTGTGTGTGTATACATACACAAATATATAAATGCATCCTGCTGAGTCTTTTTTGTTGTTGTTGTTGTTTAAGTGTATATAATTTCAGGGCTCATCATTCTGCATCAGACAACCAATAAGGGGGTTCGTTCCAGGGAGGGTCTAATCCTCCTTTTCTTCCAGCAGTCAATCATTACTTGTAGTTCTTTGTCTAGAGAGTGAGACAAAACTGAAATTGTCCATCGATATTTCCATTGTTCTAGTCTTTTGTATATAATCATTTCCAGGAAAAGCTATTTCTCAGTAGACTTCCTGGAATTCTGGCTCTTACAACCTTTCCACCCGCTCTTCTGCAATGTCCCCTGAGTCACAGATGCAGGGGCTGTGGTGTGGCTGTATTCACTGGGGCCCTGGTTTCTCGCATTCTATTGATCTTTGTATGTGTCCAGTTGTGGTTTTGTTACGGTTGCCTTTTACTGTGAAAAGAGGCTTCTTTGGTGAGGAGTGGGAGCTACACTTCCCTGTGGGTGGAGGATAAAATTGAGACTGTAGTAAAGAATTGTGCTGCTCTAGCAAACTGATGGTAGTAGATTCTCTTTTAAGGTTTCTGAGCACACTAGGCCCAAGAGGCTGGCTAGGTATAATTTTTATAGCAAAAGTTTGAATGGAGACACAAGGCATAGATGTTGAATAATGCTACTCCTACAGACCATGGGTTATTAAACAATAATTCAGGGCCAACTCAAGCTACCTCCCTATGAGTTGTCGCTCACAGAGGCCACAGCAGTACAAATTATGGCTGTTGCTCCTGACTACCCTCTAGAGCCCACCCAGCGCTGAAGACACTATATACTTTGGTTATAGGACATCAAGCTAGCTGGGACTGACCTGGCAATGCCTTTTGCTGGCTGCTTTCATACTGTTAGAAGGTACAGTGCAGCCCACTGGAAAAGTCGTCATTCTTCTTCCACAGCCAGACCGTGGGTTGCAACACCAACCTGCCAGGCAAGATGTGCCTATTGGTGCACCAGTGGTGTGAGGATTATGGAAGTTTATAAGCAACCACTTTCTGTATTGTGGTTCATGATACAAGAGGGACAATTAATGCTTGGTACCGTACACTTGCCCAAGAGCCTACGACCTAAGAGGTCATTGACCCAAGGTAGGAATCTCCTACTGTTATTCAAGTCATGGACAAGTTGTCAAAATGCCTTCTAAACATTTGGCTGAAACCCATAGATCTGTGCTACTCTCAACCTTGATTGGTGAAGCTATTTAGCAGTGGACAGCAGTTAATGCAAAGATCCACAATTAGTCAAAGCACTAAGAATAAATAACTGTTAAGTTCTCTGCTCTAAATGAGACATCGATTTCACCTCCGAACCCACCCAAGGCTCAGAGAACATAGAGTTGGAGGGTGGAGAAGAGTGACGTAAAATGCTGTCTTCTACACACGAGTGTTCCCAGTACTGTGGCTACCTGCAAAGTGCCACTCAACACTCCAGCATGAAAATGGGAAGGGACATGAGGCTCCACCCCTAACTGAGGGGCTCCTGGTAGTTAGCAGCTACTAAGAGAGGGAGAGTCATTTTCTCCCCAAGTGGTATAGCCACTGATAAGTTGTCCGTGATTCAATATATAACCCCACACTATGCACAGGCAAGCAACTGTTATTAAACCCAGTGGGTTACTCTTTAAGAAGACAGGAGACTAGGAGGGTATGTTGTCAAGAGGACCTACAGAATAAATAGGAGGAGAGAAGAATGGCATTTGTGTGCATATGGTCAAAATGCATTATAAACATGAGTGGAATTGTCAAAGGATGAGTATGTTTCAAAACAGCTTCATTTGTCAGAACGATCCCACAAATTAGTGTGTTGGTATGTAGATGTGTGAACGTCATTCTTTAGAAGGCATGCAGGCATTCCCTCGGTTGATGCATCTGGGAAGGGGAATGCAATGAAGCTCTCTCATTCTTTCCTACACCTAACTGTTGAAAAAAAATTCAATGTAAACATGGAGCATATTCTTCATCCTGTGCATGTGTGTGGTGTGTGTGTGTGTTGGGGGAGTGCTCACCTGCGTGTGCGCATGTTCACGCCAGAGGTTGACTTCAGCTATCTTCCTTTGTTGCCCTCTGACTTATCTTCCTGAGACAGATCCTTACCACCCAGTGCTGTTGTTGGCCTAGCTGCCAGCAAGCCCAAGACCTTCCTGTCTCCACCCTCAGTGCCGTGTTTACAGACATACAGCAGTAGACCCAATTTTTTTAATTTATTAATTTCATGGGAGCAAGGTACACGCATGCCATGGTACATATGTGGAGGTCAGAGGATGTCTTGTGGGAGCTGGTTCTCTTCATCTGTCATGTGTGTGCCAGGCATGAGGGTATCACACTTAGGTCATCAAGATCGGCTACAAATACCCTTTTCCACTAAGTCATCTTGCCATTTTTTTTTAACTCTTTAAAAAATATTTAAGTTTTTAATTCAGTGTGTGTGTGTGTGTGTGTGTGTGTGTGTGTGTGTGTGTAGGTCAGGTTAACTTTGTGGAATTGGTTTCCTCTGTTCACTTTTATGTGGGCTCTGAGTACTGGACTAAGGCCTACAGGCTTCCCTGACACACAGCTTTACCCACTGAGCCATCTTACTAGCCCCACGTGCTTTCATGTCAACCATCTTATCCACTGACCCACCAAACTGCTGGCCCTAAGTTTTCACTTAAAAAAATAAAGTATCACTAACCTATGAACACCTTCAGAATTCCTAGAAAATCAGATTAAAAACGTTGTATTTGCTCTCCTGGCAATACCATTAAAATGGTCGTCAGAACGATCACAGAGGCAAGTGGAAGGAGATGCATTGGTGCTCTGCACATGTTACTGGAGACAGAAACAGACTTGCACCCTGAAGAGTTAATGCTAAGCTGGTCCCTAGAAGGCTCGGAAGTTGGAGACCCAGAGCTGGGTTGTACCTCTGTTGGTACATGTAGAAAGCTCTGAGCTTAATCCACCCCAGCACAGTACACACCAGGTATAGTGCATGTCTGTCTTCCCAGTAGGTAGAGGTGGGAGGGTCAGAAGCACAAGATCATCCTCAGCTACAGATGTAATTTGAGCCCAGCCTGAGTCACAAAACCCTGGGGAAAGGGGGAGAGAAAGAAAAGAAATCCTAGGTAATTGGAAGAAAACTAAGCACAATGCATTAATACACTGTAAAATACTGGAATATTGACATGGTTTGGGGGTCAACTTCCAACATTTTACCCGTTGCGCTTTACTGTGCCATGTCTATGAGATCCCTTATTACTAAGTTTGGACAGTGTCATTCCATCTGGGACATATGCATTCTTGTCATCACAATCCCATCACTAAGTCCCCCTGGTTGTTCATATAAAATCTCTCAAATGGCAGCCCCAGATGCAAGTAGTGATACATGCTGTTATCCCGGTGCTGGGGAGACAGTGGCAGAGGAGACCTCAAGCAGGTCTGCACCACATACCAAGACTTTGGACTCAAAAACACAAAACAAAACATCTAAACCAACCAACCAAGAACAACCCCTCCACAAACTCCCGGAGCAAGCATCTATCTAGTCATGTGTGATTTGCCTCCTGCAGTGACACAGTAAGTGTCCCAATCATTCCTGCCACAGTGCTTTCAACTTACTCTCCACTTCAGCTAAACAATGTGCAAGACCTCCATGTATGCCAGCAAAGAGTTATACAAGATACCATCTTAGTAGAAGCTATAAGGATTGAAGTAATACTGTCCATTGGCTGGATTGAGTTGTGTCTAGTGTTAAAAACAATTTCCATTCAAGCCTGAGGAAAGCCCAACAGCAGTCAGAGTTGGCCTAGTGTTTCTACTTCGGGAAGAGGTAAGGCAGTCAAAAATCTTTGTCATCCTTGTCATCCTCCAGTGAAGCAACACAGAGCAGTCATCTGCAGACTTTGGAAGCTGAGCTGGACCACTGATCACGAGGAACTGGTATTTTCTAAATGTGATTTTCAGACTCAAGACCTAGCACTGAAGTTTGCACTTTACGCAATGACTCACATATCAGACTGACTGACGTGTGAACCAGGCTGTTGACCAGTATTTACCTAAACCACGGCAACAGAAATCCATAATCGGCCAAAGTAAAGGCTGCCTATGCTGAAAACAGAGGTTAGACTGTGTGGTGACCAGTCTCCTAAGCAATTGGACTTTCATCCTTCTGAATTTTCCTATGGGATTCCCAAGTAAACAGCCCAACTAGAACTGGCCTACGTCAGGTTTCTTCAATCTCAGAGGTGCTGTATAATGTTCATGACATTTCTGGTCAGTAGCATCTACTAACTTTAATAATCAAAGATGTATCCCAGTAAGTTTACACGTGTGAGACACAAAGAAAAATCATCTCAGTTGAGAACCACTGGAGCTGACAACCAGATGCCTCTCAATGTAACTAAACAAACAAAAAGGACTAATTAGTAATGTGTTTATGCAGGAGTAAATACCAAAACAACCAATCTGGAGGTAGCTTACTCAGGAAAGGAAAATGGCAGCAATGGACCTCAGTCTTTTACTAAAAATCTTACTGCTGGATCTAATATAAAAACGACCTTAATTTTTAAGAAAACATCTATAACAAAAACAACAACAAAAAAGGCTAGTGCTCTTACTAGTACGTGCCCAGCCTTTATGGTGTCACCTCCAACCCCTAGGGGCCCCTCCTATTTGCTCTGAGTACATCCTAAGCTAGGAAAAGTTGAGGAATGCACTGTGCTGTCATTACAACACTGTGGAAGAATGTGGGCGTTCATGCCATAGATCAGTCATGTGAGTGAAGGCCAGAACCAGTTCTCAGCACCTCTTTCCAACCCTCAGATCCAGATTTAACACTCAGGTCCATCTTCCCTGTTCTACTGCCAGCCAGCTAAGCCTTCAGATGCTTATTCTCTGCCAACACATACCAAGCACCGAAGTGCTCCAAACTTAGGGTAAGACTTGCCACGATGTTTCTGAGGACTAAGAGTCAGCTGCTCAGTGCCTGACGGCAAGTGGGAACATTTACTGAAAATTCTCTAGTGGACGACCTTCCTGGACATAGCCTTCTCCTGGCTTAGTCATGAGTTTTATTATAATACTTTGAAACTAAAAATGTCAAAAGCATTGTCCGTAATTCTCAGGATAGAAGCCATCAACATCAAGTTGTTCTGTGCGGCAACATGGGGGGATCCCAGAAGACAGAGTGAGGAGTTTCAACTTGGATAGCACCTTCATTTGGGAAGGTACACACATCCTAGCAATGTCGTAAGGCTGAAAGATCAGGACTCTGAGGACTCAATAAAAACAAAAAGCACAAGAACACATTTTCTAAAAACTGTAGGCTTTTTATTCAGTTAAGAGGTAGACAGATGAACATGGAAGGCTGTCCCATTGAATTTGCCCCAAGCTCACGTTCCACTTCATTCACCCATCCCACACTGCCACGATCTCAAAAGAATAACCACAACCGCCAGGAGGCTTTGTCTTCCTACTTCTTAGCAACATGTCCATGAACTGTTTGCAAAGAAGTTACTACAAACTTTTATTTTTACTGTGCCAAAGATTCTCGGCCCTCTAAGAAGTTGTCACATGTCAACAGAACCTGCCACTAGTGACAGGGAGCAGAGTGCCGTGACTATTTCTATGATAGACTACGAGGGAAGCTTCAGTTACACGTTTGTTAAGTCCCTGTGCATGTTGGGGAAGAAGCTGGTGAGGCCAACAATGCAGTATATGCCATCAAATGGCTCTGCCTGGCTGTTTAGAAAGAACCCACATAAGTTATCTCACAGACAACATTAAAACATAATGGAATTGATGCCTGATACAAAAGTAGAGAAATATATACAGGAATTCATAGCCCAGGAGAGAAAAGGGACCTTAGAATGAATCAATGGAAACCTGGCTATTTTACATAGCTAATTTTGAGATAAGTCATATTTAGCACAAAAGCAATTATAGTGTAAATTACACTTCCTTCCCACGGCTGCCGAACTTTAAAACCCCTGTCTGTCTTCAGCAACACTGTGAGCATTTAGGAACAGGAATGTGTCCGATGGTCCCAGACACTGACACAACTTTTGATCTCAGCTTCACACTCGCAGAATGATGTACTTGAACACTGCCATGATAGCGGCACTGATGACCCCAGAAATGGGGACTGTGACAAACCAGGCCATAAAAATGTTTCGAAACAGTCGCCAGTCAACAGCCTTCTTTGATCGGAGCCAGCCAACAGACACAACAGAGCCCACCTAGGAGAGAACAGACCAGACACTACTCAGCAAAAAGACAGCTGGGACAGGAAATGCAGACAAACGATGAGCCCAGCTCCATGGATGCAGTTAGTCTGAGGAAAGACACGGTTGTTCTCACTGTTATCCAAACAGGATTGAACTTGTGATCCTCCTACTTCAGAATCCCAAGAGGTGAAATTACAGGCATGTGACACAAGCCAGAAGCTAACTTCTGACAAGCTAAAATTACCCACGGCCAGGTGAAGGCGATATAAATATTCAACCATTAAATCTGTTGCTAAATGTGCTAAGATGTGACAAGACTCCTTTTTCTAAGTTAAATTTCTGATTCCCCAACAACCACCCTAGCAGAAAGAATGACTTGGCAGGCCCCAGCCTGGACCAGATTCAGCGCTTCCAAGGAAGTCGGTTTCTTCTTTATTCAATAACTATGTTATACGTTCATCAAGCAACTTCTTAAAAGTTCAGTGTCTCGGCACAGCAGGTGCAAGAGGCTCTGTATGTATGCTGTCACCAGAAGGCCACCCTTCCAAAGAAGCCTCACAAACTTGCTAAACAGCATATTTACTACCACAAGTAGTAGGAGCCCACCCAGATCCACCTGAACAGTGGACACACCCAAGCTCCTGATCGGCTTCGAGGGCCCACGACATCCCCACTCCACTTACTTTACAGTGAGTCGTGCTGATGGGAAGGCCAATGTTTGATGCGATGACCACAGTGAAGGCAGATGCCAGTTCAATACTAAAACCACTGTAGATGCAAAGAGATGCTTGTCAACAACGTAGGGCTTTCTGAAAACCCAAAACTAAAGTAACTGGGTCTAATCTTGCTTTGTTCTACTCAGTGTCAAAAACTGATCATTGCCTCTAACCCCCAAAACCTACTTTAACTGGGCCAAGGTACGAACATCTGAGGAATAAGTACTTCTGGAATGATATTACTTAAAAAGCTGGGATATGCCTGGTGGCACACGCCTTTAATGCTAACACTTGGAAAGCAGAGGCAGATGAATTTCTGGGTTCGAGGCCAATTTGCTCTATATAGTGAATTCCAGGTCAGCCAAGACAGAGAAACCCTATCTCAAAAAGCAAACAAACAAGCAAACAAAAAAGAAACTTTTATTCTGAATAGAGTATAAGGTTTAGCTCCCAAATCAAAGCCATGTATATAGAATTATTTACTCTACTACATCTTTCTCAGAAAATTCAAACTCCATGATCACTGGAGCTGAGCAGATTGACAAAAAATGTTTACAAGTCAGACGGTAAGTGCAGTAGAAAATGTTCAGAAAATGTGAGAATAACAGCAGCAACTGCCACACTCCTTTAGCTAGAGACCCATGTGCTACCCTCCACACCTCTTGAAAAGTTTGAGCTCTACCTAAGGCATGATCCATCTGCTTACCTGGAGGGTGTGATTGGTGTCAGGTCCTTCCCCATAGTCTGGATAACTCTTCTTCCCCAAACCCACAGACCCATGCAAATGCCAACACCACCATACAGCAGAAGCCATATGGGTGTCGCTGCTTTTGTAGAGACATCTCCTGTTTTATAAACAAGATACAGAGCAACCAGAGGGCCGATAGCATTGCTGGAAGAACAAAGGGGACAGTGGTGACTTTTTAAGAAGAACCACTTCTTGTCAAGACCCAATGTGTTAGGTGACTGACCAGTGTCACTTAGCTAACTTTCCTACAGAAGCCCAACATGGCTGCTGTGACAGAAGGTCGGCGTAACTGGTGGCCTCTTTCACATGTAGCTTAGAACAAGTCGCAGGCAATGAAGCTTACTTCTGGCAAAGAAGCCAGAGAAACAAGGCTAATACTAACCCCTAGGTCTCAGGGCTGTCTGTGATTTTAAGTTTCTCATCACTGAAGTCTCAATTTAGCAAAGACTCATTCCCATCTGTTTAATTTATCTTGTCTAGAAATAAAGCTAAAATCATTCTTATAATCTAAACCAACTTCCTGTGGCTTCATCCTGTCTAGATGACTCAGTGTCCCCCAGAGGTAGAGCAGTACACACGAGAGGGTAAGACTGTTTAAAACTAGTCAGTAACACTGAGAGTCATGTGGACTAACCTGACGTCATTACCACCATGGGCAAATGACCCAAAGCAGGCTGTAAGGATCTGCAGAAACTGGAAGAGGAGGGACACTTCAGGCTTATCCTGGTCATACCATTCTTCAAGAGAGCCACTGCTTCCTTTTCTGTCACCCAGACCCATCTCAGCCTTAACACTCATGTCCATCTCAGACTCAGAGTGAAGGTCAGACACAGCATTGCAATAACTGGTGTAACTGTCCATTCGAATCCGCTTCTTGGTATCTGCATTAGGCCATGTCAGTGTCTCCATTTCGTCTCCTTTTTGTTCACCTTCTTTGGCACGGAATGAATCCAGGGGCATGCCACATATTGCCATGGTGTAGGAAGTGTAGCTGTTGTTGCGTCTCAAGGGCTTGTCCCCAGAGTCTCCCATGCAGTCTCCCACCTTGGCCAGATGTAACTTATGGAGCAGCTCCTTGTATAAGCCAGAGTCTTTGTGCACAGTGTGATACTGATAGTGGCCACTCGAGTTCATCTGGTTGCTGACAGTTTGACTGAACTGAACAAGGTTCCCATTAGGCAACTGCACTGCACCTAGCCAAGACCAAAAGGCAACATTCAGTGCAAAGTGCATCAGCCAGAATAGCAGCCTTTCCACCACCATGGAGCACTAGGAAACCCTGGAAAGTTAACTCACCATTGATGGAACTGTCTATGCTGGTCTCCTCCTTCAGGTCCATGGGAAGCCGTTCTCGCTCTGGAGCTTCCTCCAGGTCACCAAGTTTGAATGACACTGTTCTTTCCTCCACCACAGCCCGGAGTGGCCCAGTGGTACACACTACCTCAGACACAGAATTCCTATTCTCAACATCCCCAGGAGCCATCTTTGTTTCTTCATGGTCTTCTTTTAAGTTGCTCTTCTTTTCCATTAAGGGACTTTCAGAGGGACTAGACTTTACTTCTCCTAAAAAATAAAGGGAATTTCTGACTTGACTATACTACCTTGCCCCACATTTCTTTCTATCCACCCCTGAAACCCATCCCAAAATAATGGATGTAAATTCTAGTCAAAATCCAAGTTAACAGTGCTGTTCTCTTATTATTTCAGGAATTCATCTTTCCATTGGGAGGGACAAGACAGCCATGCAGGAGCACACTGTCTGCTTGGAGAAATGGGGGCTGACAAGCTGCTGTGAATTGCCTGATATTAAGTATTTTAGGGTTCTGGTTTACTTCTGACTTTTTATTTTTATAATTACAAGTGTAAAGCCATCTTTAGCTCTTGGTCATGAAACGGGAGCTCAAGCCCGGCAGCTGACTAAAGAGTTAAGACTGCCCTGAGGAAACTCTTAACTCTTCGGTCAAGAGTACAGACAACTGAGCTGTAACCGTCATACCTAAACACTTCCATACCTAGTAGCCAGGCAGTATTTCTGCCTACCAGGCCAGCTCACCATGGTCACCTACTGGCTCAGACACCTCACACTAGTATAGCATTAAAGTAAGATTTGTCTCTCCTTCCAGACTGAGACAAAAATGAGGTCAGAGTCCTGAAAGCCTCATTCCCACTGCGTGCGGCACAGCTGACTAGCACAGAGCTCTGGGCGGCTCCTCAGAACTGCAATGACGCAGCGTTCCTCTAATGCTGCTGCAGTCTGTGCATTCCCGTCCTGCTGTGCAAACTAACATTCCACACATGGAGGGGACAGAATAGGATTCTACTAAACTATCTTAACCACTAAATAAGATACAAAGACTAGCACCAGTCAAAACTTACTTGGTATTTAATTATACCACAAAAACATCCTTCAATGACTTAAGAGATTACTTATATCTAAAAGTGTTTCTTCTCCATGTGTTACAGCCCCAGCACAAGGGTAATGTGACAAGTGTGTCTGTATTACACAATGTATAAGTGTACACACACTGTCACACAGCCATCTAAGCTGAGTATACAAAGGTAGCTGAGGCAAATGCTTCCTCTACCCCAAAATAGTGTACTCTTATAGATAAGGGAAAGAGGGGGAAAGGAAGGGAAGAGTACAGGGAGAGGGGAACACTATTAAACTGCATTACTTACGTTCAATTTTTCTCTTCATCTTGGGACATACAAAGAACCAGACGATAAGGGCACAGAAAACTGCACATCCCACCGAGATGAGGATGGTACCCCACAGAGGAAGTTTGTCAAAGCCCAGCACTACGAGATAAAATGGTGCATCTTGAAAACCCCAGGGCAACAGCCCGCTGCAACAACGTGTAAACCCTCCTGAGGGGAAGGAGGGCTTCCCCAAGCCAGCCCATCACCGTCACCCGTTACAGCTGCTTCCATTCCAGAGTCGTCAGGCTACTGGCTATAAGGGTGGACCATGGAGAAAACCTCAATGACCACCTTAAACCCACAGCAACCAGAGCCACTGACACACTTGCTGGATTCACATGCTAACTTTCTTCACATGCTTGGCCCTACAGATATAAAGAATCATTACACTAAGAACCTGTAGCTATAAAACCAATCAAAGCATCCCTTTCTTCACCCAGCTCCTTATCCTAACTGCCCCATATTACACTTACATATGATTTACTTTAATATCAAAAAGGAAAGTGTCTCAAGTCAGTATCATACTGCTGTGGACAGTTACTACATTAACTGTACCAGGCAGTCTTTGGGGAAACTGATTCATCAAGTTAGCAAAAAACAGGGCTATCAACTATGGAAAGACACTTGCTTAAATACTTGTCTTTCACAAAAAGACAAGTTTAGTGGTAGTTCAGTAACAAGTCAGACAGACTTGTCCTTCAATACTTTTCCCTTGGCTTAACAACCTTAGGATCAGCGGTGTTGGGTGAGTGTCAGCTTGTCACTGGTACACAGGCAACCAGGCCTATCTAGAGTGGAGACCATTCACAGCACTCAGCCAATATCTGAGTGTCCCTTCCCCCAGCAGCTAAGTCACCTGTGCTTGAGACAAGCACTTGATTTTGCTTACATAGTCACTTATAAAATGGGAACATTACTGTTGCACAAAGCCCTAGATTCCATCTCTAGCACTGTAAGAGACAGAAAATACTAAGAACTAACTAGTCTCTAAGAATCAGACATAAGTTGAAATCTCTCAGACCTGAAGTTCTTCCTGTCCACTGGCCTCATTTTAAGTTCTGATTTCAATTGTGACCAGGTAGTTACATCACACAAAGTAAAATATCCATGAGGTCTAGTCAGTCTGTATCAGTTTAAATTTGTCTACATTCCAAGTCAAAAGGGGGAATGAAAGGACTGGGTTTTCTTAGAAACGATTGTAAAGGATAAAAGTAACAAAGTCCTTGCATCAAGGCCAGTCCCATGGTGTGTTTCTTTACTGACGTTTTAAGAACGACAGTGTGAGAAATACTCGGCGGTTTTGTTTTGCTACTACATCATCTCAGTGGCAATACGACACAGGTCACAATCCATGAACCAGAGGTGGAACCAATTTGGAGGCCACAAGCATTAAAATCCTTTAAGAACTGAGAATGAGAGCACATCTAACATGAGGATAAATCATTTTGCTATTTGGTTCTCTGTTTACACACACAGACATGGGTGCCCTGGGCAGCACACGGTCTTTCCTCTTGCCGTGGAATAGTCAGAGGAATGAGTGTAGTAAATGCCTAAGGTCCTATGTAGTTAAGAACCAGCAAGTCAAATGAGCCTGGATGCCAGACCTGTGCTGCTCTGCCTCACAAGGTCCAACCCATCAATCTCCAGTTGACAACGAATCCTTGCCTTCCCTAAGTCCCAATATAAAAGTAACCAACACCAGAGCCTTTATATTCCTCAAATGCTTTCTCTTAGCTGTGGAAATTCTTCTTCCAAGTGTAATTAGATCAGGTGTTATGCATCCCAACTCTTCTCATTCAAGTCAATTCAGGGGCGCAAACTGAGAACTGAGAAACTGAAATAGCTCCAAACTGGGAGAGAAAGGAGACCTCTAACAACCATCCTAAATGGGTGATTATTGAAGAACGGATTTAACTAACAACTCTTCAGTAGTTGAGGCCAGTATCATTTCCAGCATTTTTAGCATAGATACAAGAAAGGGAGGGAGAAGGTCATATTATCAGTGGATCCTGTGAAGACTAAAGAGGAAAGGTCGGTAGTGATTTAGAATCTGAGCAGGTCTCTTTGGTTGAAAACCTATCTAGGTTAACTCAGCATACACTAGCCTGCAGCCTTCTGAAATGGATGCAGGCCAGCCACCTTCTAGAAGATTTCAGCCCTGTAAAGCAAAAAGGGGTAAATTGGGCATTTAATGAAAGTTTTGTAAATAACCTTAAATTCACATTTAAATATCTTGCTTTGTACTTACACGGTGCTCCAGTATACATAATGGAAAAGAGGTTGATTCCAATTGTGCAGGCATAAAAAACTGGTAAAGCTCGTAAGCCATTAGGAACTGGATCTGCCTGTAAAACATTAAGATTAGTATCTTAAAAGTTGTAAATGTAGATCAATTTCCAGAGCCCTGTGGCAAGACAAACTAGGGAATCACAGTGCTAGCAACAGCCTCCCCCCATAATTTCTACAAAGCCAACTGGGCTTTGTCCTACATTTGCTACCTAAGAAAGCTAAGGCCACCTTCCATCCACTGGTGACTTTTTCTCCCTAATCTTAGTAACAAGGATGTAGCCAATATCCCAAATAACCAGTTCCTCTGAGTTATTCAAAGTCCATCTGTAAACCTGAACACAGGCCCCCACGCCACAGAATGTACTGAACAGGAAAAAACAGACTAAGGTAGAAATACTTATTTCCTGATGTCCTGCCTCCTTAAATTAAAAAAATTTGCAGACTAAACACGACCATCTTATCTATGTATCTGATCAACGTGGCATATGACTTTACCAAAGTGCAAAGTTAAATCAACTTTGAACCTAGCTATCCACTCAGTCTAGTGACTGTCAAGAACTAGACTGTTCAGGGCCCTGAAATAGAGGACGGACCAGACCAAGTCCCCATTTTCATAGAACTGAGAATCATTTTCTACTACACAATAATATACTGGGTTGACAAATGCTTTTAAAGGGAAAAACAAAAACAGGCAGGAAGATGCTGACATTTTAATAAAATATGGGAGTGACATCAGTTGGGCTGACATATGTTTTAAGAGTGTGGAAAATGTAAGCTACCTATCCACTGGGGGGTGGGAGGATGGGGAATGGGCAGGGTAAGCAAGTACAAAGACTCCAAGGCGAAGCTGTGAAATGTTTAAGAATTACCAATGGTCACTGTGACTGAAAATAAAAATAGTTCCCATGTATGTATTATTGATAATTCCACAGAAAAACTTCTAAGCCAAACATTTAAAAGAATAAGAACATAGGTCTCATCAGGAAGGCGAAACCTTCGGCACAAAAGTTTAATGCTACCCTAGTCACAACTCCAGCTGAAAATCTTAAGGGTCAGACAGAGGTGAAGACCCAAAGGAGATACCAGAGTTTTTGACAATCATTAAGATTTTGAGGGAGGAGGAGCTTAAAAATCAGTGAAGTTAAAGCCCCTCATAAAAAATGGCTTTTCAAATGAGTACAGACCCTCACTAAAAAACACTTTTAAGTTTTACCCACTGTTTAGGAGGACACTATCGGTAAGACAGCAGATCAAAAGCAACCTACAGAACCATGACTCACCCTGAATAACTAAACAGATGAAGGCTACACCGAGAGGCAGACAAGAGCCTGAGGTAGACAAGCTAATCCAAGGTTTCAAGAATATTCTGTAGGCATTGCAGGCATTAGGTAGAGACTCTCGCATCAATTTTCAAATGCTGTTTATATTTAGTAATTGACCAATCAAGTAAAAGGCACCCAACATACATTTTCTCTACTTGGGGCCTAAAATTAAATATTCCCTAAAGTAGTAGCCCTCAGCTATGGGGCCACCATGGACGTGATGTTATACCAGCACTGGGCGTGCTGAAGCAGAAGACCCCCAGATTCAAAGTCAATTTGGGCTACAGAGGCTTAGTCACAAGATAATAATGTATTTAAAATAAGAGTATATAGCTTGGGATAAGTAGAGAATGACTAGCCTTAAGACACGATGAAATACAGACTCAATGGTTTAAAAACAAAAACAAACCATTTCATAACTTCCTAAGAGTCAAGGAAAATGGTAAAATAAGAAAGGTCTCTCCCTTCCAGCCTCCTCCCATGTCTTCATAGCTAGGCTAGTAATTTTTATTAAATGGTTTTCTCATCATGTAAACTCCTTATCTTTTATATATAGTGATAAAGATGAAAACCAAATACGCACTACGTCGTTCTGTCAAGTCAACAGACTTCCAGGAACTATTTTGGGCCCAGTATAGGAAGGAATGAGACAGAGAATTTAAAGCTTCAGTTGGAAATGATGTGAATACCTCACTTAGTAACATGGAGACAGGAAAGGGTCCCTCATCTGTTACTGAGGGATTAGAAAACAAGTGAGAGACAGAGGGGGAAAATCCTCAAAGTCAGCACTGTATTAAAGTTTGTCCATCATTCCTAACCATGCTCATTCCATCTATACTCTTAAGCAGGGAATGGGAGCACACACACTTGGGAGGTGACTGCAGAAGGATCAGAAGTTCAAGGCCAGCCTGGGCTACATGAGACCATACAAAAGAATTATTAGTTAACATATACAACTTGACATTCCAATAACACAGTGGCATATATCATCAATGAGAGGTTCTGGACATTGAGAGCCCTGCCCCCCTTTGCACCTCTGTTCCAGAAATGACCACCAATCAGTTCTCAGATCTGATACAAGGAGGCTCTCCAGAATCAGAATGATCTATTT
The DNA here is from genome assembly GCA_030674055.1 of Rhabdomys pumilio. Taxonomy (NCBI): domain Eukaryota; kingdom Metazoa; phylum Chordata; class Mammalia; order Rodentia; family Muridae; genus Rhabdomys; species Rhabdomys pumilio. The sequence continues at coordinate 192,473,367 of JANHMN010000002.1, read as the reverse complement.
CCCAATAATCAAAGGGGCCAGAATAAACCTTTATAAAACAGGAATCCAAATAGCATCCTATTAATTATTCTGGTTTTCTGGTATGTCAAAAGATAAATGGCTCTAACAAGAACACTAAAAACTATGATTCCTGAATACTGGTAAGACTCAAATTACCATATACTACAGATAGGGGGGTCGGGGGAGTGCATATCATACCTGCTTGGTAGATGAAATACTAAATCTAGAGGTTAGGAATCAATGAATTATTTCCTCAGTCACACTGTGCCAAGCTAGAGATCTTTCTAATGCTCACCATGCTAGACACGTTCTGCCAGACACATAATGGTAAGTATAGTGGTTCAGGAAGGAGCCAGGGAGGATTTCTATTGAGAAAGACATAAATCGTTCCCCAGAGACTCGAGAACTAGATCACCAAGTGGGGAGTCCGTTAGGATAAAGTACCTATCTCCCCTCACTCAGATTTCTACTGTTTAGGGGAATTTTAAAAGAACTTAACAAAGGACTGTTAAGAACCATTCACCCTAGAAAATAGGACAACTCTGTCTCCTGAGAAAAATTCATTTATTCTTACTGTAATTCAGTCCAGAGTCAACATAATCCCTTGTTGTCTCCATTTTTTTTGTGGAGCCAGGATCAGACTCCATGATAAAAGAAATACCACTAGGTCTCTCAAAAGGGATTTTCAAGTAGGAAATTCAATGGCTTCCTGATTTTTAAAAAAACAACAAAAACAAAAAACAAAACAAAAAATCCAAAAAAACAAAACAAAAAACCCCCAAACAACAACAACAAAAAAAAAAAACTCAAAAAACCAAACATACAAAACAAACAAACAAACAAACCTAACAACCCATCCCTACTCTTTTTACTGAGAAAGTGGAGTCTCTACAAGTAGAAGGCCTCATCAAGAAACTTCTATGTACTTGACAATCATGGGAGAGACCAATTTAAGAGGCAATTTAGAAAGGATTCTGTGACTTACTGAACTAAAAAGTTACAATTCCAATTGTCCTGAATGTACTAACCTGTATAGACAGCCATCTTAAACAAATGTTCTTAGTTTTCACTCCCAGTCCCTTTATTTCTTGGCAGACCATAGAACTACCCAGTTTTTTCCTTCCTGAATGCCCTCTGGGGCAATAAAAACTTGCTTCTTTCACAGAACTCCACAACATACAGGAGATACAGAACAAGGAACTTTTAACTTTCCAAAGCCCCATACTTACATACCAGTCACATTTGAGAGAATACCAGTGAGTCTGAACAAGACTCATAAAAGGTCGTTAAGTAGAAAGGTTACCTTACGGAGGATGAAAGCACGAACAAGGAAGAATAAAATTCCAGACATAATACCAGAAAGCAGTGGAGAGACGAACCAAGACATCACTGGAATAGAACACAAAGTAAAGTGTCAAGTCTGGAAAGTAAGAAAACAAGACCCCGAAATGTTAGGTGTTCCATTCTGACACTCTTCAGCTTGCCCCTTGACTTCAATCATGCACCTATTCCACAGACACAGTATTACAGCAGCACACGACAAGTAAATAAAACCCAAACCGTTTAGAATTAAACATACCAATTTTTATCAGTTCAGACCACTTGACACCTTCTTGCCCCTTTGCCACAAAGGAGAAACCAATGGTTGCACCGACAATACAATGGGTCCCCGAAATAGGGAGCTTCAAAAACGAAGCCACTAGTTGCCACACAGCAGAGCCTGAAATAAACAGGATTAATCAAATTTTGTCAGGTAGATGGCAAAAGTGTTACATAGGCAAAACTGTTACATAAGCAGTGTGTTCTCATGGAAAGAAGCGGAAAAGGGTTCGGGACTGGCAAGAACATAAGGTATAACAACTTACCAAACATAGCACTGACCGAGCCAGCCATGAGCAGATCTTGAGTTGAGTTGTACATCTCCACATCTATCAAGCCCTTCCGGATGGTTTCACTCACTTTGGCCCCCAGCAAGGCGGAGCCCACAGTTTCGAAGATGCTAGCTAGGATGCAGGCTTGCTTCAGGGTCACTACACCTGAGCCTACAGCTGTACCGAATGAATTTGCTACATCATTGGCTCCCACAGAGAATGCCAAGACAAATGCAATGATGAAGCCCAGGATGAGCATCCATAGATTGTCATACTTCGGTGGAGCAGAAGCAGTAACAGCAGCTAGAGTACTAGTAATCGTTGCCACAGTAGATTCCATTCTCTAATGTAGTGGTTCTTTAAATAATAAGAGAATTACTGAGCGGCTTTCAAGATGTGTAAACGGAATGAGGTATCAAAAATGCTATAATAAATAGTATATATTATATAAAATTAAATACTGTAAACTACGGCACGGAAACCGAGCTGGGGAGTTACTGCTATACGCTGCGTTTGGGCGTCTGTTGTCTGGGGTTTCTTTGGCTCTGGAGGACTAAAAGCACGGAGCAGAATTCCATGGCGGATTAGAGAAAGGACACAAGTTCATCCTGGGGGGACGAAGTGGGAGAAAATAACAATAGCGGCGCATCCCTGGGAAGAGGACAGCCAGACACTCCGCAGTGCCCCCGCCCGTCACTTCTGTCCTCAGTCCCCTCAAACACTGTGCAAGGTGGGGCACATGGCGATCTCTGTGCTCCCCCACCCCCCAGCCCGTCCCGCCCCGCCCCGCCCCGCCCCACGGGTTCCGTTCTGTCTCCGGCCGCTTGCCCGCGCGCGCCCTCCGTGGAAGACCGGAAAAAGGCCATTCCCGCGCGCGCCTGCCGAGGACCGCCGAAAAGGCTCGCGGAAGGGTGCGGCGTGGGGAGGCGGGAGACGGACAGCAGCGCAGCCGGATCCTACAGCCCGCAGCCCACACCCGCCCGCCAGCTCCCCTCACCCGGGCCCACTCCAGAGAAGAAAGGACCTTTGCACGGGTGCCGCGCCGCCACTCACCAAAGGAAACTGAGGGCCGAACAGAGACCAGAAGAACGAGGCTGAGGCAGGCTCGAGCCACGGTCGCACAACCCAAGACGGCAATACCGGGAACAGCACGGAGGGACTCGCAACCCACTCGTGAAGCAGCCGCGGGCGCCTCAGCAGGCGAGAGTAGAAAACGCGCAGTGCGCGCCGGCGGCCATCATCTAGCGAGCACGCCGCCGGCTCCTATTTATAGCCCGTTCCGCGCCCCACGTGACCTGCCGAGCCTCGCGCCCGCCCGAAGTCCCGCCTCCGATATGACGCAACCACTGGCTGGTCGGGCGCGCCTAGCCGGGTGAGCTGGGAAGTGGCGCTGATTGGCCGGGATATCTCAGAGGCCCCGCCCCCAAAGAGGAGCTGGTCCACGTGGGACTGGGCTCCCTGCAGCCTCGCCCCGGTTATCCTGTCTGCGCTGGCCACGCCGGGTGGCTGCGGGCGGGGACTGTGGTATAGTCTCGCCCAGGCACGCAGGTCCTCACGCGGGGACTCAGAGGCCACCACCAAGGTCGTTCCGAGTTTCTCCCACGCGGGCCCGGGTCAGCTCTGTGGCGACGCGGAAGAGCGCGTGTACTGGGACTTGCCCTTGGCCGGACCGATGTCTTCCTCGCCCGGAGGGGGTGGAGGGATCTCACGTGGCCACCTCGCTCCCGCAGTCACGCACTTGGGTGAAAACGGAAAGATTCAGGAGTCACGAGGACAGGCTTGCGTTCCCAGCTGTGGCACTGCACTGAGGGAGAGCCATGGGTCATTAGTTTCCCCGCGGCGGACCTGCTCTTTAGGAGCCCCGACTATGGCGCAGCGGGGAGGATGTTACTTCGGATTCGAATTCTTAACTCATATTTGCTGCAGTGTGTCACCTTGAACAAACCCTAGGCCTCTCAAACCGAGTGCTCGGGAACGTGAAATAATAGCAGTGTGAGAGGAGACTGGAGGACGGGTTGGGATTGTGTGTAAAGCACAACAAAGATGCATTTCCTGTCTGGCTCATCGGGGCTTGTGGCGACAGGCAGTACTAATTCAGGTATTCTGGTTACAAGTTCTTACCCAGTAAGAATTATATTAGCTAAGATGTAAGCATGTGACTGGAATTCAATAGATGTTCAGGAAATGAACGTTCGTTTCCTCGTTACTTTTTTTTTTTTCCTGAATGTGCCTATTTTAGAGTATAGGAAAAGGTTAGAGAGGATGTCCTCTTCTCATCCTGAAAGTTTTCCCATTCTTTTGAAATAACGATTGCTTCCTGGTCCCCTATATGGTATACGGTGTAGTTCTCACATTAAATTTTAGTTCTGCACATTTGGCTTTTTGTTTTATTGCCTAAGCTCAGAACTAACTAGTCACCACTCCTTGAGAGATTTAAGTTATGAGGGTTACAGTGAAACTTAAGTATTCCAGCCAGAAATACCTGATTTAGAATGCTCTAAAACCCTCCCTGCAATTTTATCATCACCAAAGGTAGGGCAATGAATAGCATAAACAAACATGTTGTAAATTATAACTTCACTGGAGTGTTCTGTGACCTATAATCTGGTAGACTCAGAATCGTATAGGTTATACAGGTCTATTGACCCCAAGGTCATGGCTGGAAAACAAAGTTCATGTTCCAGGACACTGACCCCGGCATGTAATTCTGGCATCTTCAAATGCAACACTGCCCTTACTTCATTCCAAGGTCATAAAACATTGAATAAAAGGACTGGTTTGTTAAAAATTGTTAGTGTTCTGCCAATTAAAACAATTTTTAAAGTAATTATTTGTGAGGAAATTGCTCATGACTTTCCCCACTGTTTTTGATGTGTTTTGCTTCAGTCTGTTGATGACTATGCTTTTGCCTCTTAAAATTGAGACAACCGAGGTGAGCAGCCATGGTGAATAAGGAGCCATCCAGGTACAGGAGCAGAATCCTGAGGCAGATTTGCCAGATGTGAAGGAGGAGTCACTGGTTCAGAGAGAGTACAGTATTATGAGACTTGGCTTTATGTTGCTTAGTCCATGTATTTTTCAGACAGAGACAGATGTCTCTGTCTCTAGAGAGTAGTTAATGTCTTGAAATCAAGGAGAGGTGTTGGGGTGGGCGTGCGGGGGGGGGGGTGGGGGGGAGGGGTGATGCGATGGTTGGTTAGTTTTAGATTGTCTTGTTTTTTGTTTGTCTTTTGGTTTTTTGAGATAAGATCTTACTGTGTAGCTCTCTGGTTGTCCTGGAACTTACTGTGTAAATCGGGCTAGCCTCGAACTCACAGAGATCCCCCTGCCTCTGCTTCCCAAGTGCTAGGATTAAATTCATGCACTTCTATACTTGGCTATCAGTTTTACTATTTGACTTGACACAACCTAAAATCACCTAGGAAGAGAGTGATTGGTGAAGAGTCTTGGTGAAGGCTTGTCTAGATCAGGTTGGCCTGTGAGAGGTCTGTAGTAGACTGCCTTAGCTTGGGAGGCTGAAGTCTGAAAGTATGTGGCACCATTCCCTGGAATCATAGTTAGGGTTTCTTTGCTATGATGAAACACTGTAACTAAAAAGGAAGCTGGGAAGGAAAGGCTTTATTTGGCTTAGACTTCCATATTGTTTTTCATCATTGAAGGAAGTCAGGACAGGAACTCAAACAAGGGCAGGAACCTGGAAGCAGGAGCTGATGCAGAGGTCATAGAGGGCTGCTGTTTATTGGCTTGCTCAGTCAGTTTTCTTGTAGAACTCAGAACCACCAGCCCAGAGATGGCACCACATAGAACAATAGGCTGGGACGTCCCCTATCAAACCCTAATTAAGAAAATGCTCTACAGGCTTGCCTACAGCCTGATGTTATGGAGGCATTCTTTTTCAATTGGGGTTCCCTGCTCTCAGATGATTCTGCACTGTGTCAAGTTGACATAAAATTAGCTAGCATACCTGGTTTGGGTTTCTGGACTATACAAGAATGGGGCTGGCTCACAATTGTCTATAACTCCAGTTTCGGGGGATCTAACACCCACTTTTAACTTCTGCGTGTACTAGGTGTGTACATGGTGCACAGATGTAACATTTAGGCAAACAGTCATACACATCAAATAAAAGTAAATGTTAGAAAGTGGAGAAAGCTACCCTAGCACTAAGCATGCACGCATTCACATCTGCATAAGCATGCTTCACATTCACATAAGCATCTGTCACCTTGGCCTTCCCCACAGTGATGGTTGTAACCTGGAATGAATTGTAAGCTAAAACAAACCCTTGCTTCCCCAAGTTGCTTCCTGTCAGAGTATTTTATTACAGCAGAAGAATGGAACTGTGAGGAACCCTAACTACTACACAAAGGACATTGGTTCCAGTACTCTCAATGCTAGGAAAAGTAGTTGGGGAGCCTGGGGCGTCCAATCAATGTTAAAATGGAGGCTGTGGTACAAACAGGCTCTCAGGTCTTTGGGAGCCTATTAATAAATAGTTAAAAACAATCTGAAGTCAGACTGCTTGCTCTGTAGTTCTCTAGTCTCATGACACAGTGCAGATAGCATCCTTTACCTGGTTACCTCACCTTTAAAGAGAATAGAAGAAGAGTCTCAGCTTCACAGTGCCGTTGGGAGGAGTAGATCATCAGACTGTGAGGCTCCCCTAAAGGATACTAGCATATCCAAACACATATTCAACAACTAGCTGAGAGCAGAGCCTCTACACCACCTTCCTTTCTCCAGCCACCAGGGCTAAGTTGTTTGAAACTTCTTGCTGCAGAAGAGTGACCAAGCAAATCGCTACTGCCAGAGGGGCGGTGGCAACAATGAGATACATGGCATGTGAATGTCTGGTTTTTTTAAAGTATTTCTTTTTATCTTTAAATATGTATGTGGGTGGATATGTGGACTTGAATGTAGTTGCCTGTGGAGGCTGGAGGTACCGAATACTCTTAGAATTGAAGTCACAGGCAGTTGTGAGCTGCCTGATATAGGTGCTAGGAATCAAACTCAGGTCCTCTGAGAACAGTCTGAACTCTTAACTGCATTTACTTATTTGCAGTACCTGGGATAGAACCCAGGACTCACAAAGTTAGGCAAGCACTCTACTGCTAAGCCAAACTTCAGCACCCTGCCCACAGGATCTTTAATAAGTCAGTCACTGCCACTAAGCCATGAGTCTGAGACTCCCCCACCTACCTGGACCTTCAGAGGTGAGAGCAAAACAGCCTGCCTGGCACAGCAGTACACAAAGCTAGGCTCTGTGCAACAAGGCCCTCCAAGGCTACAGAATTCCAGACAAAAGGAAAGAGACAATACTACATGTGATTATTCTGAGCTCAGGGAGACTTAATAGGCAAGGAAATGCATTTGCAGCTACCGTTCAGTACGCATGAGTGTACATCCTGGAAAAAGACTGTTGGGAAGAGAGGAAACTCTTAAGTGGACATGGGAACATTCACTGTGCAGCCAGGAACAAGGGCAGTTGCCAGGGCCACCCATAGAACATGAAGAGAACAGGGAAAGAGAGCATCTCTGGAAGAGAAGGTATTCCTTAAGGGAGAACTAGCTTCTCTACAGTCCCTTCCCTGTCCCCAGAAAAATGAGAGAACTATAAACTCTGCAGTGTGATGACATGCTTACTCTGTACCAGCCTCTGTTTTCTGTCCTTTGCACTTATCCCATGTAAAACACTGCAAGTGCCTTCATCTTATTTTACAAAGGAACTGAGGCACAGAGCGTGAAGTACTATACTCCCAGAATGCCAGGAAGCCCAGAGGCAAGTTAGGTAGATTTGGCCGTTAACTCTTATTTCCACTTGACACATTTGTCTCTCTCTTTTTCTAGGCTCTTTCATTTACAGCCTGTAGTTTAAGATTTCTCAGGCCCTATTGGAATAGGAAAGACCTATCTCCAAGATTGGCCCTAATATTCCTAGAGTAAGAAGTGACAGGAAACTAGCATGCATGCTCACTCTCAGAATAAAGATGTGCCTTGACCTTGCCTTGGAGTTGCTGAAAAACCTGTTCTCTTTAAGTCTTCCTGGAAAGAAACCTGTCTTGCAAGATAAAACCTTCCTCTGGGGCTGGGGCAATGGCTCAGTGGCTAAGGGCACTTGCTGTACAAGTAGAGGACCTGAGTTTGAATCCCCAGTACCCATGTAAAACAACAGGCATGGCACATGTGTCTATAACTGTAGCACTGAGTGATCAGGGGACAGAAAGGGATCCCTAGAGTCCCATGGTCAACCAACCTAACCTAAACGGCAAACTTCCCATTAAATGAAAGACCCTTCTCAAGCTAGTAAGCTAGACAGCTAATATCCTCCTCTGGCTTTGACAGATACACAGACACACACAGACACACAGACACACAGTCACACAGTCACACAGACACACAGTCACACAGACACACAGTCACACAGACAGACCCACCAGTAATCACTTGGAATGCAGAAATAGGAAAATTCTGAGTTCTAGGCCAGCCTGAGCTACACAGCAAGCCTCTGGTTCTATAAATAAATAAATAAATAAATAAATAAATAAAAACAAAAATAAAAAAAATAAAAAATACCACCAAGAAAAATAATGATTCAAGAAAGGAGCCTGTTCCCATCACTTTCCCATCTGCTTTGGATGCTGCTCATCTCCAAACAAATACACACCCCTGACCTCCAATTGCAGACCAGACAACCAGATCATCAGAGTCTATGTGACTGTCTGCATTAGATCCCAGGGAACTTGGAACCTGAAACACGGTGGAGTGCTTTCAAATACCCAGTCACCCAGTCTCTGATGTGAGGAGCAGAGTTGGGGTGGGTCTCAGGCCAGCATCCTGACGCTCGAGCAGCTGCACTTTGTTGGGCCAGGGAAAGTAGTGGTCCATTTCACTGTCAACACAAGAGCTGGCCTCCACCCACTCCAGACTTCATGTGCTTCCTGACTACTCATCATGTGGTTGCCCCCTTTGGGTGTGATGTGGCCAAGGATCCAGACAGTGGGAAAGGAGCACAGCTCTTTGACATCCTGAAATGATCCACATGTTCTGGCTCTCCTTTGAGACAACCTCAGGACCACACAACATTCTCAGATCACTTCTTCAGAAGGTCTTCAGACTTCAGAGGTCTCACTCGAGGAGACTCATACTGAGACCCCTCCCTGTTTTCTCCAATGCTCTATTTTCTCAGTTCTTTAACCGAGGTGAGAGGATTGGTGGAACTCGTGTAATGGAGAGTCTGCTCATTGTCCCCACACCCCAGGACATATGGTTTTAGCCTGAGAAAATGTGGGGGTGGCAAGACATGAATCATCCACACAGTCATATCCAGGAGGAGAGAGGCAGCTTTGGGCTCAGCATGGCTTCCCCTAGCTCTCCAATCATTCACCAGGTATCCTGCTATGAATCTCCATCCACAAGGTTGACCAACCTGTGTCCTTACAAAACACAAACTTCTTCCTCGCACTTTAAACAGTGACCATGAGCCCAACAGCAGAGCCGGTAAAGTCAGACTCCTACACTTGTTCATGCTCTACCCCTGCCAGGCCTGCCACTTCTGGACCTGGACCACAGGCCTCCCCTACTTGTACATGAGGATTTAATCATTGGCCCTGACTTATCATTCACTCAGCGAACACTTCCAGTACATGAGAGATTATGCCAGGACACTTGTCCCCCAGGCTACCGTACCACTGTAGGGCACCCCTTTTACTAGCATCCCCTCCAGTCAAATCAGGACCACTCATTCTTTTGATCCCTTTACCTAAAGAGAACCTTCTAAGAGCAGCCCAATGGGTAGAAAAATAATGCCCATCTTGGGGCTGGATGAGGGGAATTTTATCACAGCCTTACTAGTTTTGTTTTTTTTTTTTCTTTTAAGGTCTATTTACTATGTATGCAGCATTCTGCCTGCATGTTTGCCTGCAGGCCAGAAAAGGGGACCAGATCTCATTACAGATGGTTATGAGCCATCATGTGGCTGCTGGGAATTGAACTCAAGACCTCTGGAAGAGCAGCCAGTGCTCTTAATCTCTGAGCCATCTCTCTAGTCCCCAGCTTTACTAGTTTGGGGGCCCGAGAGGTGCTTCAGGCTGGGGATAATGGTGCACACATGTAATTCCAGTACTCAGGAAGTGGCAGCAGGAGGATCATGAGATCAAGGTCATCTTGATCCTAAGCTAGTTCAGTACCATGCTGAGCTACATAGCAAAACCATGTACCAAAAACAAACAAACAACCCAAGGGTTAGGAATGTTGTGCCATAGTTGTGCACTGACCCAACGTGGTAGATAGAAAGCCCTGGGTTAGTTATATTCCCTAGCAGAGGGAAGGGGTAAAGGAAGAAAAGAGAGAGAAAGAGAGAGAGACAGAATGAGATTTGATTTTAGCTGTTGGAGGAAACTCAATTTATGAGCAAAACTTTACTTCTTTGTTTTCATTGGAGAAATGTATTTCCAGTGATGGAGGCTAAAGGCTTTCTCCTCTGCCCTTAGCCTGGTTCGTCAAAGTATGGTCATGGATCTGCAGCAATGGGACTTGCCAAGTCCCCACTCCAGACCTCCTCACAACCAGACTGCATTTGTGGAGGGGGCGGCATTGAGGATCAGTCCAAGGGCCTTGTGCATGCTAAGAGTGCATCCGGCCACTGTGCAGCAGCCCTAGTCCCTCCTGGATTCTCCTGGGAAGCAATTACAAGAATAATGATTCTTCTTAACTGGTGAGTTTAGAAACAGTATGTTTACAGCCTCTCTTCCAGTCAGAGGCTGAAAGCCACCACTTTTTTCTATATTAAGTCCTATTTTCCTGAGTTCCTGCTATTGTACTCCCACATAGGCTTTGAGGTTAGATGATCTGAAATTAGAAGCTTTGCCATTTATTTGCCTGCCATGACTTTGGGCAAGTTGCTTTACTTCTGTAGGCCTTCCTTCTAGTCCATAAAGTGGAGATAATAGCTTTGTTACAAGACTACAAGTAAAGTCTTTGCCACTGCATCTGGCATCTGGGAAGCACTCATTTGCATACTGATTGTATTTTGAGGATCCCCAAATTTTAGTTTTTGAGACAAGGTCTTATGAGTCTGCCTTCAGACTCAACTTGCTCTGTAGCCAAAGATGATCTTGAACTCTGCACCCAGTGATGGGTTAGGAACCAGTCTCAGAGCTGCAAGGATTCTAGACAAATCCTCTACTAATTGAGCTATGTCCCCCAGGTCCATTTGTTTGTTTGCTTGTTTGTTTTTGAAACATAGTTTTGTCCAGGATGACCTTGAACTTATGACCATCTTGCCTCTGCCTCCCAAATACCAGAATTATGTGCATGTGTCATCCTGCCCAGCCATTCATATTTTGTAGCAACCACCACATTTACATATTCTAGAATGAAATAATTCAGTAGTTCTGCTCATCCATTATTCTCAGATTATCCTTGGGTTCCCCCCTCCTCTCCGCAAAAGTGACTATTTTTCTTGGAGGCAATTTAAGTTTTAATTTTAAAAAATATCCATTTTAGTAATGTTTGGTAGTACATCCCTGTAGCTCTAGCACTTAAGAAGCTGAGGTGGGAAGACTACAAATTCTAAGTTAAGATAGCTTGTGTAATAAGACCCTGCCTTGAAGATAGCTGCCTAGGCTTTGGCTTGGAAAATGTTTGCATGTTTGCATTTGAATCTCAAAAGGTGTGGTCTTCAGGAAGTTCATTTAAATAGAATGAAATAGCAAAGCTCTTATTGAACAAAAGTTCTGAGAAGTTGTAGCATTTGTCAAAATCAAACCTCAATTACCCTCAGGGTGGGTCTTCAGGAAGGATGACCCTTTTGAAAGTGTCCAAGAAGCGTATAGAAAGAATAGCACAAGAAATAAACAAATATTGAGATGTCAATAAAGCTATAATTAAGCTCATTTTAAAAGAATAACCATTGTTGGGGTTTGAAAATCACTGAAGGAAGACCTCAGACTCAAATAGTAGCAAACAAAGAGTGTTTATTCTGCAGAAACAACCATCATGCTAGGGTCACCACCACTTCAGAATGGTGACCCAGACAAAAAGCCCCTTTTATAACAGAACTGCTTAATTGCTTCTGAGATAACAGACTTCTAAAACCTAGAGCACATACCAAGAAGTTATAAAAACTATTAACTGAACTTCATAAAGAAGGAACTAGAGATATACACCACAGGTGCAAGGACAGGAGATAAAATATTGACTGGGTTTATCTATACAAAACTTCAAGGACAACTTAGTTATGTTTTTTAACTGTCTATAAACCTGTAAGCTAGTAACAAATGCTGAATATTTAGCCAGGTAATTACTCCTAGTGGATATGCATGTACACATTCTCTGTTATAAACCGCTTATTCAAATTATGACCTCAATTTATGTGCAAACTCCTAGTGAACTTTTTACCATGTGATAACACACTTGAAAGTCATACAAGTGCTGAAAACAAAGAGCAGAGACAGGCCTCCCTCCCCTTTTCTTCCCAAGACTTCAGCTTAGAGCTGTGCAATAGATAGAACAAAGACTACTTTACATAGCCTCCGGCTGTTTTACTATGAAGTGCTAAACCAAACTGGAGACTGCAGCTTCTCTCCTCAGAGCAACCCAGACAGACAGATCAACTGCAGAAGCAAAGTACCTTACACTTAGGATGGGTAGCAAATGGTTTATGGCCTAGTTTCTGAGTGGAGACAAAATGGAATAAAAAAGGATCCTTCACCATCAGACCCTGTCTTAAAATACACTCATATATAATGTGTGTGTGTGTGTGTGTGTGTGTGTGTATGTGTGTGTGTGTGTGTATGTGTGTGTGTGTGTGTGTATGTATGGAGATAGATCATTTCTTCTACCACTTGATACCCACCACTGAAAGAATTGAGCTTCTTAACTGTCACCCTATATGATTCCTTTTTCTTCCTCCTCCTCCCTCCCCTCCTTTCTCCCCCTTCTCCTCTTCTTCACCATCTTCTTCTTCTTGATTCTTTGAGACATCTTTTCTCTGCATAACAGCCCTGGCTGCCCTAGAACTGGATTTGTAGATCAAGCTGACCTCAAACTCACAGAGATCCATCTGCCTCTGAGTGCTAGGATTTAAACTATGCACCACCATGCCTGACCCCTTTGCCTTTTCAAAACAATAATTTGCAAGAGCCTTAAATATACTTTCAGAATTTACCCTCTGGGTTCCAAGGACCTTCAGAAGCATTGTTTCATTTCCTCTTCACAACTTTTGTGTTGTGTATGTTTATGTTTAATGTTTAATGTATGCAGAGAAAGTGTTAACACCCCATCTTATAGAATGAGGGTCCCAGGGCCCACAGTCACATAGTGAGACCCAGGATCCTGGTCATGTGTGTATGTGTGTGTATCAGACTTATGCTTTGACTATTTAGTTCTTCAAGCATGGTCATTCATTGGAACTATCAGGCTAACCAAAGCCTGTGATCCCAGATACTCAGAGCCTGAGGGTAGAAGATAACTCATTCTTTTTTTTTTTTTTTTTTTTTTTTCCCCCGACACAGGGTTTCTCTGTGTAGTCCTGGCTGTCCTGGAACTCTTTTTGTAGACCAGGCTGGCCTCAAACTCAGAAATCCACCTGCCTCTGCCTCCCAAGTGCTGGGATTAAAGGCATGCGCCACCACACCACCGCCTGGTGAAGATTACTCATTCAAGAGCAGTCAGAGCAACATAATGAGATCTTGTCTTAATTTAAAAGGGGGGTTGAGGGAATTGGAGAGATAGCTCAGAGGTCAGAAGCATATATTGTTTTTAAGGAGGACCTGAGTTAAATTCCCAGCACCCATACCAGGCAGCTTACAACTACCTGTAACTCTAACTTCAAGAGATCTGATACCCTACTGACCTCCTCATACACAGATATTACTTACTTCTAAAGAAGAGGGAAAGGGATAATCCTCAATGGCAGAGCACTTACCTAGCATGCACAAAGCCCTCAGAGTCAATCCCCAGTACAAAAGGCAAAGGACAAAGCCTGTCAGACAATGAGTAAAATTATTTACAGCAAGAGAAACTCCAAATTTTGTATTAAAAAAAATACAGTCTGGAAAACAACCCCACAGAGAAGGTTACCAAGTTAACAGGGCACTTCTAGGAATCTGAACCTTCTACTCTCCAAGTAAGAGGAGAGTGAGACCCAAGATCCCGGTCCTACAGGTTCTGGTGGTGAGTCCAATATTCCAAAGTATCCACCTACAGATACACACACACACTCACATACGTACACTCTCATCCACACAAACACACATGCACACTCACACACATTCACACATACACACTCACACGCTGATATTTATATTTTCTATAATGTATAGGTTTTTTTTTTAACCAAATGAAATCATACCATGAAATTATGTAACTTGTTCTTTGTTCTGTTACCACTATCTTAGATTCCTTTGCAATCTTCCTGATTATTTTCTTGGATTATCTACATAATAATAGTCTACTACAAAGTGTGTATGTGTGTCTGTCTGTCTATGTCTGTCTGTCGGTCTTTGTGCAACTATATTAGGTGGGTCATATGCTATGTGAATGTTTTTTTCATTATATAATAATGTGCCAACTTAGACACCTACCCAACACACAGAAGAACACCTAGGTCAAGGTTAAGGGTGTTTTCAGGTCTCTCTCAAGTCACATGTGACCACCCACATCTCTCTTTCTACTGCCAGGCTTTGGCTCTATTGAAATCTTTTGATTATTATCCTCATGCAAGCAGCTTTCCTTCTGCCTTCCCCTTCCAGCCTGGACCTGTCCTTTCTGAACAAGCCTGTCTCTCTCCCTTTCCCACTACCCTGGCTTCTGTAGACCAAGGCTGCTTTCTTTCTTCCTCCCTCTGCCCTTTTCCCAGCCTGTCTTCTCCCAGACAACCTCCCCCAGGCCAGCTGATGAGGACCTCCTTCCCCCAGCAATGTGGGGTGTCTGTTTGCTTATCCAGTGAGGTTATCCTTGCTTTCACCTCCTTGCTTGTTGACATCCCCACCCCCACAGAGCCTGCCGTTGGCATGGCGGTTGTTATGGGGTCAGCGTGGGTAACCAAACTCTGAAGATACAAGGTTTAGCTGCCAACAACTGGGAGTCTGTAGTTACCGACTCACAGTTGTCTCAAGAATCTTGCTGCCAATGAATAGCTCACGATGAAGCCAGCTCTTGCCCCCGCCTCCTGGTGGTTACCCACTTTCACTTCCTGTCACCCTTGGGCATTGAACCCTGGGCCATTCAGACACTTCACTGGTCAGCAGTTTTAATGATGCCCTGGGATGAGGGGCAGGGAGGATACACACAGAAGGAGAAAGGAGTAGTGTCTGGTGCTCAGGGTCCCAGCCTTGAGCTAAGAAAACCCGCAGTGCTTTTGGTTCACCCTGCTGCCTGACGTCTTCCTCTGCCTGCAGGAGTGAAGATCAGAGCCTAAGGGACCCGGGCTAGCAGATTTGATACAGGCTGAGGGAATGAGGGAGTTGCAGATTGTTGTGAATTCCAAGATTAGCATCTCCAGCTACCCCAGGGCATGGGGGTGGGGTGGAGGTGTCTCTTAGCTCCTTATTGTTTTCTTTGTTCCCAGAAAAAACAAAAAACAAAAAACAAAAAACAGGACTACTCTCACTATCGTTTATGTCATCTTTAAACATCTCAGTGGCCTGTGCCCTGACTGCAACTCCTTTGTACCGCAGGTTCCCTGATAGTAGTCCCTGTCCACTGGCTTCCTGCCTCTCCGTGTCATCTTCTACATCCAAACACTCCAGCATTTTTGCAAGGCTTCCTGGGTATGGAGTTCCCTGTATGAGTGTGTGAATGTGTGTATGAGTGTGTGTTAGCACACTCAGGCCTGAAACTCACTGAAGCAGGCTAGTCAGATGAGCCCCAGGGATGCTGATCTTATCTCTGCTTTCCCAGCACTGGGATTGGATGTACACACCATCGTGTGGCCCCACCACCTGGTGCTGGGGATTGAACTCAGGTTCTCATGTTTGTAAGGCAAGCATTTTACTCATGGGGCTATCTCTCCAGCCCAAGCAAGGCTCCTTTTTAACACAGTTTTCCATGGTTTCTGTGTGCTTTTCACCTATCCGAGTCCACAGCAGCCTCCTTTGCCAGCCCTCATCACCTCTCTCCTTGTAGAATCTCACCTAAGCTGTCTACACTGAACTTACCAGGCGTGATTCCACTAAACCTGTGCCTCCCTCTCCACCAATCTGAACACAAGCTATGTAGCTCTTCCAACAAGTGTACCATAATCACCCCCAAAGTCTCAATGACTCCAAGCAGCAGTGTGTCAGAATTTTGGTTTCTTTTTTTTTTTAAAAAAACACAAATATTATAAGAATGTGTTTTCAGTTTAATCCCAGGTGTGGGGTATGGGGCTGCTTCAGGTTGTCCACAGTGGCTGTGCTTTGCCTCATGTTCTAGCACGGATGTGTCTTGCCAGCTGCACATAGTTCCTGCAAGTGTGTGACATTTGGAATTTTGGGGACTTTTTAGAGGAAATAGAAATGCCAGAGCTCCAATAGAAGGGGGCAGACTGGCTGGTTACTGGTTGGTTGTTGTTTGTTAAGTAGTTGTGCACAAAGAAGAAACAAGAGCAAGAAGAAATTAGACATTCTGAAGGCAAAAATCAAACTTGCCCCAAGGAACTCAACACCCCTAACACAGCAGGAAGTAGTCTAATGATAAAGGCACCCCCTTTCCCCTCTATCCTTTTGTTCTCTCCTACCTAGTGTGAGGGGGTGGGAGGAGAAAGGATAGGGGAGAAGTGTGAAAGAAAAAGAACCCACAAAGTAGCCAAAAGTCCTGCTATCCAGCAGCCCCATCAGGAGCTACACCCTGAGAGAATAACCAGATGGGCATCCCTCCCAGGTAGGTTCTGGGAGGCTTCAAGCCTACTGCTCTCTGAGTCGACACATCTGGGAGTCTGCATCCGGAGGTTTCACTCAGGTTACCGCCTCTTTCCATGCTCACTCCTGCCTCATTGCTGGGCTATTTGGATGCTAGGTGACTAGATGGCTAATAGCCATCTTGTGTTCCAGTACCAAAATCATAACCAGTCCATTGTGTGGCATGTGGCCTAGTGATGAAGACCTCCCACCCCTCATCCTCATGTCTGTCCCCCTGGGAGACCTCTTATGCACGTTTAACTCTAAAACATAGGCATCTAGCCAACCCCTCCCATACACTTATAGAATTGTCCCAGCAAAATACTGAGGTGGGCATCTTTGTGCCCTGTAATCAGAGCACAGGCACCGAGGGATTGGTGGATTCACAAGCTCAGGACAAGTCGGAAAGAGTAAGATATGAAGTACTAAGGAAGGTATATATTAGAAGGCAGCAGGCCCCGGAGTGGCCAGAGCCAACCCAGCTCAACCAGACTGAATCACTACTTTTACTTCCTTAGTGAGGTGCCTGCAGCCATTTCATAAATACTTCTCTACACCGGTCAGTCCCTTAGTGTCTGGCACTGTGAGGATGACCTGTTTTCCTCCGCCTGAGAGTGGAGGAAGCAGCTGCCCCTCAGCTAGCCCAGAGGTGTTAGCTTCTCTTCTCACCCAAGCAGCTGCACCGCACCTGACGTCAGGAGCTGCCAAGGGCTCCGGCTTCCTGTGAGCTAGACTTCGGGCTGCCTTTCTCACTAAAGCAAAGAGTGGGCCTGCCTCTCCTCTGCTCATGACCCACTCAAAGGCAGCCAGCCAGAGCTTGCCAAGGAGCTCCTGCTGGCAACATTTTGATCATCCTAAGCATTTGCTAAGTGCCATCAACATGCTGGCTTAAGTGGTAGAGGGATGAGGGGCTGATGTGGGCTGTCGGGGTGGAGAAGATGAACAGGAGGAGAAAGCAGATGGAGAGGTGTGAGGAGACAATAAAGCATGGAAACCAGGCGCCTGGACCACACTCTGGTTTCTCTGGCCCTTACTGTACTGTCTGCTCCCTGAATCTAGCCATTCATCTAATGACATCTTCAGCTATGTCCCCGCCTCTACACTTCGCTGGACCCAGCCTGCACAGTTAAGCTGTTATTCTCTACCGTTGCCCATGGGACACAATCCAGAAGACTTTGTCTAGCCAGGGCTTTCCACCACCACGCCATCCATCCAGGCCAGCTTCATTTTCCATTGCTTCACAGGGGGGAAAAATCGACTGTACCCAGCCTAGCTTGACCTTGCTGTCACTCCCTTCTGCACACTGAAGCAGCTGTACATGGTTATTTATCAAAAGGCAAGCTTAGATTTTTTTTTTCATCTTGGGGGTTTTACCATAATTATTCACTGAGTATCACCATTCATAAAATTAGGAAAAAAATCACTTCCTTCGAAACCTTATCTGCTTCACAGCCCACCCTCTGGTTCCTTCCTTATACCAATCTTGAGCAACAATGAAGCTACCTGGATTCTACACATGAGAACTCAAGTCTCAGAAGACACAGATTCCTCCTTAGCCAGAAGAATCCTGGGCCAGAGAGCTCTAGTCTCAGCTCAGGACCTTTTTATTCCACAAGTCAAGGTCACTGCAGTCTTCCTCACGGAAGTGACAGCTATATGCACTGGGAACTTGAGCCATCCTCACTTCCTACATTCGGCAAACAGTGAGCACACTAGTGTCTTAATCTATGCAGGACAGTATGCCATAGGCCCGTGAACTGTAAGCAACAGAAATGCATTGCCCACGGGAAGCTGGGAAGTTCCATATCAGAATGTCCATAGATTGTGTCTAGTGAAGGCTCATCATTTGATCTACAGAAATCCATCCTCTTGTTCTCCTGGCAGAAGACTGAGTGAGCTCTCTGGGAGTTTCTTATGAGAGCATTGACCCATGAAGGTTTCATCCTATTATCTGATCACCACTCAGGAGGCCTGCCTCCTGATGCCACCACACTCAGAGTCAGGCTTAACACGAGAATTCTGAGGAGCACAGCTGCAGATGGGTTATAACTATTGTACATTTAAAAAAAGCACTAGGTAAATAGTTACACTTTTGTTTGTTTTAATTCACACAGTTGCTGTGCGTGCGTGTGCAAGTGTGTGTGTGTGTGCATCCTGTTATTGAACCCAGGTCTTCATGCCAGTGGGATAGGCAAGTACTCTAACTCTGGACAACAGTCTCACCTAGCCCCTCAAAATTCATCAGTATAAAGATGAAATTCTGGGGTTGAGGATGTAGCTCACTTGGTGAAGTGCCTGTTTAGCTTATTCAGAGCCTCAAGTTTGATATCCAGCATCAAATAAACTGGGCTCAGGGGTGTGGACCTATAGTCCTAGCATTTAGGAGATAGAGACAGGAAGAGCAGAAAGTCAAGGTTATCCTAGACTTCATACTTCAAGACCATCCTGAATTACACAAGACCCTGATTCAAAAAAAGTTAAAATTTCTCCTCCTCCCTTGAGATTTAAAAAAAAAAACATGTGTATTTTTACCTGCATGTATGTCTGTATATCACATATGTACTGTGTCTGAGGAGGCCAGAAGAGGGTGTCAGATTCCCTGGAATTGGAGTTACAGAGAAATGTTAGCACTGTTAGGTGCTGGGAACTGAATTCAGGTCCTCTGTCAGAGCAGTCAGTGCTGAGTTACCTCTCCAGTCCAATGCTGTCTCTTTGACAGACTGAACACGGCTATCCTAGAAAGTATTTGATAAGGTTGAAAGAACAAAGACCCTGGGATGTTAGCCTTGGCCATATCCTAGTTGGAGCGGTCCTATCAGCTTTCCTCAGAGGTGGAGTGCACCCTATGGAATGGCTAGAATGTAGCCCCCACCCCATCCCCATGTCTGCTACTTCTTTCTCTGTAAAAAAAAAAAATGTGTGGTTAGTGTTATCAGCACACAAACAGAATCATGACAACACTTCGCAATGTAATTTCATGATTTATATATCAGTTATGTTTTATGAAGTTATTTTTGACGGACTAAAAGGTTTTATAGCTGGAATGTTGCTATATTGGGATGGAAGACAGGAACATCCTCCCCCACCCCTGCATTCCTCTCACCTCTTGCTCAAGGTGAGGCTATGCTAGGCAGGAGAAAGGGCAACTGCTTATCACCTGCCATTATTCCTGTTGAATGGTTGAATGTCTAATCACTTCCTGCCTTTCCAGGCCTAAGAGCTGCCTTGTATGTGCCCCACCTCTACTCCATCTCTAAAGTCCAGGTTTGTCGTCTTCATTTCTTAGATTAGTAAGTCTAAACACAGTATTGTAGGATACCTGAGTTCTATGAACTCACTGTTTACTACGCTCTACTCCGTGACCCAGGACAGCTTCTGCCATCCTGAGACAGAGTGGCCTGCTTTGTCCTGCCCTGGCCCACTGGATCCCTCTAGGTCTCCCTAGAAAAACAGGGTTCTGTAGACCCTGTGGGTACAATAGTAAAGGAAAAAATACATGGTACTAAAGAGGAAAAATACAAAAAGCAGAAGCAGGTCCTAGTTCTTATCCCGACCATGAGGCCACCGCCACTATCAGTTAACCCTGCAGGGGCTCCTTCCTTGCAACAAGGTCAAATTCTGAGTCTGCAAAGCAGGACTGGCCAAAGCCCTCATTTGATTATAGCTTAATCCTAATCTGATCAGGTTTGGATGCAACGCGCTGTCAGTTTAACAGTGGCCGGAGTATCCCTGCACTTTAGGACAGAGCTTCCTACCTTAAGGTCTCAACAAGAACTTGTTGATGTTGGTGCTAGAGTCTCACTGGGCAAGTGCTCTACCACCGAGCTGCATCTCCAAACCCACACAGGAAGGACTGTAACAAAAATGAAAGAAAACACCAGAGCACATTCAACATTGTGAGTATTCTTTCCTGAAAATTGTGTTAAAGTGGTGTGAGTGTATGTGTGTGCAAACTGTTGGTAATATAAAATGTACTTCTTAGTGTGGGTGGAGGTTTAAAAAAGTTTTTAAAATATTGGTTTAAAGGAAAATATCCCTTCCTCAAATATTATACAAATATTATCAGAGCTGTGTTTTGCTCTAGGAGAAAAAGAAAAACAAAAGTTGGCTACAGCACCTGGAAAGCTCCGGCTGGGGTAAGGACAAAACACCACCAGCACAGGATGTAAAAACCACAGTTCTGAGGGGTGCCATGGGAGAAACCACCTCCTTCTTTGGGCCCTGGTGGCTGGTTCTGACATTGCCTGGGGAAGGACGGACGAGGGAAAAAGTATTTTTCTGATGAAGCATAGATACCAAGCTACAGCCCCTAAGCCCGACCCATGGCTGGAGCTGCTACCAAGACCTTAGTGTGAATGCTGGGGAAAGACACAGAGTGTTGGGACTAGACAGGAATGAAAAGAACAAAAGCAGGAGATAGTGGCTTATCCTCTTGGAGATGTGGATATATATGTGATATATGTAATTTTTGAATGTTTATGTATATTCTGTGTCTATATATTATATATGCATATTTTTATAAGGGAAGGAGAGAACAGTGAAGGACAGCAACTTGAAGACCAGATGTTGCCTTTGTTTCCACCTCAAGGCTTTTCAGACTTACCTCATTAGTGATTAAGATGATGATACAATGAGTCCATGGTCCGATAGTTATTATCTATATTTAGATTTTCTTCTTATGTTACTGTCTGGCTAGACCCAGTGTTGCCGTCCACTTACCAGACTCAGCTTGTGCTTTCCCTCTCAAGGTGCTTTGTCTTCTCAGTTCTCTGGGTTTCCCTGCTGAGCCCTGTCGCCAGTCCTTTCGGCTACTTTGTGGCTCCTTTTTTCTCTTACCCTTCTCTACTCTTTCAACCCCTTAATATTAGATTGGAGAGAGAAAAGGATGGAGGGACAAGGGGCGAGGACATTGTTAGACTACTTCCTGCTGATTAGGAGCGTTGAGTTCCTTAGGGCAAGTTCGATCTTCACAGTCAGGATATCTCATTTCTTCTTTCTTTGTGCACAACTACTTAACAAATAGCAAACAACCAACAACATCCAACCAACACCTGGCCAATCAGCCCCTCTATATTGGAGTTCTAGCATTTATATACCCTCTGAAAAGTCCACAGATTCCCAAATGTCACACAATCACAGAAACTATCTGCCGATGGCAAAACCATGTCCCTGCTTAGCGCAGGAGGCAAATCATAGTCAGCTGCTGTGGACAAGCTGAAGCAGCCGAGTACCCCACACCTGGGATTAAAATGGAAACACATTCCTATAATGTGTCTGTTTTTTCAGAGAAACCAAAATTCCCACTACCAAGCCCCAGCACAGCTGGAGGGAATTGGAAGGTGAGGCGTTTTCTTTAGGTCTTTCCCTGACACTCCTGGGGTTGCAGACAGGTTGGCTACAGAAAAAACACAGCAGGATGGAGAGCTCCATTTCCTGCTTTGCAAACAGGGAGTGGCCTAACTCCTACTTCTGCATCTCGGCACCAACGCTTGGGGGTGAGGAAGGGTGGAGACAACCAAAGGACCCAGTGAATTCCTTCTCCCTTATGCAAAAATACGTCTTCAACTGTACATACAGAATGTCAAGTGTCTGTCCGCCTTTGCCTCAGTAATTGCTGAGCCAGTCACTGGAAAGGGACAAGACAAAATACCCAGATGTAGCTACCAAAGAGCTGAGATTTGGGATCAGAAATTCAATTTTTTTTTTTTTTTTTTTTTTTACCAACTTTACCCCAGCCTCATGTGGACAACTTCCTCCTATGGGACTGAGGACTCTAAGAGGTCATCAGAAGGTAACATACGAACTTCCCCATTGCATGGACTATCTCCTCACTCCCTGCCCAAGCGCCCTCTGCTCTCAGTGAGTTCTGCTCTTTGTTTTCCCCTCCTCTTTTTCCCTGTACCTGTCTGAATCCAACCAACAGGGATTAGCTCAGTTTTCTTATCTTCTTGGAAGCCAATCCACAAAGAACACTCAAAATGCATAAAATCTCCTTATGGCACTTAAATGTTTATGGGTAATAAAAGGAATCATTCTTCTCCTTATGTATGACCTTAGGATGTTTGTCACTGAGGTTATAGATTACTGGAACCTGGGGACACTTAACTCTCTCTGTGCTTGCCCCAGAGCTAAATGAATATACAATAGGATCTCAGAGCTGAGCTCTAATATCAACCTGTCTTCAGTTGTTTGGGATCTGTGTTTTATGGTTTTGTTATTTATTTATTTATTTACTTACAGCCCAAATGCTGCCCTCCTCCCAGCCCCCCCCCCCCCCCCTCTCTTTCGGGAAGGGCCCCCCCCCCCCCCCCCCAGGGTATCTCCTCCACCATGGAGCACCAAGTCTCTGTCAGATTAGGGGCATCTTCTCCCACTGAGGCCTAGAGCACTTTTAAGTCACCATGATCCATCCCAGGCCTTGTCAAAGTAGCCACGACGCCAATCACTTAAGGAAATCACAGAGATTAAATGAATTGTTTAATTAATTGCTTCATGCATAATAAAAGTTTGATTGCTTTAACTATAAGTGACGAGATGGAGGTCAAAGGGCATTTTTTTTTTTAATTTGTTTATTTCTGGTTTTTATTTGATTTTAGGGTTCTCTATATCCTTCCAAATTTTATTTTGTTTCAGTTTTAATTTTGCAGTGGCTCCTAAATGTCACATCAGAACAAAAGGCTCTGTCTAGAGAAGTCCTGTTCCCACTCCATTCACTTCATCCCTCCCATCCTGTCTCCCTCATGCCCTGAAGCAGGTACCTAAGCTCATCAGTCTCTGTCTTTTTTTTTTTTCTATTTTTGTTTATTTTTCCTTGAACAAATAGGTGCTTGTTGCTTCTTCCCCTAGTGGGTATTCTTGAGGTAATTTCTTTCAAGACTAATTTTTTTATGACTGTCTCACCACCACCACCACCCCTCCTCCTCTTCCTCTTCTTCCTCTTCTTTTTTCTCCTCCTGTGTCTGCTGGCTAGGAGGACATGGACAAGCAACAGCCCATGACAAAGGGATTTGTTATGTGTTAATCCTCACTGGAATTAGTCATAGTTACAAGGAAATAACATTCTTCCCAGGGCTAGCTTTATTTCAAATCCAGTCCCAAGACCTCAAGGTGTAGCCCTGTGATGGATGGGTTATGTAGCCACAGCCTACATAACTCCCAGTGACTCAGGAAGCTGGGCAAAGGGAACATCCACAGCCAAGCTTCTGGCTTGCTCATCCTCCTGGAGGAGGACACAATGCCAATGTACACTGGCTTCCTAAAAACCACTTGTAAGACCTCTGCAAGCACATGCAGCATCCACAAGACCTGCGCACGTCGCAGGAAAACCACGCTCTGTACCTGTGCCAGCTAGTTTTATGTCAACTTGACACAAGCTCAAGTCAACAGAAAGGAAGGAACCTCAATAAAGAAAATGCCTCCATAAGACTAGGCTGTAGGCAGGCCTGTGGGGAATTTTCTTAAATGGATCCGAACCCATATGTGTCTGTGTGTGTGTGTGGGGGGGTGGTCCTGTGTTACATAAGAAAGCTGGCTGAGCAAGCCATGAGGAGCAAGCCCATAAGCAGTACCCCTTTTTGCATTAGCTCTTGCCTCCAAGTTCCTGCCCTGCAGGAGCGCCTCCCTTTACTGCTTTTGATGATGAGCTGTTCTATGGAACTAAGAATGAAAACAAACCCTTCCTTCCCAAGTCGCTTTCGTTCCTGGTATTTTGTCACAGCAACAATAGGAACTAAGGCAATGCCTATACCTTTTCCAAAACAATGAGCTTTAAGAATCGAAGACTGGCAATCCTCTGGATTGGTCCTTAGGATTCCATTTCAAGGGAGATAGAATGTGCCTGAATAAGTTAAAGGGGTAGGGAGCCGGCTGGAGGATGGAGTGCCTCCGGCAGAGTGGGAGGACTCTAGCCTGGGAGTCATGCTGTCCACAGTGGCTTCAGAGGCTGTGACTCACTGAGGAAAAGGAGTGCCCTGTGTCCTGGGGGTGGGGGTGGGGGGCTGCTTTCTCCAAACAAGACTTCTTTGGCTACGGAAGGAAATGAGGCAATCTCAGATTAATCAGCAGCTACCAGCCTGACAGATCTCCAAGTTCAACCATGTCCAGTTTACATCCACCCTTTACCTCCAGGGTCCAGGACACTAACATGCCAGGTTCTAGTGAGAGAGGCCATAGAGCCTCTCCTGGCTAAGCAGCTCCTTCTCTCTGGACCTTTAACTTTCTCTTCTATTAAATTAGGATTTAATTAATCACCAATGATGCAACTCAGCCAATGGTCACATTTCTTTTGTTGTTGTTTTTTTTTTAAATAAAAGTTATTGACACAATATATTTTAATTATATTCTTTCCCATCCCATCCTCCCCATTTAAAACAATAATTTTGTAGGTGTTTGGCCTATAGGCATGTCTATGTGTGTGTGTATGTATGTATGTATGTATGTATGTATGTATGTATGTATGTCCTGGTGTGTGCCTAGGTGCCCCAGAGGGCCAGAAGAGGATATCAAATCCCCTGAGACTGGTGTTACAGATGGTTGTAAGCCACCATGTGGACTCTGGGAATCAAACCTGGGTCCTCTGGGAAAGCAGCCAGTGCTCTTAACCACTGATCCATTCCTCAAGCTTCCTCCTCCTCCTCCTCCTCCTCCTCCTCCTCCTCCTCCTCCTCCTC
>JANHMN010000002.1:192436029-192447938 GCA_030674055.1 Rhabdomys pumilio | reverse complement strand
TCCTCCTCCTCCTCCTCCTCCTCCTCCTCCTCCTCCTCCTCCTCCTCCTCATTCTCCTCTTCTTCCTCCACCACCACCACCACCACCACCACCACCACCACCACCACCACCACCACCCCCCCAGCCACCCCCCCAGCCAAGTTTGTTAGAAAAACAATAGAATCAAGCTGGTTTTTTTTTTTTTTCCCCCCACAAGGCTCACCTCCCTCCTTCAACATAGCTGCCACCATCTTTTCTAAGACAGCTAAACAAATTAGGCTCCCCACTTGCGCTTTGAAGCTATTTGAAAGGCCAACTTTTAGACTTACTGCAACCAACCTTCCACCTCCGGGACTCTAAGAGTCTATGCCTCAGAGAAACAGAGTCTGAAAGTGAGCGGAAACAGTGAGCCGCAGGCTCCGGGATGAGCCCTTATCCCAGGATCCTAGATGGGGAGCGTGGCGGGGTGCCAGGCTTGGGGAGAACTAAAAGCAACCTTTTTACACAGCGTCCTTGTGCATCCTGTTTCTCTGGTGCTGGCGCTGCCAACAAGTGGGCACCATGCCCAAGCTCCAGTGGGCACTGAGGGAGCTAGGTGCCCATCTGCCCTGTTTGCTAAACCAGCGGCTGGAGAAAATGGTGCCTGAGTTCAGACTGCCCTCTACTGGGACGATCTAAGACAAGGCACCTGATGGAGCACTGACTTCATCAGCTTCCGCTCTTCTGTCATCACCCAAGGAGTACCTGGACCTTTCCTTGTGGTGTTAGTATCTACTCTAGGGTCGAGCCTCTGATCCAGGCCTACAGGCCATGTGACAGGGTGTTTAGTCAATGAAGAACCTTCATGAAGCCGGCTCAGCTGTGTCACACAGAATCATACAATTGCTGGATTTATTTATTTATTTATTTATGGAAAAGTGTTCATATTTTTATTAGGTCAGCTTTTCTTACTTGATGTGCTGGTTAATTTTTGACAACTTGACCAAAACTTTAGTCATTTGGCAAAAGGGAAACCCAGTTAAGAAAAATGCCTCTGTCCAGGTTGATGTGAGTGGGCCCAGCCCATGGGGGACGGTGCTATCCTGGGCAGATGGTCTTGAGGTGTATCAGAAAGCAGGCAGAACAAGACCTGAGAATCAGGCCAGGAATCAGCATTCGTCCATGGCTTCTGCTTCAATTCCTGTCTCTAGGCTCCTGACCTGACTTTTCTAAGTGATGCAGTGTGACCTGACAGTTGTAAGATAAAATTAATTTTCTCCCCTAAGTTAATTTTGGTCATGGTGTTCATTGCAGCAATAGAAATCCTAATACATCTACTCTTCTATTCAGTAATAAGTGTGACAGTTAATCTTCACTGTCAAACAAGATTTAAACTCAGCGTGGAATCACACCTCTGGGTGTGCTTGTGAAGGAGTTTCCAGAGAGGTTTAGCTGAGTGCGGAAGACGCACACTGAAAGTGAGCCGCACCATTCTATGGAGTGGGGTCCTGCACTGAATACAACGGAGAAAATGAAGAAAGCAAGCTTGGCGCCAGCATTCCAGCCGTGGCTGTGTAAGTAACTTCTAGTTCAAGGCTGAAAATCACAGCCAGGACACAAAACCTTGAAGGATTCTCATCACCTGCAGGCAGGAGAGCACAAAGAAGGGGAAAGGAATTGGCAGGCAGGCTTATACATATTCATATGGGGGGCGGTACTTTCAGAAGGGTCCATTCCAGCGCATGCTCAGTTTAAGATACGTGTCTGAGCCTGCTTGGTTAGGGCTGTAATTCAAGAAGAGCCTGGAGCAGAAAGGCACTCCCCTGAGGCATTGTGGAGATGCTCAGTGGATACTGGCACTTACTGGTCACTTCCGGCTTCCAGCATCTTTTGTCATCGACCATGGTGTGCTAGAAGAGAGGAAGCCAAAGCAGAACTGGTCTTTATTTCTCCTCCCGGCTTATTCTAAGGCAGTCTTTAGTATACGCCTCAGCCACATCCCATACGTGTCCCATCTTATTCCTATATCTTGTCTTCTTGCTCTCACCCTTTCCGATCCTCTTTGTTTTTATTTTTTCCTAGACAGGGTCTCACTTTGTAGCCCTAGATGACTGGAACTCTATATGCAGGGTAGCCTGGCCTGGAACTCACAGAGATCCACCTGCATCTGCCTTCTGAATGCTGGGGTTAAAGGTATTAGAGTTTCTTTTCACTTCCTTTTAATTTATTTTAACGAATTATTTATTTTTATTTCGTATGCATTAGTGTTTTGCCTGTTAATCTACCTGCATGAAGGTGTCAGATCCCGTGAAGACCCCACTGGAAGTGCCGCCAGTGCTCTTCACCGCTGAGCCATCTCTCTGGTTCCCCTTTGTTTTAGTTCTGGGTTTAACAATTACTTCTGTAGCTTTAACAATTACTGAAATCTGTGGACGCTGACGGAATCCCAAGCAACTTCCTTCCCTAGCCACTGCACCAACCTCGGTATTTTTACTTACATCTCTCCGTACCCACTTCATCTCCTTCTCCATCCTAATCTTATTAACTAAAGTTGGGGTGTGTGCTACACTATCCTTGGTTGTTTACCCTCCAGCAAGATTAAAGGACCACTGTTGTTAATTGGCCGGCATGACATTTTCGTGGTAGGAATACCAAGCAGCTGAGATGGCTCTTCCCATAATGTCCTACTCAACGAAGAATCTAGAACTTCCACTGGGACCCCCGAGTTCCAGGACTGAGGAACTGTTTTCTGAACTATGTACTCAACTCTACCACATCCAGATCCCACAGGAACATTATAAATACTTCCAACTGAAAAAGTAGAACTGATAAAAATTAAACCAAGCAAAGAATAACACCACATGTACAACTCCCAACCCAGTAACATAAGAAACACACACACACACACACACACACACACACACACACACACCAAAAACCAAAACAACAAAACTCTTCTGAAAAAAAAAAAATCACTGCTCCTATAGTAATGGAGTAACAGGGCGTTAGATGAAATTCCAGACCCTGAACTCAAGATTATAAGTGTGTTCAAGGAAATCAGAAAGCATAAGCTCCTGGCTGAGAACACAGAAAACTGAATGAGATAAAAGTGTTGCGAAGCTGGGCAGTGGTGGCGCACGCCTTTAATCCCAGCACTTGGGAAGCAGAGGCAGGCAGATTTCTGAGTTCGAGGCCAGCCTGGTCTACAGAGTGAGTTCCAGGACAGCCAGGGCTACATAGAGAAACCCTGTCTCAAAAAACAAAACAAAACAAAACAACAAAAAAAAAGTGCTGCGAGACAGGAGAGAAACTCAACAAAGAGATGGAAACACTGAGGAAAAGCCAACCTGAAACACTAGACATAGAGAACACAGTAAGTCAAAGAAAAATCTCTGTGGAAGTCTCATCAATGGGGCCAATCAACATAACGCTGGAGCCTTAAGCATGGTGACAGAACTGGAACAATCAAACAAGGATGATGATAAGAAGGTATGAGTGAGAATTCCAAGTTACATGCAGCACCGTGAAAAGACCAAGCCTACTGATAATAACGGGTAGAGGAAGGAAAACAGTGTATTTACAAAGGCATAGAAAACATTTTTAAAAAAGAGATTCACTACAGACGTTAGAGGGATATTTATTGCTCTTACAAAAGACCAGGGTTCAATTCCCAGCACCCATAGGCAACTCACAACCATCTATAACTCTGGTGTCAGGGAATCCAATGGCCTATTTTGATTTCTGTGGGCTCCTGTACCATGTGGTGCACACAATATACATGTTAAATAAATGAATACAATTTAAAAATCATAACAGAAAATGTCCCAGAGTTGGGAAAGGAGATGCCAATCCAGATATAGGATCATGTCCAATCTCATATTAAAATTATATTTGAAATACTAAATATACAGAGCAAAGAAGTCACATTGAAAGTAGCAAGAGAAAAACACCAAGTCACATATAAAAGCAGTCCCATCAAAATAGTAGCAGATTTATTAACTCAAGACTTTAAAATCTAGGATGACCTGGACAGAGGTATTTCAATATATATCTCTGAGAAACAAAACTGCCAGCACAGACTGTTATACCTAGCAAAGCTATCTGATAGTTGAAAAAGAAGTAAAAACTTTCCATGATAAAAGCAGAGCAAGGAATGTACTATAGAAACACTTGAAGGATCCCTTTGAACTGAAGAGAAATATCCATCCATGAGGGCCACAAAGAGTAAACCACTCCAGAATAAAGTTTAAGTAAGAGAAGGGGCAGGGAGGGAGGAGCACCACGAAATAAACAACATAAAAGGAATCCATATACACATTTCAATAATACAACTGCTAATGGTCTCAACTGTTGTTCAACACGTGGCTCACGACAGACCACGCCAAGCCAAAAGGCTCTACATGAAGTTTATTCAGGAGATAGGGCAAAGGTGAGGGCAAGAAGAGGGGTGAAGAGAGAGAGAGGTCAGGGGGCTCTGACTATTTATATGAACAGTGACATAGCCTCTCTCAGGTAAAGGTGGGGGGTGAGCCAAGTGGATTCTGGGAATGTATGGTGGTTGTCTTGGCAACAAAGTGAGGGTCGCCTAGATGTGATGTCACTGGGTTCAGAGCCAGTCTTCAACTTTCTAATGAAAAGGCAGATTGGATAAACACTGGAAGCATCCATTAGCTACCTCCAAGAGATGCACCTCACCACAGAAGACAGCTACAACCTTAGC
This sequence comes from Rhabdomys pumilio, assembly GCA_030674055.1. Lineage (NCBI taxonomy): Eukaryota > Metazoa > Chordata > Mammalia > Rodentia > Muridae > Rhabdomys > Rhabdomys pumilio. The sequence goes on along the minus strand of JANHMN010000002.1, from coordinate 192,443,260 downwards.
ATGAAATCATGGGGAAAGTGTTGTAAGCAAATGTACCTAGGAAAGGAGCAAGTGTCCCTGTTTTAGTACCTGACAAAATAGACTTCAAACTGAAATGGTGAGAAATCACAAAGGTTGCTTCATACTGAGTAAGAGGAATGACCTGTCAAGAGGACATAACAGCACTAAGCGTCCGTGCCTGAACACAGGTGCATCTAATCTCATAATACAAATATCAGTAAAGCTCAGACTGATTCTAGCACACGGTGGTGGGTGATTTTGTGGAACATATAAACAAAATGTAGTGTCTTTTCCATCAAAAAGGTTAAATAAGACAAAAGTTCATTAAAATGTGTTTTTAAAGAAGCAGCTTGGCAGAAACACAAACTCCCTCAGAAACAGCACTTCTTGAAGCCGAAATATGTGCTCAAAGTACACTTTCTGCTCACAGTCGCATTCTGCTTGTCAGCTGTTGCTGCTTTAAAACAGACAAATTTAGGAGTGTGAGGTTAAGCTCAGACCACTCAGAGTGAAGGGCAGGGAAGCCTTTGCTTGATTTGACTATAAAAAAATAAAACTCATTACCTTACTAAAAATGCTTTGGATTGTGTGATCACTTTCTTGAGACCTCAGACTCATTTCTTACAGTTCAAAATCCCATGGAACTTCCTCTAAAATACATCATATATTAGCACACACAGCAAGTCTCAATAAATATAAGAAAATTAAAATAATGCCTTGTGTTCTACCTGACCACACTGGGCTGAGACTACAAACCCACAACAAAAGAAATCCTAAGACAGACACAAACTCATAGAGACTGGACAGCATACTACTGAATGGTGTATGAATGGATTCTCAAAGAAATGAAGAGGAGGAGGAGAGAGGAAAGGGGAGGAGGAGGAGGAGGAGGAGGAGGAGGAGGAGGAGGAAGAGGAAGAGGAAGAGGAAGAGGAAGAAGAAGAAGAAGAAGAAGAAGAAGAAGAAGAAGAAGAAGAAGCAGTATCTAGAATCAAATGAAAATAAAACCAGAACAAACCAGAGCTGATGAGATACTATGAAGACAATCAATGAAAGGTCATGCCAATGGGCCTCCAGAATAGTTTGATGATGATTTGGCATCTTCAAGGTCCTGGATCATAAAGCAAAGAAGGAAGGAAGGGAGGAAGGGAGGGAGGGAGGGGAGGGAGGGAGGGGGGAGGGAAGGGAGGGAGGGAAGGGAGGGAGGGAGGGAGGGAGGAAGGCAGGCAGCCTCAATGCCAGCCCCACAGCCACCCAGTTCCTCTAGCTAGATTCTCTAACGGTTCCTCAGCTCTCAGAACATCGCCACCTTCTGGGGAGCAAGTAAACAAACACTTGAGCCTATGGAAACATTTCAAGTTCCAACCACCACAGAAAGCAGTAGGTGTCTGTTCCTCCTTACACTTTCCAGCAGTTGCACCAAGGGGTCCTGATGGCCCTTAGGGTGCATCCCAGACAAGTCAGAACAGCCTTGGATACGTGTGCTTCTATTATGTCAGCATGAACAACAATCAGAACAATAGATTTGGTTTTAACTTGCAAATAAGCAATGAGCTCACACTAACCACTGAGAGGATCTTTAATGCCAGAGTGTGGCTCATTTTACTGGAAATGGTAGATAATGGGGCTTCTCTGAGGCTAATCCCTGGAGTATCTGTGATCCAGTGGAAAGTCTTAGGGAGGCATGAGGCAAGATAAGGCTTGGCCAGAGACCACCTTTGCTGTGAATCACATGGCTCTCTTCAAATTCTAGAAAAAGCAGGTTGTGCTGAGGAATAATAGTGCTAATTCCAGCAACTGTGGGGCTTGTATTTCTCTTCTCCCAGGCAGACCCTTCTGTCTTCCCCCAGGGTAAGCACTCCCAGAAAAGGGGAACATTTTTCTCAGAATTCCATTTTATTTGGAATCCAGTTTATAAGTAGATATGCAAATGCAGGAAGATGTGTAGAACTTTAAGCTCCCTTGTAGTCAAAAGGTTTAGTAGGGAAAGGGTGACATCATACTGCACAGGCTCCTGTGGCTGTCCCAGCTAGAGTCAACCACTCCTACCTATTGTTCTTGATGTCCTGTTTGGGGACCCTTAGTCATCCATCTGGAGGGGCTACCAGCTCTGTCTTTATGACTCAGCTGGAGTTGAGCACAACCAGTTATTGTGGTTTCTGTCCTGTTTTCTGAGGCACGTTTGTTCCTGCCAGAGCCAACTTTCTGCTTAACAATGACAGCTTGGGCTTGACATCTCTGACGTTAGGGTACAAAGTATACCTGCCCTACCTCCTAGAATGCTCTACTAGGACCAAGACAGATATTTCATAAGCTGTTGGAGCACTGACTGCTAGTGACTCACAGGGAATCCCTTCCCAAGAATGACTGTGGCCCAGAGGAGCTGTCTTACCCAGAGTCATATGGAAATACAGAGTCTGTCTTAAGAATGTGAGATCCTCCTTTTACCAAGAGAAGTGTTCATGTTAGTAATGGGATTCCTGCATATCCAGTGGCCCACTCCACACTCACAGCAATGCTGTGTGGTGTAAGTAGAGCTGTAAGGTTGTGTGTGTGTGTGTGTGTGTTGGGTGTGGGGTCATTTCACATTAATAAAAGAGCTAACAGAGACTTAAGAACATGCTTAAGAACACTGTCCAGAACTGAGGTCCAAAGCAAAGCCTAAACATTTCGGCACAAGAAGCTACAAGAGCATGTGGCAGCTCACACTCTTAATCTAGCAGAGTTCCAGACGAGCAGTCAGAGCTACATAGTGAAACTCTGTCTCAAACACACACATACACACATGAAGAGAAAGTGGGAGCAGAGGGACAAGAAGAAGGAGGAGGAGGAAAATATGGAGGAGAAGGAGAAAAAAAAAGAGGGAGAGGAGGAAGATGAAGAGGAAGAGGAAAAAGCTACTGCCACAGCTGTCAACCACCACAAAACTGAAAGTCTGGCGACTGTCAGTGATGCACCCAAAGAAAACTCTGTGTGTGTAAATCTGAAAAAGATTCTGCCTCATCTTAGAGAGCAGATTATACTCCCTTCCCTTCTTTCCTATGCTTCTCTTGTGTATCTGGGTCTCGAGACATCACCTATGGCAATCATGTTTCCAGACATGACAGAGCAATTACATCCTTAGAGCACATACGAGCTGTTGACGAGTGCAGGATAGAGCACATATCTCCTGCCACCCTGCTGCAGGACTCACAGAGGACCTGTTACAGATTCAGATTCCCTGCACATAGCCAGGCCACTATTACGCACAGGTGGGAGATGCCATTGGAAGAGGAAATGAATGCTTAAAAGTGAACATTTAAAAGGTTCACAGACAACCAGACCTCAAATTCCCAACATACCTCTTACAGTTGGATTTGAGGACTGCTCCACAAGAGGAAATTCAAGCCAGTATTATAAATACAGTCAAAACTCATGGCTAAAGAAGCCATGGGCTCTTGGGGAGAACCTATAGATGTTGCTTGCTACATGGTCATGTTGCCAAACTGTCTTCTGAGTATTTATTTTACAGCCATAGGTTTGGCTAAGAAGAGGGTAGTTAGCAACACGCAGACTAAAAACTTCAAAATGCTGAACACAAGAAACTGTGAGTGCCCAGCTGTGGGTAGGACATCTGTATCATCGTCCCTCGAGGTTCTTCCCAATGTGGCACAGCGTATAAACTCTCTTTCCTATTTTTTACTGTTATTTACTTGCTTTGTCAAGCTTGGCTTTTTAGGACTACCAAGGCAGACCCCAATACCTCTGGTATCCACCTTCCCTCTGCGTCTCCTTCGCAGCATAACTGCCAGCTACAGAATCACTCAGTTGCAGCAAGGTGGGGGCTCTATGCACCTCACACTGTTCCCCTCTGGTCCTTTTTGTTTGGGTATTAACCTGTAAAAAGGCCATACAAGTTGGATACACCTAATTATTCAAGATTTATCTGCCTATATAAAACCAAGGGTTCTGCATCTCTTCACTGGCCAAATACATCATCCAAGCATCTAATAGCTGCCACACTGCTGCCTGGACACTTAGAAGATTTTGGATTTGCTAAGGAGAAAAATGGGAAAATCACATATGCCAAAGGAACTATGGGGCATGAGCAATGTTTCCAGTGGGCTCTGAGAGTTTTGGGACCCATCCTTCTCATGCTACTATCAAGTGAGCAAAATGTAAGGTTGGCTAAAGGAGCATTCACTGGCCTAAAACACCATCATGCTGCATGGGATTAACACTGTTAAGGACCTGGAGATGATGCCAACACTTGGTTTGCTCCTAGAAGCTTGGAGAAGGCAGCAGCCCATACTAAGTGAAACAGAAAGAAATACCAGCACTATCGTTGATAGATCAAGACACTGCCTTGGACAGAAACCTCTCAGGGTGACAGTGGTCCTCAGGAGCATCTGAAGAGCGTCCTATTTACCCAAGTGATAAAGAACCAACATTCCCAGTGAGAGCCTCCGCCAGGGCTGGGAATAGAAGATGCTGCTCTGAAATCCTGTTCCTAACACTAATGGGGTGATAGGATCCTGTGATGCAGAGGCCAGAGGACAGCACTATCTTGACTGTAGCTAGGTAGATGAGGTTAGCCCACAGCCACAGAACATGTGCAACCAAATATGTCCCCACACAGAATCATAGCTGCTAACAGAAGAGGATATTCTTAGGGTCAAATTGTGGCCTGACTTATACATCCAGAGGAAACCAGCGAGGAAAACAGCTTTTGGTAGGCACCAGCAATGAAATTCTCTTGAGTCATAACCCCTTGGCTTGCAGGTAGATAAGATCTCATAAAGAAAGATCCCAGGGCACCGTGCATTGCAAGCATATATGGTGACCATTTCTCTTTATTTTTCCCTGAAGGACTTGAAGTCAGATATTCTCATAACTATATACCCCAAGGGGGAAAAATAGTGAGAACGTGCGAGGACTATTGGACACAGAATCCAAGTTAACCTTGGAAATCAGAGACTCTAACATGACCATTAGAGGGGTCAGGTAATAACTGGGGTCTGGGCCAGGAAAGACTCTTAGTGAGCCCACTTGTGACCATGGATCCACTCGGTGGCCATTTCACTAATCTATGAATGTGTAATGGGAACAGATATGTATGACAGTTAGAACATGGTCCTTGGTATGTGGAGGATTGGTCACAGTGAAAAACATCATCCTGAAACCTCAGAAACAGCTTCCTGTGGCTGGAATAGTGGATAACAGTGAATGCCAGAGGGAGGATTACCACCCCCAAATGGAGAGGGTGCAGAGAAGGAGGTAACTTTAAATGGTATCCCCCACTTATGCCGCATATGTTTTGCAGCAAGACGATCATAAACTGTTGCATATACAATAGAAACCTGGAACACAGCTGATTTGCCTAATGAGGTAGCCATGTGTTCTCCATAAAGATGACTAACAGGGTAGCAAGCATTCACATGCTATCATCACACAGACTACACTTCTGTATCTCTTCAGGAGGCAGAAAGGACAGTTCCAACCATCACATTCACAATTGCAAGCTTCACCCTGTGTTACAACTGCGTGAGGTTCCAGGCAAAGGAAGGAGGGGCTGAGAGGACTTAAGACTCCTGAAAGCAAGCTTGGGTTAGGTGGTGGTGGTGGTTGTTGTTTGTTTGTTTTGTTTTGTTGGTTTTGCCCCTTTTAATCTTGTGTCATGAGTGTCAGTAGAACAACCGTTCAGGAACTCCTTTTCGAGGAGCTGGATTCGTAGGTAGCATGATGAGCTGGGACCTTTCTAGAATACAAGCTCCAAGTTGATGTTGACACTCAGGATGAGCTGAGACTGGGCATTCCGGGCCTAAGGAAGGTGGCTGGCTGCTTTTGTTCTCAGACCATTGTGTCTACACACTGGTTGCTATTAGGTGCCTATGTTTCCCAAGAAATGATGAGTCAGAAGCTAATAGGGAAAAATGGATGTATATGGCACTTTAACAAACAGGGAAAGAAAAACTCCAGGTTTCTCTCTACCTCCACTGCACCAGTGTTAAACATTCTCTTTAAAGATAAAACAAGCCAAGCATGGTAGCACATGCTTTTAATGTCAGCACTCAGGAGGCTGAGACAGGCAGCTCTCTGTGAGTTCAAAGCCAACCTGAGCTACTCAACAGAATGAGTGTGAGAACAGCCAGGGTTACATAGTGAGACCCTGTCTTGAAACAGCAGCAGCAGCAGCAGCAGCCGAAGCAAAAAAAATGAAACAAAAGGCAGAACACGCATGTGCTCACTTAACTGTGAGACAGACTGTCAGGACTGAGTGAAATCTTTCTTGCATGGAAAATTCTTCCTCTGGCTGGAGCCTCTCTGCCTTTCTCCTCTCCAGCACTAGACTCCCAGGAAAATGTAATTCTCCAGGGTCCAGTGCTTAAGGGCCCCTGATTTCCTTTTGCAAGCCTTTCAGCTTCTTTTCCAAAACTCAACGATTTCTTTGCCGTGAGACTGGTTAGATACAAGACAAAAGAGCAGGGTGGGATGGGCAGCTGGCTCACTGTCCGGAACAGGACCAGTGGATTCAAGTTCAGTTCCCAGAAACCACACTCCAACTCCAAGGGACTGGACATGCTCTCCTGGCCACTCTGGGCACTGTACCCACACGTCAACCCCCCCCCCACACACACACACATGTAATTTAAAGAAAAATGAGAGAGAGAAAAAGACTGAGGGTTGATCTGGTTGAGAGGGGAAAGCATCAGAAAGGTAACAGTACAACTATAGGATTCATTGTAACAAGGCCTTAAAGGGAGAGAGGTTCCCCTGTAAAAACTTAGGGACTTCATTAATGTGAGAATAAGAAAGGTAAGGAAGGAGAGAATGGGATAGGGAGAAAAGAGAGAGAGAGAAAGAGAGAGAGATGAGAGAGAGAGAGAGAGAGAGAGAGAGGAGAGAGAAAGGGGGCACTTTCAGAATGAAGGATATATCTGATTTTTATAACTTTTCTGGAGTTGGTGGGAAGTTCAACACAGCACGCATGAGAAAGAGCACAAAAGAATCGGGCACTGGCTAGGAATATAGGAACCGTTTAGACACAGTACAAAGAAGCTTTGTGGTTATCCCAGGGACAGAACTGCAGGACGTGGATCTAAATTTGGCTCTTCCCTCCCTTCTTCCCTTCCCTTCTTCTTCCCTTCTTCCTTCCCTTCCCTTCCCTTCCCTTCCCTTCCCTTCCCTTCCCTTCCCTTCCCTTCCCTTCCCTTCCCTCCCCTCCCCTCCCCTCCCCTCCCCTCCCCTCCCC
>JANHMN010000002.1:192410178-192435629 GCA_030674055.1 Rhabdomys pumilio | reverse complement strand
CCCTTCCCTTTCATTTCTCACAGAGATGTACCTATCTCTACTCTCAAATGCAGGGCTTGAGATTGCAGTACTGAACCACCACACCCATCTCACTGCCTCTGGCCTTTTAAGAGTGATCACACTCTAGCGAGGACAAATGTGTTCTACGAGGCTGATGTCAGCCACCTGTCAGCTATTGTCACATTTAGTGTAGAACTTCTCTACAAGTCATCTTGAAACTGCTCTGACTTACCTAAAGCTAGGCAGGGCCTTTCCCTGTGTTCCCACATGCTGGCCTGAAAAGCCTGCTGTTTTACCACCACCACCACCCACCTGCATGAGCATCCCAGGAATCTCTGACCCTTATTCAGTCTCTGAGGCTCCTGCCTTTAACCTCCCCTGAAGCATTGATGTGAGTCCAGCGGACACACTCAGATGCCTAGGGGTTGCCCAACCTCTTTTAGAAGAATATACTAACCTTTCTTCCTGGGCTAATTCTTATCTTCTCACGAGATAGCTTGGCTCATTTTCATGCCTAAGTAAGCCTTTAGGCAGCCTTGGTCATGCGTTAGAGTGAGTCTCCGGGTATCTAAGTATGCCTTCTTTTTGTGTGCCATACAAAACAGCATTTGGAAGCCCAGCTATGTGAACAATAAAAAGAATTTAACAAAGATTTAAAAACAGAACTTTTTGAAATATATTACAAGGGAGTGATGGGCAAGTTTCTACGAGGGGACCAAAACATTGACAAGGGAGTGGGTTCTTTTAAACAGTGAAGGGTGGAATTATCTCCTGGACCATTGGTGTGGGCTCCATTTGTGGATAAACAGGAACTGAAGCCAAGCACCAAGTAGTCGTTACCTGATTGTTAAAGTGAGAAATTAGCTTGTGTGTGTGTGTGTGTGTGTGTGTGTGTGTGTGTGTGTGTGTCTACATTATCTCCCCACCAACACATATACAACAGATCAACAAGGTCAAATCACTGACAAAGGACAAATTAAATTTTAGGCAATAATGATTTAATGATAAGCATAAAAATATATGAAATAGAGGCTGGAAGGGAAAATGTAATCAATCCAAAAAATCCAGAGAAAAATAAAAATAAGAGAAAATGTAAGTATACTGCAAAAGCAAAATGATCCAAGTATTCTAAACCACTGATTATTATGACAGAGATAACAGACCATTAATTACTATATAGATTAAAATCAAACACACAGAATATCAATAACTAAACTTTTTCATGTGGGGAAAAAAAACCCTAATTGTCAGAATAGATGATAGGAAATGCAATTTTAAACTGTTGATAAGAAATATCTAAATATTTAATTTCCAGAAGGATTTAAAGTAAAAAAAGTAAGATGATATATTTAGAGAAACTAAAGAAAAGAATTGTGGCCATGATCACATCAGGAAAAGAAGAATTGAAGGCCAAAGCAAGAGATGGAGGAACATTACAACAGAAGGTTAAAAACACCAGAAACGTGAGACACAGTTTGGTAGTATGGCTTGTTTGCATAGCATACGTGAAGTCCTTTTTAAAAATTAATTTCATTATTTATCTGTCTATGTGTATATGCGTACACATACAGATGCTCACATGACCCAGAAGAGGGCCTCAGACTTCCTGGAGCTGAAGTCACAGGTGGTCCTGAGCTGCCCAGTATGGGAACTGAACTCGGGTCCTCTGGAATATCAGTGGTGGTGAGCATTTTCTCTGGGTGTTTGTGTGGTGGAGGGACAAGGCGACATCTACCTCCCCTCCTCTTAAGGTCCCAGTGGAAAATCAAGGTATCATTCCACCAAAGTTCACTTTGGGAGAACCAATGAGTTTATTAGGTTTACTTGCAGATCAGTGGGTGAGGGGACACAAGCGGGAGTATAGGTGACCTTAAAGTAGGCACACTGGAAGGCCTGCACCCAGCATGGACAACTCTCCTGCTGGATAAATGGAGTCACCCCTTCCTAGACGTTCCCAGCCTACATACACACCTCTAGCTCTTTCATGAGGCCAGGTACAAGTAGAGCAGAATTGCTTGCATTTGCTTGGGAGAAGTGTCTGGATACTCAGGTGAGCATCCAGAGCGCTTCTCCATGCCCGCCCCCTTGTGTAAGGGGACTTCACAGTCAGTGTGGGTGGTTTGGCTCAGAGGCTGGTCCTGACAAGCAAGAATTGCTCTTAGGTTCAATCCCTAACAAAACAAAACAAATGGTGTGGGGAGGGGAGAGGGATGGAGGGAGGGAGGAACGAGAGACAGAGACAGAGAGAGAACAAAAAGGCAAAACCAAACACAAAGGGACCTAACCTGAAGTTTATGAAGTTAGCATATGAATTTTTAAAATGGGCAGAACCACAAAGGAGGAGCCATGACACAGTCATTTTCACACTATTTCCATAGAGATTAGACCAAGTGCCACCCTATTAATTGAATTCTGCCCATCAGCTTACCCTATGGACAGTCATAGAATATGACACAGGAGTCTGATGTCCAAATTGTTGGCATGTGTAAAAAAGGGCTTCAAAGAAGTACTGATGTCATGCTCTGACTGTAATTTAATTAAGTTAGACTATATCAGCCAAGGAAAGTGGAAAATTATCATATTTGGAATGCCATGACTTAAATGATCCATATCAAAGAGCCAGAGAAGCTCGTTCAATATGCGGAAATGAAAACAATGACAAGAATTACTGCATCACAACGTCTCTTTGGATATCAATAACCTTAAATGCTCATGTTGAGAAAAACATAAAAGCTATACATTCAGTCGTCATGGTAATATGGAACTTAAGAAATTACAAAAAGGAAGGTCAGCATAGCTCCACACTTTGATATTGTTTTTGGTTTGCTTTGAAACAGGGTTTCACTGTGTGATCCTCACTGGTCTCAAACCTCCTGCCTTAGCTTCTCAAAGGCTGGGGTTTACAGAAATGGGCCACCACACTTGGTTTAGAAAAAGATGTCTTACTTCTTTCACGGGTTCAAGCCCTCAGTTTTTATGAACCTAGACCTCAGATCTACACGGCCTCAAACCACAAGGCTGTGAGGACTAACATGGCCGAGGTGTGAGGAAGTGCACTACTGATTCTCCCGCCTTATGCTGTGACAAGTGTGCTCTCGCTGCTGCTGTATGGCATAACTTGAAGCCCTGGAAGGAGAATATCCTAAATATTTTTTTCAGGATGCTACAAACATTTATATGACGGCCATTTCAAAGTTTTATCTGAATAGCTGCTCCAGCTGAGGTGACATATGAGGGAATCAATGGCTCCATCTTTAGATACCCATTATTAAATCTCATCCATACTCAACCTTGATTCTGAGTTGATATCATACAAGGGCTCATGTACTGACTGGTTTTGTGTGTCAACCTAACACAAGATGGAGTTATCACTGAGAAAGGAGCCTCCCTTAAGGGAATGCATCCAAGAGATCCAGTTTTAAGGCATTTTTTCAATTAGTGATCAAGGGTGGGAGGGCATGGGAGGGCCCACTGTGGATGGTGCTATCCCTGGGCTGGTGTTCTTGGGTTCTATAAGAAAGTAAGCTGAGCAAACCAGGGGATGCAAGATGTAGCATGTAATTATAAAAGCAATCCTCGTTAATGCCAGCTACGCACCCGCAATGCAGTCTCCAGGATCCACAAGTCCTGGTCTTCTCAGGCTCCCATGGTTTGCTGCTGCCAAACCGAGCCTATCTTCTTAGGCCATCCACCCCCTGCTAGCCCTGTAAATGACAGCTCCAGAGGCTTGTAATTTATCAGCCAGATTTATAACAGTAAATCTTCAACTCCCAAAATGCCCACACAAAGAACTCAAAACTCAATTGCTATTGATACAAGGTGCACACCTAGACTGGGCAAACGTGTCCTACATTATTCTATTGCCCTTCTATGATATCCATTACTGGGAGTCCTCCTGTCCACGTGGTGTTAACAGCATCTTTTGAGGCGAGTGCTCTCAGGTAGGTAATGACCTGTGATACAAAGACACCTACCTGTTGTTGTGTCGAGGTACACAAGCTCATCCAAATGCTCCTCGCTCAGGCCTCTGTCTCCAGCTTCCCTATCCTGCTCCATGATGTTTTACGTTAACGTGTTATAACTGGAGGTAGAGTCATCTAAAGGGCCATATGTGAAAGGCAGGATCCCAGGGTCGTGCTATTGGGAGTAGTGGGAACTTTAAAAGGAGGTGCCTAGTTGGTGGCCCTTGGGTTACTACAGCCGTAATATTCTGGCTCTCAGAAGTTCTTGAGATCTCTGAAATTCCCAAGAAAGTTGTCATGAAAAAAGCAAGCATGGCCCTTTCTGTTTTCCCTCTGCTCCTAGTGCAAGATGCAATTGCTTGTTCCTTTATGTTTGTCACCATTTCTCACGAGGTCATCACTAGAAATTAAAACCTTGGATCTTGAAGACATAAGCTGAATAAACCTCCTCGACTTCAAAAATAGCCCCGTCAAGTTCTTCATTATGCCAATGAAAAGCTGACTGAGATATCCATGCCAAACCTCTCCTTCATTCATATGGAGCTAGGGTCAAATACCTGTTATATTTGTTTTCTTATCTCTGTGACCAAATGCCTGATGAGAAGCACCTGGAGAGAAGTAACTATTTTGGTTCACAGTTCAATAGAGAACAAGATGTGGTAGCTGGGATTGTGTCCAGGGTCGTAGGAGCTTTCAAGCAACCTCAACATCTTGAGGGATCAGAAAGCAGATCTCAGCCTGGAATCGTGGTTCGCTATAGCCTCTATGGCTGTATATCTTCCAATTAGACCCTACATCTAAAAGGTTCCACAACACCCCAACACAAAGCCAAGCATCGATACTGGTGAACCTGTGCAGGGGAGGGGAAGCATTTCACAGTTACACCACAACATCTATTCACAGATCTGGTCCCCGATAAGATTTTACCATGCTACTGTGACTGAAGTTCATTCTAGATAATTCCAAGGCACAGGATTTCTCTTCCATCAGTTTGTGACACACATGTACTCAAGGCTGTGACGTGAGTTGAGAGACCGGCTCTAATGCAGCAGAGGAGGAAGACACTGGGATCTTGGCCATGTGTTCATTTAATTGCCTTGTGCTCTTTGGATCTACTCCCAGTGATCATTTCCCTCAGTCTTGAAAGGCAGCTCCAGCTTCAAAGTCATTTGATGTCTTACTGTCAATTTCAAAATGTCCTTCAAAAGACGACTTTTCAAATCACTGGTTAAGAGTCATTTGTTACAAAAGGATACCCCTGCTCCAGGTTCCCATGGCCCTGCCCTCCATTTCCAATAACAAATCTTCTGGAGACTCCACACTGCATCTTTATCTGCCATGAATAACCTGCCTATGTATAGAGCATTTGACCCACAGTATAGATCTGCTGCTAAGTCTCCCCTTCATCTAGGTGTTATTTGAACCACAAACTAGATGAATCAATGCCATATTGTCAATCTAATATAGGCTACCCCAAACCCCAAGAGCTCTAACAATGCTATGCCTTTTTCTCAGCAAGAAGGATTAACTGAGACACAGCATCCTTTCTCAGACCAGTGGATTCCCCAAAACCTTCTCCCAGTATGACAGAGCTCTAAATTTTAGGGAAAAAGAGCTTTATCTCCCATCTACTGTACTGACAATATTTTGTTCAGATACAATTAGCATCATGCTCTGTAGGATGCCAGGGTTATCAAAAGCCCTGGAGGCTCTATTGTGACAGAATTAGCTCTACACAAGGGCAAGGCAATAAATCGACTTGTTTTATATATTTTCTGTTATATTTGTTTTCTTATCTCTGTGACCAAATGCCTGATGAGAAGCACCTGGAGAGAAGAAGTAACTATTTTTGTTCACATATAAGAATATAAGAAAATAAATAAATAAAATAAAACAAATAAATGTGTTTCCCATGCATGAACAAAATAACTTTGAATTTCCTTACTGGTGAGGACTTAATTTGGGGCAGGGGTCAGGGGAAGAGTGAGACAAGGTCTCTCTATGTAATCTTGGCTGGCCTAAAACTTCTTATGTAGAGCAGGCTGCCTCAAACTCAAAGAGATCCACTGGCCTCTGCCTCCTGAGCCTTGGGATTAAAGGCATGTGCCATCATGCCTGGCCCTGATGAGGACACCAAGTGTCAAAGGCTGTATAAAATCTCTGGTAGAAACTACCTCCGATGCATTTGGAGCTATGGCTTGGTTAAACTCATGGAAAGCCTGTCACCTGGCAGAATCTTTGCAGTTCCTCCTGACTATGAACCCAATGGGCATGTGGTAGGAATTGTCATTGTCCTGTCTTTAGTATTTGATGGAGGAGCTGACTTCTGCAATTCTTCACTCAGCTTGGTTTTGCTTTTTCATTTCTTGTCTTAACATTTAATGCTAGAATCTTCCTAACATAATTGGTGAGCCATCTAGCATGCCATTAAATATATTTATTGTACTGAGGAAAACTCAGAAACAATGCAAAGTGAATCTGTGAACCCGTTAGACCCACTGTGAAGGAGAGTCAGGCAGGACTCTTTACCTTGTCTTTATTGGCTTATTCTGGGCAGGGAGCCATGACAGTTTTTCAGGTCCTCTGGCACAGGTTTTAGGCCAGAAGTGAATACCTAAGGCCCATGACAAATCCAGACATTCCATTCTCTATGGCGAACACTTAGTCTAGAACATGGCCATAGGTCCCTAAAAGAAGAGCCAGAAGCTTCAGACACAAACATACGCTTGGTGTGCAGCTTTAAGTTATCAGGGCCGGCTACGGTGGCACATGCCTTTAACCCCAGGGCTCAGGAGGCAGAGGCCAGTGAATCACTCTGAGTTTGAGGCAAGCCTGGTCTACCTAGGGAGTTTCAGGCCAGGTACACAGACACACACAGACACAGACACACACAGACACACACACAAAGAAGAAGAGAGGAAGAGAGGAAGAGAGGGGGAGGGAGAGAGAGAGAGATAAGATGCCCTCCTCTTCATGGGATCTGAGTCTGAGGACTGACACAGATGTAGAAAGTGCACGAGGACTTAAGATTCTTGCCGAGGTGGATGCCATCTGGCTTTGCCATTTTTCTGGTTATGCAATCAAATGTTAGTCAGCTTCCTTCCTATCTCTTCTCCCAAACAATTTGGTGACTCATTAGCCATCACAGATACCTCTGTGTCAGGGCACCGTGGCTCCCACTCCAGGCTTGCTGTCCACTATGGGAAGTATGGCCACCTCAGCTCTTAGTAAGTACTGGCACCTGCCTCTGCTGTTCTGGAATCTTCCCATTTACACGAGGAAGTCCAGTTCAACGGCGGCACATCTTACTGTCACCCTGGGCCCATGTGAACCATCATCTCTCTGTTTCTCACCGATGCCAGAGGCTCCCTCACTGGTACACTTGGAACTGAATCAAGAGTAAAGGACCATGGTGCCATTATTTATTCGCAGATTGTTCAGGTAAAACAGATGTTGGGGAAAGAGAGAGAGAAAAAGCAAAAGTAGAAAAATGTCAATAATAGGAAAATCTGAAGAGTGTCTTTATCTGCTAAGATATCTGACTAGCCTTACAATACTTTATATTTTCTAGTAATATTTTCTGCTGAGTAATTTTAGATACAAATTTTAAGAACCAATTTTAATTTTCATTTGTGTATATGTTTGCATATGTATGCCACATATTTACAGGTACCTGCAGAAGCCAGGAAAAGGGCATCAGAGTCCCCAGAGCTGGAGTTACAGGTGGTTGTGAGCTGCCTGACGTGGGTGCCAGAAACACTTCTCTTGGGGCTCTGAGGAGACGCCACCTACAGCAGGCTCTTTTCCAGACATGGCATAGCAAGTTTCTATTTTCTTAACATTGAATCTGAATTTTACCTATTCTTTCTTTGTTGTTGTTGTTTTTGTCTTCTGTCTTTTGGAGACAGGATTGCCATGTCTAGCCCAGGATGGCCTGAAACTCAAGATCCTCCTGCCTCAGCTGCCGGAACGCTGTGATCACTGGTGTGCACCACACTCATTATACATCAAGGGCTCAAAATTGGACCAGTCAAAAAGAAAATTTCTGCAATACATCTTAATTACAGCCCACCCTTATTTTGTTTTACTTTTTAAAAACAACTCAGAAAAACACTTGTGTGGTCACTGTCCAATGTCTGGACTGTGTGGCCACTGTCCAATGTCTGGACTAGAAACCACAAAGATGCCCATACCATTAATAAAATCTAGGAGTGCGAACTCCTCTGTACTTCATGGTATTCAGTCTCAGTGACAAAGCAAACATACTGTGATGCTTAACCTCTGTGCCTGGTAACAGAACCCAATTTGTTTCCATGCAAAGGATCTTTGACATTCCATGCTCCCTTCTGTGTTCTGGGAGCTCCTTAGCCTCAGTTCAGCCCCACAGAGTTTGAGTGCTTTGTTTACTTCATAAACGTCATATAAATATAGCTACTGCACTGCTGTTTAGGGAACAATGACAGGAAAAAAAAATCTATATGTGTTCAATAAATACTGTTTTTTCCTAAATATTTTTTTTGTTTTATGACTGCCTGAATCCATGGATTTAGGGCCCATAAACATGTGGGACCAACTGTAATACACTGTTAATATCGCCTCTCTGTCATGATGCATCCTACAGAGATGTATGCTGAAGCCTTTGTAGCCAAATCTCTGCAGATTTATAAAACTCTTTCCTGAGCAAGATGTGGTGATGCATGTCTGTAACCCTAGTACTTGGGAAGCTGAAAGAGGAGGAACATGGGTAGAAGGTGAGCCTGGGTCTGTCAGGAAAGAAATGGAAGAAAGGGGAAGGAAGGGGAAGGAAGGGGAAGGGAGGGGAAAGGAGGGGAGGGGAGGGGAGGGTAAGGGAAGAGAGGGGAGGGGGGAGAGAAGGGGAAAACAAGGAAGGAAAAAAATTTATTTCCTGATTTGATTTTCTAGACTGAATTGCTGAGTTAAGGATGCTAATATTTTCCCAGGTCTTTTAAGCCATACTGCTTTGTTCTCCCAAAATGCTTCCCCAATTGACTTAGGAGCTATTGTCTAAGCACAGCGCACTACACCTGCATCGATACCAAAACATAGCAATTTGCTAAATTAAACACTACAGCATCGTGTTTAAAATACATTTCTACTGATCGTCACTTGAAAATAAGGGGCAAGTAATTTATATTCTCTGAGCTTTAGTATAAATAACCTCACCCTACTTCCAAGAAATATTATGAATAATTAAATGATGTAGAACACTTGAAAGTATTTTAGGAAAATCAAGAGCATTACAGAATGCAAATTCTTAAAATATTGATGAAGGGATGGCTGTTGCTAAGGTTTCTGATCTCTTTCCATAAGAAAATGGACGGCAGTGATGGTGGCGGATGCATACCAGGCAATGTGAGATGCTGGTGTCTGGAGTCTTCATGCAGCCCACAATGGGCGGAGGAGTATTTTAGCTTCATTTGACAGATGAGCAAACAGGCTCAGTGATATTAAAGAACCCTCCCTCCCTTAAAGGGAAAAAAAGCACTTGGGGAAAAGAAACAGGAATCAAGGTTCATTTTTTAAATTATTTTGTTATTATTGTTTTTGTTGTTTTAGTGTGTTTTGGAGAGGTGGGGACTGGAGAGATAGCTCAGCAGTTAAGGGCACATTCTACTCTTTCAGAGGATCCAAATTACTGATCTCAAAGGGGTCACCCATCACCCACATCAGGTGCCTCATAGCTGCCTGTAACTATCGTTCAACAGAATCCAACAGCCTCTTCTGTCATTCCTCGGCACACGCACTCATGGTATATACCATACACAGATATGAGTACACATACATCTTAAAAACTTTCACTACATTTATTTATGTGTGCACGTGTTCACATGCATTCCTGGAGTACAAGAATTCATGGGGAGTCAGTTCTCTTCTTCCACAATCTGGGTCTCAGGGATTGAACTCAGGTTGTCAAGGTTGGCAGCAAACCCCTTCACCAGCTAAGCCATCTCGACAGCCCAGTGCTCATCTTTGTCAAAGCTGTGCTCATGCATTAGTGGCCACATGGCTGGTTCTGAATTGTAAGTTTGCACAGTGGGGAGTAAAGCTGCCTCCATGGTCTACTGGACAAAGATGGGTTGGTGGGAGGATAGAGTTTGGGTCAGAAGTCTTCCCATAGTGGGTCCAGAGGAACCCTGGACTAATCCTGTGATTGCATTCTAGCCACATCTTGAAACTGCAAATATACCAACATACTGCATGACTGGGAGAATCTCTCCACCTCTTCTCTGACCCATGATAAGGGCTATTATGACGTGACAGCCATGTGAAAACACTACCTCTTTCACTGAGATGCCAATACACAGTTATTCCCTGCCTCTGGGGGAGTGACTTCCTGTCCCCCTGATGCTGCCATGAAGATTTTAAAGATTCCGAGGTGATGATTCAGATTACATCACCATTTAACTCTTGTGCATGAACAAGACACAGAGAGCGATGGCAGTGCTAGGTTGGGCCCATGGACAAGTAGATTGACCCGATGTGGAAGAGGCCACATGAGAGGTGACCTGGCCACAATGGAAGCAGTGAAGTCTGTGCATGAGTGTGGCAGGATGGCCTTCCCCTCATCAGTGTCACCGTGTGTTGCGGCCACACTGCCCCACGTTGGGCACCAAAAATGTTGAGAATTGCTCTGCCCCACACTTGGGGGCCAAAATGTCTCGGACTGCTCTATCAATGTTGGAATCCCCACTGCCAAAAGCCTTGGGAGTTAAATTGTTAGAGCTAGCACTGCCCCAAGCTGCTCCAGTCCGCGGGGTGGGGTTCAGCAAGAGAGAGAGAGTGAGGATGGTGGTGAAGAATGGAGACCAGACAGTGTGATTCAATCCTGTTTATTCTTTAGTCTCTCTTCTTCTCTCCAAGTCCCTAATTCCTAGTACCAAGTCTCAGGTCCTAATTCCTGTTCCAGCTGTAATAAGTCTCAAGTCCTTATCCTAGTTCTGTGTTGCTAGTCTCTTCCCCAGTTCCAAGTTCCAAGTTACCTTCCAAGTCTCAAGTGTCTAATCCAAGTATAAGCGTCTAATCCAAGTGTCTAATAATTTCTTCTGTCTGCCTTTCGACTTTTATATGTCTCACTTCTAAGCCACGCCTTTAAGACATGCCTCTAAGTCATGTCCTTAGGTCTTATCTCTAAATCACACCTTTAAGTCTCACACACCCAAGGGAAAATCCTGGGTATCTAAAACAAGATGTTATCAGAGTGTGCTCAGCTGTTGTAGGCTATTGTAATCAAGTCTCTTGTCATGGTATATGGCTCAAGATGGCTGCAAGGATGATAGCCGCCTTCTGTCAGCTCCCCACAACTGTGGACACAATCACGATGTATGTCCAACCTATTGTCAACAGAGGCCAACACTGAACAATAGAATCCTTGGAAATGCAGTTCAGTTTAGCCAAGTTGTGACACAAGGAAGTGTCCGCCCCAGTGGCCAAACTACTTTAGTAAGACAAATGGCCCAGGAGGAGCCAAGAGGGGACTCTAAAAGTTCTTATAGCGTGTGTGTGTGTGTGTGTGTGTGTGTGTGTGTGTGTGTGTGACAAGCTTTTGCTCTATGGCCCCAGTTGAACCAACTATGTAGACTACTACAGCTTCAAACTTGCAGTGATCCTCCTGCCTCTGCCTCTGAGTGCTGGGATGGCAGGTGGATTGAATATCTCAACTCTCATTCTATTACTGGGCAATGTCTGAGCCTTTATTTCAAAAGATACACCAATGCAAAACTAGTGGTGGTCCAGAAAGCAGACATGCAGTAGTTTAGTTTCAGGGGCACAGTTGTGGGACAGAACCACACCAGAACATGGAGAAAGGGTGGTGAAAGAAGTGAGATAGGATTGATGCCAGAAAGAGTGGCCAACAGCCCAGCATGGTAAGCATGTCTGGGATTGGTGGAGCCAATGCCCCAGTAATAAGGCCTTTCCCTGCATGACACACAGGAACTAACTCTTGGCAGAAGTCACAAGCCTGGCATTCAGTAGAGCCCTCTGCAACAGGGTCGTTTATTTTGTGCTCAGTGCATGACGAGAGAGGCAGTTTGTGGCTTAGTGGGATGTCAGACATGCAGCTTGCTCAGACCTTGGCTCTAGCCATCCTCACTTTCTTTCCCATCCCATCACCCATCATGAGGACAGACATTTTGTCCATTTATGTAATTTCAAAACTTAAATTGGACAAATACATATCTTTGTTCATTTTTCCCCTTTTAACTTTATTTTTAACTAATCAAAAAAAAAAACCCATAAAATTTGCACATACTAATAGGGCATTATGTAAAGTCTTTATATGTATATACATTGCAGAATGTTTAAATAAGGTTAAACATCTCTGTCTCTTCAATGACTTGGTGTTGCTCTATGGCAAAAACTCTAAATCCTTCTGTCTGCCCCTCTGAAATACAGTGTATTGTATTACCATGGACTAGCACACCAGTGTGTTAGCTCCTGTCTAACTGTAGCCTAATGCCCATCCATCAGCCTTTGCTCATCCACGTTTAAATTTTTGAAGAGTTGCCAGCTTGGTTTCAAAGCAGCGGCACCATCTTGCCCCTCTCCCCCACAGACAGATATGCCACCACAAACACCATGGGCTCTTGGCTGCTTCCCAGTTTCCAATGCTGCCAAACACCCACTTTCTCATTTCTTCACCAATTACATGAAAGTCTTGATTTCCTAAAAAGTTTGGTTGTTTTACTGAGATGAGGGGGAAGCCTTAATAAAATAACCATTAATTCTGAGTTCCGTTATTTCTTTATTCCTCATTCCTCATCACACTCTCACAGAGCTGAACGGCAAATGTTAAACGTGAACATTTATTAACCTGACAGTTTTTTATCACATAAAAGCCTTAGCTTTATACATTTTTCGATTTCGTTCGTCTGAGATTATATTTATCACGCACAGCAGGAGGCTCGCACCCGGTTCACTTAGCAGCTTGTTAACATATTACTTTTGAATATTGGATATGTTGGTGTGAGGGCTCTGTTTGCGTTGAGGACTTGGCTGCCAACGATGGGGCCCAGCTGGGAGCTGCTGTCTCTGCTTTCAGGCAGTTAATCTCATAATTTTTTCTTGCCAAACCTGACAGATATTGAAGAGGAAGTGCATGTGATAGAAAGATAAGGAACCAAAGTTAATCCGGGGGAGGAGAAAGCACTTCTCCCAAGTGAGGAGTGGGACCAAGTCTATGTTTGATTGATGTGGGCCTTTGCTCTCTCTCCAAGGCTATTGGATAGTATTGGGACAATGGCTTTAACGTGTTTCAAAGCAGCAAGCAGGGGTCAGTTGATAGAGTGTCTGCCTAGATGCACAAGGCCTGAGTTTGAATCCCAGCACTGCAAGAAACCCTGTACTAACATGCTCACACTCCTAGCACTTGGAAGGTGGAGACTGGATGAGTTGGAAGCCAGGCTAGGATTCATGAGACCCCATCTCAAAACAAACAAAAAAAACAAAAGTCAGACTTGGTCTTGTTGAGATTTGTCATGTAGAAAGAGCACAAACCTTGTTTGGAGGTGATTACATTTGGTGTCATTTATTAATACTTCTGTAAACAAACATTAACAGAACGTGTCCACTCTATGAAGTGAGAGTCTCTCAAGGATTCTGATCAGAGGAAGGATGTGTACAATGCAAACAGGTCTGGCTGAAGTTTCCATCACTGACATATGCCAGTGGTAACCTTGACACCTAAGAAAGCCCAGAGAAGGCAGCAGCTTGCCCCACAGGAGGATTCGGGGGACAGCAAGCCCAGAAAAGCCGGACTCTTCCAGAAAGAACAGCCACACAGTTTTCTTCTGTGCACAATCCAGATTCTTAAAATGTTAAGGCATGAGAGACCATATCCTGCAGGAGTCTTGACTTGGAGGACATTAATAGAAACCACCAAAACACACTGATAAATTCTCTAGTTTCTCCAGGAAAACGTAAAAACCCAAATGCACAAAATGCGCATGCTCATGACTGAGCCAATGATGGACCTAATCAGAAAAGTCACAGGATGCGAAATTTTGTTGAGCATGTAGAAAACCTTGACTTTGGTGTTTATCATATCTTGCCTCCTTTCCTATCTGGTGGAAGAGAAGATCAAGATCAGGAGCGGCATAACTTAGGAGGCTGGAAGAAATTCTTTCAGAATAAAGATCATAGTGCTGAAAACCCAGAGACAGAGGGCGAGTCCTGAGACGCACGCACAAAGGGCCCGGGATGTGAGCTCCGGGGCGGGGCCTCCACCTGAGCAGTTGGCTCACTCGTGGAACATAGGATTGGGGTGATGGAGGAAAGCAAAAGTGAGCATCACGTCACCAGGTACGACCTACAGCAAAGTTGACTGATACCATCTTGGTTCTGCTGTAAAACCAAAGGGTGAATGTGTAGCCAGGCTTCAACTATGAATTCTAGACCGTCGGGGGAAAACAGCAACGACAGTAGTAAAGATGAACCATGATTTTATTTCAGTTTACGCATCCCATGGCTGACTCTGGGATTTTTTTCCCACTTAAATACGCATGCTCTCTGGGAATAGTACATCCTCCCACTCTGGTTCTAACTCCTTTCCTAAGGGGGAAAATCATGAACTTTAACTGACTTATGGGTTTCCATAAAACCTTCCATGCATCCTTAGTTTTTGTTAACTCCCTCCGTCCCCATCGCCATCCTCCTGTAAACCTTTCCACCCCAGCGTTCCCAGGCTTTGCTTTCTTGTGCTCCACTAGCCCCATTCTCTCTCAGCACCTCTTCCCTTTTGCCCTTTCATGGGCTCTTTCTAGTTTCCTGATCTCTACAGTTTTAATAAAACAACAAAATCTAAAACTTCAAAGCTAGGGTCAGCATATGAGACAGAACAGATGTCAGGGGCCTGCGTGGCCACACTTATTATTACATTCCCAAATTCCATCCATTTCCTGCAAATTCCATAATTCCATTTCTCGTTACAGTTGAGCTAAATCCTATTGTGTGTACGTACAATATTCCCATTATTCACCCATCATTGGGTGGCCTGATTCCATTTCCTGGCTAGAACAGTCCTTATAGTTTGGAGCTGGGAAAACTGGGAGACGGGGCTGTTTAAGCAGACTGTGGGGGAATTGAGGGAGGAACAATTGGAGACGTGTTTGAAGGGACTGGGCTGGAAACTGGGAGGAGGGCTGGCAGGGAGTCAAGAGGGCTGGATACTGTTGTAAAATAGAAGGCCATTTTACAGTCCTCTTAGCATCTCTCTTGGCCTCTGTGTCCCTTTCCTCTCCATAGGATCTCTATATACATACATATTTTTCTTTTCTGAACTACATAAAAATAAGTCACAATATGAACATTTCTCTGTTGCTGTCTTAGTTAGGGTTTTACTACTGTGAACAGACACCATGACCAAAGCAACTCTTCTAAGGACAACATTTAATTGGGGCTGGATTATAGGTTCAGAGGTTCAGTCCATTATCATCAAGGTAGGAGCATGGCAGCATCCAGGCAGACATGGTGCAGGAGGAGCTGAGAGTTCTACATCTTCATCTGAAGGTTGTTAGAATACTGGCTTCAAGGCAGCTAGAATGAGGATCTTATAGCCCACACCCACAGTGCCACACCTACTCCAACAGGGCCACACCTTTGAATAATGCCACTCCCTGGGACGAGCAGATACAAACCATCACAGTTGCTGTAGTTAACACTGATAGTCAATTGACCACCTCTAGAAGCATCTCAGCGCTCAGCATCTGAAGTTGTCTGTGAGGGATTATGATGGGAAGACCCACCCTGAATGTGAATGGCAGCACTTGCTAGTGTTTTGATTGGACAGGGGAAAGAGAGATGAGCACCAATTCCCATCCTTCTCTGCCCCCTGACTGCAAAAGTAGTGTGACTGGCTGCCTTGTACCCCAGCCACTGTGCCTTTCCCACCATGATGGACTAAACCCTCAGACTATAAGCCAAATCAAACCTTTCATTCTTATCAAATATTTTGTCATAAAACAAGAAAAGTAAAAAAGCAAATGTGAATCAAGATCTTAAGAACAAAGACATGCATGCAGATGAGCAGAATAGCATCCTCAAACCAAAGACATGTAGCCCTGATACATGACTACTGCCTAACATGCAGTCCATGCCATGTGTCCTGGGAGTCCCAGGAATGGCTTTTAGAGCTGCCCAGAGCCTCTTTTAGTTGAGTACTGTTCCCTGGGATTTTTCTATCATTCATGACACTGACATTTTTCAAGAACCCAGAAAAGCCATCCACAGTGTCTTTCAATATTGTATTTCGTCATTCAAGCGGGGCTGCAAGTGAAGGGTTTCCAGTACTGCTATGAAAACATATAGATGTGGAAGCTTGACCTCTGAGGTGATCAGGAAGGGAAGGATCTCAAAGGCGTCACTCTTGGCTGATCTTGGGACTGAGCAACGAGTGCGACTTACTGGAACACACTGTCCAGTAGAGGCATTCCAGTTAAAGACACAGTGGTGAGAGAGAGCATGGCACCAGAGGGAATGGTAAACTAGGACCACAATGGCTTCCATTCTAGGAATTTCACTGCTCCCTTTGAGAAAACCATGTAGATCACCTCATAGCCAGGTGGAGCTCATGGCAGAGGCCCTAGGCTAGGGATAACCACCCATGAGCCAACGACTTGTTGGAAAATTCTCTGTGACAAAGAGCCCTAACCAGAGAAGAGGAAAAAAAGAAAGAAGAGAAAAGGAAAGGAAAGGAAAGGAAAGGAAAGGAAAGGAAAGGAAAGGAAAGGCAAAGCTTGGCTAAAATCTTGACAAGTTTTATCATGTAATACCCAGGATGGAGGTAGCAGGGGAGTGGCCTAAAAATGTAGAAAGATATCTGTGGAATATATGTAAAAGAAGAAAGAAAGAAAGAAAGAAAGAAAGAAAGAAAGAAAGAAAGGAAAAACAAGTGAAAAGAGTTTCATTCAGGAAACTAGAAAGGTCATTTAAAGACAAATTCCTCTGAAATAGTAGACTATTCAAAACAATCACAAGAGGAAAAAGATGGGACTGACAATAGAAAGAGAAGATGGGGTTTAATAACCAATAGGCAGGGTGAGATGGAGCAGTCCTAAGATTACGGTAGGGCAATCCCAACTGACCTAGAAAGCCAGGTCAAGGCTGTAACCAGCAAAAGGTAGAGGAGGAGGAAGTAGATCAAATAGCAAGGGTTAGGAGATTGCACTACACTATGCCTGGCAGGGGCAAGCCAAAGAATACAGGCTGAGACTGAGGTCTAGCCGCCAAGAGAACTCAGAGGAGCCTGACTGAAGTCTGACTATGGGCGAATCTTAGGCAGGTGTTGACTGGTGAAGAGCCACAGAGATGAGAACTGAAAAGTACATCCATGGGACAGTGGGGGATGGTTTGGAGGTGGGGGTGGAGTTGGGGGTCATTGGTGATCTGGACAAAAGCTCAGAGTTTGAGGCTATTTTCCATATAGAACTGTGACTATACTAAAAGGATTAGTTTTATATATAATTCATCTTCCATACCCCTATAATAACTATTATGTAGCCATAATAAGAATTACTTGTTTATATATAATATGGAACGATTGCAAGTTAAATTTCTAAGTGGAAAAAGGAAAGGACACAGTAGTGTATATAATAAGGTAGCATCTTTATAAAAAGAAGGGCATAAAAATACACATTTATATATGTAGGAGTGTGTCTGCACATGCATGCACTTGCTGATATATGCATAAAATGTTTATAAAAGGATTTAAAAAAGAAACTGGTAACCTTGGTTACCCAAGAGGAGTGGGAACATACACCCAGAGCAGGGGTGAACAGGATCTTTTCAACACAAGCTTTCTGTACCTTTGAAATTGGATGTTACACGCGGCTATGACTTATTTTTAAAATTAGAAATGCATATGTAATTCTTTTTGAGATCACACACTTGTGATTTACATCTTATTGGACATCTGATCAAATGGTGATCTAATGGTCCTTGTTCTCTTTCAGACTGCTCCATGCATCTCATCTTGTAGCCCAAACACTGTTTGTCCACCACTCCCAGTTACTCATCCCTGTAAACAGAATGTTTACTACAGGGTGTACCTTTGGACATCCCAGTTTGTGCCACATAAATTCCTGCAGCATGACTTCCTACAAGTGGGGCAAGACACTTCTCCATCGCTTTTCACAAAAGGCTGCTCCAGGACACAGAGTGTCGCCTCATGCACACTAGAGCTCAAGGTATCCCAGGACAGACAGTATTCTCCCCAAACTGTTCTAGTTTCCTTCCTGCTGTGATAAAACACCCTAAACAAAAGCAACCTGGGAGGATTTGCTTCATACTCCCAGGTCCACAGTCCATCCCTGCAGGAAGTCATGACAGGAACTCAAGGCAGAAACCACAGGGGACTGCTCATGGCTGCCTCGTTCTCGCTTAGCTTTTTTAAAAAATACAGACCAGGATGACTTGCCTAGGGATGGTGATACCCACAGTGAGCTGAGCTCTCCTGTACAAATTAAAAATCAAGATAATTCCTCACAGAAACGCCCACAGACCAATCTGATGTAGGCAATTCTCCAACTGATAGTTCTCCTTAATTGTCAACTTGACAGCGGGGTCTGTCATGACAAGAGTGATACTGAGTGCTCACCTGCCTCCCGGCCACCCTCACCCCAAAGATATGGTTAGGCTGTATTTCCTAACAAGCCTTGCAATGAGGTAGGGTTGAGTTTGGACGTGAGCAGCAGTGATAGGCTCTGGCCCCAGTAAATGTCCCCCTGACTCTCACCTTCCTATATCTGCTTGTGCTGTGAAGGAGCTTGGATGGAAGACTCCAGACCCTGCAGTGTTTCTGGGCAGAGTAACAGTGGTGGGCGCACCTTTGAAGCACACAGCTGACTTAGGCTTGGTTGCAACTTGTACTTTCTTTGAGTCTTCCTGCCCCAGGCAATGAGTTCATCCTGGATGAACTTGCTGGTACAGCTTATGGCAGGAAGTGAGAGGAAGCAGTAGCTTTCTAAGCCCCAGGCCCTCTGCCTATAACACCATTAGTTCAGTCTTCTTGCCCTGCCCCAAAGTAGATCCCGTTCCATGCTAAGACCTGACGAGGGCATGGTGACCATCTCCTTCACTCGTTCAAAGTATTTTCTGTTAACTAGGCATGACAGCACACACCTGTAATCCAAGCACTCTGGGGGATGAAGGCCAGCCTGGGTCACCTGCCAATGCCTTGTCTCAGAAAGCTAAAACAAAAGAACTCTGAATGAGCCGGGTGGTGGTGGTGCACGCCTTTAATCCCAGCATTTGGGAGGCAGAGGCAGACGGATTTCTGTTGAAAACTGAGCTGCTGTTCTGGTCAAGGGGTCAGGGTCTCGAAGAATGGAGACAAGGCAGAGGTTCTGGAGTCAAGTCTCAAGTCTCCTTTATTGTCTCTCTTTGACTCCTCTACTAATGCATATTGTCCTCTTCACTCATATTCCTCTTAACTCTATTTACTCATATTCCTCTTAACCCTATTGACTGTATATATATCTTAACCGTATTGACTCATATATTCTTACAAGGAAATCCTGGGTATTTATAAGCACACATAGGAGAACACAGGTGAAAACATTTTACCACGTGCACTATGCAGTTGGGCTCACTAACAGCAAAACAAGCTATGTGGGATAAACAAGATATTTGTTAGAGTGTGCTCAGCTGTTGTAGGCTGCTGAAAATCCAAGTCTCTATCAGGGTAAATGGTTCCAGATGGCTGCAAAGATGATAGCTGCTTTCTAGCCGCTTTCTGCTTAAAGTCGGCTCCCTACAGATTTCTGAGTTCGAGGCCAGCCTGGTCTACAGGGTGAGTTCCAGGACAGCCAGGGCTATACAGAGAAACCCTGTCTCAAAAAACAAAACAACAAGCAAACAAACAAACAAAAAAAGAATTAAAAAAAAACCCTCTGAACACTTACTGTATGACATACACTATTCTAAATGTCTTTAATATACTAGCAAACAAACAAGAAAAAGATTCCAGTCCCTGTGTCTCCTGCTAGTAGGGAAGATGGATAGTGAAGCTAATATCTTACAAGGCATGAGTCAGGGTGTGGCCCAGAGTGTTCTGAGTAGAAAGGGGCCTGTGCCTGGGATCTTGGCAGAGCATGAGAGTGGAAAGTGTTGACTTTTGGAGGCTGCTATAAGAACTTTTGGGTTCTGTTTTAAGGTTGTTGTTGTGGTGGTGGTGGTGGTGGTGGTGGTGGTGGTGGTGGTGGTGTGTGTGTGTGTGTGTGTGTGTGTGTGTGTGTGTGTGTGACAGAGAGAAAGAAGGAGAGGAGGGAGAGAGAGAATAATCAGTCAATGAAAGGACAACTTTTGAAGTCAGTTCTCTCCTTCCTCAGTGGGTTCCAAGGATCTAACCTATGGTCATCAGGCTTGCCCGGCAAGCTCTTTTCCTCTCTGAGCATCTCACTGGCCCAATCGGTACAGGAGGGATTTCCCTCCGTATACTTTTAGACAGAGAAGTAGTATACATTCTGATTCATGACTTACCCAGTGGGCCTCTGCTGCATCAAGGGCATCTAGAGAGGTTGAAAGCAAAGTAGAAGATGAGTGGAAGGCATGAGACAATGGGGTGGCTCATCTGAATCTGGTGACAAGGAGGCGGGATGAGTAGCTAGATTACAGGTAGACTTTGTGGGTTGAGTGTGAGACAGGAGGAGTGCCGGAGGACCCTGAGGTCTTTGGTCTGAGCAGCTGGGAGAATAATAGATCTGCCTGCCTCGGGGAAGGGTGGGTATGGAACCAGTTCAAGAGCAAAGTCAGAGCTCAGCCCTGAACACAGCAAGACCAAGGTCCTCTCTCTAAGCCTTATAGTCTAACATAGCAGAATGGAGTTGCTGGATTATTGAGTGGAGGTTAAATTCCAGAAATTCCTTACCTTCCATAAGTCGCCATAGCTTTTTTTTTTTTCTTCCACTGTGGATCACAATACTGAACCACTGAGACGCCATTTTGAATGCTGTGACACAGTGCATGACTTAGTACACTACCTTGGAGTTCGGTGCCAACAGGTCATCTCTGACTATGGGTCAATGACTGCATTCTGTATTAAGGCGACGATGGCTTAGTTGTTCAACACTGCAGATGTCCTGATTTAAATAGTGAAATGAGAACCCTAAGGAGACTGTGTCAGCATGACCCAGATGTCACTGGAAACAAAGTGATGATGATGATGAGGAGGAGGAAGAGGAAGAAGAAGAGGAAGAAGAGGAGGATGCTTGTTTGATGAGTGGAGATATTCGTATAAATGGATTAGGAGTGAGAGAATAAACTGAAGAACTCACACCTCACAACATATAGAAGCACATGAGATAATATGTGTCCAAAATAACACACAGCAGCGCACATGAAGGCCTACTGTCACAATCGCACAGCATAGGCAGGCGCTTCTCAATCAGTCAGAAGTGGCATTTGACTAAGTATGGGACTACATGCCTGTGATCCCAGCCCCGTTAGGACACTGGCAGACATCTGCAGATTAGGGACTCCAGAATCAATTGGAATGTCCTTTAGGACTACACTTCTAGGAAAGAGAATATATATGTGTATACACATACATATTCAGAAACTGAGGGATTTTATCAGAGTGGTATTTTTCAGACTTGGCTGGATGTTAAATCAATTTTTAAGCTTGGATTATTTTTTAAGTATGGGTCTTATCCCAAGAGATTCGTACTTAGTTGGCATGAATACATCATGGCTTTTAAAAATCAGCATGCTGTGTAATAGAAGCCAGCATTCTTTCTTTCAAGATTGGTTTTCCTTAGAGAATCTGGCTTCTATTTGCACACAGTCCCTCTAAACAGCTTTTTGTTATTGCTTTGTTTTTGAGACAGGGTTTTGCTATGTATTCCTGCTGGCCTGATAGGTAGACCAGGCTGGCCTCAAATTTACTGTAATCCTCCTACCTCAGTCTGTCAAGTCAGTCTGGGATTACAGGTATGTACCCCTACACTCTGCCTTCCCAAAAGTTTTGGTGGTACTAATTGGCTTGCCCACTGGAGGCCAGGGCTGAAAAATACTATCATTATTATAGTGATTATGATTTTCAGCAGGGTATATTTAATAGCATCATAAAACTTCATCTTAAAAACCACTAAAGGTAAAATAGAAATTCTTAAAGACACAAATTGCTTCCTGGCTGATGAAGACCTCCAAACTCAGAAGACCCTTACTCAAGTCTTGGGAAGTCATGGCCACCCACAAACTCCAAGACACCGTTACTGGATGCAATCAGCAGAGGTTTATTAGGGAAGAGAGCTGGCAGCCATCGGTCAAACTGCATTCTTGCACAGGAGTAGACTTTGACCCTGAGTGGCCGGCTAAGGGAACTTTTAAAGAGGAAAACCACAAACCAGGGGAGTGAGGAGGGGGTGAGGGGTTGTCAAGGATACATAACATAAAAATAGTGGAACATTCCAGAGGAGCCCAAACCTAAATGATACAGGATCATGTGGAAAGCACTCTGCACACCCATTTCTCACAAAAAATGTGGTCCTGTCATGTCACTTGCTCAACTATTTCTCAGTTGTTGCTCTGTCACTCTGCCCAGCTATTTCTCAGCTGTTACCCTGTCACTCTGCCCAACTATTTCTCAGTTGTTACCCTGTCACTTGCCCTGTTATCATGGTGCTACTAGCTTCCCAGCCCCACCTAGATGATTTACATTCTTTACTTTCCTTTTCTGTACAGCCAGTTCCCAAAACTGGCCTGGCTCGTTTCAGAGGAAATTTTCCATGTCCTTTAAAGAAAAACCTAAAGGAAAGCCTGTATATATCTTATTAACTATTTATTTTATAATTTTTCATTCTTCACTGACATCTCCCACCTTTTTACACCCACAGCCCATTGACTGGAACATTTGCCTGCTTAGAATTCTGAACACCAACCAGTTGTCTTAAACGCCACATCTGCACCAGCATATCGTCTCCAACGTTGCTACCCGACTCCACCACTGTTCCCAGTAATTCTCAACCCTTCATGCCCAGCACAGCTACTTGGTATTCTTTGTGAAGTGAGTCAGGTATTTTGAAGGATTTATCAAAAATCTTTTCACCAATGATGGGCAAGAAGGGTGGGGAAGATGATGGTGGCCGCATCTGTGGCAGCTATGGCAGGCTCGGCAACGGCAGCTGAGGGGATGCACAGCAGCAAGGATGCTGGCCACAACTGTAATGAATTTAGTGGATGACAGCAACCCCGGAGGCGGTCACATTTGGTTGACTGACAGCCTTCACTTTGCCTGCAAGTATGTCCAGCAGGAAGTAGCAGGGAACAAAAGCTAAAGCCCTCAACGAAATAGTCCTCAATCAAAGGGATGACTGGTTTTCCTCACCCCTTGAGTGGGAATGTTCTATCTCCCAGAGATCCCCAGAGAACTAAGCTATTGCCCACAGTGACGGTTTGCTTGGTAAGATCCTTGCCTTCCCGGTCACACTTCCCGTTGTTCTATGACCATGGCTTTCTGGGATCATCTCCTGAATCCCTGTCTTACATCTCTTCGCTAAGACAGTGTATCATGAGGAGAGTATGATTCAAGCACATATGGCACATTAACAGAACTGAGCCTCTGCCAAGCCATAAAGCTGTGACAAATTTCAAAAGACTGAAACGTAAAAGATGTTACCGAACTGATTTAATTAGGCAAGATAACTAGAAAAATTCCCGTATGTTTAGAAATTAAGAAATATACCTCTAATTTTCTAAGTAATCCACTACCAGTAAGGAGATAAAAATTAGAAAATATGCTTTGTAAATAATATAATGTATATACTTCAGTATAGGAAATGCCTGAAACATTCATCTCAAAAAGGTGCAAGTCATGTGTGGCGCACACACCTGTAATCCAAGGCAAGGGGATCAGAAGTTCAAGGTCAGCCTTTGCTACACAGTAAATTCAGGCCATCCTGGCCTACAGGAGAGCCTGTCTCAAACAAATATAAGCCAAAATGAAGATCCACAAAGCTAAAACCAATTATAGAAAAAGGTTAATACACTTGATATACTCCTGTCCATATTGATGAAGGAAGAAGGGAAGAGCCTCCAAAAATTTCTTCTGAAGGGAGGGATGGTGCTACAGACGCTATGGACCTTAGGATAACGTGGGTATCATGAACAGATTTACGACAACCCCGAATCATTGGTAATGTGACAAGTTCCCAGGGAAGATGAAATTACCAAACCAGACACAGTTAGAGAAAAAAAAAATCACCACAAAGTTGTGTTTGCTTAAACACAAGCACAGATTCTTTACAGCCAAATGTCATCCAGAAGTGAAGTCTCCATTCCTGTAATGTGTGAGGTCTCAAGAATGCTCGGACCAACAGAAGGCAATAGCACGGTGCCTGTGAGGTCCTCCCTTTCACTGTGTTGGATACCGCAGTCCCGACAGGCCATATAAGAACGGTCTAAATTGTAGTCTGGACCTCCATTTTGTAGTCCTTATCTCACTCTTAGGAACATGGAGCAGAAGCCCCACTCAAACCAAACAAGCTCTGCTGAAAACATGCCCCAAAGCCTTAGGGTTCAACCCAAATGGGCCAGGAGCAGTCACCAGATCCTAGGCAGCACTTTCAGGGCTACGAGACCTGTGGTTCACCCTCTGCCACCACCTCTTCCATTCAGTCTTGCAACTCACATAGGGCCTGGCAGCTCCTCCAATTTTGACTATATAAGACTTTTCTACCTTGACTCCCAAGCCAACAAATTTCTTTTGTTTTCAAAGTAAATATTCAAGGGAAACTCCCAATGGGTCAGGCTGTTTTCTAAGTCATGATACAAAACTTGGGATTCGAGTGGCTGGCTACTTTTGGAGTCACCTCAAGGGAGGAGGCTTATCTCAATAGTTAATCTGAATGGATGGCATAGGTATTGTGGAGCCAAAAATCCTGGAGATCAAGGGATCTGAAATCTCGACAGCCAACAGGAGGAACTGTGCTCATCTGGGGAGATGGCTTGGAGTGTTTGCCAGTGTGTACAATACCTGGGTTGGATCTTCAATACCACATAAACTAGGCATGGGACACATTCTTATATTCCCAACCCTCACGAGGTAGAAATAGGAAGAACACAAGTCCAAGTCTTCCTTGGCTACACAGCAAGTTCAAGGCCAGTCTGGGATGCATGAGGCTGCCTCAAAATAAATTACAATTTTAGAGATTGGTTGGTATTAATAATCTGGAAAGTTCATACATAAATAGGAACCCTAGTGATCAGCATGGTACAAATTAAGATTTTAATATACATGCAAATGTATTATTTAAGTTGAAGCTTTTCGCCATGGAAGTGACAGGTAATGACAGGTTACCTCTCCTGAATACCATGTGTTTTAGTGTCTTCTTTTATCAGTTTCTCAAAACACAAAGGAAAAAATAATTCCTGTCAACTGCAGATGGTACTCTTACTGCACAGAACCTCATAAATATGAACAAAAATGGACGATAACTTTCTGAAGCAAAAAAAAAAAAAAAAAAAAAAAAAAAAAAA
>JANHMN010000002.1:192393218-192410078 GCA_030674055.1 Rhabdomys pumilio | reverse complement strand
TTTTTTTTTTTTTTTTTTTTGGTTTTTTTTCAAGACAGGGTTTCTCTATGTAGCCCAGGCTGTCCTGGAACCCACTCTGTAGACCAGGCTGGCCTCAAACTCAGAAATCCACCTGCCTCTGCCTCCCAAGTGCTGAGATTAAAGGCGTGCGCCACCACCGCCCGGCGCCACTTATCTTCTAACCTCTGTTCCCCAGCAGTTACACTGAGGATAGCTGAAGCTTTTATCGGAATGCCATCCCTGGGCTTTCTTCCCTCTCTATCCTGGACTGGTTCCTCATGAACTGACCCTATTGGAAAGTCAGTGGGCAACCAAAGAGCTGTTACTACAGATACTAAGAAGGCAGTACTGACCCCGAGCTGCACGGGCCGGATCTCTTCTGTACTTGATTCCCCACTCTTCGTATGCTGTCCTCTTCTGAGAGCACGCTGATCCACAAGGACAGAGAGGTTCAGTGCCTGTGACAACCAACGGCCCTCCCTAACAGACAGGGAGTTGGTAAATACAGTAGCTAAGTTCTTAGCCATCCTCAGAGGCCTCATTTTTGGCAGTGGTAACCAGTTTGGTAGTGGACTTTTAAAGATTTCTACCCTTCCAGCATGTGGGTCATGGGATCAAACTCAGGCCTTCAGGGATAGTGGCAAGTACATTTACCCACTGTCCCATCTTGTCACCCTGGGAATGCACTGGGTGCATTCTTATTGTCTGTCTTGTCTCCCTTCCCCACTCCCTCCCACTATTTCTGGATTCAGACTGAGACCATACCATCAGTGCCTCATTCTGAGACTTGGCTTCTGGGATATTGCTAATCAAGACAAAACAAAAACCTAGTGATGGAAGCCTTCAAGGCACGTCTTTCCTGTTTTCAATCTTTAAAGTTTATTTAAAACAAGATGGGGTCTCAGGTGGCCCAGTCTGGTCTCAAAACTATGTAGCAAAGGATGACCTTGAGCTTCTCCTCATGCCTCCCCTCGCTTCTGTCTCTACACAGTTGTTTTCAATGAGATCAGTATTTTTTATGCCCAAAACCTGTGCCTACTGCTCAACTGGTTCTAATTCAGCAGTGGAAAGATGTGCTATTTATTGCTCCTCCACCACATCTCTAGAAAACTGTATGAAGGTGTAGTGAATGTAGGCTGGGGACACATGGTAGGCAGGGCATGTGACTGACGTGTGCGGTTACGGGTTGTCTCCAGCTAGACACGGTGGTTCACACCTAGAACCCTGGCACTCAGGGAGACTGCTGTTGAGTTTGAATCCAATTCGGTCTGCATAATGAGCCTCAGGACTGCCTAGACTTACACAGTCTGGTTGACTATGAGTGGGAGGGAAGCCTGTCTCCAATGTACGGACAGCAGGGACAGGGGATGGCTGTCTGAGTCATCTTACTCCTAAGCTTAGAACAAGAGCACCCTGGCCCCTCCTGAGCGCTTACTTGGCAGACCAAGTAAAACTGGGGGATGGATGAGCAAGCTTTCCCTCATCTCTCTTCTTCCCCCTTCCAATACTGAAGGCTGGAATCAAAGCCCAGTACTCAGTCTTTATTTATTTAGAGTCCCGATGTCCAGGAGAGCCAGACCCACAGCAGGGCCCTCAAGACTCCAAAACTCTTGTCACTCTTCTAGACGAGGACATCAAGTAGGACAGTCACTCATGTCTGTTTTCTCAAAGTCCAAGGGCTTATCAGGAGGCAGGTAGGGGCTGAGCCTGTGGAGAAAACATAGGCATTTACTGGCCTTGAGACCTCTGATGGGGAAATGTAGACACAGCTGAGTGTCTGGAGGGAAAAGGCACCAAATGGTGACCTTGGCCACTTGCCATGAGAACAAGTTGACCAGGATAAGCCAAAACATGGAGCTGAAAGGTACTGCTCTGTTTTTTAATTTTTTTGAAGGAGGACAAGAAACAGAGATCTTACTCTAGCCCAGGGTGACTTAGAACTTGCCAGTAGCCCAGGCTGATCTACAACTCATGTATGAACTCAGGCTAGCCTGAACTCATGGAAATCTTCTTAGCTCAGCCTCCAAGTGCTAGGATTCAGGCATGTGCCAGCACTGTTACAGGTGCCAGGGACCCAGTGGGCAAACATCTCTCACTCAAGGAAACTCATCTTCTTTCAAAAGGGGAGGGAGAAACATGCAAAGAAGAAAACTAGTCAGCTGGTAGGAAAGCCTATGCACCAGGGTGGAGAGCAGAAGTCTGTGTGGGAACAGGGAGCTTTTGGACTGTCAGCAACAGAACCATAAGCTCTCCCACGAAGGCCTTCATGTCACTTGGTGGATGAGGGCATTTTCATGTGACGATCAGAGAACAGAGAAAGCCTAAATCTCCCAATTAAGAGGAAATTTGTGATGACATAGGCATGAAGGAGCAGGACAATGGAGGAACTGGTGTTGGCCCTTCCTGGTTCACTAGAGAGCCTGGAGCCAGGAGGGGAAACAAGTGACCTAATTTCCATTCTGTTTTTAACCCTTGCATGTACTAATTCACGATGGGACTGCATGTGTGGAGATGTGCATGTACAGCAGAGGACAGCCTGCAGGAGTCGGTGATTGAACTCAGGCTACCAAACTCGGCAGCAAATGTCTTTACCTGCCAAGCCACCTCCCTGCCCTAATTTCCATTTTTAAAAGCTCTTTTAGTTGCAGGAAAGAGGAACTGTGGGTTCACAGGAAACTGAGAAGAGGATACCCACTTGCCTAGGAAGAACAGCAAACCTTGAAGGAAGATGGACTCAAGAGATGGCTCAGCACTTGCTCCTTTTGCAGAGGACCTGGGTTCAGTTTCTAGTACCTGGATGTTGACTTACAATCACCCACAGAAACTCTAATTTTAGGGGATTCTACGGGATCTGAAGTCTTCTCTTGATCTCCATGGACATTAGACACACACATGGTCTGTAAGCATGGAGAAAAAAACCACTGATTCACATAAAATGAGAAATAAAAACTAAAGTTAAAAACAAACAAAAAAGGAATATAAGAACTTTATTGTCCAGATGCCAAAGACATTTGAAAGAAATAAGTATCCCTATGAGATGGCTAAGTCATTAGTACTAACAAAATGCAACCAACCCTGAGCATTTCCTGTGGAAAATTAAAAGTCCTTTGGGGTAGTTTCTGTTCTCACAACCTAAATCTTCCATCTACCCCTGTTCTATACAAAGAACCAATAAATATCAGACATAATGAGAGGTTAATCTTTAGCCAAGAACTCTTCTGAAGTATGAGACACAAGGGAAACGGTAGGGTGAGGCCTGGGATGAAAGGAGCTGGTGGAGCTTAAAAGCCAGCGAATAGGAATGGGGGAACAGAGGAAGTCTTTTTGAGAGATGGTATTGCGTCCACAGGATAAGAATTAGGACAGTAGATGGACTTGAGAGGGCAGCCCACACAGAGTAAGAGAGCTGGAGCTGCAGGGTGGATATGCTTGCACTGTCCACTGTGGATGGAGCATGGAGCTGGAGGTGGGGAGTGGAGAGGTGGGACCAGGTCACCTGGGATCCAGGCTGCACTGGGGGTGAGAGCTGATCTGGAAGAACCAGAACCACAGAGAGCTTTCTATGCAGAAGCCAACATGCTAAGATTTCCTCTGAGACTATTCTGGGACCATCACAGAGGGACTGGAGAGGACAAGATGGACCAACACACTAGGCAGGAAGAAGGTGAGAAAGAAAAGGCAGAGCTGCAGGGACAGAGACCCCACGGAGGGGCTCAGATGAGGATGGTTAAAGGTGTGAATTTTCCCTTTGAGTGGTCCAGCAAGAGCAGCAAGACACATTTGAGGGTTTCTCACTCTTTCTCCCATTTCTGCCAATCCCAGAGCATTTTAAGACTTTTTCCTAGCTGCCCCATCAATAACATTTTAGTATCTCAGACATATTGTATGTGTATTTATGTACTGTGTACAGTAACTAGATCCTTTTCCCTTCACCCTCCACCTCACTTCTACCAGCACAGCTGGAAAGCAGTGAAGGGGACACAATGGCCGAGGAAGGGACGAACACAGGGATTCTCGGTAAGAATCAGGGACTTTGTTCCAGTGTGAGTCGGAAGCCACCAGGGAGTTTTAAGCAAGGGTTTATCATGACCAGAATTCAGGTCATTATATGAAAGCAGGAGGGTCAGGCAAGCCAGGCAAAGACTGGGGCAGGTGCCCTGGCAGAGGAGGAGTGTGAAAGGTGGAGTGAAGCGAAGACTTAGACTTGGGGATAGAGAACCGCGTGTTTTGGATTCTGGATGCACAGCCAGGGCCATGTATGGGAATGGGACTGGAGCTAGTTCTTGAAGGCATTTAAACTAGAAAATGAAGGGAGTTGTGAAGGGAAAAAAACACAATCGAGTGAGTCTCCTTTACCTCTCCAGTTGTGGGTGAACTTTGTGGCTGCACTTGCTCAGCACACTGCAGGAAGCGCCGCATGTGTTCGGCACAGTTGCCAACTGCTGTCTCATTCAAGCGAAGACACTCCTCAAAGGCTTCAAACGGTTCAGCACAGGCCTGTCGGATCTGGCGGATGATAGGGCTGTAGGAGTAGGGCATTTTAGACCCTGAAGCATTCAAACCCCACTGCCTGGCACCCTCTAGCCCCAAGTTTTACTCACTGGGAGGACGTGCAGTGAGCAATGCTCATCTTAAGGTAGTGACAATCTCGATGCCACGACTCTGGCTTGGCTGCCACACATCGGCCATACTGATCCAGCTCCCGGCTGCAGTATCGAGCAGTTACTTCCAGAGCTGCCTGCCTGTGGGACAGGGTAAGCTGAAGATAATCCCAAGAGTAGGCAAGAAAGAGTTCTGATTTTGGTATGTGATTAGACTAGGGATTTAGTCTGGATTTGGGAATTTTAAGGATCCTGTGATAGGGACAACCAACGAGGGGCAGAAATAAGCGTCGATCCCTGAGCATTAAGGAACAAAGTGAGATTTCCGGGGAGATAGTGGAAGTCTAAAACAAAGTGTGGCTATTGTGAGGCAGGCCTGGAGTATCTCCCAAGGGTCTTGAGTGCAGACATTTCCTGTTGGGGATCATGCAGCCTGACAAGCATGATCTAGAGTTATAGGGAGTTGTAACTTACATCTCCAGGCCGAGTTCAGGAGCCGATCAGTCAGGAGAAGAGACCCGCCTTTTCCGGTATCAGGTTGTCATGGCGGCGCCCAACCCAGACCTCCTGGACTCACTCTTCCGGTCTCCGAGCGCCCGGACCACTCATCCCCCGTAAGTTCAACCTTCATGGCTGTGTCCTGCTTTGCCTTCCGGCTCACTGCCTATTCGGGAGGCGGCCCCGTAACTACTTCCGGTCTGTCAGTTATTTTAGTTTATTTACTTCCGGCTTGTGTTGGCGACGCTTAGAGATCACCGGAAGTAGGACTTCGGCAATGATTCTGCTTCTGGGCACCAGAGCTAATTCCCTGTAGGTCAAATCTCCAGCTGCTCGCGCTGCCACTTTCACGACTGGAGTTAGAGGCACCGGCTCGCGTGACTATGGCTCTGCACACGCTGCGGTTGAGGCGGCAGCTGCTGAGTTTAGGGACACGGGGATTAACCTCTTAGACTGAGCTGCCCACCATCCATCAGATTTACGCAGGTGCATATTCTCCTCCTGACTTTAGTTCCAACTTGATGGAAATGACCTTAATCGCCACACTGGACCTCCCATCCGATTACTCACTCAGACATGTCCTTTTCCTGGTATAGGTGGTAAAGACAGGATGAGAGGGGGTTTTATTGCTTGCTTTTTGCAATTGTGGACAAATTATTTTCTTTGTAATTTTCCTTGGTGGTGTTTGCACCCTCCACATTTGCTTTCAGATTATAAGGCTAGACCTGGAAGTTCATTTCCCTGTAATATTTAACTTTGTCACCTAGTATGGAGAGGTTTAAGACTAGAGAAAATGAGCGGTAACCACCTTAGCATGCAGTTGTAAAATGAGGATGACTGCTGTGGCCGCCTTCATACCAGGCAGTGACACGTTCATTTTTGGGAAACATGACACTCATACCTCCACACTTGTAGTTGCCATTTGTTTGGTGGCTTTGTCAAAAGAGTCATTAGGAATCAAAAGGAAAGAACTAAATAACCGTAAGGTTTGCAGTGAAGTGGATTTGAGAAAAGATCTGAGTGCTTCTGTTACTGGGGTTCCCCTTTTGGGAGCTCATTAATGAAGAAATTTTAAAATATACTCATTTAGGCCGCTCAAGGGCAATGTTATTAGTCTGAGAGAAAACACCAGGACAGGCAAGCTGTAAACAGCAGCTGCTAAGAGGGAGCAGGGAAAAGGAAACTAGGGGCCAAGAGTATGGTGCACATGTGTGTGAGGGTGTACATGTGTGTGAGGGTACACAACTGGGTGTGCAGGCCAGAGGTCAGCCGCAGGTGGCTTCCACTATTGCTTTACACTGTCAATTTTTTGGAGACAGGATGTCACTGAACCTTGAGACCCATCAGTGAACTGACTGTCCAGAGAGTTCCTGGGATTCTGTGACCTCATCCCAGCACTGGGATTCCAAGTGTGCCCTGCCATGCCTTTGATCCACATGTTGGAGATCCACGACTCAGGTCCTTACGCAAGCACTTACTCACTTAGCCACTCCCCCAGCCCCTTTATAAGAAATCAGGTAACTATCTTATGACTCAATAATTGCTTCTTGGATGTTGTCCCAGACACAAGAAGTTTGTATCTACACAGAAACATGTATATGGCCATCCAGAGAAGCTTTATCTTTTCTTTTTTTAAAGATTTGTTTATTTTATGTATGTGAATACACTGTTACTGTCTTCAGACACACCAGAAGAGGGCATCAGATCCTATTACAGATGGTTGTGAGCCACCATTTGGTCGCTGGGAATTGAACTCAGGACCTCTGGAAGAGTGCTCTTAACAGCTGAGCCATCTCTTCAGCCCTGAAGCTTTCTCTCTTAATGTCCCAAACTGGAAACATCAAAATGTCCTTCAAAGTGGATGGTAAAATAGTTCACCCATACGCTGGGGTGCTATACAACAATACAAAGGCATGAACATACAACTTACACAAATTTAAAAGAAATTCTGTTAAGAAAAAAATGTCTATTTCAGAATATGATGTCATGATTCTATTTCTTAACATTATAGAGAACATGAAGGGTTAGAGATAACCAGAGAAGACACAACAGGACAAGCTGTGTGGTAATGTTCTGTGCATAACGGCAATTTACACAGAGAACAGTCCATGCAACTAACTATACATAAGAACACATAAAACTGGCCAAATCTGAGGAAGCTCTTGGATTGTCTTAATGTCACATCAATTTCTTAGTCAAGAATCTACAAGATCAAAAGTTAATTTTAAAAAATTAGCTGGGTATTATAGGATATGTTGATAATTTTCACTCTCTGGAGGCTGGGGCAGGGAGGAGACTAGTTTGCAGTTTTGGGTTCATTGTGAATCCTACCCTCAACAAGACCCTTAAAACACAAATATTTGTGACACTAGATCTGCACACTATCCCCAGCTACAGGATTGTGAAGAGACAGAGAATAGGGTGTCTGGGTCTAATAACACAGGGGAAGTATTAACCAATTGAAGGTGTTTTCCTTATGGAAAAATTCAAACACTCATTAACAGGAACAGTACAGCTGTATAAGATGTTATACACAAGCATGCATATAGAACCCTAACGAGCACTGAGAAACACATACAAAGGTTAGGGGGAAAAAGCAAATGGCCATAGTTACTCACTAATCAGACACATTCAGCTTAAAGGAGGAGGAAGTCTCACCATATTTAATGACAGGGCTGACTGTTGAGGATGTCATGTGATCTGAAACATGCCAGTCACACTGGACAGGGCTGCATGATTCCACTATGAGTTAGAAGCTAAGCTCACAGGACATACTTGTAGCTGATAATTGTGCTGCATTTGGAACTCTGAAGAGGACAGATCAACTTACACACACACACACACACACACAGGTGCACAAGGAAACTTTGGAGACGAAGGATTTGTGTAGTAAAATGTATATGAAGCCTTAGTGTCTGGCTTTGAGTGAAATGTTTCAACAAAGCCTCTGCTATGTTTGGGTTACTAAGTAGAGGCTAAGAAATTGTTTTGAGACTGTTTAAACCTCGAAGAAATGTTGTCTCCCCCCAAAGTCTGCTTTGCTGCCACATGAGAGCTGTCAGCTGCACAGACCTTCCTTGGTAATAAGACACTCCTGGCAAACCTGGAGTTCTTACTTTTGATTATGGCTAGCCACGGTCTAAGGGGATCTGTGTGGGCTGTCTGCTCTCTCAGGCAGCAAGGGCAAGCAAGATAATTTTGGTAGTTGGAACTTTTCCCAGACCCAATTAATTTTGTGAAATGACTGAATAAAAGTAATTGGAATGTGTTAGTTTGGGTCAGTCTTTTCAAGACTTTGCGCCTGTGGAAAATCAGGGCTTAGCATCTTGGTGACCTTCTCTCTCTACTACGGCACCTATGACCAACATTGATCAATAGATCTAGTCAGTCACCTTGACTGTGATAATGACATCACTGACCGACCATACCTACATTCCAATCCACCCATCAAATTATATACAAGAAATAGCTTTAGTTTATATGTATATAAAAATAAAAATTACACATATGGCTTCCATTTTTGGTTTATTGTACTGCCCTGCTCTGAATGACAGACACTGCTACTGAAAGCAGGGAACAGTGAACGTGGGTCCAGAGAGAAGACACCCTGCATGATCTATTAGCAATTAAGTCATTTTTTAAAGAAGGCACATAAATCTTTTTTTTTAATGAATGTACCAAAGCTAGCTTCAGTAGGTCACAGAGACACGGAAGCTGTGAATTCTCAGCTGCCTGTTCTGGGTTCAGTACTGAAATTCTTGTACAGACCCAGAGTGAGCCATAATGACCACACCTGTCCTTGTGTCCTAGCTCGGACGGCCAGGGCCAAGTTAA
Organism: Rhabdomys pumilio; assembly: GCA_030674055.1. NCBI lineage: Eukaryota > Metazoa > Chordata > Mammalia > Rodentia > Muridae > Rhabdomys > Rhabdomys pumilio. Next base: position 192,401,145 of record JANHMN010000002.1, on the reverse strand, counting down.
ATGACATCCAGCTTCACTTTGATGTTCATGGCTGCCAGCTCAGCTACAAAGTACCGGAAGACATACGGCACAGAGACGGTGTCGATGGTATCGCTGCAGCCACACACAGTGCAGTTGTATTTTCTGTTACGCATTGCAGACCAAGATGGAGGTGGCTTCTCAAGCAGTGGGGAAAGCAAACTGCCACACTTCACACATACGTGGGCGACAGACCGGTCAGAGCAGTTGAAGAGCCGGTCATGAAGAAGAAAGGATGTACCGTGTGCCAACAGAGCATCCCGTTCCATCTCCCCAAAGCGGATCCCACCCTGGACATTTCGTCCCCCGATGGGCTGGTTGGTGACTTTGTCTCTGGCTCCAGTTGTTCTGACTTGAAATTTGTCTGACACCATGTGTCGTAAGCGCTGGTAATAAACCACCCCAATGAAAATGTCAGCCTCCAGCTCCATCCCGCTGATGCCACTGTACAATCTCTCGGTGCCATAGAAGTTGTAACCAGCAGCCTTTAACATCTCACCAAAGTACTCCAATGCAGAGTTCTCCTCGGAGAAGATGAAGGGTGTAGCATCATGGCAGAGACCATGCAAAGCTGCAGACTTCCCAGCCATACTCTCGATTAACATACCTATGGTCATACGGGAGGGAAACCCATGAGGATTGAACAGAATGTCCGGCACCATCCCACTCTCAGTGAAAGGCATGTCCTCAGTTGGCCACAATCTGCTCAAAATGCCCTTCTGTCCATGACGGCTGGCAAACTTATCCCCAATAGTTGGGTTCCGGGGCACTCGGACTGTGATGCAGACACACTTGAACTTCCCATTGCCTGTGTCATTACTACACACTTTGATGTTGTCCACAACACAGTTTTCTTTACTCCTACAAGAAAACGCATGAAATAGAAGTTAAGCAGTTTCTTCTGTTTGCTGAGTCTCTAACCCTGGATGACCTAGAACTTGCAATGATCCCCCTGCCTCTGTCTCCCATGTGCTAGGAACAGAGGCGTGTGACACATAACCTAGCCAAGCTTCATTTGAACTTAAAAATATTTAAGCCTTGTCGACATGATGTTTCATCAAGAGTCAAATGCATCCCCATCTACTCACTAATAAATAGATACTAGACGTTATTCATGACTAGGATTCCTAATTATGTTTATCTGAGAGAATATTAGCAAATGAAACACTTCTAGGCAAGTCCACTGAAGCTGTCACTGTAAAGCAGCTAAGATAATGATCTTTAAAAAGAGGCCTTAAGAACCCAGTGTTTCAGCTAGGAAACACCCCTAATGCTATGCCTGGAGGAAATGACCACAGAAAGCTACCACAAAACCAAGACACCAAACACAGCGCAATGCTCATTTCTGACATGACCACGAATGACATCACCCAAGTGTGTTCACCGCCAGGTCACGCCCAACTCCACCTCTGCTGCTATGGTGTCAGGAGTCAGGCCTTTAGGACTGAGGAGGGAATCTCATTAATGGACGGGGTTTCACAGAAGGGGTCTGAGCTATGCACTGCATCTGCCTTCCCGTCGTGTCTCATGTGAGGACACTAAGGCAGGGCCACTACGAGGATTCACCTTAGTGAATCCATCGATGCTTCATCCCTGAATGTCCTAGCTCCCAGAACAGAGAGAGATTTTCTCTTTCATTTCCCAGTCTTACCTATTTTGTTAGCGCAGCAGAAATTTAAAACAACAATAACTAGATTACTACCTACATTTTTCTTAAGCTTTTTTATTCTATTAGAAGACAACTTCAATGACTCCAGAAATTTCACTAAGAAACAACCCATAAAAACCAGCAAAGAAGCCAAGCGCGGCAGCATAGGCCTATAATCCCAGCACTTAAGAGGCAGGGGGATCACCCATTACATCAGGGCCAGGCTGGTCAATACAGTGTCCTCCTGACCAATTAGGATCTCAGTGACACACTTTTCCACTAACCAACCAGCAGTCTAACAGGTCCCCAAACTTACTTATAGTAAACCACAAAGCCTTCCCCAGTGTTAAGGTTTAGGTAGCCGTAGTAAGGATCACCAAATTCCAGCTTTGCTCCTATGAATGGCAATCCATCATCGTCCAGCTTCTGCATAACCCGTGGGTCACCAGGTTTGACTCCAAACACCAGACTATCGTCCCCTTGCTTAAATTTTTCAGAGAGGTCTATGAACTCAGACTTGTAGACGCTTCCATGAGCAAAGCCTCGTTCCCAGGAAGCCTTGTTCACAATCTGTGGAGTCAAAGAATCCAATTAATTTATGAGACTGAGAGCAAACAAAAACTTTCAAAATATAACCAGTCAAGGCTGTACTAATATTTGGTTTAAGGTAATAACCATTTGATTTTGAAACTACATTTCCAAATTACCAACACTATCAACACCCAGGCTCATGAATGGCTTAAAACATAATCAAAGATAAACATAAAGGGTGAATATACCAAAACCTCACATCAACCTTTACCCATAGTGTGTATGCAGATATGGAAGATATATACACAGGGGGTATCTTTCAGTGCCTCCCTCCATTCATCTCAAAGCAGGAATTAACCATTTAAAGAACAAACGTATTTGCTACTATGGCCTTGAGGACATGCAAACACTGCTTCAGTGACCTCACAGTAAGAAGACTCACAAGCAGTAATGGAAAGGACTATGACTGGAACACTCACCATGGCGTCCTCCATGTCATAGCCAGTGTAGGAGATCACAGCTACAATGGCGTTTGTTCCGATCGGATAGTTGTCCATGTCATAGTAATCATACATGCACGGTCTCACTAGAGGGCTCTGAGGTGTCTGGAGACGATAGAGTTTATTATCTGATCGGTCTTGGTAAGTGAGCAGCGGAAAGCCCATGGTCTGCTTGCCTACAGGGAAAAAAAAATGTTTTTGTATCTCGTTTTCAATCCTCAATTCTCAAGGTGCTTCCTAAAACTGGAACATGCTACAGAATGAATAAGCAAGCATGGTGGCTCTGCTTATCAGACTAACATCAGCTTTAAGAACCAAGAATATCAGCCGAGAGTGCCGTGGCGCAGCGGTGCGCCTTCTCCCGTCTGAGTTCGAATCCCGTGAGGCTCTCTTGGCGAGTCTCATGGGGGGGTGGGTGGGAATGGGGCTGGAGGGATGGCTCAGCGGTTAAGAGCACTGACTGCTCTTCCAGAGGTCCTGAGTTCAATTCCCAGCAACCACATGGTGGCTCACAACCATCTGTAATGGGATCCAATGGCCTCTTCTGGTGTGTCTGAAGAAAACAACAGTGTATTCATATAAATAAAATAAATAAATCTGAAAAAAAAAAAAAAAAGCCAAGAATATCAACACAGGAAAATAATGCAGGCCAGAAAGAGTTCGGAACGGTGATCAATGTACGTAGCTAACAACACTGTCATTTATAATGTAATAGAAGCACAGAAAGCTACAGTGGCGAGCAGAGCCTGTAGATGCACACACAGAGATGTCAGTACCTGCAAAGTCTGGGTGCAGGCGAGCGGGTACATCTGTGCATTCCTTTACAAGGAACCCTTTCAGAGCAAGACGATTTAAAACCAAAAATGTATACAGAAATGATGGCTACTGGACTGTCAACTTGACTAGATGTAAACACAGAAACAAATCTCTGAACGTGTCTATACGGGATTATCTAGGTGAGGTGAACCGGAGGTAGGAGACATGCCTTAAACATAGACTGGACTGGATATAAAGGAAAAAGCAAACTGAGTACAGAGTCACTGCTCCCTCTTCCCGACTGCAGATGCCGACTGTGGATGCTGTGTGGCCAGCTGTCCCTGCACCTCCTGCCATGACAGGTTGCACTCCCTGGTACAATAAACCAAAACAAGCCCCTCCTGCATGTGGTGGTTTGGGTAAGAATGGCCCCATGGCTCATGTTTGAATGCTTAGTCATTAGAAGTGGCATTGCTGGCGAGGGATTAGGACACATAGCCTTGCTGGGGTGGATGTGGCCTTGTTGGGAGAAGTGTGACACTGGGGTGGGCTCTGAGACTCCACCCCAGGCCCACTGACCATGTCTCTTCCTGGTGCCTGTGGATGCGGATGGAGGACTGTTACTTCTCTAGCACCAAGTCTGATGGCACCGTGCTTCCTACCCAGTTGATAAATGGACTAAATCTCTGAAACTTAAGCTCGACCCAATTAACTGCTTCCTTTTGTAAGACTTGCTGTGGTCACGGTACCTCTTCACAGAGCAGAACACCAAGACACTCCATTAGGTTGCTTTTGTCAGCTTGCCCACCCACTTACTGCCCAGGGACTGGAGTGTGTTGGAAGTAGTCAGACTGAGAGGAATTTATATTTGAAACAAAGCAACCACTTTAGTTTAAAAAAAAAAAAATTCAGTTTTTTTTTATTAATTTAGAAACCCGTGGTTTACTGTTTCTTTACTGTTTTGAAGAATCAAAGAACAGAATTCACAGCATGGCAGCTACTGGAAAATAAGAGGCATTTAAAAATAAATGGGGATAACAGAGGAAGAGCCTTTACTCTGCCTGCACACATGCTGAGTTTAAACCTTTGGTGGGAACTGAATGGCTCATGAGGCATGAGGCTGAGCCAAGTAGCTTAACTGAGACTAAGAACCTAGTTAAATAGCAGTCAAGACTGGTAACAGCGCCTTCAGAAAGGGCTTCAGCTAGGCTATCAGGGGCCTAGCTTGAAAGGTTATCAGTGATAGTAGCTGACACAGTGATTACCAGAGACACTGTGACACAGTGTAAAAGTAAATGTAACTCAAGAAAAACTATAGTCAATGGAGAGCAATCCCGGGACCACCCAATGTTGGAACAGTAACTTTACAGCACCCACTATATCAAGCTCAAATGCACAGGAAAATATATCTATAGTGAGTAGAGAACGAATCCCCAGAAAATATAAACTGTTAACAAGAACAAACAACTCAACAAACAACCCAACACAACAGGTCTAGACTGAAAGACAACTTGAGTTCAATCCCCAGAACCAGCATAAAGTCAGGAAGAGAGACTACTCCACAAAGCTGCCCTCTGACCTCCACCCTCATGCTGCCCTCTGACCTGACCTCCACCCTCATGTTGCCCTCTGACTTCTACCCTCATGCTGTCCTCTGACCTCTACCCTCATGCTGTCCTCTGACCTCTACCCTCATGCTGCCCTCTGACTTCTACCCTCATGCTGTCCTCTGACCTCTACCCTCATGCTGTCCTCTGACCTCTACCCTCATGCTGCCCTCTGACTTCTACCCTCATGCTGTCCTCTGACCTCTACCCTCATGCTGTCCTCTGACCTCTACCCTCATGCTGCCCTCTGACTTCTACCCTCATGCTGTCCTCTGACTTCTACCCTCATGCTGTCCTCTGACCTCTACCCTCATGCCGAAGTGTGCACACCCACACACATAACCTGCACACACAGCAAGATGAATAACCACAGGGATCTTTAAGAAAATGCACAGCTAAGTCTTGGAAGAGGAGGAGAAATAAAGAGGAAGCAGCAAGTTTGGAAGCTCCGAAGTTGATCAGTCTTTTTCTTATAAAGACCAGTAGATGCTATTGGAACACAAAGAGAATCATATCTAGACATACAATCTCCTGAAAACAAAAATAAAGAACAAGTCTTTTTGTTTTATGTTTTTGAGACAAGGTTTCTCTGTGTAGTCCTAACTGTCCTGGAATTTTGCTCTGTAGACTGGGATGGCTGTAGAACTCACAGAGATCTGTCTGCCTCTGCCTCCCAAATGCTGGGATTAAAGGTGTGCACCATCTCCTCAACCTTAAGAACAAGTCTTAGAGAGAGGAGAACAGTACACTAAGCAGGGAAACCGTACTTTGCAAGCCCTGCTTTCTAGTTAGACACAACAGACTACAAGGAGACCATGAGGCAAATGTAACACACTGAAATAAAAGGAAATGTCCACTCAGGGTTACACAGCCAGTGAAGATTTCCTTCAGGTGAGTGTGAAAAAGAAATTTCGGAATAATGACAAGAGAATCTGTAGTCAGCAACACAAGCAGTCAACAACAAATACGCCACAAGGATCTAGGATGTGATGTGGGGCATGTGCACCTGTATGTAACCCTGGGGCAACAGACAGAGGCTGGAGGATACTGAGTTCAAGACCAGCTCAAGGAAAGCCGAGGGAGTAAAGAGAATGTCAAATAAATGCCAAGAGCGTGACTCTCAGACAGAAATGAGTACTAAAAGTGGTAAGAATGTGACTGACTAATGGCGTAAGTCACGAGATCTCAAACAAGCCATTTTCTTTGAAAATGTAAATGTCACAAACAAACTGAACAGTTCTGCATCACAGGAGACAGATAGACACACTAGGGGAACACAAGTGAACTGGTCACAGGCATTTACTTCCCCGCCCCCTTCAAAGTGAGTAACAACTAAAATATGGAGTGCGTGCTGCTCTCACAGAGGAGCCAAGTGCAGTTCCCGGCACCCATGTCAGGGCTGACTGACTCTAGCTCCAGAGTCAATGCCTCTGGCTTCTACAGACACCTGCATATACACGCAGTACTTACATACAGACACACATACATTAAAATAAAACATTTTTTATAAAGAAGTCAATGCTAGGGGCTGGAGAGATGGCTCAGAGGTTGAGAGCACTGACTGCTCTTCCAGAGGTCCTGAGTTCAATTCTCAACAACCACATGGTGGCTTACAACCATCTGTAATGGGATCCGATGCCCTCTACTGGTGTCTTCTGAAGACAGTGTACCCATATACATAAAATAAATAAACCAATCTTAAAAAAAAATATGTTAATGCTAAACTTCCTGATTCTGATAAATATCCTGACTAAGAAAGTCCTGACAGTGGGGAACACACACTAAAGTGTGGGGGAAGGCACCATTATGCTTGAAAAAGCAAACTGTGCAAACAGGTAACAGAACAGACGACGGATCTGCGTACTATTCTTCATACTATTCTTGAAACTTTAAGTCTGAAATCACTTCAGTTTAATTTACAAGTGCCTTTTGTGCTTGCATGTGCCGGCCCCCACCCCACCCCACCCGCCTTACCCATCTGGCACTGGTACATGTTCCGAGGACTCTGGTTGTGATCTGAGAAGGGGATGAAGTTGGCGATCACGCTCAGCAGGCTGTGAGGGAAGAGCTCCTGGTGTGTGGAAACTCCACCAAAAACCTCGTCCTCAAAGATGGCAATGTTCATGAAGAGCTGGGCAGAGTGTGGACAGGAAGGCAGAGGCATGAAATAACTGTGGGGGTCTTGTTGCTTCCCAGGGGTGGTGCTCGAGGCTGCAGAGTGCTTGCATCACCCAGATCAAGAATGAGCTCTGCCAGAAGCATGGGAGCTTCCAGACAGATGTCCCACTTGCTGCTATTAAGGTGCTGGAGTCAGAATCCAGTCTGTACCTGCCAAGGAGTCCGGCACTGAGCTACCTCCCTAACACCTTCCCCTTAGATATTCATCCTGTATCCTTCCTGTCCAATTGTGAAGGGTCAGAGAGGAAGGCAAACAGTCACTTATTTAAGATAAGGTTTCCCTATGTAGCCCTGGCCGGCCTTGAACTCAGATCTGCCTGCCTTTGCCTCCACCTCCGCCATGCTGGGATTAAAGAACACCATGATACCCAACTTCTTTTTTAAAAAGTAGGCACAGATCTATTTGTTAATGGCAAAGATGTAGGTGACGACTAAGACCAAGTCAACGGGCTGCCTCGGTCTCACCAACTGGGACAGAGCCAAGTGCAAAGGAGCCAGCCGTGAAGGCTGGGCAGCACTGAAGGGCAGTCATGTGAGCACCAAGCCTCCCTCGGGTTCCTGGAAGCGTGGTAAGACAGCTGGGCTGTCAAATGCTTTAGAAAGGGATACCTGAGCCTCTGAAAGCTGTGCTCTACCTAAGCAACAGGGCAGCAGGTACCCACCTGTTCCATAGTGCCAATGTGTTCACC
>JANHMN010000002.1:192366321-192388218 GCA_030674055.1 Rhabdomys pumilio | reverse complement strand
CTCTGTTCCCATGGTAAAAATCTTCATCAAATTTTCATTGTTTATGGAAACATTGGTCTTTTGAGCCCTCTTATCTAAAGCTATTTTAATAGACACCAGCCAATTTTCCATTTTTTCCTAAAAGAAAATGTTAAATTTAAAGTAGTACATGCTTTAATTATCTCAAATGCTGTATCTACCCCCACATTCTACAGACACAATCCAGTAAAGGCCCACTGTTTATACACATGACAAAGAACACATCTCTAACACATCCTGAAAGACAGCCCTTCAATGTACAAGTTAAGCTCAGGCATTTCTAAAGACAGACAGGAAGTCTAGATCAGGGGCTGAAGAGACTGCTCAGTGGTCAAGAGTATACACACTGCTCTTGCAGAGGCCACAGAATCAGTTTCCAACATCCATGTCTTCTGGGAAATGGGATCTGGCTAGTGGACCCAGACCCCAGGAGCTGGCTCTGCCCCCCATTTCACGCTCCTACACTACATTCAGAAACCCTTCTCTACTGTGACAGATTATATTCCTGAAAACCATGAGCCCAAATAAATCCTTTCTGCCTTATATTAACATCTGTCAGGCATTTTGTCAAAGCCACAAAAAAATTAAAAAAATAAAAAATAAAAAAAAACCAAACAAACATAAAAAACCTACTGAAGTACTGCAAATAAACTTTAGTAAGTAGGTGAATTTAAAGACATGGAATAAAAACCAAAGACTAATAACTGTATCCAAAGATATCGATACAGTTGTTGCTTGGTTATCAGTGCTATGACCAAGATTTGGTGCTACCTTTAGACTACATAAAAATATCTACAAAAAAATCAAATAGGCATGGCTGTATATAATCTCTGTATGTGAAGGGCTCAGATAGGAGATGGCTCCATTGGTGGCATGCTTGCCTGGCAAGCGTGAGTTTGGATCTATAGCAGCTGCTTACAAAGCACAGCACACACCTGTAATCCCAGGGCTGTGAGACAGAAGCAGGTAGATCCCTGGAGCCTGGTGCCCAGCTAGCCCACCCAAATCAGTGAGTTCCAGGTTCAGTGAGACCCTATCTTAAAAAATGTGCCCAAATACCTGAACACACACAAGAACAGACAAGACACAGACACATAACACACACACACACACACACACACACACACACACACACACACACACAAAGTCAAACAACCCAGTCAATAAATGAGGTGAAGACAAGAAGAGACAGTTCTCAGAAAATGGAGTACAAACGGGTAATAAACATATCAAGAAATGTTCAATGAAACCAGTCGTGGGGAAATGCAAATCGGAACATGGACACTGTCTCCACCAGTCAGAACAGCAGTCATCAAGACAGTAAGTAACGGAGAAGAGGCAGACAAAAGGGAATCCTGATCCACTGCTGCTGGGAGCGTGGACGAGTTCTGTCACCATGGAAGTCAGCAGGATGGTTCCTCAAAATACTAAAAACAGGCCTACACTCCTCGTGGTCTCGAAGGGTTTGAATCAATGTGCCACAAAGATTCTTACACCTCAATGTCACTGTAGCACTACTCACAACAGCTAAGCTATGAACAGCCTCGGTGTCCAAGAACAGAGGAATGGATAAGAAAAACATGCTGTAAGAAGGGTTTTAACTATGAGGAATGAAATTTTATTGCTAGGGAAAAGAATGGATCCAACTGAAGAGATCCTTTACCAAAGACAGCCAGGTGGTGGCGGTGCATACCCTAACCCCAGTGCTGGGGAGGCAGAGGCCAGCCTGGGCTACAGAGTGAGTTCCAGGACAGCCAGAACTGCACAGAGAAACCTTGTCTTGAAAACCAAAGGAAAAAAGAAAGGAAGGAGGAAGGAAAAGAGAAATGGGTGTCAGGAAATGCCTTTTCTTTGGGAATCCCAGATTTTACATGGAAACAAAATTACATACATGCAGATGACACACACAGACATCTAGGCCTAGGATAAGCTAGAGTTCTGATGGAGTCCCTCACTGCTAAACAAAGAAGAGAGGGTGTAAAATACACTAGGAATTGTCAACATGCAGTAAAATGGCATCCAACCATGCCAGTGGCACAGTGGCCCAAGGACAGCAGCGTGCACTCACCTTCAGAAACATCAGGAAGAGCTGCCCAGGGGTAAGGACTTCTTGGTTCACTAAACTATCAGGGTTGTCCTCCATGCACTCTCCTCTGGCTAAAGCAAAGAGCTTCCGGGTCATGAGGCAAAGCAGGTAGAACTTGTCAGTGTTGGATTTCAAGTGGATGCAGATGCACTGACTGAGAAAGAAACAACCTTAGAGCAGGCCTGCTTTCTCCTGCTCCATTTCCTATGAGCAGGGGCCTAGTCGGAGTTTACATAACATTTCTTAGGCCCCGAATTGCTTTGTATCTTCACTGGCAACTTTAACAAGATATTGCCACCAAGTCTGGAGCTGTGCTCACCACTATGGGAGGGAGCAGGTAACCACACAGGGCTGAACCACACAGTTCAGTTCAAAATAAGACTTAATGTTTTCAGCACTAATGGCCACATCTCAGTTTCTTGGCGCCTACTAAGGTGGAGCACTGTAAACCTAACAAAATACCAACACTAGTGACTTCCAGTGACTACTGTCTTACTTGGACACTGTTGCAAATCTGAAATTATTGCAGAACACGAGAAGCAAAGCCTCCTTCCTGGCTAGGACCACTGTCCAACCAGGCTCACTTCCTAGGCATGAACCCCAAACCACCCCTTGCACCCCCCAAAGCACACATACTTAAACAGGAACTCGGCAGCTTCCTCATTAGGGTACCAGTCAGGAAGACTGAGCTTCACTCTGAAACGTTCACCCAGGTAGTCAAGGACCTGCTTCTGTGTGTGACAGCCTTCTTCCATTACAATCCTCAGCATCTGAGAAACAGAATTCTTAAAGAAAGAGTCCTCCTCTTTGCCTTTGATGAGCTCTTGGAAAATCTGATAATCAGAAAAGCTCACAAGTGCCTGAAATAGAAAATAAAATTTATTGCTTTAAATAAGCCTATCTTTTTAACAACATCCAAACATTTAATTCACTGAGCTACCTCTCAAACCCGCTCCCCACCAAAACCCAAACCAAACACACATGCTGGACTAATCCTCTCATAATTTTTAATGCCCAAGCAAAACCAGCCCTCCAAAATAAAGCATCTTTTTTTTACATCAGCCAAACAGCAAAGTCCAATGATCCTACTGCATATTTAAAACTGAAATCATCTCTGCCCACTATGAATTAGGGCTGCCCTACATCACCAAGAAAAATATGACAGAAAAGGGAGATGCCAGATGCCCAAGGTGAGGTCATAAACAGACTGCCTTCAACCCCATTCTCTGAGCTAAGGAGACAAGGAATGGAGACCCTCTGCCAACGGCCACCAAGTGAGCCAACTAGTCTGGGCACTGGGTCCTGGAAGCAATCCAGGATTGAACCCCAAACCATCAATCCAAGTGAACTCCAAACCATCAATCCAACGGTCAATCCAAGTGATTGCACCACTTCTCTTATTATGAAGTTGTAACTCTCAATGAGGGAGAATGTGCTGTCTGAGTATGTGCAGGTGTACACAAGTCACAGCACACAGACGGACATGGAGGACAAGCTCTTGAGAGCCAAGTCTCTCCTTCCGCTGTGGGTCCTGGGGGCTGAATTCGGGTTGTCAGTCTTTCGTGGCAGGTACTTTTCCCAGAGAAGCCATCTCACCAGCCCACAGCACCTCAAACCCTTCAATGTAGCCCATGGAATCAGGCTCCTCCCAAATTCTACAACCCCAGAAACTCTGAGAGAAAATATTTGTTGATATTTCAAGCTACTAATTTTAAGAATGGATCAGGGGCTAATTAAATACAGCATGTATGGTTTGGTTTGGTTTTTAGTGGGGATAGGGAGGTTGGAGGAGACAAAGTCTTGGTATGTTGCCCTAGCTAGTCTAGAACTTGCAACCTCAAGTTTCAGATTACCAAAATGCTTGGATAACATGCATGGACATGTCTGTTTTAACAAAGAGAAACCATCCCACTGCCCCGTGTGCAGACACAGCCTCCAACGAGTCTATTCCCAGCAAGACAGTGTTCTCATCTCACCTTGAGTGCGAATCCCAAAGGAAGGAAAAACAGCTCCTTTCGGTAAATAAAGTTTACCATGACTGTGCCGTTCTCCACATAGTGGAGGTTCATGTTGACAGCAGAGTGCTCCTCTCTCACACAGTGTATCGAAACCCCTGTCCAAAGAACAGCAAGGAACCATGGGCATAGTGCTTCACCTTCCTTCTGACTACTACCATAATCAAAGCCAAGTCACCTGTTAAGATGAGCCAAGGTCCAGTGTGGTAGCACACACCTTTAGTCCCAGCACTTGGGAGGCAGATTCAGGCAGATCTCTGTAAGTTCGAGGCCAGTTTGGTCTACATAGTGAGTTCTAGGACAGCCGGCACTATCTAGTTACCTACAGAGAACCCATTTCAAACAAAACAAAACAAAACAAAAACAACAACAACAACAACAACAAAAAAAAAACCACCAAAAACAGTGATTAAATTAACCAAGGCTGGCAATCAAAAATGTCTACAGACCACTACCAAATGTTTTCAGGGTTACACTGTGAAATAAACGAAGCCATGAATTTGGCCAAACTTCCAAGTTTTCCATCAGCTAAGGCCCATGACCTATATAACACCTTATACTTGGGTCACCCTGCAGAGCACACTTCCTATCCTCACCGCACCGTGGGACTGGTCCAGACATGTTATTTATCTAACATCCTGATAGAGAACAGCAGAACTCAGACTTCAGGTTTACAGACACTACAGCAGTGAAGCAAAAGGACCAATGGCTACATGCTTTGACATGCTGAGAAACTGTTCTCCTAGGCGTTGTATCTATGGTAACAATTACAAGATGATTTTTATCTCAACTATAAAAAAACATTATGTAACGTAAATGTAGAAGTTTAATAGAGAATGCCATATGCTATCTTATGATGCTAGGCACCGTCACAGGCAGCATTAGAGCATAGATTAGTCCCCCTTGAGGATGTGCCAAGGCAGCCTGAACCAGGGGGTCTCTGAGGCCTTTGGTCACAGGTACCAGTCAGGCTAGCCTTCATCTTCAAAAACAATACCATAAGTATATGAAGTCTTCCAGATTAAAAATATACAAAGGATTTCCACTAGGAAATCACTTTCTGGGTATATCTCAAATTTTCTTAGTAAACATCATACACAGTGAAGGGATTTGATACCCATATTCAGTGAAGTAATTTGACACAAATATACAACAGTGCCAAGTTATACACATATACAATGGCACCAACGAACCATGATCCACTTGCTATCTTTCATCTTCAGCATGGTGTACAAGCCATGTCCATTCTGGTTGAGACCTGTTCCTAGGCTAACGACGCTGTGTGTTTTCTCAGGAAGCTGGACAGCAGCGGTGAGCCACAGTTCCCAACCAGCCCAGAGATCAAAAAGAAAAACAAGTGATATTTATTCTTCAGGGTGCAGGCTTGCCAATGCTTTTGAACAGTGTTTTCATAGCTCACCACGTGTACAAAAAGCCAATCTGTGTGTGAGCATGAGAAAACCAACACTTGCTCATAAAACAGGCTTTGTTTTAGGTGATTTTTCCAAAGTGTATTAATAACTGTTCTGAGCACATTTAGGCTTGGCAAGCTAAGCTACTATGTGTGCAGACTAGTGTGGAGTGCAGTATGTCTGTGGTGTCAAGTAAGGAACCCAGAAACTCCGGCAAGTCAGACAAGCTCTCTACCACCAAACCAGTCCCTGCCTCTAAGGATTTTATCTCCCCATCCCCACCCCCTTTTGAGATAGTGTCTATTATATAGCATTGATGGTCCTATCCTGGAACTCACAATGTAGATCAGGCTGGCCTTGAACTCAAAGATCCACCTGCCTCTGTCTCTGCCTCCCCAGGGCTAGGATTAAAGGCGTGTACCACCATGCTTGGCTCTAAGTGCATTTTTTAAATTAAATATATATAATTATATATATTTTTTTTCTATAATTTAGAGCTGCCCAACACGGATGCTGTAAAGTGAACTCAGGTTCTCTGAAGATTAATACAAGCTCTTTTTTTTTCCCCCTGAGACAGGGTTTCTCTGTGTAGCCCTGGCTGTCCTGGAACTCACTCGGTAGACCAGGCTGGCCTCGAACTCAGAAATCCGCCTGCCTCTGCCTCCCAAGTGCTGGGATCCCACCGCCCGGCAAACTTCCCCCTCCCCCCTCCCATCAGACTCAGAGTCAACAGAGACATCTGATGGGAGAGACATCTCTCCCATCAGAGACAACAGAGTCCTCACGGGATTCGAACTGTAACTGTCCCGGCACGGGAAGGGGCGCGCCCGCCCTCTGCCGGAGGTCGCTTAATACAAGTTCTCAAACTGCTATCTCTCCAGCCCCTTTAAGTGTATTTTTAATGCACAATACTTTCAATTTACTACAGGTTTATTAGGTCAGAACTCTACTAGTAGAGAAACATCCATAGCAATTACCATAATCAAACTGATTAAACCATCAATTACCACATATAGTTACCAACTGTGGATGTATGTACATGGGGGATCAAGACATTTAAAACTCTCCATTTTTAAATTTCAAGTAAGTAAAACAGTATTATTAACTATAGTCACAGTGCCGTACACTAGCACTAGATTGTATTCAAGTATGTCTGTGTTCACATGTTGGGGAAGGAAGGGCGTTACTCTCCATGCAGGCACAGGTAGTGTGTGCACGTGTGCCTATGTATGTGAGGGCGTTGCTCTCCATGCAGGCACAGCAGAGACTGGAGACGACATCCAGGTGTCTTCCTCACCTGCTTCTCCACTTTCTCTTTTTGAGCCAGGGTCTTTCATGAAACCTGGAACTTTCTAGTTTGGCTTACCTAGCTGTAGCCCCTGCCTGGGGCTAGGATCAGAGATGTGCACCGCCATGCCCCTCTGTTGTCTTTAAATGTGGGTGATGGGGACCCAAACTAAATTCCTCATGTTTTCCCACTGAACAGCCCTGTACTTAGCCTGTAACCTAAGTTTACACTTTGATCAACATTTCCCAACCTCCACCCTGAATCTTACAGAAATGCTTAATGGAAAAACAAGAATAATATAAGGGAAACACAATACATACTTTGTATAGTTGTATCTACTTTAAAAATGGCTTTCAGACTGTCTAAAGCAACATTTCAATGTTCACTAAGACTCACCAAACTGAGTGTAGCCAAGTCCTCTGCTTTTCCATTTCGGCCTTACCATTGCAATGGGGAAATTTCTCCGAGGCATGATCAACATGCGGATGACCTTTTCAATGCCATTGATTATAAAATAACCGCCCATTTCCTGCCAAAGACATGGTTTACCAGCTGTTAAACAACTAGACATGGCTATTTCTCACCACATGAAGTGCAGCCCTCAGAAGAGGTACACACTGATGAAAGGGACACCTGCTCTCTGGAAACAGAACGAGTGTGATCCAATAGAAACAGAGAACAGGGTCAGGAAAACAGGGCCATCCCTTGCAACTAGACAGACTCAGTCAAATAAAAATACTACCCACTTTTGCTTCCAAATGGGCTCCTAGGTAAACTAAGAAAAGGATAAAGAGAGAGGCTGACTACATGAGAGCTGTGCTAACTACAAATCTGGACTAGACAATATAGGAAAACCGTTTAATGATAAAAAAGAGTATTTACTAGCAGTCTGCTCTCAAACAGGCACAGCCCGTCGCAGCTCTGGGAACAATGTGCATGACCCTAATGGTAGGCATGCCTGCTTCACGAGAGGAAAAGGAGCTTGGGGTGACTTAAATTCTCCAAAGCCCCACAGCTGACAAGCAGAGTGGCTGAGTGTCACATCCAGATTTGACACCCACACCTTCTTCCCGAGGCCAAAAAGCCTCCTTAAGAATAGGCAGAGTTTGTACATCTTCCTTACTCCAACTCAAGAGTCCAGAGGCACCTTTCTCAGCTGACGAAACAAAGGAACGGATACAGGAATCGCTCAATAAGCTCAGAGAACTTTACAGGTAGTTCCTACATACTACTGTGGTTCAGTAGCCACGTAAATATGTATATGTATGTGTGTATGTAACTCAGAAACCTAGGACCAGAAACATGACTCAGCAGGTAAAGGAATTTGCTGTGGAGCCTGACGACCTGAGTTCAAACCCTGACCAACACCTGACATGTTGTCCTCGGATCCTCTGACCTCTACATATGGTCAGAGGATACCATGTTACTAAAGCGACCCCTCACCCCTCTTGCTACCCACAATAATGGCATAGCCAGGCTGGATGACATACATCTTTAATCCCAGAGTGGGGTGGAGGTGCAAGTTAAGGTGGATCTCTCTGAGTTAAAGAACAGCCTGACTGATCTACACAGTGAGTTTCTGGCCAGCCAAGGCCACATAGCAAGACCCATCCTACCCCACCTCCCCAAATAAAAAGAAAGGGAGGCAATGAAAGAGAATTTGGGCTGGGAGTGTACCTTGGCAGGAGACTTAAGTTTCGCAGATGCGAAGGCCCTGGGTTCACTGCTCAGGAAGAAATAGGAAGAGGGAAAAAGGATGGAGGGAGGAAGACGGAGAAGGAGAAGACTTTTAGGTGAAAAACCTCCTATTAACACTGCCCAGTACAACAGTATTCTTAATGTATGGCTGCTATTCACACAGCCTCAACAGACTTCAGTAAGAATCATGCACAGTACAGACAGGACACCAATGGTCCAGCTTCCTGTTTCCTCACCTCCAACCCCAGCCTTCGCTGCTGCCCCACAGCCTAGATCCTGCACTCACCTCTGCCTCTTCATGGTGCTCAATGAGGACTCGAGGAGGAAGGTTGTATAAGTTGCAAAGCTTAGACTTTACCATGATGGGAACATAGCCAAGAAACTGTTTAATGATTCCTTTGGGGACTCCATTCACAGCCCAGCTGATATCAGCCTACATGCAAATAAGAAAAAAACCAAATACTGTATTTGTTTTTATTTTGTGTATGAATGTTTTGCCTGCATGCATGTCTCTGTACCACATGTGTGTCTGGTTTTGGTGCCAGTGGAGGCCAGAAGAGGGCATTAGATTTGCTGGAACTGGGGTGACTGGCAGCTGTGTGCCACCATATGGTGCTGGGAACCAAACCCTGGTCCTCTAGAAGAAAAGGCAGTGAGTGCTCTTAACCACTGAGCCATCTCCCCAGCGTCACAAACGAGTATGTTACAGAGGAGGAAGAGGCCGCAGGGAAGTAACTTCATGTTTCAGATGAGACACAATCCCTCCAGTGGTAACACTAAGGAAGCAGGCCTTTCCTATAAGCTTATTAGGCACCAGCCCTAGTTTCAAAAGTACGCCACCCGCTCACCGCCACCCGCTCACCGTCAGCCTCCCTCGGTAGGTGCTCCTTCGGCCTCGGCATTCAGCTGGATAAACATTGAGCTCTCTGCAGATGGTCCCTTTGGGCACCGAGGGTGGACTGATGACAGCATCCACAATAGTAAGAGATATGCGCTCATCTTTGAAAGCAAACTCAAAAGGAGGTATGGCCTGAAATACAATTCACACTGCTAAATCATTTGCACTTTTCAACGCACGTTTCACTAAGACTCTCCAAAATCACCATGGTCTACACTCACTGACGTCTACCAATGCAGCAACTCTAAAAGGGACAACTAAAGCTAAGTGGTAACTTCGCATTTAACTATAATGTGTTCACTGGGGACTTTTTCGATGGTTCGCTATGTAGTTGATTCTGCAGTAGGCTACCAGACACAGAAAAGGCTAAGCCAAGTGTTGACGTTGTCCTCACACAGGGAGACAAGGACTGCTTTTCACGGCAAGTATAGGGAAACTCTTCTGATCTAAATGTTCAGCTTTGTATATTTTATTCCCTCAGGCTGAAGTCCAGCAATTCCAAGAGTTCTAAATGGTTTCCACACTGTCAAGTATCAGTCTGGCAGTCAATGCTCTCCAACTATCCCCATCCCTAATTCTCACAATACAGTTGTTCAGCAACAAAACTTCAGGGTACTGTCTACTGTATGTCTCTCCCTGTACCTACCTTCCCGCCCCCTCCGGAGGGAATGTACCATCTTCTTCCCTTAACCTTAAGTAATGCAGAGCTCTCTAAACACCTGGATCAGCTGCACCTCCCTGGTGCTCGTGACCCAGAAAGCTTTACATCTTAAAGCACTCTTAGAGCAGTTCTCAAGAGTATGGCCCTGATTGCTTGCTGGTGCCTGCTACTGCTACACAACCAACAACCGTGAGGAGCACTTAAACCTGAGGTGTCTTACTCTCAGAGCGTGGTGCCTGAAAACACTAAAGATGCAAAAACAAAACAAAACAAAACCCAACAACCTTCCCCCACCATCTTTACTCTGCTACCACGGTTGAAATGTTTCCCAGGACTTTTTATCTTCCTCAACATGCTCTACATGCAAGTTTTTCTCTTGCAAATTCTTAAGAGAAAGAAACTGGGCGGTGGTGGACACACCTTTAATTCCAGTACTCATAAGGCAGAGGCAAGCAGATCTCTCTGAGTCCAAGACCAGCCTTGGTCTACGGAGTTCCAGGAAAGCAAACGCTACACAGAGAAACTCTGTCTCGAACCGTCCCCATTCTCCCGCCCCCAAGAAGAAAACTCTAAGGAAAGCAAACTGAATGATGTGCCTTGCTGCAATCTGTCTGAATCAGCTTGGAACCTTCTGAGGAAGTTTTAGAACGTAAGACTCCAAGGCATGAGCACTGTGAATGGGTGGAAAACAGTCTCAAATAGATCACTTCCTCACTCTCATTTCACAGTACTCAGAAGGGGTCCATCCAAAACCAGGGCTCGTATTCACATATAAATCCAGAAATCAAAAATACAAGTTTCCCTACACCACTAGGCTATGAAGTTGCTTTTCTCTCTGAACTACCCAAAGCACTACAGGGTAAGTTAGCATCATTATCTGAGGTCATACTGTGGCATCCCGGCCACCTCCTCCAATCTGCGGGACCCTCTAGGTCCCCTCCAGCCGAGGGTAGGGTTCCGGGACAGAGTGCGCTCCACTCACCTGCACCGCGAGGCTCAGCCCCTCTAGCACCGCGTAGTTGAAGGAGTCCACGTGCGCCCGCGTCAGGTCCTGCAAAGCCGCCTTTTGCTGCTCCGGGGGGACCGCGTACGAGGGGTCGGTCAAATGCTTTAAGCTGGGCCCGCTGGGCAGGTTCCGCCACCGGCCTTCGACCTCCATGCTTCTGCCAGCCCCGGACGGAGAGCCGGAGCTTTGACTTCACTCGTGGCCCTCTGGAATGGCCGGAGCAACCCGACAGCCACCCTACCCCGTGGCCTGCTGGGAAATGTAGTTCCTCTTGTTCGGCCCGTCCCACACTGGTCCTTTCTTTTGTCAGGGTCGACTGGAAACTTAAGCCATGGCGTGATTGGACCGGTTAAAACTACACAGACACGCCTTTAATCCCAGCAATAGGGAGGCAGGGTTATCTGTGAGTTCGAGGCCAGCCTGGTCTACAAAGTGAGGTCCAAACCATCCAGACAGTTACACGAAGCTGTCTTGAAACACTGAAAAAAAAACAAAAGAAAGGAAGGAAGGAAGGAAGGAAGGAAGGAAGGAAGGAAGGAAGGAAGGAAGGAAGGAAGGGAGGAAGGAAGGAAAAGAGGAAGGAAAAGATGAAGGAAGGAAGGAAAAAAGGAAGGAAGGAGAAAAGGAAGAAGGGAACTACAGAGACGGTCATGTTTTGTATCTTGCAAACCGTACTCCACTTTAGCGTGTGACCTCTGTGACCCATATTAGCTTAATTAGTCAGTTAGGACCTGATAGAAGTATCTTTAAAAGTTCCTGTCTGAGCCGGGCGGTGGTGGCACACGCCTTTAATCCCAGCACTTGGGAGGCAGAGGCAGGCGGATTTCTGAGTTCGAGGCCAGCCTGGTCTACAGAGTGAGTTCCAGGACAGCCAAGGCTATACAGAGAAACCCTGTCTCGAAAAAGCAAAAAAAAAAAAAAAAAGTTCCTGTCTGTCCCTTTCTGCAGTTTTCCTATTACATCCTGATGCAGACCTTAGGAGACTCTGGAGTCTTGGCTTCAACTGAAATGCAGGTGTTGGGTACCAACCTATCCTCTCAACTCAATTCTTTTGTTTATGATAATTTTATTTATTTATTTATTTATTTATTTATTTATTTATTTATTTATTTTTGTTTCTTTGATTTTTGAGACAGGGTCTCTCTATATAGTCCTGCCTGTCCTAGAATTTGCTTTGCAGATAAGGCTGGCCTGGAACTCACAGTGGTCCATCTGCCTCTGCCTGAGTGCTGGGTTAAAGGCATGTGTCACCACCCACGGCACCCTCTTTCTTAATTCTTTTTTTTTTCTAGTTTAGTTTTTTCTCATACATTGCATTCCAACCCCAGTTTCCCCTCCTTCCACTCCCCCCAGTCTTCCTCCTTGCCACCCATCTCCTCCAATCCACTTCTCCATTTCCCTTCAGAAAAGAGCAGGCCTCCCAAGTATATCAACTGAACATGGCATAACAAGTCAAGTCTGGACAAAGCAAATCAGCAGAAGGAAATGGTCCTGAGAGCAGGCAAAAGAGTCATAAACAGTCCCTGCTCCCACTGTCAGAAGTCCCCCAAGAACACCAAGCTAAACATCCATAACATATATGCAGAGGACCTAGTTCAGACCCATACAGGCTCTGTGATTGTCGCTTCAGTCTCTGTGAACCCCTAGGAACCCTGCTTAATTGATTCTGTGGGTTGTGTACTTATGGTCTACTCAACTCGTAATGTGTGAAGTTCATCACTGGGACAGCCATCAGTAACCAGGCCATGCTACCCAAAAGAAAAGAAATCACCCAGACAATTTCTGGATAGAAATCAAGGGTAAGAGGTAGGAAGGTGGTTGGATATGTCAGTTAGAATTTGTATTGTTTCTACTGTTTGCCTTTTACAAATGTCAGTTTTTATATGTGTGTGTTTTAAGTTCTCTTAGGTATCAGAGCTAAGAACCACGTTTTTGTGTCGTATTAACTATGTTTAATTTTCTGAAGTTCTGTGAAACTATTAAAGTGAGCTGTACAAGTTCATATTTCCCCCCTAGCAACATCATTACTATACTGGGTAACATCTTCTGATTACAGCAATCTTATTGTTTGCACAATTGTATCCATTTGTGGGCTTCGATTAGCATTTCCCTAGACTCCAGGGCTTAGAGGGTAACAGTGTCAGATATCATTTCATGTGTTTAATGGTTGATGGCATATTTTCTCTGGAAAATGTGAAGAGATTCTGGCCAGCTTGAGCTTGGCAAGAATGGCTTTGGCAGGCCTTGTCCTTCTCCCCCATTCTCTCTGCCCTACTAAAAACTGTTAGATTACATTCCCAAAGCTAGCCCCCAAGGTCCATTCCCTTATTTGGTCATTTATCCTCCTGAGGCTGACTCCCAAGGTCCAGCTATCAAAATATTGACATCCAGCAATCAAAAGATACCACTGGCTCGCCTAATTAATGTGCCAGTTAAAATTAAACCTCATCCTAACCCTAACGGGATTTCCTCTTGTACCTTTATAAACTGTCATTTTCCTATGGGCCATGTCTGTAGCCTCTCTATCAAGAGGCAATCCTGTACCACTCCAGGACAAATACCCCTCCTCCCCTTTCCCTTATTTCCTTCCCCTTCTCCTTCTTCTAAAAATATGTCTGTAGCTGAGTGTAGTAGTATATTTGACTTTAATCCCAGGACCTGGGAGACAGAGGCAGACAGATCTATATAAATTCCAGCCCAGCTTGGTCTACATAAGAGTTCCAGGACAGCCAGGACTACATAGAAATACCCTGTCTTAAAAGGAAAAGAAAGAAAGAAAGGTAGTTTTTTTTTTTTTTTGACAGGGTTTCTCTGTGTAGTCCTGGCTGTCCTGGAACTCACTCTGTAGACCAGGCTGGCCTCGAACTCAGAAATCCACCTGCCTCTGCCTCCCAAGTGCCGGGATTAAAGGCGTGTGCCACCACCACCGCCCGGCAGATAGGTTGTTTTGTACAATGAATCTGTGTACTGGGGAGGTAGAGACAGGCTGATCTCCATGAGTTCAAGGCCAGCCTGGTCTACAGAATGAGTTTCAGGACAGCCAAAGCTATAAAATGAAAGACCCTGTCTAACAACAGCAACAACAAATCTGTGTTAATTCCTAAGTCATTGTTTTTGGTGTTGGTAAAAGTGGAACTGCTTTCTGATTTCATTTCAGATTGTTCGTTTGTAGTGTTCAGAAAGGCAATTGGGTTTTATATGTTGATATCTTACCTAGGACTCTTGCTAAAAGTTTTCTCTATGCTTGTCATTTGCAAAGAGACATAGTTACACTTTGTTCCAACCTGGCTGTCCTTCCTTCCTTTTGGCCAATGCTGCTATGTAGAACAGTGTTTCCCACCCCTCCTTACCTCTTTCACATGGGTCACATAGCAGATACCTTGCACAGCAGATATTTACCACTCAAAGCAGTAACAACATTACAATTATAAAGCAGCAATGGAATTAACTTTTGGTCGGGGGTTATCATAATATGAGGAACTGTATTCAGGGGCCACGGCATTAGGAAGGACCCCACTGCCTTACATCTGCTGTGGCTTGTTTGATAGCTTAGCACAGTATGGGCCATATGCACTTGAGAAGAATGTATATTATTAGACTAGATGGGTGGGATACATGGTAGACATTTGTTGATTCCCATTGATTTAGAGTGTCTTGTTCTGTTCATGCTCTTCCGTATAGCTGGTCCATCCACTACTGAAAGTGAAATATTCAAGGGTCCCAAATCTTATTGAATTGTCATTTTCCATCCAATTTCATCAGGTTGTTGCTTCAGGGACTTTTTGGGCTCTCTTGCTAGATGTTTATAACTGTTTATAACTGTTGCATCTTCCTGATGAATTGGCCCTTTACTGTGATAAAACGTCCTTCTTGGTAATAGCATTCTTCCAGTCGACTTTGTCTGATATTAGTATGGCCATTTCAGCTCTCTCAGAGTTACTGTTTACATGATGTGTCTTTTTACATCCTTACATACTTATATTTATTTATGGTTTTTAATCTAAAATGTGCCTCCATAAATATTATATAGTTGAGTCTGTCCTTTTTTCTTTATAATCCATTTTGCTAATCTTTGCCTTTTGATTGGGTGTATTTGATCTATTTATATTTAGTGAAATTACTGATATAGTAGGATTTGCCTGCCACTTTGCTCTTAGCTTTTGACCTATCTCCTTCATCAGGGATGCCTATTGTGCATATGTTGATATGCTTAATGGCATCTGGTAGGTCTCTGAAAACTGCTTATTCTTTTTTCCTTTCTATACGATATATGTCTCTATTTCCAACTCTTTCCCACATTACAGACTATATCTTTTTTTCTTTGCATGAGCCACAATTAGTATCAAAAAACCAGGCTTTCTTAATGTAATTGAGCATCTTTGGAAACCAAATACTGTAGATTCCCTCACTGTTTCTCTCCCTGTTCCTCCCTCTTCCAATCCCCTTTGTAGACAAGGTCTTCTATGGACCTCAGCTGACTTCAAAGTCTTTTTAAAAAAAGTTTTATGTGTTTGTGAGTGTAGGTACATGTGAGTGGCTGTAGAAGCTTGTGTGAAGGGAAGACAGTAGACTAGGCTCTCCCCTGGCACCTGATGAGACTCAGGGATCAGACTCCTCTATCAGCAGGCCTGCATGCAAGCACCTCGGCCTGCCAGGTCATCACTGGCCCAGCCTTGAAGTCTTGATCTCCCGAGGGCTAGCAGTACACATTCTGTTTCCTTGTCTTTACTGTACAATTCTTCCTTAGCTGTTGGTCTCTTAGCTTTGCTTTTGAGTCTATTTCTTTCTGAAAGTTTGTTGAGCTTTTAGATGCTTTTGGTGTGTTTTCATGTTGTATGTACAGGTGTGAGCAGGAACATGTATGTGTTTATCCTATGTGTGGAGGCCAGGGGACGGCAAGCCCTGTCTGCCTTTGAGACAGGGCCTCTCCATAGCCTTGAACTCACTGAGTAAGTTAAGCCAATGAGCCCCTCCTTGGAGCTGGAGTTACAGACATTTTAAAATTACCCACCATAGATGCTGGGATCTGAACTGCAGACATCAGGATTGAATAGCAAGCACTTCTAACCACGCATCTCTCCAGTGCCTTGGTCAGTTTCTTTCATTATGTTCCTATCCCTTTGCCTCTCTTCTCCCTTCAGCTGTTCCTGCTATGTGTGTGTTGGTGTCTTCACGGTCGATGAAACACTGCTCGTTTCTTTTTAAAATATTCTGTTCTTCATCAGACGGTAAAATCTTACTTGACGTCACATTCGATGATTCCTTTTAGCCAGGTCAAACATGCCCAATCACTTCTAGTGAATTTTTCACTGTGCTAAGCGAACTTTTCGCCTCCAATGTTTCCACTTGCTTTTATTCAAAGCTCGACCCTGTCTCCTGACTGATATTCTCTCTGGTCTCACAGGCTCAGCCTCCTTCAGTTCTCTTCACACACTTGAAATAGGTGAATTCAAGTGCTTGTTTAGAAGGTCCAACCCCCAGGCCTCTTTGGGGATAGGGTCCATTCTCTACCCATCTGCCATGTGGGTCTTTATCTCTCTTCTTGTCATACCCCACAATTAATATCAAAAATTAGGAAATCTTAATTTTGGAAACTAGAGACTCTGCTCTCTTTAGGATTTGTTGTTGGTGATCAGCCTGAATAGTCGCTATGAAGCCTATGTTCTTTGTTATGTGTGTTCCTGCCCCATTAAGTGCTCAACTAATGATTGAGCCATGCTTTCCTTAAATATCTACACTCAAACCTTTGCTGAGGGCTCTGTTCCTGTTTGGTGATGGCGACTTCAAAACCTGTGCAGGCCTTGTATGATTCTGTCTTGATATTCACTTTCTATTGTATACAGCCTGAACATCAGCAATAAAAACAGGGACTTTAGAGGGGTTCCCTGGTCATAATCACAGTCCAATTTTGTGACCTCCTGTGGTCTCATGAATATAGTGGAGTCTTTCAAAGCCTTCTGTGGCAGCCTGCCTGTTTTCATTTTTCAGTTTGTTTGTTCCAAGAGGTATTGTGACCTTAGGAAGCTGAGATGTAAAATAATTGTTGCTATCACTTTTGACAAGAACACTGGGAGAAAATGTTTACACTGGGCAAGATCTGTGTCATATCAAATTAAAATAATCCCTAGAAGCAAAGGCTTAATAGAACTACCAGGAAATCTGATGAGATGTATGTGGTGGCACACACCTTTAGTTGTAGGATCTGGGAGGCAGAGACATGCGGATCTCTGTGAGTTCAAGGTCAGCCTAGTCTACATAGTGAGTTCCAGGAATCCAGAGCTGTATAGAGACACTTGCCAAAAAACAAAAACAAAAACAAAAACAAAAACAAACAACAACAAAAAACAACCAATAAACAAACAAACAAAAAACCAACAGAAAGTCAAATGATAACAACACAGACATGCAATGCCCATAGCAAAAATGGAGTGTTGAGCAGACAGGCTGCCAGGCAGGTAGCTACTTAGCAGCCCCCAGAGGGGTAGTGTTCAATGACACTGGAGGACTTCTCTCAGGCTGGGTCCATGTATCACCAGAAGCTCTTTTTTCTTCATGAAGTTGCAGTCCATGCAGGGAATGGCAGGACACACCGTAACCCTAGGCCTGCTCTTCTCTCTCTGAAGGGCAGAGGTAGAACCTCTGAAAACCCTCTGTGTCACAAAACCACTAAGAACACCAGGAACATGGTCTAGCTGTTAAGTCTATGCTTGAAGCAACCCAGAAAACAGTCACATCCCAGTAACAATGGTGAGCTTCCTGACATTTTAACTTGTCCTGCTTCCATCCCTGCCTTCCCAGCTTTATGGTGGTCCTAGAAACCAACAGTCAAAAAACCATGGTGAAGTCCAGCAGTCCCATAGCTATTGTGAGTCACAGAGGCATTCAAAGCAAACAACCTCATAGCCCAAGAAATGACTAGTTACCTTGTGGGGCTGTTTGTACACACCAAGTGCTGTAGTGTCTGGACAACCTCTGGAGATTTACAGGTATCTAACCACCCAGTCTGAGTCAGATACTTAGCAAGGAGTTCTCAGCAAATAGCTTCATCTCTACCCTGTGCCGGAAGCACACACGGCTTTCCTTCATGACCATTGGTCCAGTTGACCATCGTGCCATGATTCAGACAGGGCATAAGACACTGAAACTGCCGCCTGCTGACTTCTGCAATATATAACATTTGGTTAGGGAACTACGGTCGTGTCTGACTTGGCTCTGGATGGTATGTGAGTTTAGAATCATGTCCATCCATTATTCAGAGTTTAGGGAGTAATGAGGGATATGCAATACAGATCTGTATCCTTGTTTCTAGGGAAATCCTGCTTTCCTCTGGGTTACATATCATAGACTGAAATAACCAGTGATAGCCAAAGGCTAGTCAGCCCCCACAGTAAGACAACCAAACCCAAGGACACATAAACACTTGAAATATCTTTAATGCTCCAGGCATTTAAAACATTCATATAGTTGCCTTATTTCAGAAATTTCCTCTTAGGTGCAGGCTCTGTGTCCAGGATTGGAGGCACATACATCAGCCACTGAATCCTTATGACGAAACCCACAACCCACATGCAACCCACTTTGGCACCTTGTCATTTTGTTCATGGATCCCCTCCTTGCCACACTCATGACAGGACCGAATTCACCCATGAACACAACCTCTACTGTTCATAAGAACACCTTATAGCATCACTGTCACTGGCTGGCTCTGCAGATCACAGGCCATTTCTGGCACTCCCCATGTCCTGTGCATGTGCCTTCCCACAGAGCTATTGAAACACACTGTTGGCTGGTATGCATACCAACTCCATGCTATCTCACAACACAGAGGCACTTACAGTTTCTTGGCAAAATGGATTTTATCATTGCCATCGAAGTCAAGTGTGAGGGGAGGGGCTTTTCTCTCATAATTAATGGATAACTCTAATATATATTATTAGACTTATAGATTCGAGTCTGTATACATTTGCTATCAAGGACTTGACAAACTGCTTAGGTAAGTGAAAGCATGTTTGATTTTCCAGATGCCTGGATGAGAAGCAAACTGAGAAACTGCTTGGATAATACTTACACCATGAATACACAACATGTGATTGTTCTTACAGAACTGCTTGCTTCTAAGAGTATTTTTTTTTTTTTGAGCCTAATCCTTAAGTGATTCTTCCAAGATAATAATGCGTTTGTCCTCCTTCCCGAAGTAATGGTTCAAGGCACCTCAAGACATATTGTTACCTGAGGTTCTGATTCAATTGGCCACAGGTGGGAAGGGTCACCAACTTCTTTTTAACATCATGGGAGAGTGTAGATGTAGTCGGTCAGCACTGAGAGCCTTGGTACCAAAGGCCTTGACTCTTCCAGTTCTCTCTTCTGTTCTCACAAAACTCCCCTGAGGTAGTCCCTGGGTCAGGTAATGTCTCCTCCATGAGACACTAAGGCACAGCGAGGTTATTTGGCTTGTGTGACATTGTGCAGTCTAATGACAGAGCCATGGGTGGAATTGGCATCTCCAAACAACCCCTCCTCCCCTGGCGATGGGCAGCACATACACCAACTGACCATGAAGAGTGCCTGGGAGGCCAGGCATGACCATCTGTGCCAGGGATACCATGGAACAGTACGAAACGGCTTAGAGCCCATCTTCCTACTTGGTGGGAAGTAAATGCATACAAACAGCTGAAGCTACATGAGGCATGAACTCAACCCTTCCCCTGTGACACCCCACTTCCTTTCTATGGATTCGTTTAGGCTTATTACAAAACCTGTCGGGACTCATAAAGATGTACTGAATCTGCTTTTTCAGCTGTCACCATGATGGCTAAACACTCTTGAATGTTGTCCCTGTGATTTGGCTCCAAGAACACACATGGACCTCCCTGCTTTCCCCATTACCAGCCCACCTAGACCAGTCAAGGACCCAGCACTCCCCCACGTTCTAAGTGAGTGTGCACACTGCCTTCTCAGGAGATTCCAGCACTCACCCGTCAGCTGTGCTGGGCCTCAAAACTGATTTCATATTGAGTGTTTTACCTTGCTCTTGGTGCCGACTCTGTTACCCACATTCCAGGTCACCCTGGCACCTTTACCCTCTAACTCCAGGATCCCACAAGTTGGGACTTTCTTTGCGTCAGTAAACACTGTCACATCCTGCCACCCACTGGTGCACGTAATAAATAATCTCACCCTTCCTTCCCTCGCTGCAAGTTGCCACACCTCACCCTGTCTGAGGAAGAGGTGCTTCAGCAGGTCTTTTGCAGATGGTTCACTTGACTGTAGAATGTACCGAGTAGGTATAAATGAAGAAGCACATGGCTACACCGGGAAAGAGCACACTGCACTCTGGGGAGAGGGACAGCTTCGCCCTGTCTGCTGTGGTTCCAGGACACTCTTCAGAAGAGCCTGTTTATATGCTCACCCTGAATACTCGAGACTCTTCCCACCACCACCATGGAAGCGGGCTTCCAAGAGGCCTATAAAATATGAATGGACCCATGACCCAGACACAACATTGCACGGTACACTTTTGTTGACACTTACAAGAAGCTGTGCAGGGCTCCAAAATACTTCTCACTCGGGCAGCCACACCCTCACTGAGAGGGCATCCCTCCTGTCACCCACATGCATAAGCAGACAGGGCCCTTTCTGGAATGGAACCCGGACCTCCAGCTCCTCCAGAAGGCTCTTGGAGTCAAGGAGGACAGGCATGGGGAGAGCTATGAGGTGAGGAGGAGTGTGAGGAAAGGGATTCTACCTTCCCTGACTCCCAGAAAGGATCACTACAAAGGCTCAAAGATGGGGGGTGGGGGTGGGGGCCGGGGAAAGGGAAGAGAAATTGCAAAGCTGCATTCAGAATTCTGGTTAAACCAAAGATAACTGAGACTCAAGATACTTCAGAGACTCCCACCCACCCTCCCATCCCTTTAAGTAAAGTAAGATATCGTAGTTTTGTTTTTCTCTCTCTCTCTCATGCTTATTTGATGCTTGCAGATTCGTCAGGCCTGCTGCTATTGTTTCTAAAACATGCAGTGAGCAGCATATACTGTTTGGTGTCCACAGGACCCCTGGCAGGTGCTCACTCATAGCCCACCAGGATGGTGACAAGCAAGAGGCCTTTACTGACTGGCCGGGGCACAGCATGGACTACGCTGCATGCTTGTCCAGAGTTCAGCGGGACATAGTGCCGTGGAAGGAATGTGCAGGGAACATGTGGCAACCTTGAAAATGCTCTAAGGTCCAGTCTGTGCCGAGTGAGGCTGCACTGGGCACAGACTAAGGCACTAAAGCTGCAGCAGGTAGGCAGACATCCCTCAGAGGCCCCTGGGCTACATCCCGGGGTGGGAAGGGACTCCGTTCCCAGTACCACCGAAGACAGGAAACTGCTCAAAGGGTCAGATCACACCATAACAAAGCCCTGGTCCCAGCCCTTTAGAAAAGCATTCAGCTCTCCCTCTCAGTCGCTTGCGTCAGCTTCCTAAGGTCCCCACATCACTGTGGGCATCTCAGCTGCTCTTCCACAGCCATCGTCTCTTCACACACTCTTCCTGCACATCGTTCCCCAGCATGCCTCGGTAAGGAGCAGTCCGGTCATCTCTCGTTCCTCTGGAGCAGGACCCCATACATTTCCCAAGGTGGCTCTGTACCTTCCGGTTCCTCACAGCTTGATGAACGCAGCCGGCTGCTGCGGCACCTGCTCCGTGTCCGGAGGTGGGAAGACACTGGATATGGCTATGTCCACGATGCCCTGGCACAGTTCTGCGTAGAGCTTCCTGAAATAAGTTTTTAAAGATGTCACTGAGGGTGTTCATCAAAGCTGGGTATGCT
>JANHMN010000002.1:192323307-192366311 GCA_030674055.1 Rhabdomys pumilio | reverse complement strand
ACCTAGAAATACGAAAAGCTTTTTAAATAACAAGTCTTAGCTTTTTAAAATTGGGGGTTTCAAAAACAACAAAAGATGCTGAAAAGATGTTACCTTTTTGGTCAAATAATTACATATGCTCTGACATCTTAACTTTCTGTACTTAAGTCTGTGTATTAGAAATATCTGTTTAAGTATATACATAATTAAAATGTAACTCAGAAATATGATTCAACAGTGGAGTTTGTTTTCTGGAAAAAATATAGTCCTACTGTATCAGATTTGTTTTACTTTATTATGGCTGATATTCTAAAAAGAATGTTTAAGCTACTTTAAATTCTTGTGCCTCTTCCCCCAAAGGATATTAAAAAAATATCTCATATTGACTTTATACACTTTCTTCATAAGTTTTGCCTTAAACATTGTTCCTTGTTTTATTAAATTGTTTTATTAGAATCCAATTTTGGCTTTTGTAACAACATTTTATTCTAAACAGACATTTACTTTTTTTTTGTTTTTTTTTTTTGTTTGTTTGTTTTTGTTTTTCGAGACAGGGTTTCTCTGTGTAGCCCTGGCTGTCCTGGAACTCACTCTGTAGACCAGGCTGGCCTCGAACTCAGAAATCCGCCTGCCTCTGCCTCCCAAGTGCTGGGATCAAAGGCATGTGCCACCACTGCCCGGCCAGACATTTACTTTTGAAAACTCCTTACAATGCTTGTACTTGGTATATCACCGCTTATCTGTTTATTGAATTTATTGAATACATAAATTAATGTATTCAATACATTAATTCTCAGACATTAAGCATGTTTTAGCATTTATTGTATGTGTTAGATAAAAGAGAAAATAAAGTTACAGTGTGTTCCTGGGGGGCGGGGGGAAGGAAGAAAGAAAGTTTCTTGGGCTGGAGAGATGGCTGGGCAGCTACGAACGTTGACCACTCTTCCAGAGGTCCTGAATTCAGTTCCCAATAACCACATGGTGGCTCACAACCATCTGTAATGAGGTCTGATGCTGTCTTCTAGTGTGTCTGAAGACAACTACAGTGTACTCATATAAATAAAATAAACATTAAAAAAAAAAAAAAGATAAAGCCGGGTAGTGGTGGCACACGCCTTTGATCCCAGCACTTGGGAGGCAGAGGCAGGCAGATTTCTGAGTTCGAGGCCAGCCTGGTCTAAAGAGTGAGTTCCAGGACAGCCAGGGCTATACTGAGAAACCCTGTCTTGAAAAGCAAAAAAACAAAACAAAACAAACAAACAAACAAAAACCCAAAACCCCAAAAAGATAAAAAGAAAAACTCGTCTATGTGAATAAAGTACCCACAAGAGGCTCTGCACACAGATAAACCTGTAAGGCAGTATGTAAGTACTTTGTATGTAAGTGTTTTTTAAAAGGCCTCGATGGGAACAGTAGTGTCGAGAGCCTAGCTCGCCTGTCTGTGAGGCTGTACAAGGAGGCATCATCCAGGAAAATCAACACCTTCTAAGAGAAAAGGGACACTAGCCAAGATTTGTGTGAAGTTGACAGTTGAGATGGGACCCAGGAAATAAAGAGTAGTCAGACGGAGAGTGACAACAGTGTAGAGAAGCAGAGGAAGGAGAGGAAAGACAGAGGGTCTGGAGATGGGAAGGAGGCTGTGTAGGTGCACATGTTGAGGTAGCAGCCTATACCAACAAGACAGAAGAACTCAGGATACACGGGAGAAACGGAACTTGAACATGGAGCAGCATGTTGTAGACTATCCGAGGCCCAAGGTAGTGTGGCTCAGCGGATTTAACTTCCCCCAGGGACAACAAAACCCCACCATCTTAGTTTCCTGTGGTTCCAGTCAGCACACGGGAGGTTTCAGCCCAGCGTTGCTGATCTCTAACACCCAAGGCTGCAAAGCAGAACACAAAGGAGGGACGCTCCCATCTCCTCAGAAGAGTGTGTGGGGAGGTTATCTGTCTGTTTCCCTTGTGGGACTCCATGGGTGTCACGAGTCCCCAACTGCTTGGGACTGACCCTTAGCGCAGACAGAAGCCAGGGATGAGAGGAGACATAACTGATATACCCACAACTTGCTCAGGAGACATTGGGAACCCAAATGGCCAGATCCAAGAACAGGAGTGCAGACCAGCCTGCCTAGGCCCAAGGTCTTAACCATTCTCATCTCAGAAGTCACTGTGTGCTGACAGACCCTTAGTGCAGGCAGAAGCCTGGGATGAGAGGAATCTTCATGTTAGTTCACCAAGAACCATGGCTATAAAAATATGCCATGCCCATAAATTACTGCTGTGAGCATCTCCCATGAGAAAGCTAGAGCAAGGACCAGTTTCAAGGTGGCCAGCCCAATACGCCTCTCAAACACTGGTGACACAGGAAGACTCAGGGTGGCACGGGTGTCTCACACCACCAGGCTCACATCACTAGATCTACAAATGAAACCGTGTCACTAGAAGAATCTGGGTTGGCATAAGGTTGGGCCTAATATAAAGAAATCTTTTGCATTTAAGCATTACTAGCTAATAGAGACAATATAAAGATGTCTCTACTTAATTAAAACCCAGGCCACTGTAAATCAGGTAAGTGCTGTGCTGGTGGGATGGCTCAGTAGGCAAAGACACAGTGCAGCATAAGTATGGCCATCTGAGTTCAGTCCCCAGAGCCCATGTCAAGGCGGAAGATGAGAACTGACTTTACAAAGTTATCCTATGACATACATACACACACACACACACACACACACACACACACACACACTGTGACACGCGTGTCCCTGTACACACAATAATAAGAAAGAAAGAAAAGGATCAGGTAGGTGGAAAACACTGTTAACCAGGAAGTACGGTTTGCTCATTCAAAGAATATGTAAAGAGAACTATATGGCAGGCACAGAGCCAGGCTCAAAGACTCAAAAGCCACCAAAAAGCCCCAAACAAACGAACAAAAAAACCCCCATACAAAACCAAAGCAAACCAAACTAAACCAAACCAAAGCTGAAGACGTCATGGTGTGAACACTCCATAAAGAAAACAAAAACCAGCTGTTTGGTAACAACGAATGCAATGACGAAATACCGAAGCTCTGGATAGAGGACATGGAGCTCCTTTAGGGAAGGCCTGAGTCAGGGGACAGGGACTCCACAGGAAGGTCACAGAAGCACAGAGACCCACAGCGGGTAAGAGCTGTCATAGGGAGTGGTGTCTTCAGTTGGGCGGCAGAGGCAGATGAGGCAGCAGGGGAAGGGCGGGGTAGGGTATGGTTTCTATTTTCTTACTCAGGCTGCTCTGGGAAGGAAGGATTTTATGGGGGCGGTGCAGAAATAGAAATTCCAGTGAGGAAGCTCTTTGCAAAAGTTCTCCCAGTGATGGAAGGTATTGGACACAAAGGGACAGAGGACCAAGGAGGCCAGAGGCAGAGTCCATAGTACCCAGGCATTGAGCTGTCAGTTCCTGAGGAGGGAGATGGCAGCTCCGCTATTCCCCTAGCCTTGGAAAAGTCTGGAGAGGAGGTGGGGGGTGCTCCCCATTAGACCCACAGACATTCTCACAGGACCAGGGGAAGGCAGGTGCAGACAAGGGCCTAGAATTCAGAAGCTGCACTAATTTGGTGGCTTTATTATGAAGTTTAACAAGAACACACACAGGGGAAGTGGATCAGAAGGCCCAAGGCCACCCAGCACCAGAACTGAGGTCACTGGTGACGAAGACAGACTCCAGCTTGCTCGCAACCCACTAGTCAGCCCATCCGGTATACAAGGGCCTGAAGCCAAAGAGAAGGAGATTCTGCAAGAGGAGTGTGGCCTCCTCCAAAGCTGCCACAAGGAAATGAGGACATAAAGGAGCTGTCGGGACAAAAAGTGGAATCATCATTTCTAAGAATGCTTCCTGGAGGAAGACAGGGCCCTGAAAATGCTGCAGTCCAAGGACTGGTTCATGAAGGGAGCAGGGTATGTGTGCATGCGTGCGTGTGTGCGTGTGTCTGTGTGTGTGTGTGTGTGTGTGTGTGTGCTCGTGTGTGTGCACCCATGGGCGTGTGTGTCTGTGTGTGAGTGAGCTCCACAACCATACGCAGGAGGAGGCATGGAGCCTGAAGAGGGTGGAAAGACATCAGGAGGGGAGGATGGAGCAGAGCACTCTGGAGACATGAGTCTTTGATAGAAAGGGCAGAAGGAAACAACACAGCACAGAGCAAGGTCCCTGTGTCCCCCTGAATAGTCTCCCCACTGCCTTTGGGGAGACTGAACCCTGTTACCTTACATCCTAGACTCTACTGTGCGACCACCTGCCTGAGAAGCCCTTGGATATCACAGTCCTTTACTCACGGGCTAACTTACTCAATTTGCCACATGAACATAGCAGTGCCAGGCCTTCTCTAACACTTTAGGGTGATGGTGGTGGTGGTTTTGGTTTTTGTTGTTATTTGGAGGCAGGATCTCATTCATACATCCTGGACACAGGTCTCACTATATAACCCAGGGTGGCCTTAAACCCACAGTTATCCTCCTGCCTCAGCCTCTCTAGTGCTGAGATTACAGGTCTAACCTGCCTCAGCCTCTGTAGTGCTGAGATTACAGTCTAACCTGCCTCAGCCTCTGTAGTGCTGAGATTACAGTCTAACCTTCCATACCCAGCTTAGTCTTATCTGGAAGCCTGGTAGCATAAAATCACAGAGAGATGGTGCCCAGCTAAGCCCTCCTACCAGGCAGGGCTGGCGTGTTGATCATGTCTCCCAAAGGAATCCTGTCACTGAGACAATGCTTTCCCAACAGCAACCAAAGGGTCCACGTTTGAACCTGTCAGACCACCCAAGGTGCACACCCAACTTCCGGTTATCAACACAGGCAAAGGGTTCGGGCTTACTGGGCACACGCAGGGGCACCGTTAACCTCGATGAGCCAGACTTTCAGCTCCTCATCCACCATGAAGTCAAAGCCGAGCAGCTGGAAGCTCTGGTAAGGGAGGTGCTTGGTGCTGATGGCGGGCTCCACACTCAGGAGGCAACTCCTGTGAGGAGGAAGGAGGAAGGAACACGTAAGATTATGCCAGAAGACCCTAGACCAAGTGTGCGTAGGAATCGGTTTCAACTTAATCGTCTCTTTAAATTGATGAATTTACCAACAGATTATTCAAGAGGGGGCTACTGCTCAGATGACTTGTTAGGGATGCACACAATCACCCCTGTTCTTCTGGGTCAAAGCTGCTAGCTCAGGCCCCACCACAGGCAGCTCAGCACCAAGTCACTATGAATCCCCACCAGTGCAGATGTTGCTAGCTGTTGCCACCACTGTTTATGAGAATTGCCAGACGGCCAGTGAGCCCAGATATCTGCTTGGCTCTGTCTCTCCAGTGCTGGGGTTCCAAGCCACCATAAGAGGTTCTGCTAGGGATGACATGCGTGCTGGGGATGAACTGGGGTCCTTATGCTGACACAGCAATGACTTTACCAAATGAGCCATCGCCCCAGACCACATCCCTGTATTTTGCCATGTGAAGAGTGGCCTGGCACTTGGTAAAGCAGGAGTTGCAGAAAGAATGCTGGGCATGGGGGCTGGAGAGATGGCCCAGCGGTTAAGAGCACTGACTGC
The DNA here is from genome assembly GCA_030674055.1 of Rhabdomys pumilio. Lineage (NCBI taxonomy): Eukaryota > Metazoa > Chordata > Mammalia > Rodentia > Muridae > Rhabdomys > Rhabdomys pumilio. The sequence continues at coordinate 192,360,760 of JANHMN010000002.1, read as the reverse complement.
TCTTCCAGAGGTCCTGAGTTCAATTCCCAGCAACCACATAGTAGCTCACAACCATCTGTAATGAGATCTAATGTCCTCTTCTGGTGTGTCTGAAGACAACTACAGTGTACTCACATATATAAAATAAATATTTTTTTTTGTTTTTGGTTTTTTTTTTGGTTTTTTTTCCAGACAAGGTTTCTCTGTGTAGCCCTAGCTGTCCTGGAACTCACTTGATAGACCAGGCTGGCCTTGAACTCAGAAATTCGCCTGCCTCTGCCTCCCAAGTGCTGGGATTAAAGGCGTGTGCCACCACTGCCTGGCCATAAAATAAATCTTAAAAAAAAAAAAAAAAAAGAATTCTGGGCAGCGTTGATTTCTCTTGCTAGCTCCAGATTTGCTGTCAACTACTGCTAACGGAACATTTAAGATTACAAATATTCAATTAAATACTGAAATCAATCACTGAATTCTTATTAGCACCAACTACTACTTTTTTATTAGAAGGTTTTAATAACACAGAAAGAAGTGAACATTGACTTCGGTAACCCTAACTTCAAACATACTGAAGAAACAGGAGGTCTAAAGACAGGCGGGGTCTATTGCCACACCACATACCCAATCTTGTCTAAAAATGGGCCACAACCTCAGACACAGTTGTTTTTGAGGTAGGGTCTGGCTATGTAGCCCTGGCTGGCCTAGAGCTCATTCGGTTTATCTTGAGCTTGGTGGCCATCCTCAGATCAGTCCTGAGGAGTACAGATGTATACCACTAAACTTTCAAGTGCGCTGTTTCCTAAGCCAAGTTTCAGCTTCCTTATCTACAAAGTCTGGAGAAATAGTATCCACTACTACTTAGCCTCAACGTGACCTCTAGGTAGTCCTGACTGTCCTAGAACTCACATGTACACCAGGCTAGCCTTGAACTCACAGAGATCCTCTGGCCTCTGCCTCCCTATTGCTGGGATTAAAGGCCTATGCCACCACCAGGCCCAGCTAAATGTGTAGGCCAGGTTGGCCTCAAACTCATGATCCTCCCTCCTCTGCCTCCTTCAGCAAATCCAGAATGTACCACCACAACCAGCTTTAGGCAACATTTAATAAATATGATAAACATTGTTCTTATGAACTAGCATGCCATTGAGTCTTTACCATTGATGCCAATAAACACACATATATTACTTAGGAGTTAAAAAGACTAGTAAGGTGGGAAAATGGGGACGGGATGAGTATGACCATAGTATGTTATAAGCATGTAGGAAAGTGCCACCATACAGTTTCATTTTGTAGCACCAACACCTGCTTACAACCCATGTCTAATGGCACAACTGCGATCCTGGCACTCCAGAGGCTGAGGCAGGAGGATCTAGGATTCAAGGACATCCTGGATTATGTACATTTTTATCTCAAAACAAACAATGGGCTGGAGAGATGGCTCAGTAGGTAAGAGTGCTTGCTGCTCCTCTAGAGGACTCAGGTACAGTTCCTAGCACTCACATTGGGGCAGCTTACAACCACCGGTAACTCTGACTCCAAGAGATCTGATGTCCTTTCCTGGCCTTAGCCAGCAACTGAACACATAGAACACATATGGCATAGACAGACAAAGAAAGAAAGAAAGAAAGAGAGAGAGAGAGAGAGAGAGAGAGAGAGAGAGCTAAAAAACAAAACAAAACAAAAAACCAACAGCACTCGGGGACAGAGGCAGGTGGATGTCTGAGTCTGAGGCTAGCCTGGTCTATAGCGTGAGTTCCAAGTCATCCAGGACTATACAGAGAAACCCTGTCAAACAAACAAACAAACAAAAACTCACAAACAAGTCAGGGAGGGGAGAGGGAAGAAAGAGCACTCTATTAAACATTTTAAAGCATTTTCTCTATGAAATGATACTTTAAGTAAAGTTTTTTGGTTTTGTTTCTTGTCATTGTTTTGGATACAGAGTTTCATTGTGTATCCCTGGTTGCCTGGAACTCTCTATGTAGACAAGGCTGGCTTCAAACCATCTGCCTCCTCCTTCCAACTGCTGGGATTAAAGATAACCAAGAATGAACTCATGTGAGAATTCTGAAGGCTTGTGAGAAAACGCCAAGAAGATAAGACAAGAGTCTTGTGACCTCAATTTACTCAAAACCCAGAATTATTCCTGGAATATGGTTTCTTTCTTCTCCCAGGTGTAGAGCATAGGAGTGAGTTTACAATAGATTATACATTACATCTGGCTACTGTTACTTGTTTATATGCCTCTATGGAAACACATGTTTTTCCCTTGTGCAGCTTGTCTTTGTGATTGTACACTCTATTTAGGTGACTCTTCTCAGCCCTTAGAGTATAAATTGTCTGATGCTGAACAGAGCTGACTGTTGCACAAAACATAAATCTACCCACGTGTCTGCTCCATTCTCCCCATTTCTGGCTCCTGAAGATGGTAAGCAGGCTGGGCGGTGGTGGCACACGCCTTTAATCCCAGCACTTGGGAGGAAGAGGCAGGCAGATTTCTGAGGCCAGCCTGGTCTACAGAGTGAGTTCCAGGACAGTCAAGGCTATACAGAGAAACCCTGTCTCGAAAAACCAAAAAAAAAAAAAAAAAGATTGGTAAGCAGACCACCACACCTGGCTCATTTAAGAGTGTTTTGATTAAAATATCTTTTAAATGATAAAAAATTTTAAAGGAATTATTTTATGTATATGAGTACACTGTAGCTGTCTTCAGACACACCAGAAGAGGGCATCATCGGATCTCATTACAGATGGTTGTGAGCCACCATGTGGTTGCTGGGAATTGAACTCAGGACCTCTGGCAGAGCAGTCAGTGTTCTTAACCACTGAGCCATCTCTCCAGCCCCCTAAAATATGATCATTCTTAAAAGTCAGAAGTTTAGTGAAAGGGGAAACAATAGGAAAGAATAAAAAGGCAAAGGTTGCAATCTGACACACAAAGTTACACTTTATCTGCTAGGAGGTTAGGATGAATAACCTACAGTAAGCATTTTCATTGATTGAAGCTGCAGGCAGTGCATCCTTTTTTGACTACAGTAGGAATCAGCAGGAGGCTGACTGGGGAAAAAGATAACCTGATGGCTGTAAGCTTCATTCAGGAGAGAATCCGTGCACTGCACGGAACAGCCAGTAGGGGGCGCAAAAGTGCCCCCCCAAAAGAGTAGGGATTCCTTCTGCATATTTTATTTTCTTGGTGTAGGAATTCTAACCATCCTATGACTACCAGACAAAGTATAGGTCTAAAATGTAAGAAACAAGAAGAAAAACAAGACGAAGTTTGAACAAGAGTAAAACACAAGGCATAAAACCCATGTTTGTCAACTGCTAAAAGAACACATTTTGTAATAGTCACACAATGGAATAATACATAGTAATAAAGAAAAAACTACTGCCTTGTAGATAAATACGATAAATAGATAAATAGATACGATGTCAATAAGAGCCGACTTGAAAACAGGAGCCGCCGGGCATTGGTGGCGCACGCCTTTAATCCCAGCACTTGGGAGGAAGAGGCAGGCGGATTTCTGAGTTCGAGGCCAGCCTGGTCTACAGAGTGAGTTCCAGGACAGCCAGAGCTACACAGAGAAACCCTGTCTCAAAAAAACAAAACAAAACAAAAAAAAGAAAAAAAGAAAACAGGAGCCATAGTGCCATTTACACAGTTTAAAATGAGCACCCATGACTCCAGCCATACAGACGAGGAGGAAAGGACACCTTTGTCAAGGAATCCTATTTTAAAGGAGCTAAAAGGATTCTCTGGGAATGCTGGATTTATTTTCTTTCTTTTTTCTTTCCTTCTTTCTTTCTATTTACTTACTTATTTGGGGGTCACGGTCTCATGCTATAGCCCAGGCTAGCTGGAGCCCTCAACCCCTGCTGCTTTAGCCTACCAGCACTGGGTTAAGAGGAGTTGGCCTACTGTAAATATCTTAATCATGGTCTGTTTACGGTTAGGTGAGTATGAGTGAACCACACTTCAGTGTGTTACATGTCAGTTTTAAAATTATGAGACTCTGTAACCTACAATAAAGAGTACTGACAGTAAAGCACTGCTCCTTGATATAGCAGGAAATGAATCAAGAGGAAGAAAAGACAACAGAAATGAACTGTAAGTCAGGAGCAGGTAAACACAAGTACCCGATTACTACTAAATACAAGCTACGCATACAAGGTCCCTATAGCCAGCTGTCTTGCCAGAGCAGATGCATCAGTGTGTTCTGGGTTCAAGTGGGAGACTTTAGTATATAAGGTGCAGGCTGGGCTCCACCCATTCAAGCACACACATGAACTCACACACGTGCACATGAACCTGCACATACACGTGTGAACACACATACAGACACACGCACCACACATACCCACACCTGAAAATAAACAAATAAATGTGAAACCACACAATGTCCCTATGACCATAATGGAATTATGAAAAAAATCTACCAACACGTGGGTAATAAGCAAAATATTTTAGATCACACTGGCAGGATGTAAGCATTAAGGAAAATAAAAAAAGATTTTGATATGATAAAAATATAAATATAGTCTCATATAAGCTGTGGAAAGCAGAAGAAAAATTGAGACACTGCATGGTTTCTGTTGTGTCTGTCTTTCTTTTTACTTTTAAATAAGTTTATAGTTTTGGATTAGCCTCAAATCGATTATCCAACCTTTCACCTTAAATAACTAGTAGAAGAAAGACAAATTAAATTTCTCAAAGAACAGACAGGAGGAGATAACAAAAATGATAAGAAACAAAGAAGATGGTTAATAAGAGCCAAAGTTGATCTTTAAAAAAAAAAAAAAAGTTTTAATTGGGCTGGAGAGATGGCTCAGTGGTTAAGAGCACCAACTGCTCTTATAGAGGTCCTGAGTTCAATTCCCAACAACCACATGGTGGCTCACAACCATCTGTTATGGGATCTGATGCCCTTTAAACTACAGAGATGTGAATTACCAAAACCTAGACGAAATGATGTTCTCACAGATAAATTCTACAGACCGTAAAGTGAAAATACAGAAAAACTACAAATGTTCTCCACCCATAAATTAGACAGCTTAAGGAGGACAATTCCCTAAAAGGCATAAGCACCCCCAGTTCCTTCCAGAAGAAACAAACCAGAAAGGTTGCAGAGAACTTACCTTATTATGTGTTTGATCTGCAGCAAGATGCTACTCTCTAAGGTAATGTTCAGAGCGCTTGTTAAGTACTGATTGAACTGCTCGAAGAACATTTCGTTCCCTTCTTCATATTTCCCATAGTTCTTTGAGTACTCTTTCTGAATGCAGTGATTGGTCAGATGGCAGGTCTTATCTTGGAAATTATCAACATGATATGGTTCTGAAGCCGTTCGAAGCACACCCTCTCTATAGAGGTAGATGTTATACTGGTGGTCAACCAGGACCCAGCTTCTGCAAGCCAACAAACAGTCTGATTCAGATACCAGGCTTTTAGACATGACCTCCACACCTTGATTTATCCATCTATCCATCCATCCATCCATCCATCCATCCATCCATCCATCCATCCATCCATCCATCTATCCATCCATCCATCCATCTATCTCATCCATCCATCCATCCATCCATCCATCCATCCATCCATCCATCCATCATCCATCCGTCTATCTACCTTTCTATCTTTGAGGCAGAATCCTGCTGTGAGGCCCTGGCTGGGTTAGAGACTTCCTTTGAAGATATCTGCCTGCCTCTACCTCTTGTGCCACGATTAAATGTGTGTGTGACCACCTGGCACACACCTTGACTATTTGTGGGGACTGTACAGTATAGAAAAGGAGAAGGTTCGAAAGTTATATGAGGCAAATCATAAGCTGACCAAAATAATGGCTTAGCACCATAATGAAGCAATGAAGTGTGTCACCATAAATAATTAGAGACCTGAGTTCCTTGTGAAAATAGACAATTTTGAGGGCTATGGATGAGTTTGAGGTTAACAAATGATACCTCCACCTGCCATGTTTGCCTTCTGGTATCTTGACCAGCACCATAATCTAAGCAATGATTTTTAGAGCTCGGCTGTGCTCAATGTAGCAACATGCTGGATTCAGTAAATGCTCCGTCCAAGTCCTGTTGCCTCATCAGACCCTACCGCTCTGAAAAGATGACGGAAATGAAGGCTGCTGACTCTGAACATTACCGAATATCAAATTTGCGGTGACCGGGCTCGAGGAGCAGAGGGTGCTCGAGGTATTTCTGGATCACGTGCACTTGGCCCTGGTTGTCTATGAAATCCAGAAGCTCCGACGCCTCTGAGGAGATGAGGATACCTTCACCTGCAAACAAAAAGCAGCACGGATACTAGCCCAGCTCATTCCAGGAGAGCTAGCTCCTGACCAAAGCAAAGGAAACAGAAAAATCCACAGGAGGGTTTCACTGGCCTGTTCCTCCAACTAACTGCTTGACCCTCCTCTCTCCCGTCCTGCTGTCTCTCACCACTGCAGGGTTATCCCATTAACTTCTCCATATAGTGTTCTCAGTACTAACTTATGAAGTTTCAGGTTTTTAACAAACTTATTAGAATTATTTATTTTTTTGTGAGTATATGTATATGCCACACTGCTTGTGTGGAGGCCAAAGAAGTAGATTCTCTCCTTCGACCCTGTGGTCCTGGGGAATTGAACTTAGTTTGTCAGGTTTGGTGGCAAGCTCCTTTATAGCTGAACCATATCTCTGGCCCCAAATTTCAGTTTTATAGATACAGTTTCTGAGTGGCTTAAGATATTACTGTCACTAGGTACTAGTTATAATAAGGATGACGGCTTGTGATCACCAAATTCTATTCTAAGATCATGCCTTATGGAAATGCCAGGAAGGCAAGCACACCAGCGCATCAGGGTGAAGGCACAGCCATAAAGCAGCATGCCCTGCAGCACGTTACTGAAGACTGAAGGCATGGAAACTGCCCATCAACTATGACAAGCAACATAGCCTAAAACAATTTAATTGAGATACAACACACTAGAAAACCCAACCTTGTAAAGCATACAATTTGATGGTTTTTAGTATACTCAAGGGTTCCTCACCTGTCATTAGAACCTATTTTTAGAACATTTTCATCATCCCCCCTCAAAATTCTGCGGTCATCTCTCCTTCCTCACCCCGGCTCCTCACAACTCCTACCCTGCTGTCGCTACTCACTGCATCTTCCTCACATTCCTATGAACAGCATCACACGACACAGGCCACTTGTGTCTTCATGGGGCACCAAGTCTTCAAAGGAGGCTTCACAGAGGAAGCTTTATTTTGATGAGGTTTAATTTCTCAGCCCTTGATCTTGTGGATTAACATGTGCTGGTATCACATTTACAGTTCGTTCCTTTGCAAGTCTCTCTCCCGATTTTACTTTTACTGTTTATATGAACTAAAAAATGAGATTTGCCTTGATGTATGACAGTGAATGGGTTCGTTGTCTTTTCTGTGACTACGCACTGTATACAGCGCCACTTGTCGAAATGTTCATCCTACTTTTACTTTTGCATGTATATAAGTATGCAATATTCATCTCGGTGTGTGAATGTTTCTGTTTGGGGGATGCATGTGTGTATGTCAGCACACATGTACTATGTATGTGCATATATGCAGAAGCTTGGGGTTGATGCTGGGTATCTTTCTCAAATTGCTCTTCTTACCCTTATATAATTTACATTGCTCTTTGGCTGAAACCAGAACTTGCATTTCAGTTAGCCTGGCTAGCCAGCTAGTTCCAGGGAGGCCTTGCTACTGTCTCCTAGGCACCAAGATAACAGGAGAGCTGCCATGCCTACGTGGCTTTTACATGGGTCTGGGGATCCAACCTCTGATCTTCATGCTTGCCCAGAAGTGCTTTACCCAATGAGCTATGCCAGCCATGTCTTTCTTCTATTGACAGTAGCTAGTGTTGTCAATTTGATGAACTCCAGAATCACCTGGGAAACCAAGCCTCCGGGTACCCTGTGCAAGGAGATTATCTTGAATACATTATCTGAAGGGAGAAGACCCAACTTAATTGTGGGTGGGACCATATCCTGGGAAGGAGATGCTGGACGGTATAGATGAAAGGGATGGAGCAGCATGCGCAGCATGCACACCCTGCTCTGTCCTTCAGACTGCAGAGGCAATGTGACCAACTGCTTCAAGCTCTGCTGTCCTGACTTCCTGACCATAATGGGCCTGTGCCTTGAACTGTAAGGTAAAATTAACCCTTCCTTCCTTACGTTGTATGGCCTGGGCAGTTTATCATAGCATCAGGAAAGGAAATGAAGACAGATGCCTTTTGCCTCTGTCAAACACCAGGTGGACAAATACGTGTGGATCTACTTTTGAGTTTTCCATCCTGTTTTGTGGATTCCTGCTTCTGTCCAAATGACAAACTGCAGTGTCCTGGTCACTACAGTGATGCAATATGTCTGTCACCTAATGAGCAGAGCAAGTGATCCTACTTTATCTTCTTTAAGATCATTGAACATACTCCATGACCTGTGCTTTTTCATACAGATTTTAGAAACGTTACAGGGAAATCCTGCTGCTCTCTTAACTGGGATCACAGCAAGCCTGCAGACCAGTTTAGATGAACTGGCATCCTTCCCCTGCTGAGTTCTACAGCCCATGGACTCAGCCTGTCTTCACTCTGCAGGGGCTCTCTAACCCTGCTCTTAACCCTCCTAGCACTTCTGACCTCCAGAGCCCACACACATTTTACCTTAGCATCTCCTTTCGACTGGGGTGAAGAACAAAAGAAGTTGTGTTTTAATGTTACTTTCTTCATGTCTTCATATGAAAGAGCAATGGACCATAAAGAATAAACCAGGCCTTGCCCACTTATGAAGAAAGGCAATAAAGACACAAAGCAATCACACGATGAGATAAGACTTAACTCTTTCCCTTTGCTGTTACATTTGCTATATGTTACGGGTTGCCCTGGTGCTGTTTGTATTCTAATGTTAACTGTTTCCTCGAGAGGGGATGCCCCGACGAGGAATAGATCACGTACTCAGGTGATTTTATGTGAAGCTATGTTCAGGTATATTTAAGTCATTCTCGGACTTTATTTCTGACGGGGTTGAAGACTAGTTATAGTCTCATAGTCAACACAAGTTGTTTAGCATTGAGAGAGATGATATAAATTTGAGAGGATGGTTTTCAGATGGCAATACAAGCTAAAACCAGAACATAACTCAAGTATAGAACTGTAGTTTCTTAAGTTAGGATAGATGGTAGAGCGCTTTGTCTAAATTCACAAACATGATGGACTGGGTGGTAAGTGTATCTTACACTTTATAATTTGCATGGTTGAACTCAATTTATATCTGAAAAAAAAATGCCTTTAATTGAACAAAAGCGGGAGATGTTATGGGTTGTCCTGGTGCTGTTTGAGCCAGATGTACCACATATATAGTAGCTGTAAGTAATACTTGTTTAGCAAGCATAACAGCCATGTATTGATTCTATTAATTTTATTGTTTAGTCCCCACCCTGCTAAATGCTAATATGCACCACTCATCTCCTCAAGCCTTAAAACAAAATGCTTCAAAATGCTTCTCTGTTCACCACTTCCTGCTGCGTGGTACCCCTCTGTCCTGCCTCAGTGGGGCCCAGGAACCAATGATGTCCTCCCAGCCACAATCTAGAATACCATAGATGCCTATTTCTCTTCCAGCTCCCCAGTTTATGACCAGAACCAAACTAAAAGATAGGACTTAAGATGGAGTTACAAGAAAGAAGCAGAGGGCTGGAGAGATGGCTCAGTGGTTAAGAGCACTGACTGCTCTTCCAAAGGTCCTGAGTTCAATTCCCAGCAACCACATGGTGGCTCACAACCACCTGTAATGGGATCTGATGCCGTCTTCTGGTGTGTTTGAAGATGGTGACAGGACAGTGTACTCACATAGATAAAATAAATCAATATTGGAAGGAAGGAAGGAAGGAACAAAGGAAGGAAGGAAGGAAGCAGATGAGGCCCCTGGCTTCTGGCAAGAGTTCACTTTACTCATTTTTGAGAGATTCCCAGCGATGCCTTCCTGTCCTATGACTGGTGGAAAAAAGTTGAGGTCCAGTCAACCAGGGACAGAAATGAGTAACAATGGCCAGAGAGTCTTTCAAATCATAAAATAAATAAATAAATAAATTCAAGATGCAATGGTTTTAAAAAGAAAAGAGCACATGACAGTAGTTACAAGGAGACCTGTGGTTATTACATTAGGAGCCTTCTCCTGAGCCTAAGCCCGAGTTGATATTGAGCCTCATCCCTTTCTGGGCATCTAGTCACACATGTATTGAGTGCATGCGTGGAAAATACAGAAGCAAATGAGACAAAGTCTGTGTTTATGTGGGGCTTCTAATGTATGGTGGAAATGGCCAGGATTTGTGATACAGTCCTGGGAAGACACTAACAGTGCAGGTTAAAGACAGAAAGTAGAGCTGGTAAGATGGCTCAGCGGTTAAGAGCACTGACTGCTTTTCTGGAGGTCATGAGTTCAAATCCCAGCAACAACATGGTGGCTCACAACCAACCGTAATGAAATTGGATGCCCTCTTATAGGGTGTCTAAAAACAGTTACAGTATATTTATATATAATAAATAAGTAAAAACAAACAAACAAGCAAACCTTTGGTCAAAGCGAGCAGGGCCTGAGAGAGACGGAGAAGGGAAAGGAGAAACAAAAGAGATACAGAAAGTAACAAGCATGGGGTCATTTTAGACCTGAAAAGCCTTCTCTGACAAGGCAATGTCTGAGCTGATGGAGACACATCCCAGGTATAGAGGAAAATTCATCTATTTTGGGAGATCCAAGGCAGTCTTTGTGTCTACAGCACAGTGAGCAAGGCCAAGTACGGGAGATGGCCTCAGAGATACGGGGAAGTGTCCAATGGGCGGGCTCCCATCTGGACTCCAGACGCACGCTAAATGGATCAGGAAGTAACATAATCACGTTTGTGTTTTTAAATCATCACTCTGTCTGGCAAGAGGAGAGCTGGCTGAGGGTCACATTGCAGCAACTGGGTAGAGAGACTGGTGGCTTCGATCCAGAATGGGAGTGTTAGAAATATAAGAACCCAATTCTGAACATATTTTGAAGGTAGCCCTGGCAGAACACTAGTGTACTTGGTATAGATTATAAAGAAGAGGAGGAATGTGAGGTCTGAAGCTTTCTAGACGGGGTGAACAGTGGGACCGTGCACTAAGTAGGAAATGTGAGGGAGGGGCCGGCCGGGTGGACAAGCTGGGAAGGATGTGGAAAGTTCTACGTCAAGACTCTTTGCATTTGTAATGCCTTTTAGAGACAATGAGCGTGCCACTGACTCCAGTGAAGACTCAGGCAATAAACATTAGGGGGCTACAGGAGGCCTTTAAAGGGCAGGACTAAAGTTCAGTAGGTGGAGTATTGGCCTCGCATGCATAAAGCCCGGGGTCTCATCCCCAGAACCCAATAAAAGCCAAGCACAGGAGTGCATGCTTGCAATCCCAACACTCAGGCAGATGGAAACAGCAGGCTCAGGAGTTTCAGGTCATCATTAGCCAGCCTAGGCTACGTGAGAACCTATCTCAAAAAAGAAAATCTTTTTTTTTTTTTCAGAATAAAAACTGGACACAGCCTTCTGATTGTGATGATTCTGCGTGGAGTCATTCATCTACATATATCAGTAGGGACTGGTGAGATGGCTCGGTGGGCAACGGTGATTGCTGCCAAGCCTAATGATCTGAGTTCAATCCCTGGGACTCATATGGTGGAAGGAGAGAACACCTGAAGCATGTGCTGTGACTTCTACATGTGCATCTACACACCTCACCCTCAAAACAAAGAAATGAAACAGCATTTAAACCTAATGTGCCATGGAACAGCACCCAGGAAGATCTTGCATTGGACAAAGAGGGCAGCAATGGCAAACTTACCTTTGGCACCAGCTGATGACTTTGCAATCCAAACGTTGCCCTCCCCATCCTCTTTCTTTCTGTTATAAGAAGCCAAGAAGAATTCTCTCTCATCTGTCCTGGAGTTACTGACTGGAAGCTGGATGCCATTCTCTGCTGGAGCGACTGGCGTCTTGAGGTTAGTTGGATAAATCACATAGGACTCGGGGAACCATGAGCAGGACTCAGACAGCTCCGGGCTGGTCTTGACTAGCCTGGCAGATGACAGAGGGTCAGTGTCTGTTCTCAGTGAACTGTCACCTTGCTTGGAAAGGCTGATGCTTCCCCCCAAAGCTTTTTCAGAAGCTAAGACCCAATCAGGGTTGTCCTCTATCCACTCTGAGCCTCCAAGGACAGGCCCCTAAGGCATCCCATTCTCCAGTGTGATTCCAAAAGCCATGTCCTGGTTAATTCAAAGGCTCAGGGTGGGATGGGAGTGTAGGGTCCTAGGTTTAATCCTCACCACCACATAAACCAGACTTGGTGGTGCATGCCCATAATCTTAGTATCTGAGGGGACAGAAGAAGAAGGGTCAGAAGTTCAAGGTCTGGAGACCAGCATGAACTGAACTATAAGAGACCCTGGCTCAAAACAAACAAGCAAAGAAATAACAAAACGACAACAAAATCCACAAGACTCAGAATTTAACTCTTTTTTTAAAAATATATTTCTCTAAAAACGCAATGTAGCCCTACATTGACACCTTTCAAACCATGTTATACCAGCTAGATCCAAATGAAAACAGGAGCACACTGTTGGTCCCAGCACTGGGGGGCAGAGGCAGGTGGATCTCTAGAGTACAAGGCTAGCCTGGTCTACAAGAAAGAAAAAGTGAGAAGAGAAGAAAATATTTGAATTACTAGCAAAAACACTATCTTGGTCCATGTGGAGAAAAATCTAGGGCAAACTTCTTAGTCTACTTAACTTCTCAATCTAAATCATCCAAACACTAAGTAGTTTATTTTAAGTATATTTTTTTCCTGATTTTAGCTCAGGCTGTTATCCTGACAGGATAAAGAAGAAATGGGACACAGAACAGGAGCGGACCTAAGGAAATGCCTTCTGCTCCCAGAATGACATACACCACAGAAGATAATATCAGGCCCTGGGCATGGCACGTAATCACAAGAGATTCTCAGCACACTAACTCTCCGGTCACAGCCAGGACTGGAGGTTCAAGACCCTCACAAATGAACAATTGAGTCGCAGAGACGTCAAGTTCCACAAATGTGCAAGGCCCAGACAGGATGTAAGCTCCAAACTCCAGAGTCCTAAAGGTCATGTTAAACCCAGCCCCAGGAATTGGAGGCACTGAGGTCTAGCCAGGACAAGCACAGGCCTCCCTGAAGCAGCCATTCATCCCCCTTCAGTCCAGAACAGAACTGCTCGTGTGAGTTCTAAATCAAGAGGCATCTACAAAACCCAGTCTGAGCAAACAACAACACCTCGAACGAAAATTTACCTCAAAGTAAGATGTAAAACAAAATGGCTGGGAATTCTGGTAAATCAGTTGGTAAAGCGCTTGCTGTGTAGGCTGAGAATCAGGAATCAATCTCCAAAACCTACACAGAAAGCAGCATGCTGGAAGGCGAGCTCAGTGACCTCAGAGCTGGGGAAGTGGGAGACACACATCCCTGGGACTTGCTGGCCAGCCAGCTTAGCCTACTGTCTCAAAAAAAATTTTTTTTGTTTTTTGTTTTTCGAGACAGGGCTTCTCTGTGTAGCCCTGGCTGTCCTGGAACTCACTCTGTAGACCAGGCTGGCCTTGAACTCAGAAATCCGCCTGCCTCTGCCTCCCACGTGCTGGGATTAAAGGTATGGGTCACCACACCCAGCAAAAAATATTAAAAAAAAAAAAAGTGAATAGTGACACCTGAGGTTAATAAGAGTTAAGGTTAGTCTCTGACCTCAAAACACGTGTTCATCATCACATACAAAAACATGTTTACATTCTCTCTCCCCCCTCTCTGTCTTCTCTCTCTCTCTCTCTCTCACACACATACACACACACACTTAAATAAAACCATTTTAACAACAAGCAGGATTTGAAGTTTCTTCAACCCAAAGAGACTAAGAAATACAGATCAACAAACTTTTAGCCCCTGCATGTTCAGCTCCACACCACTGTCCCTATGGTCATCATGGGTCACGTGTAATCACTGAACAATTGGAAAGTGGCCAGTAAGACTCAGGAGTAAACTATAAACTACATCTAAATTTAACCAAAAAAAACAATGCACTGTGTAACATTTTTGCAGTGAGTACAACTTCATTGATTTAACAGGATGGCATTCCCTTTATTATTGTATTGCTACATTCAGGTCCCATCCCGGTGTTGTTTCTAGAAGTACACACAAAAACATTGCTGTTCTATCCAGGAACAACAGATTAATTCAGTTCAAGCAGTGCTTTTTTTCTGTGCATGAATGAAATGTTGAGTATTCACTATACTGTGAGCAGAGCTAGCTATGTACAGCATGAGAGCCATCTAAGACGGAATATTTTTCTAGTTTAAAAAATAAATATTGGTGCTGGAGAGATGACTTGTAAGCATAATGTCGCAGAGAGTCTGGGTTCAGTTCTCAGCACCCACATGGTGGCTGGAACTCCAGGTCCAGGGATCTGACATTCTCTTTTGGCCTCCATGGGCATTGCATGCATATGGTACACATATACATGCAAGCCAAACACTCATTCACATAAAATAATACTAATAAAAAATAAATATTGGCAATTTTAAGATATAAACAAAGGTGTACTGTTAAGGAATTGAAAGAGGGGCACAGAAACTAAGAAGCGGCCCAGGAGAGTAAAGGGGAAAATGAGTAAGTAAATGAAATAATGAAAAAAGATGTGGCCCACAATCATACAAATGCACAGTCAGTGTCAACTGCTGTGCTCATGGCGCAGTAAAATGAAAGAGCTGTCTGCTTGGAAAGGCAACACTTCCAGCGAAGAAGAAGCAGGCATGCAGTTTTCCCTCCACAGTCAAGAAAGAATCAGTATCAGTGCTTGAGATCATAAGATCATAAATACCTAACCAAGACAGTCTTTTAAGAAATGTTTTTTATTGTATTTGTGCGTGCGTGTGTGCGTGCGTGTGTGCGTGCGTGTGTGTGTGTGTGTGTGTGTGTGTGTGTGTGTGTGTGCCAGTGGAGGACGTAGAATCCCCTGGAGCTGAAGCTTAGAGATAGATGGTCGTGAGCTGCCCTTGTGGGTGCTGGCAGCCAAATTTTCAACCCCTGGATGAAGAGTGTGTGTTCTTAACCACTGAACCATCTCTCCAATCATTGAACAAAAACATTCTTAAACAACTTTTCCCTTTGCAGTGCTGAGGACAGAACCCGGAGACTCTCTCACCCAAGAAAGTCCCCTGACTGAGCTACACATTCCTTGGCCAGACTACGACTTTTTAACAAGACCTAAACTTGTAACTTTAGTCGGCTATAAAATAGCTATCATTTTTACACAAAAAGAAAACCACCATACATGGATGGATGATGAAATTAATTACTTTAAGAAAAAAACTTGAAAAGATAGTGTGCTGGCCAATTTTATGTCAATTTGTCACAAGCTGGAATCATCTGAGAGGAAGGAGCCTCAACTGAGAAAATGCACCCAAGGTAAGATCTGGCTGTAGGGCATTTTCTTAATTAGTGACTCATGGCCCAGTCTATTGTGAGTGGGGCCATCCCTGGGCTGGTGGTCCTGGGTTCTATAAGAAAGCAGACTTAGTAAATTCATAAGGAGCAAGTCAGTAAGCAGGTCCACTCCATGGCCTCTGCATCAGCTCCTGCCTCCAGGTCCCTACCCTGTTTGAGTTCCTGTCCTGGCTTCTTTCCATGATGTATTACAAAGTGGAAGCATAAGCCGAATAAATCCTTTCCTTCCCAAATTGGTTTTTTTGTTTGTTTGTTTGTTTTTTTTTGGGGGGGGGTGGTTCGAGACAGGGTTTCTCTGTGTAGTCCTGGCTGTCCTGGCACTCAGTCTGTAGACCAGGATGGCCTCGAACTCAGAAATCCACCTGCCTCTGCCTCCCAAGTGCTGGGATTAAAGGCGTGCCCCACCACCGCCCGGCCCAAATTGTTTTTGGTCATGGGGTTTCATCATAGCAATAGTAACCCTAAGACAGTTATTTTTCAAGTTTTATAGTTAAGCTCCAAGTAGCCATTGGCTACAAACTCTAACATCAAAAACAAATTGAAAAATCTTAAAATATTAAAGCTCTCTTTAGCCTTGGATAAGTTATGACATAAGCAGATGCTGTCCAATGAATACTTTGGGTATGCTTATACAGAAAAACGTTGTCAAAGTTCAGCCTAAACCAGTGGTTCTCAACATTCCTAATGCTTTTAATACAGTTACCCTTTAATACAGTTCCTCAGCTTGTGGTGACCCGCAACTATAAAATTATTTTTGTTGCTACTTCATAACTGTAATTTTGCTACTGTTATGAAACATAATGTAGATATCTGATATACAAAATATCTGAGCTGGGCAGTGGTGGTGCACACCTTTAATCCCAGCACTTGGGAGGCAGAGGCAGGTGGATTTCTGAGTTCGAGGCCAGCCTGGTCTACAGAGTGAGTTCAAGGACAGCCAGGACTACACAGAGAAACCCTGTCTCGGAAAAAAAACAAAAACAAAAAACAAAAAACAAACTAACAAACAAACAATCTGATATATGGCCCTCAGAGGGGTCGAGACCCACAGGTTGAGAACCACTGACCTAAGCAATGTTGACTTCATGGTGTAGTTATCTTTTAATATATTATATCTGTCAAAGAATTTCGTCTACACGTAAAAACTACTTTCTGTTAAAACAGACAGAACTTCAAGGCTGGGTTAAAATGTGGATGTGCTAGGATGTTAATGTTTCCTTTTAAACTCCATTGCAGCACATGGTACCTTTTGGAAACATTTGCTTCCCTGCACCTGATGATACAAAGTGGAAACATTTGCTTTCTCAGTTTTCCAGGCCCACTCTATAAAAAGTATCATGGCTGCAGCTGCCCGAATGGCTCAGGATCCACTTGCAAATGTCATGTCATGATGAATCACTCGTTCAAACCGTTGGGGAAAAAGAATCAAACAGAAGACAGTGAATTTACTAAATTTTCTCTGCGGATGGAGTCTGATGGAGATAAAAGCATTTTCCTGTATTAACTCCAATTCATATTTTCTTGAGGCAGAAACACTTACCAAGTCATTATTTTCACCCAGCAAGCCCTTATTTCATTCAATTTGTTTTTAAATTTTTAAATGGCAGTGTTATACAAAATTTCACATAGATTCATATTATATACATATAAGCTGAGTTTACAGCAAGGAAGGAAACAAAAAACTTTATGATCTACCCATACAGGTATGATAATTTGGGTTTTTTTTTTTTTTTGGTTTTTTCAAGACAGGGTTTCTCTGTGTAGTCCTGGCTGTCCTGGAACTCACTCTGTAGACCAGGCTGGCCTCGAACTCAGAAATCCGCCTGCCTCTGCCTCCCAAGTGCTGGAATTAAAGGTGTGCCACCACCGCCCGGCAGGTATGATAATTTGTATTATCCAACTTTATAACACTTAATCCAATTTTATAACAATAGTTATGATTTTACATATTTTTATCATGTGACAAAATGCAGACAATTTTTCTTGGACTGATGTTGTGAATGTTAGCTAGACAAACTAAAAGTTTGAAAGTTACTTTTCGGTAAGTTCAAAACCCCTTTAAATCCAATATTAAGATAATGAGATGACATATAGTTGGAATAGTTAATGTGGACATAATTTTTTTTCCAAATAATATACATTCCAAGGCTATAGCAGTTCATATTGAGCAAGGAAGGTTCTAATCTGTACAAATAAAACAGTATGGCCAGGCATGCCTGAGAGGGCTTCCCAGAGCCTGCATGGGGTTCTATGTGGACCTTGGACAAGCTATATATTCAACATGTATGTTCCTTCCCCGTCACTTCTAGCCCACAAAATGAGGGAGAGCACACTTCTACCTCTCAAGCATTCCTTCAGCCCATACACAGCCAGAGCAGAGACACACGCTGCGAAAGGGAGCCAGCATCTCCTGGAACTGCTACCTCGTAGAACACTCAAAGAGCAACGGACGTTGCTGCTAATGGTCACAACAGTCGCCAGCACAGGTCATGTCACCATTTGCAAGACACCATTCCAGATAATATCTTATGTGACTGTGGGCCAAAGAGTGGGTATTGTCTAACGCCGTTTTCCAAACTGGGTGGGATTCAGGGTGGTGCTGTCTAAGGTAAGAGAACTGGTCATGACTCCAGCCCTGCATTCTGACTCATTACAGCTGTTGAATATGCAAATATGCAAAGCACTATTATTTTTATAGCACCCTCTGCTTCCTACTTATAAAAGCAGAATTCTACTTTTGTCTTTATGTGTCTGTGTGGGCATGCTCACATTCAAATGAGTATAGGTGCCCACAGTGGCCAGATGAGGCTGCAGATGCCGTGAAGCTAGTCAGAGGCGGTTGTGAGCTGTGTGGTGTGGGTGAGGGATCCCAACACAGACACTATGGCAGAACAGTATGTGTGCTCTCAACTACTAAGCCGTCTCTCCAGCCCTGGCCATTTACACTCTAAACGGAAAAAGAACATGTCATACAAAGACTTCAGAAAACCTCACTCTGTTTTAGGAGTTGACACTAAACTATGAAAACCCATCCCAGGGAAATGGAAAAGATACCAGAACTAGAACATTCAAAGAAAAGCAGAGATGTTATGAGAAGCACCCAACCTCTTAAGTCCAAAAGAAACTGTGATGGTTTGTATATGCTTGGCCCAGAGAGTGGCACTATTTGGAGGTGTGGCCTTGTTGGAGTAGGTGTGTCATTGTTGGTGTGAGCTTAAGACCCTCACCCTAGCTGCCTGGAGGGGAGTCTTCCACTAGCAGCCCTCAGATGAAGATGTAGAACTCTCAGCTCTGCCTGCACCATACCTGCCTGCATGCTGCTGTGCTCCCACCTTGATGATAATGGACTGAACCTCTGAACCTGTAAGCCAGCCCCAATTAAATGTTGTCCTTATAAGACTTGCCTTGGTTATGGTGTCTGTTCACAGCAGTGAAACCCTAACTAAGACAGAAGTATTAGCAAGTAACGACAGCATTTTGCATGGAATCCCATCTTCTAGTGCCTCTTTACCTGAAGGCTATTTGACCACTCAGACATGCTCATGAATTACAGAGGGAGCCCAGGAGACCTACCATAGCCCTGATCTTAGGGACAAGACGGAGAGTTTCCATCTGAGAAGGACAGTAATAAAAGCAATGAGACTAGGTAGTTACTGCCATTACACCCACAGACGTTAAAGCCCAAACTCCCAAGGAGGTACCAGGCCCTGGTGCTGCATCCACCCTTACAAGTCACCTGGTGTAATCCTCATAATTGCTTTACGAGGGAGGTACTCAGGCTTAGAGGGATGAAAAGATTTACCGTTAAGAGGATTCTTCAAAGAGCTGAGGATAACCCCAAGCTGACTCTGGATCTCAGTCACTGTATACTACTCAATTCCACCTTATAGTACCATTCTTGTGATATCTAGCCATCCTCCTAGGAGCTCAGAGACGGGTGGTGGATGTACCATGTCGCATTCTGTCTGAATATCTTCTCAGGGATCCCTAGCTGCTTGAGAGTCTCCTGAGGAAGGCTTGTACGTTCTTCTCCTGGGACCAGAAATGCCTGGCAACTTATCCCACAGCCCGCCCTCTCCCTACAATTAGAGAGAATGGGAAAGTTTCTAGATGAGCAAATGCCAAGAAAAAGTAGACCTGCACCTGACTGACACCGTAGCAGATGCTCACTCTGCTTCAAGATGCGACAACTCTGAGGTGTCTGTCATCTACGTCAGAACACCAGGGTAAGCTAAAACCACTCCTTTGTTTGGCTCCTAACTTGCCCTGCCCTACCCTGCCCCCCTCGACTACAGATGGGTTTGCCTTGAAAATCTTCCAAGAAATCACTTACCCTAGAACTCCCTTCCTGAGAGCCAGGCTCTGCTTCTAGGGAGCCTCACCTAGGAGACAGCGGGGCTTTAAGAGATACACAGCAACGCCTTAAACTGTAACAAAAGCAACCTAGAGGAGGCCACAGCCCTGCTGTCGGTTGGTTTTAAAACAGTAAAGATTTTCTTTTTCCTTACAATAATCCCTTATCTCGGCTTAAGTGCTGCGGGATGAAAGCTAAACCATTTATACAAAACACCAAAACTGGAGGTCTTCGGGAACACTTACTTTACTAAAGAAGCTTTGCGGCACAGTTTGTCTGCCCCCCTGTAGTAATTCACCAGCTGCACCAGCCCAGGTTCGTGACCTACAAGGAAAGAAGAGACTCAGAAGGGAAACAGCAGGTGCAGAGTGACAATGTCAGTAGCAGAGTGTGCAGGACAGATGTGTCATACCAACTCCCCTGTCTCTCATTTCAGGCTGGCTATCAAACATGGAGTACTTTTCTCTGTCCCAAGGTCCCTTTTTCTCTCACTATCTACTCTCAATATTGAAACATTAATACTGACCTGCAGGAGGTCAGCTGTGATGTGATATCTCTCTCTCTCTCTCTCTCTCTCTCTCTCTCTCTCTCGCTCTCTCTCTCTCTCATGGTTTCTGAGACAGGGTTTCTCTGTGTAGCACTGGCTGTCCTGGAACTCACTCTGTAGACCAGGCTGGCCTCGAAATCAGAAATCCACCTGCCTCTGCCTCCCAAGCACTGGAATTAAAGGATGCGCCACCACTGCCCAGCTCTCTTTTTCTTATTAGAAGGTCATTGGGTATTTTCTATCTCATATCTCCTAGACCCTTAGCATAGTCCTCTTTGGGCTTAACACACACGAGCTTGTAATCTGTTGAGCAAGGCTACTTGAATACAGCCATACATCCAGCCCCAACCTCACGTTCTCCAAATATCAAAGAAGGCAGCAGAGCATGGGTCATCTACTTCAAGGAGCTTCTAGAAGCCACTAAGTGAAAGGAGGGAGTGGAAAGACCATCAGAAGCCCTGAGAACTTCTCTGCACTATCCGACAAGGAAGCATTTCCATAGTTCTTACTACAGAAACCCTTTTAAAACCAGAACTGGAGTGTAGCTCAGTAGCACTCTGCACCCTCAGCATATATGGGGCCTTGGGTTCAATCTCCACCTTGGGTTCAAGCACCACAATGATAAAATGAAATAAATACAGATAAGTGATTAGAAAAATGTTTTATTAAAAAATTTAACCCCTAACAAAATGCTTTGCAACAAAAAGTAAGATTTTAAAAGAGACTTTGAGTTGGGTGTTAAAGGTACCAATAATTAATCCAACCATGGCACACAACCAAATCAGAACTTTCAGACATTATCTGGTTTGCACAATCTCCCTAAGGAAGACAGGCCCAAGTCCCTGTTGACCTGGTACCTTCTCATCCCACTGGCCTCGCCCTTCCAGCACCTGAACCTGACTCTCCATGCTTTCTCCTTGGGTTTTATGCAGCCCACTTTAGACAAAAGGAGAATACTCCCAACAGCGAGGGCGTGGAACCATTTTAATTAGAAGATTCATCTGTCTTTTCCATAAAAATTAAATGTCTACTGGTCATCTCCGAAATTTGTGTTGCCTTCTCAGGACTGGGATCCCAAAGGGTTTCTACCTGTCAGCATACCAACAAGGCCAGATACCCCCAACCCCAGGCTGAGCAGAGCCTTTTGGTGTGTTCTACCTAAGTTGTTACCACCAGGCATTGTCAAGTGCCAGGAGGAGCCAGAAAGTCAGGAAGGGAAGTGATAAAGACTTAGTCAGTGGCTCCGTGCTCCTCACAGGGAACTGAGTTTTGTGGAACTTTCTTTGCTGAGCCCTTCTGGAGGAATCTGGCTACCACACAGGCATCAGTTTCCAAGCACATTTTCTATTCTGCAATTTCTTAGGCTTCCAACTGTTGAGGACCGTTCCCCACGTTGGGACACCAAGATGTCCCAGCCCACGCTGCCCCACGCTTAGGGGCTAAGTGACCCGGTCTGTACTACTCCACAATGCCCCACATTTGGGGGCCAAGTGACCTGGTCCGTGTGGGTCAGTCAACAGGGTGTAGCAAGAGAGAGAATGGAGATGGAGGGGCAAGAGACGCAAAGAATGGAAATAAGACAGGGTGTGTGATCAAGTCCCGTTTATGAAAAAGAAAACATAGGTATATATGCACTTTACTTTGTGCCTTGCAGCCGTGGACAAGCAGGGGAACACAGCTGAAGACACTTGACCACGTGTGCCTTGCAACCGTGGACACTAAACAACAAAACAAGATATGTGGGAAAAACAAGATGTTTATCAGAGTGTGTTCAGCTGTTGTGGGCTGTTGAAAACAAGTCTCTTGTCAGGGTATATCACTTGAGATGGCTGCAAACATGATAGCCGCTTTCTGCTAGGAGTCAGCTCCCAACATCAACCACCACTCTATGGAGTCATGTTAGAGTATAAACTTGTGTAATAATGAAAAGTTGTCCCTGAACTATCTCAGTAAGATTAAGCCTTAACATACTTCATTCCATAAGCCATCATAGCTTGGTATGGCTATAATGTCACCCAAATGCCCTATGCAAGCTTGCCAAATAGCCAGCAAGTTCCAAACAAACTGCTTTCAGTGTAGCCTCATCCATCTCTGACCACACCTAGTTCTGAAAAACCTCCCCTCTTCAGGACATGGGACACTACTCTCTGGGGTATTTTCTAAGGTAAAGGTGTCCCCCTCTCCTCTGTCCTTGGAATACAAATGATCCTACCCCCAAGTGAAATTCTGTAAAAGAACCAGCTACCCAGAGAGAGGCAGGCCCTGCCGAGATGACTATGCGGTGAAGAGACCGTGAGATCAAGTTCAAGTCTGTGGGATGTTAGTTGAACCCATCAGGACAACTTCTAGATTACGTCATTTAAAAGGGAGTTGCTGTCCCTTCCTACACGAGAGTATGCGAATTGAGTGGTACCAAACCAGCTTCGCCCATGTGGATGAGGAGAGCAAAAGTCACCAAGATCGTGTAAGAAAACATCACTAGATGCACAGTTGCAAACGCACACTTTTGGTGCAGCTAAAGGAAAGGTCTGAAATGGAACAGCTCCCCACTCCCCAGCTTCCCAAGAAGCTCCTGCTTTGGGTAAGTCAGTGAGTTTTCCCCAGATTCCATGCCGGTTCATCTGGGCCTCCGGGTAACACAAGCATCGGCAGTTTCAACAACTCCCCCTCCACGCCCACACCACACAGGGCTGAATCCTCGGTGGCGGAAAGCTGCAAGATGACTGATGCGGGCCCAGGGAAGCTGGAGAACCAGGCCAGACACCCCGGGTGCAGGGATAGGTCACTGTCAGCAGACAGGGCAACCGCACCCAGACTCCATTCCGAATCCAGCTACGGGTTTAGGTCTTGCTGGACCCATTTTAGATCTGCTAGGGCGAGCTCCCGCTTGAGGAAGATTAATGACCTTAAAAAACAAAAGCGCTGGCTCTCCGATTCGTGCGCGCAGCAGCCACGAGGGAAAGGCTCACCTAGTCTCCCGAAGGGCAGTCGGTTCCTCTCCCCCAGCATCAGGTTGAACCTGGGGTTGTCCCGCCGCAGCCTCTTCCAGTAGCCTGTGGCCAGCAGCAGCCGGGAGACCTCGGCGTAGACGCTGCTATTCTCGTCGCGCACCACGAAGGTGTACATGGCGAAGGGCAGCGCTCCCGGCAGCCGCCACACGGGTCCAAGGCACGGCGGCCCCGCGTGCACACTGCCGCAGCCGCAGCCTCAGCCTCAGCCCCGCTGTCCGCCTAATTCCAGGACCGCGCCTCCGGATCACCCTAGTGTCTGCCCTGGGCGCCCGCGCCACCGCCCGAGTGGCGACCGCCACCCGGACGCCGCGCCCACCGCCGGCGCCCCGCCCACGACCGTGATTCCGCGCGGCAATCGGGGCAGGTCTGCGGGTTGCTGCGGCTGGAGCTCCCAAGCAGGGCCCGCCCCGACCGCCACTCAGCGAGTGGCCGGTGGCAAAGGACACAGATGTGGCTTCAGTGGTAGTGAACTGCGTTGGAGAGACCAAGGGAAATGATTCCAGCTGCGCCATAGCCCGCAAATATTCCTTTCCGCCCTCTATCTGAGTCTTCCAACTAGTTCAAAATCAGATTTGATGGATTAAACAAAAGATCCAGGCAGGGGATGTAGCTCAGTAGGTAGAGTGATAACTTAGCCAGCACTGAGCCCTGGGTTCGATCTGGGCCTGGTAAAAATCGGGCACGCTTCTCAACCCAGCACTAGGTAGAGGAAGAAAGATCGGGTATTCAAGGTCGTCCTCCGGTACTTAGTGAATTCCAGGCCAGCTTGAGCTACACGAAGCCCTGTCTCAAAATAAATAAAAACTAAAGTTCTAAGGTCCCATCCTGTGTCCAAGTGAAGCTGTGCTTCCCTTCCGATCTATCTGCTCGCTGTTGGTTTCCCGGGATCAGGGTTGTCAGTCATCAACTGAGCCCGCGATGGTGTAGTGCCAAGGGAGGGCTCCTTTGGACTCTGCCTGGGTTAGTTCCACACAGGACCAGGGAAGTCCTGGACTCCTCACAGGTCCTGCAGTTCTCCAGCGTTCTGCCACTCGCCCTTCGCGGGACCTCAGCTTCCCCTTCTGAGTGGTGACAGATTTGTTCTTCAAAGGATTTTTGTTCCTTTGCCTGATAGCCTGAGGAAGCCAACTTTGGTACTATGACCATCTCAACACTCCACTCATAAATGCCTCCAGCAGACCCAAGCTTCACATTTTTAATTAGCTGGCAGGGCGGGGGGGGGGGGGTGTGCGAGGGGAAGGTAACACCGTGGGACTTCTTTCCTCCCTGCTCTCCTTATCTACTGAGAACACTGTGAAGGTTCTTCCCACCCTCCTTCCCTCCCTCCCTCCTCCTCTCCCTCCTCCCATCCCTCCCTCTATCCCTTCCTCCATCTCTGCCGGTGTACCATAGACACACCCTGGATTTACTTAGTCCTGGGGATCGAACCCAGGGTTTTGTGCTTGCTAAGCAAGCATTCTATTAGTTGAACACAACCCCAGCTCAACACCACATCATTTTTGTTTGTTCGTTTTGGCTTCTGTACATCATTCCTTTTCTTAGTGATGAAACTCATCCTCCCCACCTCGGGCACCATTTTCTGAAGGTCTAGAGAGACTAACACTGGGGAATGGAAATTAGAGGTCTGCACTAATGGGTCCACTCTTGTCCCTTTTGTCATGGTGAGCGGTGGCGCACAAAAACAACACAGAACTCCCCAATCTGATGCTGAGCTGTGGAAAGTTGTTAACTTTTCCAGCTGCCTTTACTTAGATGCAAGACTGCAAGACGTGGGACAACATGGAGCCATCTTGTCATCTTACAGAAGTGGGACTCTGTCTGAGACATAGGCTTCCTATCCCCCTTTGATTTTTGGTTTTGGTTTTTCGAGACAGAGTTTCCCTGTATAGCCCTGGCTGTCCTGGAAGTCACTCTGTAGACTAGGCTGGCCTCAAACTCAGAAATCTGCCTGCCTCTACCTCCCAAGTGCTGGGATTAAAGGCGTGTGCCACCACTGCCTGGCCCTATCCCCCTTTGAATTAGTTCTTGTCACATGGATGTGTGTGTTCTGGCCAATACGTGTAAGTGGCATGTCTCACTCCCAATCTGGACCTTTCGGTATTTTGGCACATCTTCTCCTGGAGGTAACCCAGCCCCTCTTCTTATTTCCTGGTTGGAGGTTGGGTGAGTATGTTTTTCTCTGTCATGTGTTCCCACCATGGTATGCCACCTTGCAACAGGTCCAGGGGCAACAGAGCCAATCAGTCATAGCCCAAAACTGAGGTGCAGAATAACCCTTTGTCTTTATGAGCTTCCTAGCTTGGATATTTGCTGCAGCAATAGAAAGCTGGCCAGATGTTAGTTCGTCAACCTGCCACAAGCTAAAGTCATCTGGGAAGAGGGAGCCTCAAATGCTTCCTTCATATTGTTCTGTGGGGACATTTTTCTTGATTTATGGTTGATATGGAATGTCCCAGTCCACAGTGGGCAGTGCCAGCCCTGGGCAGGGAGTCCTGTGTTGTACTGAAAGCAAACCCAGCAAGCCATGAGAAGCAAGACAGTAAGCAGCTTTCTTCCATGGCCTCTAACTCTGTTCCAACCTCAAGGTTCCTGCCCCGTTCTCCCTCATGATGGACTGTGATTGGAATGTATAGTCAAATAAACTCCTTTCTGCCCATGCTGCTCTTGGTCAGGACTTAAATCACAGCAACAGAAAGCACATGTGGATAGTATGTGTTTTAAATATGCTTTCCCTGCCCAGTTCACTCATCCTAGGTCTGGCTGTTGCCCCACAGAGGGTTTTGGGCCCTTAGTAATAACAACTTGAAGATGACCAGCAGAGAAAAGACCCCTGAAGGGAAAACAGTTCTGTATGTAGCAGACAATTCCAGAATAGACTTTGTCCTAGTCAATGTTCTAATGTTGTGAAGACACCATGATCACAACAACTCTTTTAAAAGAAAACATTTAATTGGGGCTGGCTTACAGGGTCAGAGGTTCAGTCCATCATCATCACAGCGGGAAGCAGGGCAGCACGCAGACAGACAGAACAAGAGAGACAGCTGAGGTTCTAGATCCAGATTAGCAAGAAGCAGGAAGAGAGAGTGACACTGGGCCTGGCTTGAGCACCTGAAACCCAAAGCCCACCCCCAGTGACACACTTCCTCCCACAAGGCCACACTTCCTAATCCCTGTCAAGTAGCACCTAAACACTAAGCATTTAAATCTATGAGCCTATGAGGGCCATTCTTATTCAAACCACCACAGACTTCTTTCAGGAAAGAGTCAGAGAAGGAACACAACTGGAAAATTGATCTCATATGGAGTGTGCAGGAACATACACACCCAGAAAGAGGAACTGGTAGCCCTGGTCCCTCCATAAACACCCACGATCACCTCTCCCAAGGGCCTAGCCTCACAGCTGACCATACCCTTCACTCAAGATCTTGTTCTTTCTTTATTCTCCTACCACATAAAGTTAACTAGAATTCCTAGTGTATCCTACGGGTCACCCAGAACTCAGCATAGTGAAGGACTTTGAGCTGCAAAACCAGGATCTGGATTTTAGACCGATAACCATTTGAAAGTCATGAAGACATGTCATAAGGATGACAGGACTTGGAGCCACTTTCATCTGAAGGTAACAATGTCAGGACTTGTGACTTTGCATACACAATATCAAACAAAATCAAAGGCTCTGTGAGTTCTGAGGTCAGCCAAGCCTGAACAAGTAGCCTAGCTCTAACAGTTAGTCCCTAAGTGCTGAGACATGGCTATGGCTGGATGAGGAGATGACCTCGGGGATTAAATGGCATGCAACACTCCCAGTACACACTTGGCACATCACAAACAGAATAGATGGAAAGTTATCACATTTAGATGGTGAACTTACATAATTGACTAAAATTAATATTTTTGTTAGGAAGAAAGTGGAATTTGTATAGCAAAGCTATCCTGTGTTATGGGATATTTGACTATTGTAAAAAGAAAACCTATTGTTTACAAAATACAAAGGCGTAATTAGATGTCAGATGCAGCTGGTGTGTCCTGTTAGAGAAGCAGTTTGGGTGTGCCTCCAAAGCCTCTATAGATAAGAATAGTAAAGAATGGAAAGCTCCTCCATATTTTAAGGCAGTTGCTTGGAGAAGTCTTATGGTCTTTGCTCTATGACTGGAGGTAAACTCAGCTGGATGGCCTTGAGCTACCCTACCATAAAGGTGAAACGGTTTGGTCCCTACTGACTTGGCTTGGAGCATCTCCACCATGATGAAGACATGGTTCAGCCGGCCAAGGGTGTGGGGAGGAGTTAGAAACTGATAGCAATGGGGCTTTTGAGAGCTCTCTTTTTTGACTTGGAAGAGCCTTATGGAAGAAGCTGTGGGTAAGAGATAGGGATTTTGTCTTTGGGCTTGCAGGAACAACAAGAAGGAGAGCGCCTGGCACAGGTAACACAGTATTCTAGGAAAGAGAGCCATGGGGCCCTCAGGTTTGTAGGAGCTCAAGAGAAATGTAGACTAGTTCTGTAGAAGGACGCAGATAGAGATTTCTAAAGGGCTAGTAGTCTAGTTGTAGAGTCAGGCTTGTAAGTGGACTTTTTGTATATAGTTAAGAAAATAAGAACCTCCCTGAGTTAGAATGTTGTTACTTCAGTTTACACCCCCTGTGACTTTATTGGTATAAATATTGGATGATTTAAAGGATAAATATTATAATCTTCTTGATGAATACATTCAGTCCCTATTCAAGGTAAACCGTCTTCGGAAACATAGTTCAAGTTTGCAAACTTTTTAATACACATACAAATATATACACTTGCTACCACAGGGAATGCCCATATTGTTTCTTCTCTGACCATAAGCTATTGTGTTGATTTATGTTGACTGAATTGGTTACTTTTCTGTTGCTGTGGTAAAACACTTTGGACATGTATTTACTTTATGTAAAGTAAATGCATAAATTATTTAATTAATTAAAAAGTACTTCCTCCAAGGCAACTTATAGAAGGAAAAATTTATCTTGGCTTACGTTTTCTGAGAGATAAGAGACAGTTATGGTGGCGAGGCATTGCAGCAAGCAGCAGGCAGGCATTGTGGAAGAAGAAATAATCTGAGAGAGCCTGTCTTCAACTGCAATCAGGAAGCAGACAGCAAACAGGAAGTGTAAGAGACCATAAGCACTCGAGCCTGCCCACAGTGATACACTTCCTCCAGCAAGACTTCCTAAAGGTTCCACAGCCTGCTAAACTGCACCACCAACCAGGGACCAAGTACTCAAGTACATGAGTCTATGGGGAACATTCTCATTCAAATCGCCACAATGTGTATAAATTTTCTTCTGTTGTTGGTCAATAATTTAAATTGATCCATAATTTAATTTGTTAACAGAAAATACTTCACATGTTTTCAATCTTTTATTTATTGAGATTCGATGTGCAGCATGGCCTGTAATATATAGAAATATTTTCTTTGCTCTTAACGAGAATTATACTCTCTACCTACTTGGTGAAGTGTTCTGTATATACTAAGCGGTGTTGAGGTTAGTTTTTCGATGTATATTGGAATGATAAGTGCTGGCCCCCAAGGCCTGGTTGCTCTCAGGAATGAATCTGCACGTATAATGTGACCTTGCTCTTTAATTTAAAATTATTGGTTAAATAAAGATGCCAACAGCCAATAGCTGTGCAGAAGAGCCATAGGCAGGGCCTGAGGTTACTGGGCTTGAGGTCAGGAAAAGAACCACAGAAGGAGAGGAAGGTGGAGAGAAGAGATTCTTACCATGAGAATCTTAAAATCATGGCCATGAGGGCTGGCCAATCAGAGTTAGGAGCAGCCCAGATGAAACATAGTAAGTATAAACTTGGGGTTATGGATAGGAAAGTGGATTCCAATAGCATAGAAGGTAGATATCTGCCCAGCTTCAGTGCTGATAAAGGTTTATTGTAAATAATAAAAGTTGTGTGTCTTTTATGTAGGAACCGAATGATCAAAGGCAGGGTAGAAGCCCACAACTGAGATTAAATATTTTCCACAACGAAGCAGAGTGCCATTTTTGGTGGTCTGTTCAAATGTTGTTAAATTTTTTCATTTATTTATTTATTTACTTATTTATTTATTTCACATCCCAATATCACCCTCCCTCCTCCCAGGTCTCCTCCCCACCAACACACACCTCCTCCCCTCATTCTCCCTCCCCGTCTCCTCTGAGAAGGTGGAGGCCCTCTGGGTATCACCCTGCCCCAGCACATCAAGTCACTGCCGGACTAGGTGCATCCGTTCTCACTGAGGCCAGACAAGGCAGCCCAGTTAGGGGGACGGGGATCCACAGACAGGCAACAGCTTCAGGGACAGCCCTTGCTCCAGCTGTTGGGGGATCTGTATGAAGACCAAGCCGCACTCTGCTTTGTTGTGGAAAATATTTAATCTCAGTTGTGGGCTCCTACCCTGTAAGGCAGGAGGGACTAAATTTTGTTAATTTTATGACTAATAATTCTACTAAGTATTCATACAAGGCTTTGAAGCCTGCCTCTACAATGATTGAACTGTGTATTTCTCCCTTTAACTGCCAGCTGTGGTTGGCATGGCCATGAGGCTGTACCATAAGATGTATTTTTATTTATGGTTGTTACATCTTTCTGGTGTGCTGACCTTTTCTCCATCATTATGCAATTAACTATTTTGTTTCTAAAAATATCTTTGTAGTACAGTCTATTTTGTGCTATATCTAGATGTTACAGATTTTAAGGGTATCAGAATAAACAGAATTACTGAGAACAGTAAGAATTGACTGTCTCACAGATCTGGCAGCTTAGAACATGTGACAGCAGAGGCTGGCAGCAGAGCCACACTTCCTGCCAAGCTGCTGGAGAGGATCCCTTCCCTACCTCCTCCTAGCACCTGGTGGCTCCCAACAGCCGTTGGAGTGAACACATCCCACTGGTCACCACATCCATCATTCCTTTTATGTCTCTGTGTCCAAATCCCCCTCTTCTTATGAGGTGATCAGTTACTGAATGGGTTCACTCTGATGGGACCGCTTTTAACTTGGTAGAAACAGCTACATCAATTGCCCATCTTCACATAGGATTGCAGGCACAGGTTCTTGGTGGTTGTATGTTTGAGAGAAATGTCACTGAATCCAGTACAACACTCCACCACTGATTACCTCTTGCAAAGAATATGTTACCATTTTTCCTCTCACCTACTACATTGTGTGTCTCTATTGTCTGTATGTGTTCATAGGAGGGATACGTGTACATACATGTGAATATGGAGGGCAGGGTGTTTTTAAACTGTTGCCACCTCAGGTTTTTGTTTTGTTTTGTTTTGTTTTGTTTTGTTTTGTTTTGTTTTGTTTTGTTGAGTCAAGGACTCTCATTGAACCTGGAGCTCACTGGTTTGGCTGTCCAGTGAATGCCAAGAATCCATCTATCTCCTTCTCTCCAATGATGAGGTTACAAATGAACTACTGCATCCATATTTTTTTATTTTTGTTTTTAGATTTATTTTATTTGTGTGAGTCTTTTGTCTACATGTATGTACGTGTACCGCATGCATGTAGTTCCTGGAGAGGTCAGAAGAGGGTGGCAGATCCTTTAGAATTGGAGTTTGAAAAGTAGTGAGCCATCACTGGGGTGCTAGGAACTGTACTTATGCCATATAAGAGCTGCAAGTGTTCTTAACTACTGAGCGGTCTGTCCAGCCCCTGCTCCTGGCTTTTTCTGAGTGTTAGGGATCCTAATTAGGGTTCCTGTGCTGGGACAGCTAGTGTTTTACTAACTGGAGTTTCAGGTGGTTGTGAGCTGTCACGTGGGTGTTGGTAACTGAATTCAGGTCCTCTATAAGGACAACAAGTCTTCTTACCCACTGAGCTCCCCTATTGTATTTTCAGATCAAAATCCTGTCCTTTAAAGACAAGACTGAAGGATAACTGTGGTGATACATGCTTGTAATTCTAGTACTGTGCCTGAGGACAATCAGACTGACAGACAAAGACAGACAGACAGACAGATTTAAAAATATGAAATTGCTTTGTGAGATGACATAGAGGACACACATGTGCCTAGAACTCATTTCAGTCTAGTTTTTCTCCAATTTAAGCCTCTGTTTCTTTTCTTAGTTCTCAAGAAACAACAGCCTGATGTCTGTTCACCAACCAAATTTATATGAAAATTCACGTATGAAGGATCCAGAAGGAAGATGCCATATAAAACTGCTCAGCTACTCATCTTCCGACTTTCAAGAACCTGGGACATAATTTCTTCTCAGTAGCACACAGCATAACGTTCTTTAGACCTGTAGTTGAGCCGTGTTATGACAGGTTGATGAAGATGAGCCGTCTTCCCGGGCTCTCATCCAGGTCTCATCTCTGAGACAAAGCACTGGGCCTGCCACAAGGCCATGCATAAGTTATGTTGCTGCTTGTTCCTGATACCTCCGATGACGACAGGGGCAGAGTCGGTTAACAGATGCTGGGAGATTCCACAGTCTGGAACTGTTTGCAGACACTAGGTGGGTTCCTCTGAGTGATAAACCACCTAGGTTTCTCAAGGCAGAGCTGAACTGGTGATCTCATTTGTGTGAAGAGTGGTGAGAGTCTTCCCACCAAGGTAAGAAAAAGTTCATGTTTTCTAGACTCCTGACAGTTCCCTGTGGATGGCTATGCTTATGATATTCAGTAAAAAATGGATTATAGGACATTTCAATTTATATGCAAATCACAGTCCTCTTTTCTTGTCAAATTCCTTGTTATCCAGACTAGCTTATTTTATAGTACATTTTAATGTGTTAAAGTATTTAATTAATAGAGTTTATGTTGAAAATATAATGTAGGTTATCCAGTTCAAAAATGAGGGTACCAGAGTTTCTTACGTTAAAAAAAAAGCTAGATACAACTACCTCTTCCTTTGGAAACATTAAGAAGGTTTATCAAGAGTCTGCATGTCCTATCTCCATGTCTGTGAGTAGTCCATACTGTTCCCTTGTAGCTGTGTGAAAGGCAAGGTTCCCAAAAGGTCAGGTACACAAGCATGCCTGTCAACCCGCCCTGACAAAACCAAACAAAACACAAACAAAAAAGCTTGTGTAGATAATAAGACTTTGCCTAAGTCTTAGAGTTCAAGCAATGTCCTTGGAAGTCGGTCTCAGTTTTTAGACCTCTTGGCTACACTTTCAAAATGACTTTGAGTACCTGCAGGCAGGTAGCATGGTTTATGAGGGTTGGGGGCAGGGACAAGCTGAATCATCTGCCCTTCCTGCATCGTCCTGTGCAGCCAGAAGGATCTCAACAGCTGTAGTTTAAAAACATGACAATGGTCTACAGAACGGTCAGGAAAATTCAGCAGGGGAGGAAGGGAAATGGGAGAGGGTTGGGGAAGGAGCCAGACAGGTCTGCCATGGTCTGATCTGGAGGAAATAGCCTGCAGCACAGACTCAATGGTACAGAGGCAAAGGGGCTGGCACGTCTGTTCTTTTTCATGAAATCACTGACTATTCCCCAAGGAACATAGCTCATTCATCAGATACATTCTCTGGAAAGTCGGAGAAATGTGACTTCAGCAGCCATTGTCATCCAACTAGGTCATGAGTGGGAGAAGGGAATCAGAGTGGCCGCATAGCATATTGAACTAAGCTTCTGGGACCCAGGCTGTGCCTGGTGGATGTATGCTTTCTGGGCACCCAGGGACACTGCTGCTTCTCATTGTTCTTTACATTCTCCCAGCCTTCACACACCCCTCCTACTTTTACACCACATGCATCTTTACTTATGCTCAAACCTGGATGGCAGTTATAAAAGGCTTGTCACATTTGCTCGCACTCCCTAAGGCTGACTTGTTTCTGTTCACGTAAGGATAGCCAGTTCCTTCCATTTCCCTGCAAATGGCACTTATTCATCTTTACATCTGAATAAAACTCTATTATGTAGTGTCTAGGGAGAGAGAGAAAGAAGGGAGGGAGAGGGGAAGGGGAAAGGAGAGAAAGGGGAAGGGGAGGGAAAAGGGAAGGAAGGGAGGGGAAAGGGAAGGGAAGGACAGGGAGGGGAAGGAGAGAGAAAGGGGAGCGAGAAAGGGAGAAAGAAAGAAGGGGGAGGGGAAAGGAGAGGGAGAAGGAGAGGCAGGCGCATTGGAAACAGAGAAAGCTTTTTGGATGACAACTCTCCCTTCCACCTTGTATTGAGACAAGGTCACTGTTGTGATTTGTGCTTCCCAGGCTGTTCCCTTACAAAGCTCCTACCTCTGCTTGCCACCCCCCAGGAGCACTAATTTTATAGATGCTTCTTCTATGGTTACCAGGACTGGAACTCAGTGACCAGGTTTGTGCGGCAAGAGCTTTTGTCCGCAGAACCATGTTGCTGGTCTCTCATGTATGCTTTTGACACTTTTGTCAGGAGTTGGTAGCTGCAGCTCTGAGAGTTTTCTGTGTCTTTTGTTCTATGGCATTGATTTGTCTGTCTGTGCCGGGCCTTGCTGTTCTCATTACTGTGGCTCTGAGGTGGAATTTAAGATCAGGTCTCATTGTGACTCTAGCATTGCTCTTTCTGGTTAGACTTGGTTTTCCTAGTTGGGGTCTTTGGTGCTTCCATGTTACCTTTCTGCCTTTGAGAGAGAGAGAGAGAGAAAGAGAGAGAGAGAGAGAGAGAGGAGGGGAACTGAGACTCATTGGTGCAAATTTTGTTCAATAAAAACACAAAGCTCTTTACAATAAGCCTGTCAGGGTCCCAAGTCTCTCAGGGTCCAGAGAGCCTGAGGAACAACAACCACTTTTCAACTTTCCAGAGGATTTACCATCTGATTGATGGGTTCAGAGAGGAACACCATTAATCTCCTCAGAGCCTCTTGTGTGTCTGAACATTCCTCTGGCCCTTTGGTCTTTCCGAAGTCCTGGGGTTTTACATATGCAAAACCAGATTACCAGGACTGGAGAGGTGGCTCGGTGGTTAAGAGCACTGGCTGCTCTTCCTGAGGTCCTGAGTTCAATTCCCAGCAACCACATGGCAGCTCACACCTGTCTGTATCTACAGTTTCAGGGGATCCTATACCCCCGAACACACATGAATGCAGAGAATAAATAAATAAATAAATAAATAAACAAACAAACCCAGGTAACCAGGACAGGTTACAGTTGGCAGTTTCCTCGCGTCTCCTGAAGCAAATATTTTCCATATAAACATCACAATCACTTCACCAGAAAATGCTTTGTTTGCGTAGCTAATGCCTTACTTAAAGTAATTAAATTTGTTACGTTCTTTCTATTATGTCTCTCAATGTATTCTGGTTTTGTTCCTTCTGTAAACTTTAACTCCTCAGATGCTTGCCTTTCATCTTATCCTTAGTTCCTGTTTAGTTGTTTCTAATGAGTTTTTTCTTCTATTTCCATTTTGTTTTTTTATTTCTGCTTTACTTGAGACAGAATATTAGACCATAGACTAGGCTGGCCTTGAACTCACAGCAGCTCTCCTGTCTCAGCCTCCCAAGTCTAGGATTTCATTTCGCAGTTTTATAAATAGAATTTATACATACATGTAACTAATTTTTGAAAAATTTCTTAGGATATTTTTGTTTCATTAAAAATATCTGCCAGGCAGTGGTAGCACACACCTTTAATCCCAGCACTTGGGAGGCAGAGGCAGGCATATTTCTGAGTTTGAGGCCAGCCTGGTCAACAGAGTGAGTTCCAGGACAGCCAGGCTTACACAGAGAAACCCTGTCTCAAAAAAAAAAACAAAAAAACAAAAACAAAAACAAAAACAAAAAAAACCTTCATCAGTGGCATATAATTTTAATACTTAAGTTGATTCCTAATTTTGGAATTTCAAAACATTTAAAATGAGGTGATAGTATCTCTAATTTGAAAAGGCTTGATGGAATTCCCTTTCCCTTTCATTTAAAAGATATTTTAATCAAAACACTCTTAAATGAGCCAGGTGTGGTGGTCTGCTTAACGATCTTTTTTTTTTTTGGTTTTTCGAGACAGGGTTTCTCTGTAGCCCTGGCTGTCCTGGAACTCACTCTGTACACCAGGCTGGCCTTGAACTCAGAAATCTGCCTGCCTCTGCCTCCCAAGTGCTGGGATTAAAGGCGTGCACCGCCACCGCCGGCCGTCTTCATCTTTCCTAGTGGTCACTTTAGCGCTTGTGTCTTCCACTTATTATAGCCTAACACAGATGTGTGGAAGATGTCCTGCCCCCTCACATACAAATTTATTGTTGCTGCTACAACCTTAAAACATGTCAACATTTCCTCTTTCCTGCCTCTTGTGCTGTGGCCATCTGCATTTTACTACTGTACATATTTAAAACTACAAGATACACTATTATTGTTGTTTTTCCACTATATATATTCCATATATACATATATTTTTATGTTTTCACAATTCTGGTTCCCTTTTCCCATTTGATTCTAGTTTGTGTGACATAAACAGGCAGCACATCTGGTGACCTCAGTTCAATCCCTGGACCCACATGGAAGGAGAGAGATGACTTCCACAAGTTGCCTTTTGACCTTCAAATGTGTGACATGCCACAGCCAAGGCAACTTATGGGAAAAAATGTTTAAGTTGTAGATGGTTAGAATCCATGACCATCATGGCAGAAACTATGGCAGCCGACAGGCAGGCAGGCATGAATCGTGAGCTGCAGTTGAAGTAGGAGGCAGAGGGAGGGACAGCTGTCTGGTAATGAATCTAGCTTTACAAACCTCAAAGCCCACCCCTAGTGACATCTCCTCCAACAAGGCCACACTGCCAAGAGCCATCTAGGAGAAACTAAAAACCAGCAGGTGATCTTCCTGAGATGGTTCCTCCATGGATTAAAATCTACAATGGATTTGCTTTTCCAGGCAAGTCTGAGAAGATTAAATCTGAGGAAAGATTAATATGTTTTTCCTGTTATTATTAAATATATAACAATCACTCGGTATTGACCCACCCTTTTGAGCAGATTTTTGCAGTCCTACAAAGATGTACTGTCTGTAGCGATGCTATATTGACAAATGATGTAGATAATGATTCTACAGAATTACTGACTTGGTTCAAATAATTTAAGGAAGAAAGTTTGTAGAGATGGTCTTAGTTGCTAGAAAGATGTATACAATGAATACAATGTACCCACTCCTCAGAACAGTATAAGTAAAGGCTGCACAATAAGATATACAATGAGTTTTTATAATTAAACTAAAAAGAAAAATAGACTTGGGACAAATTGTGTTTAAGGAAAAAAATTTAGGCCCAAGGATAAAGTCATAGGTGTGCTCTATGGTAAGTCAAGTCCAGGTAAAAACTGTTCCTTTTAACTTATAATGAATGTATTATAATGAAACACTGCTTTAAACTTAATATCAACATCCTTCTATAACTCCCATTTTATGTAATGTAGTGGTGAGTTTATCTACACCACTATGTACTCCCAGTGGGTCACATCTTTGGATTCGTGAATGAAAGACACACACACACACATTAACTTATTTTTGAAATGCCATGATTATCTCAAAGGCTGGACAGTTCTAATCCTCCACCTGCTACCCCAGGTCCAATCAGGAAAGAGGCTAGTGGCCACTTACCTGAATTCTTACATGGCTTGTTGGCTCTCTCTCCTGCATCTCTGAATAGGTTCTGTCTCCCACCACATCATGGCGATCCTCTGTCTCCTTTTTCCCAGTTCCCAGCCCGCACAAATCTAAAGGTCCGCCCCATCTCCCTTTGCCCAGCCATTGGCCACTGGCATCTTTATTGATCTATCAAAAACCATCTGGGTTCAAGTACCTTCAGTGTTTGGACACACAGATTCCCAATTAAATTAAAGATTTAGAACCAATCCCCAACAATGTTACATTTTTATCTCCGAGGTAAATTTCTAAAGAACTTTTTGTCTAAGGAGGTATAAAAGACAAGAGAAAAGAAATAAAATCGTTGATTGAATGGTTTGTCTTGGGGAGTCCTGCCCCATCCATCTATCCATCCAAATGTATATGTCTGTTTGTCTATGTGTGTGTGTGTGTGTGTGTGTGTGTGTGTGTGTGTGTGTGTGTGT
>JANHMN010000002.1:192228521-192323297 GCA_030674055.1 Rhabdomys pumilio | reverse complement strand
GTGTGTGTGTGTGTGTGTGTGTGTGTGTGTGTGTGTGTGTGTGTGTGAATGTATGTAAGCATGCATGGATACTTGTGGAGTTGATTGTGACAGTCAGGCCCAACCAGAGTGTGTGAACATTTGAGTGTATATGTGTCTGTGCATATCTGACTGTATGAAAGCATCTTAATTCTTTTCCTTTTCTTCCTCTCTGGTTCACAAAGAATTAACCAGCTTAGACAGAGAGACTTCTGGCCGACTGACCAGAGAATGGAACTCCAGCAATAAATCCTTTTACTTAACATGCCTTGCCCCTGTTTCACTTTGAGTAAAAACTTGCAGTTTCTGGCATCCGAGGAACTCAGGCAGGTCAGCTACTACTTCAAAGTAACTTAGACTTAAGACAGGTAAACATTTTATTATAGAAAAGGAAATCCTAAATATCTCACAAGACCAAGTCTTGCTCCTGCAGACACTAATCCCCTTTGGCTTACCTCAAGAGAAAACCAAGGAAGAAAAGCCACAGGGGTTGGCCTCCTGGCACCACACCTCCTAACTCTTTCCAAACAGTCCCACCAGGTATTCAAACATAGGACCATATGGGGGCCATTCTCATCCAAACACCACAGCAGCAGTCTTCGTATTTGCCTATGCATTATCCTTAGATTCTTTTAATTTTTTTTTACTTTAGTATGTGTGTATGTGTGTGTGCACATATATATGTGCCTTAAGTGACTGTGAGCTGCCTCGTGGTTGCTGGGAACTGAACTCAGATCCTCTGTAAGAGCAAGAAGTGCTCTTAACCACTGAGCCATCTGCATCACCTGACTCTTTCTCTCTTAATCTTCATTTAGAGAACTATTCTGAATGAGGGACTAAGATTGAACCAGCACTAGAATGCCAGCACTGGGACTGCCATCGGCCATTTCCCAAACTGTCTATTTTGTGGTTCGTGAGTCCATTTGTTATTCTGCTGTCTTCTTCTGGACCTGTCTTACTGCGTCTTTGCATTTCCCCCATACGTTTCTGCTAAGCCCCAGCATATCATGTATCCCTAAGGCCTTTAGTATCAACTTTATGTATCCCTTTAATATTTTTTAGATTTCTCCCTTTATGGATGCAAAACTAGGTGAGCAATGAATCAAGAGAAATATTTTTGTATGCCAACAAACCTGAGCTACAATGGTTTCTGTTCATAACTTCTGTTTACAGACTTTTGGAGATGGACTCTTCCTTTTGGGATGACTTTGGTTCTACGATACAGAACAGGGCCATGGAACAAATTATTACACCAATGACTGTCCAGCTTTGTCATCTGCTCATCTCAGTGGAGAGGAAAGATGTACAGAATAAAACACTTGCCTCCCTGCAGAAGGTGGCAGAGCAACTGGCCAATGCTACTAAGGAGTTTGTGCATGTTGCTAACAGGTAATGTCTCCATAGAACTTAAGTCCATTACTCTGACAGATTGGCAGATGGTGGAACATATACACAGTACCTGATTATAGTTTTTAACTCTTTGGGGGCTGGTGGATGTAGTTCAGTTGATAGAGTACTTTCTAGCACATCAGAAGCTCTGGGTTTCATCCCCAGAACTCCATAAACTAGATATGGTGATCTGAGCCTGAGCCTATAATCTCAGTACTCAGGAGCTAGAATGTGGAAGTTTAAGGTTTTCTTTGGCTATTGTCTTAGTCACTACTCTATTGTTGTCAAGAGACACATGACATGACCAAGGCAACTCTTATAAAGGAAAGTATTTAATTGTGGGCTTGCTTACAGTTTCAGAGGTTTAGTCTATTATTGTCATAGCAGGGAGCGTGGCAGCATGCAGGCAGACAGGTGCTGAAGAAGGAGCTTAGAGTTCTACATCTTGATCCATAAGGAGAGAAAGTAAGGGCTTAGAATAGGTTTTTTGAAACCTCAAAGCCCATCCCTAGTGAGAGGCTTTCTCCAATAAAGCTATACTTTCTAATCCTTCTAATCCTTTTAAATAGTGCCACTCCCTGGTGACTAAGCTTTCAAATACATAAGCCTATGGGGGACATTCTTACTCAAAGCTACATAGCCGAATTTAATCCAGACTGAACTACATAAGAACCTGTCTCAAAACATAAATGCTTTCTGAGCTAGGCAGTGGTGGCGCATGCCTTTAATCCCAGCACTTTGGAGGCAGAGGCAGGAGGATTTCTGAGTTCGAGGCCAGCCTGGTCTACAGAGTGAGTTCCAGGACAGCCAGGACTACACAGAGAAACCATGTCTCAAAAAACCAAAAAAAACCAAAAACAAACAAACAAACAAAAAAAAAAAACCAAAAAAAAAAAAAAGTGATGTAGATTGTTTTAATTTGATTCTCTTTTGCTGTAATAAAACATTGACCAACAGCAACTTGCAGAGAGGAAAAGGTTGATTTGGCTTAATAGGTTATAACTCATCATCATGGGAAGAACTTGGAAGCAGGAACTAAAGAAGAAACCATGGGGCCCGGGCAGTGGTGGCGCACGCCTTTGATCCCAGCACTTGGGAGGCAGAGGCAGACGGATTTCTGGGTTCGAGGCCAGCCTGGTCTACAGAGTGAGTTCCAGGACAGCCAAGGCTACACAGAGAAACCCTCTCTTGAAAAATCAAAAAAAAAAAAAAAAAAAAAAAAGAAGAAAAAAAAGAAATCATGGAGTAACACAGCCCAGGTCCAACTGTTGAGAACCACACTACCCCACGTTCAGGGGCCAAAATGTTGGGGACCACACTATCAATGTTGGAACCCGCACTGCTAAAAGCCTTGGGGGCTAAATTGTTAGAGTCTGCACTGCCCCAAGCTGCTCCAATCCATGGATTGGGGTTCAGCAAGAGAGAGAATGAGGACGGACGTGAAGAATGGAAACCAGACAGAGTGTGATTCAATCCCATTTATTCTTCAGTCTCTCTTCTTCTCTCCAAGTTCCTAGTTCCAAGTCCCTAGTTCCTAGCACCAAGTCTCAAGTCCTAATCCCCGTTCCAGCTGTAATAAGTCTCAAGTCCTTATCCTAGTTCTAAGTTGCTAGTCTCTTTCCCAGTTCCAAGTTCTCCTTCCAAGTTGCCTGTCTCCTGTACAAGTGTCTAATAATAATTTCTTCTGTCTGCCTCTCGCCTTTTATATGTCTCATTTCTAAGCCACGCCTTTAAGTCATGCCTTTAAGTCACACCTTTAAGTCTTATCTCTAAGTTACACCTTTAAGTTATACCTTTAAGTCTCTGCTCTAAATCACACCTGTAAGTCTCACACGCCTAAGGAAAGATCCTGGGTATCTAAAACAAGATGTTATCAGAGTGCGCTCAGCTGTTGTAGGCTGTTGTAAACAAGTCTCTTGTCAGAGTATGTGGCTCAAGATGGCTGCAAGGATGAGAGTCACCTTCTGTCAGCTCCCCACACCCAACTTCTCAAGAGTGATACCACCCACAGAAGGCTGGGTCACTTATCAATAAAGAAAATATCCCCATAGACATGTCTACCAGCAAATCCAGTGAAGACAATTCTTCAGTCCAGGTCCCCCCTTCTAGCTGCATCAAGTTGACAACCAAGATTGGCCATCACAGTTATGAAGTTGGGGCAGGGCCTAAATACCATGTGACTTTACTTAGGTAAAATGAAAAACTATAGGGAAAATAATGTAAACTATTTATCATGAATTTTGCATAGGGTCTGGGGAGATAGCTTAGCAGTTAAGAGTACTTGCTGTTAAGCCATGAACCCAGAGCCCATGTAATAACATTTGCACACACACATAGAATAAATTAAGTAGGAATTTGTTAACAGAGTAATTTTATACCAATTCAGTACTTATTTGTAGATTCTGAATTTCTGATAATGCATTTCTTAATCACAAAAAGTACAGTAAGTTTTGAGAAAAGCTAAATGTTTGTGTAACGGTGCAGTATAAATGCCTTTACTGTATTGTCTGTTCCTGGCAAGATAAATTATTTATACAGAGAATCATCCGTTTTCATGAGTGTGGGAAATGGTCCAGCCCTGCTTGCCCTTGCAGAGCTGTAATAACTCACATTTGGACATGACTTTGGCTCCACCAACTTTCGCAGCAGCTCCCTGAGCAGTTCTCAGAACAGGCCAAATGGAGGCAATCAGCACACCCCACTAAATATTCAGCTGTCAAGTCCCTGCCTTTTGCTGCCTGGCAAGCTCTCAGGGGGCCAGAACCTGCCTCCTCAGCTGCTGTCCATCAGCATGTGTACGTGAGAAAAGACCAGCACAAGGATATGTCTCCACTTGCTTTGGAACATATCTTATAATAAACACTTAGAAACATGAATGATCAGAAGAAAGAAAAAAAAATATTACCCACAAACCTGCAGCCCAGAGACAGACACTCTATGTAGTCCTATATTTGTCCCAGATATTTTTCTTTCTCTCTCTTATTTTTCCCCTTCCTACGCCACTTCATTTTCTATTTTTTTTTTTTAAAAAAACTGCATATAAAGATATCTCTGTAGAGGGCTGGAGAGATGGCTCCACAGTGTAGAGTGAGTTCTGTTTTTCCAGAAGACCGAGTTTGGTTCCTAGCAACCGTGTCAGCTGGTTCACAACCAACTGCTGGAACTCTAGTTCCAGGGACTCCCACACTTTCTTCTCCATAGGCACCTGCCCTCACTCACACATACATATACACATAAAGTAAATCTTTAAATAATATCTTTGTATGAATGGATGGAGAAAAATGATAGAAATTTATGTAGAGAATAAAATTACAGTTTATTCATTTATTCATAATGAAAGTGATAAAATTACATGACAATGGAAGATACTGATAATCACTATATAAAGAGAAATAAGACAGGCTCAGAAAGACAAACACCATGTTTTCTCTCATATGCAAACTTAGATCTAAAAGTGTGTGTGTGTAGAAAGAATCAGAGGGAGGAAGAGAGAAAAGGAGATATTAGTAAAGTATATATATGACAGGAAAGAAGGAGAATGGAGGACTGTTTGGAGTAATTAGAAGAACGGGAAGGAGCAGGGAGCACACTGGAGAGCAGTGAGAAAAGGGATGGATTATAATGATACCAACATATGGGGATGCTTCAGTGAAACCCATTACTCTGTACACTAGTTTACATTAATTTAAGATGTTTAAAAAACCCATGTGGGTGTTCCTGTCCATATACATGGCATGTGTGTGTGGACATGTGCATGTTTGTTCAGGGGCAAAGACATAAAACAGTCTACACTGCCGAGCTGCAGCCTTTGTGAACAGCACTCTGGGGCTGGACAGTGCACAATGGCATATGCACCCTAGTAGCTCATGCATGCTTAACTTTTTAATAAATTCCCATGAGTGTGGATGGGGTGAATCTGGGAGGCATAGAGAGGATATGATCCAAACACATAATATACATGTATAAAGTTCTCAGAGAATTAATTAAAATATTATATTTCTGAAAGAACTTGTCAGCATGTGACATACTGTGTACAGTACTGTCTGAGATTCTCATTCTCACACATGATTCTCAGCACTTGAAATAATTAGAACTTTTAATTTAGCTATCCTAGCAGATATTTTACTGTAATTTTAAACTTTAATAATGTCATAAATTTTTATTTATTTAAATATTTTTTTATTATTTTTAATTATGTGTGAGGTTTTGTGCATGTGAGTGCTAGTGCCCTGAAGAGCGT
The DNA here is from genome assembly GCA_030674055.1 of Rhabdomys pumilio. Classification (NCBI taxonomy): domain Eukaryota; kingdom Metazoa; phylum Chordata; class Mammalia; order Rodentia; family Muridae; genus Rhabdomys; species Rhabdomys pumilio. Next base: position 192,317,650 of record JANHMN010000002.1, on the reverse strand, counting down.
GATGGATCCCTGGAGATGGAGTTGCAGGTGGTTCTGAGCTACCTGACATGGATGCTGAGAACTGAACCTGATCTTGGGTTCTCTGTGAGCTCAGTATATACAAATCTTAAGGCTCTCTCCAATCCCTGAAAGATTTTTAAAATTCTGTATATCTGTGTGTGAGTATGTGCACCTGAGTGCAGCTGCCCATGGAGACCAGAAGAGGGTGACAGAGCCCCTGGAGCTGGAGTTACAGACTGTCTTAAGACACTAGACATGTGTTCTAGGAACCAAACTCAGGACCTGAGCCATGGCTTAGCCCCTCATCTGCTTTGTATTCCAGCTGCACATCTTCCCTAGGTGCTTGCTTCTTTGTTCGGCTGTTTGGTTTATCCAGTATTTTTGCAGATTTTCAGTCTGTGTCTCGTCCCTTTGCTCATTTAACAATGTCTTTCACAAACCAGAAATTTTTTTTTTTTTTTTTTTGGTTTTTTTCGAGACAGGGTTTCTCTGTGTAGCCCTGGCTGTCCTGGAACTCAGAAATCCACCTGCCTCTGCCTCCCAAGTGCTGAGATTAAAGGCATGCGCCACCACCGCCCAGTCAAACCAGAAATTCTTAATGATCCAACTTCACAATAATTGTTTTACCTAAAAATGTTTTGCCTAATTCATGACTAGAAAACCTTTCTCAGACATGGTGGTGCATACCTTTGGTTCCAGCACTAGGAAGTCTGAGGCAGAGGATCTCTGTGAGTTTGAGGCCAGCCTGGTCTGCATATTGACTTCCAAAGGACAGTCAACACAAAAGCCCAAATCCCAAATTTCTCTTGTGTTTCCTCCCAGGAATTTTGCGTTCATATGTTCGCATTCTGATTTAGAGTGTTTTGAGTACACATGCTCACATGATGGGAGATGCCTGGCCTTCCAGAATCATCCTTTCTTCACTAAGTAGCCTCAGCACCTTTGTCAAAATCACTAGGTTATGTGCATGTGTCTCTGTCTGGAGCTTTTATCCCAAATGTCTGTGTTGACACAGATGACTGCCCATCTTCAATAGTGTGGCTTTATGGTAGGTCTTGAAATCGCATCATGTATGGCTTCCACATTTTCTCTCTTTTTTAAGAGATGTTTACTAAAGGGCCTTTACATGCCCTTGTGAAGTGGAGAATGTGCTTAGTAATCTCCACTTGGGAGAAAAAAAAGCCTAGGATCATGTCAATTCAATGGATCAAAACTGGGACAAACACTATTTCTTCCAATCTTAGAGCAGGGAATTAAAAAACAGAGATAGGTGTGCACACCAAGGCAAAGGATACAATTCTCAATAACAAGATGCCACACAATCGGAGGTGTAACCCAATACCCAACCTAGATATATCAACTACCTTTGACAGTTAGAGACACGCGCACATCCTCTTCCATGTCTCCCTCTGCCCCCCCACCTCTCTCTCTCTCTCTCTCTCTCTCTCTCTCTCTCTCTCTGTCTCATCTCTTCCTTCTTTCCTCTTCCTTTTCTTACTCCTCCTCTTCCTCTCCTTTCTCCTCCCACCTTAGCTCCTCCCAACTTGCAGGGAAATTTTCTGGGCACACTGATCAGCTCACGGGTTGTCCTTTGGCCTTCAAATGTGTGACACACACTCATACAAAATAATTAAAAAGAAAAATAGTAAGTGTTCAGGTATATACATATATATATATATATAATTTCATGGTATTGTTAAAATGTAAAACAGTAAAGTAAATACAATCACCTGCTCTGAATGATACATAAGTGTCATGTCTGAGAGTCATAGCACCCATTATCAGAATGGTGGGCAGCATGACAGCACACAGGCAGCTGGAGAAGGAGCTGAGAGCTTTAATTACATCCTGATCCTCAGGCAGCAGGCAGAGAAAGAGCAAACATGGGCTTTTGAAACCCCAAAGCCCACCCCCAGCGACATTCTCTTCAACAAGGCCATACATATCCAAGAAGGCCACACCCCCTAATCTTTTCCATGCCCTGGTGACTAAGTATTCAAATATATGAGCCTATGGCAGCCAATCTCATTCAAACCTCCGCAAAGCCTAAAAGAATGCATGGAATCCTGTTAACACATCACACTAAGTACCTACCAGTGGTCTTGCTTGCATCTCTCAATGGTGGTTCAGTATTTAGCCTAAGCCCATGCAGCAATTAGAGCAATACTTTTTTTTTGTTTGTTTGTTTGTTTTTTTCTATTGTGAAATGCTTGTCTCCTGTCTTGCTAAGATTCAGTTAAACTGAAAACTACACATTGTAACTCATTTTTTAAAAAAGAATATCCATTTCACATGGTGACTTGGTGTCTCTGATTTCTAAAACACAAGTACTTTGGTGACAAAGTGAAAATAGCATTTATATTTCTATATTGTCTCTATTTTTTTATATAGTGTAATTGAAAAGTAGCAGTTTGCACTCTGCATAAACCTTCTAAAACATAATTCTTTTTAATTTTTTTCTTCTTTAACTTTTGAGACAGAGTGTCACTATGGAGTTTTGGTTGGCTTGGAACTCACTATAAACCAGGCTAGTCTGGAAATCTCAGAGACCTATCTGCCTCTGCCTCCTTATTGCTGGTATTAAAGGCATATGCCATCATGCTTGACCTAAAAATAATTTTTTTATACATATAGGATCTGCTGGGTTTTTCGTTGTTTTAAGAGGTCTGACAACCTCTGAACCCTGTCAGAGTTTAAGTTTCCAGCCATTGACCATCTGGCTACGTTGCTCGTGAGTTTGTCTAGAATTCCACTGTCACTTCTCCACAGAGAACTATAATACAATGTAGCACTAGTTGGGGAAGTAAATTCACATCAAAACTATTTGCAACAACACATGAGTGAATGGTATTATATGAACTTTGATGGAGTGAAACTGTGTGTTAGTTACCTTGCTGCAGATTAAGGCATTGAAAGCACAGGCATAGAAAGCACCAATGGCTTCTAGTGTGATGTTTCAGAAACGCTGTGTGGCCTTGGTAAGTCAGAATCAGGACCACAGTATCAGTCACAGCATGGTGAGAGTTTTCATGCATCGACCAGCCCTGTAAAACATCCTGAAGCTTCCAAATATTTCCACATTTTCTCCCCAACCCCCTTTTTTGCATGTGTATATGTGTGGAGTATGCATGCATATATGCATGTTTGCATGTACAAGGGTATGTATGCACATGTGTGTGCCTGGGCGTGCATGTGTATGGAAACCAGAGTGTCTTCACCCATCACTCTCTAACCTATAAACTGAGGCAGGGTCTCTCACTTGAAACCTGGCCAGCCATCTTGCTCCAGGAAAGCCCCTGTCTCTCGTCTCCTGAATCCTTGGATTGCAGGCAGGCTGTCACACTCACCCAGCCTTTACATGAGTACTAAGATCTGAACTTCTTGTGCTCGAACCACAAGCGCTTTACCCACTGAGCCGTCTCCTGGTTTTTGCAGTTCCTATGCACTTGGAGTCTTGATTAGCAGGAGATAGCTTGCAGAGGTAATGAACTCTTCCTCTGCCCTCGAGCTCTTGTAGCTCATCCGATGCTGCCACAAATGCTGCCAATGATTTAGGTTAAGAAGGCTGCCAATCTGGATTATTCTGCATCAGTTATATCTATCACCCTCGCAGACAGGTTCATCCTCAAAGGAAAGGGATTGGTGTATGACGCCAAGGATCAAACCTTTCACACAAGCATTCTGTAGAAGGCTCATTTGATCTGCTAGAGAGAAGCTTGGAGAATGTTTTTCCCGTTTAATGATGACCACCCACTCTTGGGATGTTTAAAATTAAAAACTATTCCAAGTGTGGATGAGACTGTGTGGAAACTTGAACTCTTTCATTGCTGATTAGAACACAGTATGTTGTAACTACTTTAGAAAAATATTCCCTCAAAGTTAAAGGTATACTACCTGTTGTTACCAGGCATTTATCCAGGAGAAATGGATTCCTGTTTCCACACAAAGACCCAGGCATGGATAGCCACAGTAGCATTCTTTGTTTTTAGTTATGTGTCCCTGATTCTGGGGATTGGACCTAGAACCTGACACCACTAGGCAAGACTGCATTACTGAGTTATATCACCAGCTCTTTCTTGTGTGTGTGTGTGTGTTAGTTTTGGGGGGTTTTGGTTTGTTTGTTTGTTTGTTTTTACTTTTCAAGACAGGGTTACTCTGTGTAGCCTTGGCTGTCCTGGAACTCGCTCTGTATCGCAGGCTGGCCTTGAACTCACAGAGATCCACCTGCCTCTGCCTCCTGAGTGCTGGGATCAAAGGTGTGCACTACAACTCTCACTTTACCTCAAGTTTTGAAATAAGTTCTCAGTAAGTTGTCCAGACTGGCCTCGAACTCACTTTCTGGTCCACACATGCCTTGAACTTGTAGTCTTCCTGACTTTGCCTCCGATATAGCTGGGATTATAGGTGTGCGCCATCATGCCAAACATGGTGGCTTTATCTTACTTCTAATAGCTAAGACAGAATGGCCCCAGATTTCTTACCTGAAACTCTGGAACGTGTTGTATACAGGCTGTTGAGAAGAGAGGCCTGAGACTCAGAATCCTCCACTCAGATGTCAGTCGTTAACAGGTTTAACTTAACAGTGTCAAGTCACAAACCAAGACAACTGAAGAAAGTATGAAGAAGACAGGAGTTTTTTGTTTGTTTGGTTGGTTGGTTGGTTGGTTGGTTTTAAACTCAACATTGTATCTTGGGGACTTCAAGTCTATGGCCCACAAGCACAGTTGTCAACTTCATTTTAATGGTCATCTGGTGCTCTGTTCCTTCTTGTATGTGCATTTCCTGGTGGTTCTTTGGTTCTAATATCACATTATAAGCGCAATGTGTCCATCCAGACTGGCAGAAGACTCTGAGGAGGAGTGGCTTAGGGAGGAAATGAAACCAGTGGCCGAGTCTCTGATCCTTTCTGGGAGGAACATCCTGCTGGTAACAGAGAAGCTTCACCTGCAGCCCGAGTATCAGCGCCATTGGGAGGAGCTAGTAGCCACTGCTCAGCAGATCCTGGTGGACACTAAGAAGGTGAGGTTCCCTTAGAGCTGGCTGGCTGCTTGGTCATTGCTGGAGAGCATACTTGGGTTGTGGTTCCCACAGTAACTCCCAACTGTTTCCCTTAATTGTGAAACCTGCCCAAGTGCTTGCCAAGATTACCAATTTAATCAGGGCTAAATTGGAAGCTGTAATGTTTAACCCCTTAGTTCCCAAATACTCTCAATTTTTTCATAGAGACCCATATTCCTTGTTAACAAACAATTTAAGTTTATTTTGGATATATTATTTTTATTTTATGTGTGTGAGTGTTTGCCTGAATGTGTGTCTATGCGCCACATCTGTAAAATGCTAGAGGGGCCAGAAGGGGGTTTGGGATCCCCTAGAACTGGAGTTACAGGTAGTTGTGAGCCCCCTTGTGGATGCTAAGAATTGAACCCAGGTCCTCTGGTAGAGCAGTTAGTGCTCTTAACTGCTGGGCCATCTCTCTCTAGCCACAGAGCATATCTTTTGGGGATATTGCTTTTGGTTCAAATGTGTAGCCTTGAGATCTTTTGTTGCTGTTGGTTGTAAAACTTCTGTAGTGTGGCTGATTGACAGGTATTTGGACAGGCCTTATTAGAGAGTAGTTGCAATGGGGTAGGGTGAGAGGCAGAGCTGGAGAGCCTTGGGTACCTGCTGGTGGTGAATGAAAGGGAGAGAAAGGCCTTTGGCTTCCAGAACAGGTCAGCCCTCCAGCCCATCATTCTCATCTAAATAATAATCCGTCTATGAACAATCTAGGTTAGACCCCACACTAAACATGGAGTGAAGGCAGCTACTTTAGACCTTTGGTTTACAGCTATAAACCTATAAGACTGAACTGTGTATTCTCAGGTCCTAGCCTAGTGCCAGTGTTTGGTTACACTCAGGTTAACTGAAATGGTAAGGTTTCCTAGGCTTAAACTACAAGGCTCCAAAACTGTTCAGTTATCTTCAAGTCTCTTTCCTGTTGTGACGGCCCCATCAGGTCTTGCTCCTTGATGATGCTGCAGCGGTGAGGAAGACCGTGCCAGTGGCCAGTTGGTGTCTGACGTGCCTGGAGGCGCTGGAAGCGGCGGAGAACGCCACCTCGCTGCGCACCTCGCTCGCTGACCTGGCGGCTGCGCTGCTCCGACTGGGCGGTCTGACTGCAAGGTGGGACCGGGACGAGCGTCTGGGTCCAGCTCGCCACCGCCTAGGGTGCTGTGTCCCCGCGCTGCTCGCGGCCGCCCACGGTCACCTCCGGCATCCCCGCGATCCGCAGCTGGTGGCCTCGCGGCGTCGCGTCTTCGTTCTTACCAGGCAGAGCCTCGAAGAGCTCCAGGATGCGCTGCAGCCCAGTGTTGCAGAGCCCAGCCCGCTCTCTCAGAATGGCGCATTGGCGCGTAGTCTGTGGAAGCTGCGACAGGTCCTGGAGGAGTCCGGGCCTAGTCACCTGCGCAGTGAACTACTGGATGCACCACTGGCTGCCGTGGTGTGGCACTGCCTGCGCCTAGCTGCCTGCTCCGCGCCACAGGAGAGGATGCACCTGGTGTTCCGCTGCCAGCAGCTGCTGCAGCTCCGACCAGGGGTGCACCGGCTTCCCCAGACCAGCCCAGGGATCGAATGCGAAGCTCTGCGGGCCGCGACCGACGCGCTCTTTCGAGGAGTTCGCGCTGGGTTACTGCGCCAGATTCTGGACACGTTCACAGACACCCAAAGTCCTCTAGAGAGGCTGGTCCAGGCCGCCTTGGCGACTTCCACTATCAGGTCCCGCTGTGATAGCGAAGCCTTGGCAGAGACTCTCAAGCTTCTTCTCGATGCTTTCCACAATCAAGCCAAGCAGATGATCCGGGTGGCACACTTGGTTTGGGTCTGCTGCCCCCAACAGCAAACCGGCAGAGACGTGGAGGCTGCCGTGGCAGGTCTTCAGAGGCTTGTGATCAAAGTGAAAGAACTCTTTTCTCAAAGTCCCGGTAAGCTTGACATGGACTGGAACCCTGCCACCCTGAAGGCCCTACTTGAGGCCTGGGCCAGGGAATCTGAACACCTCCTGGCGTGCTTTGATGTCATTCTAAACATTCCGGAATTCCTGAGTTTGTCTATCCAGGAAATGACTAAACACTTGGACTTGTACACAAGGGCTCTGAGGAGCGGGGCATCCAGAGAGCTTTCCAGATCTGTGGCATTCTTACGCGGAAGAGCCACCCACATAGTGCAGGTGATGAGCAGATATGTAGGTCAGGACCCGGATCCTATTTTCCGGAATGGGATGAGAGTCGTGGTTCAACAGCTGGCACAATCTTCTGTGTCCCTAGGAGCAGCAACCGAAGGCAGCAGAGGTGGAGACAGCGCTCAGGACACAGATGTCTTTTTAACCATGGCAAAGCACCTCATCTATTCAGCCCAGCAAGTCCACGAGGGGCTGGATGGGACCAACCATCCAGACATCCTCAGTCCACTTCGAGTCCAAGTCCAAAGGTCTGACATGGCCAAGAGATGGTCTTATTTTATTCTCCCCAGCCCTCAGCATTCCACAGCTTCTGAAATGAAATACCAGCAGGTACCCGGGTTAGTGGAAAGTGGTCCATATACCTCTTTCCTACCAGAAGAACAACTTTCCTACACAGTGGTCCCTGGCACCTGTATACATGGGTGGAGATCTCCATTCCCTGCTGTCAGCAAAGTCATTACTGCTGTGGAGAACAGGAATCACCAGGTAGTGACCTTACCATGCAGCAACATGCCAGAGCAGGATTCTACTGTGGATACAGTCCAAGAGACCCAGGGGAGGGAAGAACCCCTGGGGCCAGAGAGGATGACAAGACTACAAGAATTCTCAACACAGGCACCTTCTATTATTGATCTAGCCAGGAAGGAAGTCCATAACACAAATACTAGTAGTGCCAGGCTTCTGGGAGTAACTTTTCAGCAATCCGAGAGGACCAGGGAAGCCAGGCAGGGTTTGGTAGCCAGAGCTGGTGACTGGTACCCTCTGTGTCAACAACTATTTTGCCATAACCTAGTGACTGAATTACCTGGGAACATGGCAGCATTTGTGGAGCTCCAGCAGGATTTGGCCTTGATGATTCAAGTAGCAGCCAAAAGTGGCCCTGTGAATTTGGACAAAAAGAACCCTGACTTAATGGGGCACCCAGGACTGCTTTTAGAGCTACAAGACAGATCAGAAAAGACAAAGATCCATGCTAAACAGCTGTTGGATCAAGTTCTGTCCTCTGATGGTCTACAGGAGCCCACCCTGAGGGAAGAGAACATTGACAATGGGTGCCTTCTATGGGCGGTAGCTGTCCAAGACCTGGTGCAGTGTATGGAGAGACTCAGCAGGAGACAGGGCCTGTTCCTATTGCCTCTGCGGCAGGCAGTGAAGAACCAGCAAGGGCTGCAGGAAGGGTTAGGTCAGGCAGCAGAGATTTCTCAAAGGTTACAAGAGGCTGCCAAGCTGTCTAGTATTCTGTGTAGGGATGCACAGGTGAAGGATGAGATCTCCTTTCTGTGTGGGGAAGTTCAAGTACTCACAGACGCCTTGCTGGAGGTGGCACTCATCTCGGTCTCCTCCCCCAAGCCATGTCCCAGCCTCTCTACACGTTTTGAACTTCTTTGCTTGGAACTCGGCCTTCGAACCAAGGCCCTGACTGACCTCTTGAGCAGCATCAATGCACCGTATGAGCAGATGTTCCAAGATGCTGTTGGCAAGAGCTCCCAGACCAGGATAGAAGGCATGGTGTCTGCTATCCAAGCTGTGCAGGGAATCATAGAAAGAGGTTCACAGTCTGAACCCTTCCAGGAAGACCTTCTCGTGTCTCTAGAGAGCATTGTCATGCTCACTAAGGAAGTGATCAAGAAGGTCCCTGTGCTCCAAGAGGAGCAGAGGTTGTATATGCTGGACTGGCTTCAGTGGGAATGGGCAGCTAAAGTCCACCATGTAGTGACTCAGCTCCAGGCCTTGGAGGGTGGTCACACAGAGGCCTGGAGACTCCTGGTTCAATGCTTGAAACCCAGGGAGGAGCAAGCAAAGTCCCTAGAAGAGGATCCTGTCCAGCTCCAGCCCCACTGTAAAGAGGGTGCAGCAGGAACCACTTTTGGGGGCAGTGTGGATTCTCAATGTGCTCTTCCCAAAGGCACCCCAGAAAGCTCAGTGGGGACCTGTGTTGATGAGCTAACCACTACCAGGACCATCACAGCAGATATGAGCACGGTAGGCTACTTGGATAGTTCATCTACATCCACCCAGACCTGCTTGTAACTAAAGACTCTAGCACATTCCAGGGATTCGATACCCACATGTATAATTCATACAAGGCAGGCAGAACAAGCAGCCCTATAAAAACTTAAGCTTGGGGATCCGAAACTCTGGCCCACAACTCCCTCTGCCATGCCCTTAACAAAATCACAGAGAAGTCTCAGCGCCATTTGGACTCCAGCATTCTCGTCCTACAGAGGGCTAATGAATGTATCCAGGCAAAAAAATATATTCCTTCCTTTGGCATCTAGCCTGTGTTCTAAAACTCATGCCTATGCTTTTCATGTACTTTAGAGTTTTTCCTTATCACTTTGGCTGAACTTGGCTCTGAATGGCAGTACCCAGGTTGCTTATCTACTTGGACTTCTGCAGATGTCACCTCCCTGCTCAAGGGACAAGAATACTAGGATCACTGTAGTAGGGGAGAAAGGGATTTATGAGAAAGATGCTAGGTCTGTTGAATAGCTCCCTTACACACCTGCTTCCTTCTAGGGCAAGACAGGACACTTAGCCATTAAGGATCTGAAAGAGTTTGTGTATTTCTACAGACCATAACCAAAGTCATAAAGTCTCATGCAATAGTCAAGTTTATTTAAAGCATCAGACAATTTATACTCTGAGAATTAAGAAAGGTCACCCGAGTAAAGTCCTTATGCATTCAAGCTGTATACAATTACAAGGACAAGCTGCATGTGGCAAAATCATGGTTTTTCACAGAGGTATATAAACATATAACAATAGCCAGTTGTAATGAATAATTCGAAGTAAACTCACTCCTCTCCACTGAGGGGCAAGAAGCACATTCCAAAGATAATTCTGTGTTCTTGAAGAAGCCAAAGTTACAAGACTCTTGTCTTGTTTTTCTTGGGGTTTTCTCACAAGCACTCAAAATTCTCACATGACAATCCAGGATTTTATAGATAAGTCACCTCATCTAACTCCATCATGACCTGTGGATGGCTGTGCAGAATGTTCCAAAAATTCTATAGGGCTTTTCCCAAGATAAAACTGATCACACCATGCCATGCTTTACCCTTGCCCTCATTATCCTTTCTTATTTTTTTTTCTCATCAAAATGTCACTTCCACAAAAGGGGACCCTGTGACCAAAGTAACATGGAGAGTAACATACCATTCCCCAGTGCTCTAGGCTTGCCTGCTTACCTCTCAGTCTTATAAATGTGAATAGCTTGTAGGCTCCTTCTCCTCATCTCTGGTTCTCCATAGAGTCTTTAGCACACTCTCAGAGTTACCCACTCACTTGCCTGCCTTCTGTTTCTGCCAATGCACCAGAAGCATCTCCCATGGTTGTAAGGCAGTGTGACAGACAGGGCAGGGTGATATTGGCTACTCAGGTCAGATGCTCTGAGAACAAGACAACAACCACATTCTTTAAGCCCCATTCTCACTCCTGAAAGGGTACCAGTGGGAAGCACTTCACTTCTGAAGTCTCTAACACAAAGCTTGGAGTCATGTCTAGATTTAGATGCTTAGACTCTCTGGTAGATGTTTAAAAGGCTATTTCCTAGTTTCCTCACCATATTAGTTGAGGTTTGTATTGCTGCAATAAATGTCATGACAAAGTCATCTTGTAAAAGAAAGTATTTAATTGGCCTTATGGTTTCAGACACACATAGACACACAGACACACACACACACACAGAGACAGAGGCAGAGACAGAGACAGAGAGACAGAGAGAGAGACAGAGAGAGAGAGAGGCAATTAACCTCACTGCAGTTTAGAGGCCTTAGTGTTAGGAATTGTGTTGTTCTAAACCTCTAACCCAATGCCTTCTTTCAGCACCAGAGTGGCAGCCTATCTCTGCCTCCGGCTCAGAAGGACCAGATTGTTCAAGAGGATGGCAGTGCAGACAGTGAGAACAGAATTGCCCAGATCACACAAGAGATGGCCACTGAGGTGCTCCTGATGGCTCAGAGCTTGAGGAAGAGAGGGCGAGTCCTGGTACTTGGTCTTCTTCAGGTCATGGTAGTGGGTGGTTGGTCACTCCTGTCATTCCTAGACAGTGCTGAAAGGAAAGGTCACACTGAAGATCCGATCAGTCCCCATCTCTAAAGCTCATCTCACCTTTCTCTTCCCCTCCTCTTTTTGGCTTGGCTACTATAGTTTTATCAGTTATGACAAGGAAGATAATTTTGTCAAATTTGGAATGTTGTGAAATTAGTAAAATCAAGGAGTCATTCATTCCCCAGAATGTAGTGGTGAATTGGTTAAAACGCTTTGGCTCCTGGGAGGTCACAGGCGCTGCAACCCACCCAAGAGCTCTCTGGATTCGAGAATGAAAGACATACATATGCCAACTAATTTTGATATGCCTTGGCTGGGCACTTCGGCTGTCCAGTAGTCATTAACTAATTCACTACAGATGGTGCCAACATGGTATCATCTGTAGTAAAAATTAACTGGAGTTTCCCAAATGGAATATACATGCACCATGATATAAGTTTAGAAGAAGGGAGACTTGGTTTCTCTTTTTGTTTTGTTTTTTGTTTGTTTGTTTTTTTGTGAGACATGGTTTCTCTGTATAGCCTGGCTGGCCTCGAACTCAGAAATCCGCCTGCCTCTGCCTCCCAAGTGCTGGGATTAAAGGCCCGGTGAGAACTGGTTTCTCAATGAGCTGAGCCAAGTCACCTGGTTTCCAAGCAAAAACTAGAACAAAGGAATGTAGCCACTGGTGGAGATTTACTCTGGGCCTCTCTAAAGGTTTCTAGCTGCCTCAGCGAGCTTAACCTCAGAGGTACTCGGAGCTCCTGAAGTGGAGAGACAGTCTGTTCAGAGACAAGAGATTCAGACTCTGGATGCTACCTGCTTCCTACAAGCTAATAAAGGATGGGGATAAATAAATTTTGATTTAATTGTTTTAAGGATAGAAGGGAGTATAATGGTAACTGTTTAAATGTTCTTAAGTATACATGGAATAAAGAAACCCAGGCCTTTGATCTCAAATGTAGGAAGCAAAGGCAAGGAGGGAGAATAGAAGGAATGAGAAAAATATATTAAAAGAAATTTGAAAAAGTGTATGCCAGGGCAAATATTTAGATTGTTTGAACATGGTCTATAAAGGAATTCTGGGATTGTTCAACTTGGTATGTCAAGAATAGAACCTGGCCGGGCAGTGATGGCACACATCTTTAATCCCGGCACTTGGGAGGCAGAGGCAGGCGGATTTCTGAGTTCGAGGCCAGCCTGGTCTACAGAGTGAGTTCCAGGACAGCCACAGCTACACAGAGAAACCCTGTCTCAAAAAACAAAAAACAAAACAAACAAACAAACAAACAAACAAAAAAGCCTGGAAATAGGCTTACACAGTAAGTAAAAGGGAATTTGATTAAAGTTGAATGCATAGATGAATCAATTATTGAAGCTTTTGATCTTAGATTATAGGTCAAAGAGCAGGGGATGAGTGGAAAAAATTATCTCAGACAAGATAAAGAAACTTATGTTAATTCAGGTTACATAAAGAGAAGGGGACACATGTACCCACAGAAATATTTATCTCCATAGAAGGGAGGATTTAAATATACTTAGATGAATAAATAATTGAGGCTGTTGATCTTAAAGTATAGATCAAAAAGCAAGGGGTAGGGAGCCTAACCTATCTCAGACAGTAGAAACTTAGGTCTCGATCTCACTATTAAAAATCAACCATGTGGGAAAAAAAAAAAAAAAACAGGAGATAGTGGAGGAGCACTATCTCAACACAATATTTGTTTAGATTGCTTTAATTACTTGAGTTGTTTAATTATCAAGATGAAGATGATTATAAGTTTGGTGGTATTTATGATATTAAAAATCCTCTGGGAGAGAGGTCATGCTATTAATTTAATTCATTCTATACCTCTAATGATTTTGGTTACTGGACCAAGGACACGCTATTTTGGGAAAGAGACTCTGTATTTGTGTTGACAGGAAAGGAGAAAAGGCTTTGCACCCCATCCAGAGTGATATGGATCAGATATGAGAGGAGAAGTCTCCCTGAAGATCTTGGCTACAGAAAAGAAAAATTTGAGAAAATCAAACAGGATAGGTAACTTGATCTGCTGATTCCTCAAAATGGGAACAGCCAAGTAACTGGGCTTAGACATAAAAATGTCTCTAGCCAAAGTGTCAGCTAAAATGAGACAATAAATCCTGTTGGTTATGGAATCCTTAAGATTCTTCACACCCTTCTTCACATGGCATGAATGAAGATTTATTACAGTTGGTTATTGATAAAATTAACTCATAAAAAGACAGTTGTCTTTCACCTGCTCAAACAAGGAGCAAAATTTCCTCCTTAGCTGATCTATACACCTCGTACAATCCATACAAATATCTTAATAGTACTAAAATTTTGGTACTAAAAGAAAACTGGGTTGCCTGGCTTTCCTCGGCCTCCACACAGGGAGGGAGATTGTTTCTTGTTCAGTCAGGTTTTTTCCAATGCAAGAGAAAAAGCCCTTAGAGCTGGCTCAGGAGATGCTATTGAAGCTAAAATGAGTACACTTCCATGCAGAAGTAGGTTGAGTCAAGAAAGCTTGGGGTAAGCACTGTGATCTGTCCCTGATGTCTCAGGAGAAACTTGTGAAGGCAGTGTTTTCCTACTTTTAACACTTTTATCTTTGATATAGACCAAAGATCAGCTCATTGCCTCTGCCAGGAAAGTCTCAGCTTCTGGGAAAAACTTCACCAGACTCATTTGCATCATTGCTAAGAATTGCATAGATCAGAGATGCTCCCAGGAGCTTCTGTGTATGGTGGAGCAGATTCAAACCATGAGCAGCCAGCTCAGCATCATCTCCAGGTATGAAGCAGCTTGGGGGAGAACAGCTAAGTTTTTATGTGTGGGGATGGAAGGGGAGTCATGTGTATGTTTAATGATTTACCATTCTAGAGTGGACACTGGTCGCTTCCCCATTCAGAATACAGAACATGGGTCCTTACTTCAGTGGCACTACTGTGCTCACAACACTTCAGGGGTAGTTAGCCTTCTACACAGTAACTGACCCTTTCTTTATAACCGTGTGTAAATTTTGACAGTTAGCCCTCTGTTTTTACATTAAGCATATCTAACGAAAAAGCCAACTATCTTTTAAAACATGATACACAGTGATATTTTGGACAGTGACAGACTTCATACTTGACGGTGGTTCTATAAGATTATTTAATGACAGCAGAGACATCTTAGTTTGTGGAGGTATACTCTGATGTTCACACAAAGACAAGATCACCTGACAATAGTTCTCAGATGTTTTCCTGTCATTGATTCCTGGGCTGTACATTAATAGCTATCAATCAGGTTGGGAATGGGGGCCATATAATCTCAGCACTTGGACGTAGAGACAGGAGGATCAGGAGTTCCAGGTCTGCCTTGGCTCCATAAGTTCAAGTAAGTTCAAGTCTATTCTGATACACAAGACCCTATCTCAACAAAAAATAATGAGTGAAAACAGGAAAACCACCAGTAGGAAGCATGTGTTAAGGTTAGCCCATTTATAAACTGGAGTGGCAGTACACTCCAGCATTTAAGAGGTACAACCAGAAGTTCAAGGCCATCCTTGGTTACATACTGAGCTTGAAGTCTGCTTGAGCTACATGAGACTGTCTCACACCACCACCCCAAAAGATTAAGCCATTTAATATGCCTTAGTTCTGGAGATGAGTCATTTTCATTAACTGCCTCCCTATATCAGCTCTTCTGTTGATATAAATTACATACCATAAAAGAATTATAAAGGTTTTAGTTCAATCTGAGTCCATTAGACCCTGCAGTAGCACACTGACTAATGTTATGGTCTCATTTTGACAGTCTTATCTACAGTAAGGCTTGGATGTTAAAACTACTGTCAATTGTGAGTGAAATGTCTTAGATATAATACTGGACACCAAGACAGACATGGTTCCTTGAGGCTGCAAGATTTAATGCCATGGACAGACAGACAACAGCATAGCAGGGGCTATGAAGACAGGAGTAAGAGCCCAAATGGCAGAAAGTGGGAGTCTCTTCTTACACCTTTCTGACTGGAGGGAGGTTCTACAGCATGAGCCTATAGCCAGGCTGGTTCTCAGGCAGGGACAGGGAAGGGAGTTCAGAGCAGGATGGATGGTACCAATACCCACTTTGATATAAGCTCATTCTCCAATGTGTGATCCTAGATCCTAGCATCCAGAAGTCTGTTAGCAAGGGATTCACACAGCTGCTAGATTCTTATATTACATACTCATGGATGAAAAATAAAAATAACATTGCTCAAATCAATGTGCATTTTTAATGTTCTGCTTGTTTATTCATTTATTCATTTATTTAGTGTATATACACATGCATGTCCATGCCAGGAAACATGTGGAAGTCATAGAACAACTTGTAGGATGGCTCAGAGGTTAAGAGCACTGGCTGCTCTTCCAGAGGACCCAGCTTTGATTCCTAGCACCTACAGGGTGGCCCACAACTGTAACTCCAGATCCAGATGATTGGCACCTTCTTGAATACCAGGCACACATGTGGCATAGCAGTATACATGCAGGCCAAGTGCCCATAAATACATCTGTTAAAGACAGTAATAAAACTTGGAAATAACATTTCAGATACATGAGCATCTCAAGGTTAGATGCCAATATTTTTTCTATTTAAGAAATATACATAAAAATGACCACCATAAATTAGTTTTTATGCTCAAAATAAGACAACCCCCACCCCAGACACAAGAGGCATAGTGCCAAGCAGGGAGGGCTACACAAGAAAATTTACCAGTGTCAAATGGCAGAAAGAGCTGGGGGAAAACAGGCAAAAACATTCCCTGTGGTTCTCACAGGAATGAATGCACAAGGCCAAATGAGCAGGCTAAACATATACAGGGTGGATGGTTGAATATGGAAGGTCTGTTTGCAGGTAAGCCATTCGCTACTTCTAAAAATGCTGAGCCCTAGAGGAGGCAGTCCCTCCAGTATCAGCCAAGGCCTGCAGACAGTGTGCACCGATTTTATCCATTCATGTTTGATGGCAGTTGGCATCTGTCCTGTGACCTCTCTCCAGTTATCACCATTAGCAGCACACTCCTGTTTTCGCTATAGATGCTATATGACTCTGGTGTCTGTCCTGTGACTTCTCTCCAAGTGTCTCTATTAGCAACATACTCTTTTCTTTTTGCTACAGACGCTGTATGACTCACATCTTCTTGGCATTAAAATAAAATTTAAAAATGCTAAATTAAGCCCTTAAAAGAGTTTTCCTGTGGAATAGAAAGTTAACTCAGTTGGCAACATGCTTGCCCCACATGTGCATGAGGAGGACCTGAGCTTGGTTCCCAGCACTCATCTAAAAGCTGCATGTGGCAGTGCATACTTCTTAACCCAGGCTGAGGAGGTGGACATGGTTTCTCCACAGCTTTCGGCTCTAGCCAAACCTGTAAGCAGCTCCAGGCTCAGCTAGAGATGCTGTCTCAATTGAAAACACCTTACATTGGTCTCTGGTGCCACCCCATACACACACATACACACACACACTACACACATACATACACACACACCACATACACACCACACACACACACCACACACACACACACACACACACACACACACCATACATACATACATACCACACACATACACACCACACACACACACACACACATACACACACACACACACCACACACACATACACCCACCACACACACATACACACCACACACATACACACACACACACACACCCCTCTTTTGAATATTCTCATCAAAGCATCTCAGCTTTCTATATGGGGTTTACCTTGTGAATTCTGGTATTTATCAGTGATTGCCCTCTAACCTGGGATAAAGATTTGTTTCTCTCCAAACGCTCCCAGTGTAAAGGCCTCCCTTATGAGAAGCAAATCCTCTGAGGAGCTCCTTGTGGACAATGCACAGCGGCTCCTCCAGGCTGTCTCCAAGACCGTGAGGGCTGTGGAAGCTGCCTGTCTTCGGGTGAGTGCCATAGGGACCTGGAAAATTGGCAGGCTGTCATGAGAATACCTTTTCTTAGCTTTTCAACTCTGTCACTTCCCTAAACCAGCCCCCTCCCTTCCTGTGTGTTTTTTATTTGCTTGACTTCCATTAACCCGGCTTTAATCTCATCACTTCTTTAGCTGTATCTAATCTGCAGGTGCCCTTACCTCAGCATTCTATGTAGCTTTTGCTGTTTTCTTCTGTCTCCAGTATTACCCTGTTTGGTTAGTTAGCAGAATACCTTTCTTTGTTTTTGAGATAAGATCATAGATAGCTTATTGGTGGCTTCAAACACAAAAAATAGTTCAGTCTGACCTTTAACTCAGGATTTTTTGTCTCAGCTTCCTGAATACTAAGATTATGAATATACACTACCAAGCCTGGATGGATGGGCCATTTGTTTATTTGTCTGTTTATGTTTTTTGTCTTTTGTAGAATTTGTCATTTACCTGGATATCTATCTATCTATCTATCTATCTATCTATCTATCTACTATCTATCTACCTACCTATCTATCTTTTTCATCTTTTGTAGGATTTTTCATTTATCTGAGCATTTTGCCCACATTTCAATTAAAGTCACAAAGACAGTAATCATAGGTGTTTTTTAACCTTCTCTTCTGGTAACATGGCTCAGATCTGACTCTAGTTGATTCGGATGGTTTGGCTTTTGTCTTGTTTCTTGACAGTGGGTTAGGAGTGTTTTGTTTGTATGTCTCATAACTTTCTGTTGGAAACCTTACATTACATGTAGATTTGAAGCTGCCAAGTAAGTAATATTTTTATATATATTCATGTTTTCCAGGCACCTTGTGTTGAAGGTGAGGCCATCTTGTCAGGCATTGGCTTGAGTTGGGGTTTTATTGTTGAGATCACTGTGAGGGTGTCAGGCTTACTAGCCTTAACTTGTGTTTAGTTTACTGTCCTTTCCTCAGTGGCTGGAGGCTTTTATTCAATAAAGGGACAGATCTTGGAAGTAATTATGCCTATGTGACTGGTGTTGCTCCTGTCCCCAAAGCCTGCATGTCAGACAGATATTCTCAGTCCCCTGACCCAGCTGAGCCTTTCTCAGGAGCATCAGGGGAGGCCTTGACAGCAGACCCTGAGTATACATGGACCTTCCTTGTGGATGGGTGCCGTGCTCACACTAATCTATATTTAAACGTTAGAAATTTGTTAATTTTATTTTTCGGTCAAAGCCAGTGCCCTCAAGATGCTAGGCAGGTACTTTACTACTGAGCTACATCCATAGCCCTTTTAAAAAAGTTTCCTCAAACCTCTTATTCAATTACATACCTGCCTTGTCTCCCTCCCATGCTGAGTCTTATGCAAATCAGTGCTATTCTCATCTCTCCTCAGAGATGACTGTTTCCCAATACATCTGAGGCTGGAGAACTTCAAACTCAACTCTCCATTAAATTTAAAAAAGCATACTTTTGTGTATTGTCTGGCTTTGTCTCGTTGAGGTGAAAATAACACTTTTTCTAGCTTCCCATATCTTGAATGAAAATGGATGGACGGTGTTTGCCTAAAAGTGCATGCCTAGAAGAATACCAACCCTGAGTGTCAACATCAGGACTCTGGGTATGGAAGCAGCAGATCCTGAAGTTCAAGATTACATTATCCTTAGGTACACAACAAACAGAAGGCCAGTCTGGGCTACTCAAAGCAAAACAAAACAAAACCCAAACAAAAATAGATTAAATAAATAAGAAACAAGATTTCTTAGGCCTTTCTGTGTGAGGCCTACCTCTGTTCTTGTCAGAACAAGAACAACTCTCCCAGGCCTGGCTGCTTCTCCTTCAGACCTGAATTTAGATCCTACCTCCTTTGAAGGGATGAAACACCTCCACTGTATGGACGCCTCTCCTTTGATGACGAACTTACGCCTCTGTAAATCCACATGAATTGAAAATGCAATTAAGTCATAAATACGTTTGCAGGCCTGGTAACTCACACCTGTAATTTCACTGTCTCTATGCTGAGGGAGGATGACCTGAAGCTGAAGGCCAGACTGGGACAGAAGGGTGATGAGACCTTGCCTAAAGAAGGAAAAGAAAACAGGGGGAAAAGCTAAACAAAAACACAGAGGATACATTAATAGTTAACCTCATTTTTAAAAATTGCTTTTTATTTTATGAGTATGAATGCTTTGCCTGCAGGTATGTCTGTGCACGACATGTGTGACTTTTCTTCAGAGGTCATACGGGTATCAGATGGCCCTGGAACTGGAGCTACAAATGACTGTGAGCCAGCACATGGGTGCTGGGAATACAATCCAGGTACTCTGGAAGAACAGCCAATTCTCTTAACTGCTGAGTCATAGCTCCAAGCCCTCACCCAATAGTAACAGTGTAAGACATAATCATATTTCAAAGCTGAAATATTAGGAACTGGTAATCATAAGTCAAGGACCATTTGTAATATAGACTAAATCATACCTAGTTTCCTGTTTTAGTTCTTTGTGTACGAGATACAAACAGAGGAAGAGTTTGGATGGAGAAGGAAAAATCATTTTCTAATGTGTGTGGGTGCTTTTGGCCTGTATATATGTATGTGTACCACATCTATGCCCAAAGAAGCCAATAGAGAGCACTGGATCCCCTGGAACAGGAGTTAGGGGTGTTTGTGGGCCGTCATATGAGTTCTGGGTCCTCAGGAAGAGCAACCAGAGTTCTTAACTGCTGAGAGCAAATTTAAAAGAATTGGCTACATTTTCAGAACATATTTTCACGGGGATAAATATAAAGCCCCTTGTTCTACTTTTCATCTCCTTTCAGGGTGGGCAGTCTCCACTTGCCTTCCAACGTAATAGTATAATGGTGTAAAACAAGAGCTGTAATACCAGAAAGGCAGCCCTAACACTCTAGGAGCAAAGTTCCAAACTGGTGACTCTGAAGACATATGCCCAGCATCCCCAGTCACTAGAGTATGGACGTCAGCACTGAGCTCGAGTATCCTTTCACTCTTGCAGGGTTTGAGACAGCCTTCCTCGGATCCAGAGGAGCTGGAGGTTGCTGCCTTCTGCACACAGTGGAAGAGGAAACTACTACGACACCGACTTCAAGAAGCCTCAAACGAAGACTGTGATGAGCTGGGGTTACGAAAAACGAGCACAAGGAAACTCCCAGCCTTGGTGGCCCTGGTCCAAGAAGCACTGTAAAGTTGAGGAATAGTCTCCCAGTCGACCTGTGTTGAACAGGACTTTGGCAGCTTGTGTGTAACATGCCTCTTGGGCTGAATCCGAGACACAGGTATGGGAGGCCAGGGCTTGTGCTTTACAGAGCTTCCCTGACAGCATTCCTGGTTAGATGTAACATTCACTGGTGCAGACTTAACAGGGCACACTCCTGTCTGTCTGTGATACAAACAGAGGGATTTAAAAGAAGAGCAGCAGACACTGACCATGAAGGTCCTCTAAAGACAGTCAGGCCTGTTGTTTCCTGTTTGTCCCATCTGTTCTTTCACTATTCTTCTCACTGTCTTTTAAGCCATTTTATTAATTCACATATCACATCATTCATACACTTAAAGTATATCCCCTAACAGTTTCTAATGCCCCCAGATTTATGCAAGCATCAACATAGTCAGGTAGTTCTAGAGTATTCTAGTCATGCCCAAGAAAATCGCCTAGTAGTCATCTCCTCTCACCCTGACCTAGTAGCTGTTACTTTCTATATTTTTTTTATATGGATTTGCCTAGACTGGACATTTCCTGTAAGTAGAATAATAAAGTGTTTTTTCTGTGGCTGGCTTACTTGCTTCCCATAGCTTTTGAAAGTGCATTTGCATTGGCACTTCATTTCTTCCTATCTTATGGACACACCACATCTTACTTTCCTACTCAGCAACGGCTGGACATTTGAGTTCTGAATAAAACTGCTATGAATTGAAGTTATTGAGCTTACTGGAATGGTGCTATGGATAACACTTCTGCATTACTTTATTTTCTGTCAAACACATAATTACGTTCCGTCTCTCAGTTCCTATACAGTTAGTTTGTACGCTCATTCTCTACCACACTATTATGGTCAGTGGTTCGTTAATTTTTTATTAAACTTCTTAAACAAGCATATTTTGATTTCATAGATTTTCTTGTTTTCATTTCCTACCTCACTCATAGCTGTTTAAGGAAGAAAGACAAGCCCTGCTACTTCATTATGACCAGAGCAGAAGTTTGGTTGGGTGGCTTTAATGGGTAGGAATCGAGTGCAGAACTAAACCTGAACAGAACAGGAAGTCCTGGAGAAGAATATCCCTAGAGAAAGGAGGAAACAAATTAAGACTAAATAGTGAGAAATTAGGCAGACTCATTACTATAACATAAAATGAATAAATATAACAATGCAGCTCCCAAAACGATATAGGCAGTTACCACTGCCACCAACCAGGGTGACACAGATATGGATGCAGAAAACCAAGCTGGAATTGACTTGGAAGCTTCCTTCTGGCTAGAACTCACAATGCCTGACAGTACTATGCAAGCTGTGAAGGGAGAAAAGCCATTAACAATCACACACAGATTATATGAGCTTCAATATTGATCTTCTGGCAAGATTTGCCCTACTGGAGCAATAGTGACATGAATGTTCAGGCAGTAACCATTTGCTTCCTGACTGGATCTGAGAGCTGTTCCACAAGATAGAATATGTGCCTGGTATTGTAGAACTGGTCAAAACTTTGTTTATGTGGGTCACTGGTCCTGTAAGGAATCTACTACTGATGTTTCGCCAACATGTAGTTAAACTGCCTTATAAATATTTGTGTTTACACCCATAGATCTTAGCCGTTGTTAGAAAAGCCTATTCTGGCAGTGGGCAATGGTCAAAGCAGGGACTCATAACTAGCCAAAGTGTTGGAATAAGTGACTGATGAATACTTGGCACTAAAGGGACATCTGTGTCACCTCCTCTGAGGCCCAAGGAGCATCAAGAAAGATGGGTATGACTATGGAAACTAAGCATGGAGAAAAGTATAGTGAGGTACTGAATATGACACAGCCACTACACCAACTTAGCAAGCATTAACAATCACACACAGATTGTATGAGCTCCAGAGATCCTCATGTCTTTTCCTCTCCGGTGCCAGTTCTACAGGTGAGTACCACCATGCCTGGTTTTCACATGGGTGCTATGGATTGGAACTCCATATAAAGCAGATGTTGAGCCAACTCCCCAGTCCCTCAGCTGTTGTTGAGTGAATGAATTAGCATCTTGTAGATGTGGGATGGGACACTCAGTTACAGTCTGTATGGCACTACTCAGACAGAAGAGAGGCACCAGAACTAGACCACGCTGGCTCTCAATAAAGCAGTTTCTGATTATTAGATTAACTTCTCAGCAATTAAATCCAGTACTCTTGCAGGTTCTCATAAGGCTATGAGCACATGACCGCTGAACAGACGAGGGCAGACTCCAGAAATCATCTTAGAATTTCCCTGACCTTGGAGGACTGCTGAGCACCTGCTGCACTAAGGAGATCCCATTCTGACCCTAGTGAGCTGCTGCAGCTCATTTTCTAGCACTCTGTCAGAGTCACATCTTCTAGGCTGAGTCCATCTATGTAGCTGTACACTGCACACATCCAAGAATGGCAAAGAATAAAGCTCAAACCCATCAACTTAACCTTATGTTTGGTTGTGCAGTTCTCCACTGCAAATTCTGTAGATGACATAATGTCACAATGTTAAAAGAATGGACATGTCTAAAAGCTAATGTAATAGAGGCTTCCTAGAATGAAATCAGAGACAGGACATGACCTTAAATGCTTCTAATTTATACAGCTACATAAGGCATAATTTCTCTGAACAAAGGATTTGCTGAAGAGCAATGTAACTGTGCCTCCTTTTTTAGGAAGGCTTGGAATGAGCTCCTTTTATAAACTCTTGTAAGTGCACAAGGCTCCTCTTTAAATGCTGGGATTAGAGTGAAACAGCACACTTTCCAGATGCACACTGTTAAGAATGCTTCTAATTTAAATCCAGAGAATACAGAGTGCAGGACAAAAACACTACAGAAGCTTGCAACAATGCCATGATGAAAAAATTCCAGCTAAAAAACTAATTACTAAATTAAAAACAAAATTGTAATTCTGCCTTTTTCCAAGAGATCTGTTAGCTCTTAATGTTATAGTTGATCGGTTCAGCAAAGTGTACCCTTGGTTGTATTCTTTGAACAAATTAACAATTTATTCTAGAGCCAGGCGGTGGTGGCACACGCCTTTAATCCCAGCACTTGGGAGGCAGAGGCAGGAGGATTTCTGAGTTCGAGGCTAGCCTGATCTACAGAGTGAGTTCCAGGACAGCCAAGGCTATACAGAGAAACCCTGTCTCGAAAAACCAACCAAGCAAACAAACAAACAAACAAAACAAACAAAAAAAAACCAATCTATTCTAGTAAATTGGTGTATACAAACCTTCTCAAATGAAATAGTGTAAGCAGAATTTCTTCAAAATTTGACACAATTCGGGGAAATGAAATAATAACACTGGAAACTTCAAACAAAATACTTTTTCCTGAGTAGGGATAACCTGGGTTCAGGCCAGATAGATGGTTTTTGTGGATCTGAAAGCAAGCAGACTGCCAAGTCTGGACATCTTGTCCCCTGCAGCAGAGCTCTTGTAAACAGGAGCCATCAGACACCCTGATCTTAAGCAAGCACTAAAACTCCATGTGATCCCTGAACTATGCTGAGTCTCTTTCTGAGTGAGGTGGCTGGGGCGGCATGCATAGTGTAAGCAGTATAAAAATGTCTTAAATTTTGACAAGTTAATATACAAATAGCTATTTCTTTTAAAAGACATTTTTAAAGTATGTATATATGTATGTATTTATATTTTATGTGTATTGATGTTTTGCCTACATGTCTATGTGAGGGTGTCAGATCCTGTAATTACAGACAGTTGTAAGCTGCTATGTGGGTGCTGGGAACTGAACCTGGGCTCTCTGAAAGAGCAGCCAGTCCTCTCAACCCCGAGCCATCTCTCCAGCCCCCAAGTGACTATTTCTTGACTGTCATTTTTATAAGAAAATATTATACTGTTTTTTGAAAAAAAATTATCCTATTTTAACTACTCCCCCACAAGCACGTGGAGGAAAAACTGTAAAGTAAAGGCAGGTGACATTTTACCTGAACTGAGTAGCTGGCCACACCCTCTTTCATGTTGGGGGGGGGGAAGCATGTAAATGTGCGTCACTGACAATTCCAAGGCGTGATGGCAACGGAGGTCTAGGGAAAAATGTTAGTTTAAACATTCAGCCTCTGCATATTCATTTCTTTATAATAAATTATGGATCAACCCCCTTTAAGATACTAACAAAATGCAAATTTTGCCATTCCTTCCAACCTTAATATCCTTATAAAGGTGCTGTGTATTTCACAGTGCAGGCTGGGGAGTGGCGCAGTGGCAGCTCTTGCTTGGCATGCTGAGGCTCTCGGTTCCATTTCCAGCACTGAAGGAAAACAAAAACTGTTTATATCAAATCAATAGTGAGTCAGAAGTATCACTTGAAGAGCTAATATTTTTAATGCATTAGTAGTATATATTCCTTTTTTCTCACATGCTTTACATTTACAACATGAATGACATGTATAGCCAGCGTGGTCATCTGCCTCCCTCAGTATCTCTTGTTTCTGAGAACCAATGGCTTTAATACTGAATAGATGTCTATCCACTCCTCCCTCAGATGCTATCTCAGCAGACATATAACATGGCCCAGCAGGAAAGCAACTGGTGGCTTCTATCAATCTCCATTCTGTGTAAAGCAAACAGATCAGGTCGTTATGACAAACTACAAATCACATACTTCTATGGTAGAAAGTTCTGTGTTTCTTGAATACTAACATTTAAACACTTGCTAACCTGGTGGGTTAATCTTCTCTGAACCAACTTCTCAGGAAATTTTCCTCTTATGATTTCAGTGCACATCTAAAGCTTCATAACCTTGGAAAAACACACAGGTCATGCTTGGTTATTATGTAACTTTATATAACTTAATAACCCTAGTAGAAATATAAGATCGTGTCTGTGACTTACATACAGAAGGCAAATTTGTATTTACAAGTACTTTACAAAAACAATTCCCTCCCTCCCTCCCTCAAACCTCTGAACAATCGAAATTATTTTTATCTAATAGATAAGAAGTTAGACTTTGAGATGTTTAGAAATCAATCAGAACAAGAATGTGAATTCCTTGTCTTTAAACTTTGAGTCCTTCAAAACTTCTCTGTCCTTCCAGTCCTGTGACTTTTCAGTTTAAACAAGACTTTTCCACTCAACGGTTCTCCCACTTTTAAAATAAATAGGACTATCAGGAGACCTAAGGTCTCAAGTCTTAGAGAAACTTAAAAGCCAAAAACCTAAGCACACATCACTGTATAATGTGCCTCCTTTCACATCTTCAAAGACAAGCACAAAAGGGACAAACTCAAAGTAGGTAAGTACTGCTTACTCTCGAAGCCAGCCACAAATGGCACACTTCTTTCCAGCAAGGCCACATTTCCTAAACCTTCCCAAACAGCGGCTCCAACTGGGGACTAACTATTCAAGTATCTAAGCCTTTGGGTAGAGCTTACACCAGTCCACCTTAATGAAGAGCTTACTAACTGGGAGAAAGTAGGTATTTGTTACATTTTTGTTGTTGTTAGAAAGTTAGAAAGGGGGATTAAAGAATTCTATGTTGACAGGTTCTGAAAAATATACTGTAAGCTAATATTTTAATCCCAAATAATAGTGCAAGTCAAAAGCATTATTTTAAATATTGCTTTCATATAAACAGTAGTATCAGTTTATAAAATAAAATTGGCTTGTGAGACAGCCTTTAGGACACTAGCTAATAGACTCCCAAGACTGAGTGTGGTGGTTTGAATAATGGACCCCATAGGCTCATATATTTGAATGCTTAGTCACCACAGAGTGGCACTATTTGAGAAGAATAAGGAGGGTTAGGAGTTGTGGCCTTATTGGAAGAAGTGCATCACTGGGGATGGGCTTTGAGGTTTCAAGTGCCCATGCCAAGCAAGCCCACTTTCTCTCTTGACCTGTGGACCAGGATGTATCTCTCAACTACTGCTCCAAGGCCTTGAGTGCTGCCACACCTCGACCATGCTTTCCACCAGGCTGATAACAGGCTAAACCTCTGAAATTGTAAGCAAGCCTCCAATTAAATGTTTTATTTTGTAAGAGATGCCTTGGTCACGGCATCTCTTCACAATAATCGAACAGGAACTAGGACAACAAAATGAGTAAACAAATATCCCATCATTGGAATTAATTTTTAAAGTAGGGTTTAAGTTATTAAAAAGAGAGCTTTCATTAAGAGTTTCATGTTTAATAAGTCAAATTATCTTCTTGTGTTTTTAGAAGTATTACTAATTCAACAATAACGATAAGGGCATAAGTAGAACTAAAAATCTGTTACAATTTTTGATTCACTAAAATTTAGCTATTTTATTGATTTTTTTAAGGAAAAATTCCGATAAAAGAGAAAACTGTACTACTTTGGAATGTTTTATTTTCTGTGTATTTTATCTACTTTATTGACTTTTCATTTAACAGTATGTTCACTTGGGCAATAAGTCAGAAAATAGTTTCTATTTATGTGATTTTAAACAGTATCTTTGACCCTACCCTGTTATCCAGAGCCATTTTAAACAACAAATAGAAACAAAACCATTTGTTGTGAACTGTGAAAACTGATTCTGTAAGAGTGCTCTCTAACCAAGGGCTGGCCTTTGTCTCATAACAAATTCTCCTTTTCAATGACTTACTGGAACCATCCCACCAAACAATGGAAAACACCAGCAGTTCAAGAGACTGTATCAGTGTAACACTGAGTTTGAGTGACATCATAAAACACAGGTGCCGCTACCTACGCACTACAATGAATACACAGAATGCATACAAGTTACTTTTCATAAAATACTCATCAGAGTTCTAAACTATGGGGACATTAAATAATTAAAACACAGGCAATCCCTGTTATAGAACCAGTCGTGTGAGATCTAAAATGTTGTTTATTAGAACCATATACAATGGAATATACCTGCCATCTCAGTGGAGTGATTTTTGTCTTTGTTGTTTTGTTTTTGCTATGCAAGAAAAAATATAGAATCTAGACATTTAAAACATTATCAGCATAATAATTACTATGGGCTCACTTTGAAAATTCTGTTTAAAATTGCCAGTCATGATGAGCACAATTATTGCAGTTACATCATTTAAGAGAGATAAAAATTATGCTGCTAAAGACAAAACACTGAAATACATAAACATCACAATGTGATACAGCAATAAACTCTTAACTATTTAATATGAAAACTTAAATTTTAAAAGTTCTGTTAGAGAACCTGGAAATTTTTTACTATAGCAAAACATTTATTTATATTCCTTCAGCTTCTATGATACAGTGTACAATAAAATACTTTTTAAAAGATACAACATTCAAGTGCTTCATGTACACCA
Source organism: Rhabdomys pumilio (assembly GCA_030674055.1). Lineage (NCBI taxonomy): Eukaryota > Metazoa > Chordata > Mammalia > Rodentia > Muridae > Rhabdomys > Rhabdomys pumilio. The sequence goes on along the minus strand of JANHMN010000002.1, from coordinate 192,289,964 downwards.
ACAGTATTGCCAATGCTAATAAAGTGATGCCCTTAAACACGAGCTGAGCTAATCATGGTTTTAAATGTTTTCACCTTGCATTGTACGTAGCAGTTGGCGTTACACACTAATCAGTTTTGTGCTGACAGAAAGGATCCTAGTTAAAATACTGATTCTCAAAAGTAATGTATATCATATTGCTTGAAACTAGACAACCATATAAAAGTGGTAATTGTTAACCTAAACAATGATTAAGAAAGACAACTGGCATATACTCAGGCTGAGTGTTGCGTTCATGATGGTTCACTTTTAACAATAAAAATACTTTTACTAAAGCTAACATGATATGTATTTCTATACTACAGTCTCTTGAAGTTATAAAAATATTATATAAAATACCACAGACTTTAGAGGATATAAGTTCATGTGGTTCTGATACTAGCAGCTGAAAAATGTTTATAATTTAAAAAATAAATAAACTATAGAGGTAAACAAGTTACAAAACAGCAGAGAACTGTGAGTCAGCGTGAGAACAGCTTAATTACAACAGCTAACAAAACGGTGATGCGGTTGGATCAAATGTCTTAAAAACCTCCTTCAGAGATTTGTCATCTGTTTCTTCACTAGGATCATCATCTGGGGGCGGGCTTGCCTCTCCTGGTTCTCTTGCCTGCCTTGGATCACTGTATGGAGGTCTAATTAAGCCTGTTAGGGCCTGAATAGGAAGACTGTGCACAGCAGGGACTTGAACCTTATCAGCACTCCTGAGAATATCTGCCTGTGTGTCGACTGGCCCATCAACAGGGACTTCAATGTCTGCAGTAGTGCTCTGTGGTACCATCACTTCTCCAGGGGAAGGTTGGTCTTTATCACTATTTTTTAAGCCACTCTTCTGGTTCTCTGTATTTTCTCCTGAAGAAATGGTTGATTGCTCTGCTGCAGACAATGAGCCCTTATCCCTAGGATCGTACAAACTAATGCCACTAAGAACTGAGCTTGAAGTTCCTGGTGGGAGGCCATCTGAAGAGAGTTTGGGGGCATACAGAGGAAGAGTCACAGGAGCAACATTAACAGGTGCTGCTGTTGAGGGCTGTGACAAAGCAGGGTTCCATCTGGCTAAGGGCAGGGCACTCCTTGATGAATGTGAGTCCTTTATAGCCACTTGATGAGACTCTGTATTGGACAGTCTATGGAGCCTAGGATCAAAATTCTTTTGCAGCCTAGGGTCTCCTAGTTTACTTCCTGAACTGATTAAGTCTCCAGACTGCTCTAAGCAGCCCTCTCTCTGTGTTAGACTCATTTTGGCTTTGACTGCTGATGCTGGATCAAGGGACAGGGCACCCTGATGATCACTCTTTGTATTCCATAATCTATTGAGCCTCTGGTCAGCTATGAGTGGGGGCAGAGGTAAATTGATTGAAGATACTGGATCAGGTTTAGGTAAAGGTACTGGAAGTAAGTCTTCTGGAGCCCACACAATGTGTTTTGCAAAGTTGGGTTTGTTTAGAATAACGTCCATTTTAATATGACTGAACTGTCTTAACTGTGACCTTGGATCCTGGAGGATTACACCAGGTGAAGAATCCAAAGGTATTAAGAAGGCCTTTTCTCTCAGTTCTCTTTCTTTGTCTTCATCATCATCGTATCTTCTTTTGGGTTTGTGATTTGCACCAGCATTTGTATGACGTAAATCAAACCTTGCTCCACTAGCTGAAGAGCCCCCAGGAGCACCTCCATTCCCTCTTAATTTCCTGGGATCCCACACAAGTCTAAGATCCACCGGGACAGACTCATGTGGCTTTCTATTATCTTGCCTTGGGACAGTCCGAAGTCTTGGGTCAACCACTTGATTTCCTTTCCTTTTCTCTTTAGCAAGTCTTGGATCAGTAGGAATGCTGAGCTCTGTGGGAAGGTGTTGCTGATTTCTCAGAGTTCCTGCTTGTTTCTGTAATGTCCTCAGTATTGACTTGACACCACTTCCTTCTTCCTCTTCACTACTGGAATACCAGTTAACTGTATCATCTAAATAGAGACAAAAGCTTATGGTTAAAAACAAAGCATTCATATTTGATCTCTATTAAGATTAGAAACACATACTATTTCTGAACTTAGTATAATCACTAGAAGGAACCCCCATCTACTTGGCTACATGTCCTCTCACCCTTGAACAATAGTACCAGTTTCCACTTCTAGTAACAATAAATGTTGAACATTTCTATTCAAGCGTATCCTCAGTGTTTAGTGTGAAACATAAAAGAACTAATCTTTTACCAACTGGTTTTAGGTACATACTCAAGTAAGGTAAATTATATTGTTCATGTGAAGTATTAAGGAGTCTACTCTATTTATCGTCTTATTTATGCTTATGTATAAACAGAACATTCGCCACCTTTGAAGCCTGTAACTGCAGTCAGAAATAACTCTGAGGGGAGGGCTACAAGGTCTACTGGACATGAACAGGGCTTAGACACTCATTTTCACATTTTAACTGATTTCAAAAGGTACAGAGCTATTAAACCTTCTTCCTTGCTTGATGCTCTATGAGGCTGGGTGACAGCTGGTTCTTCATCTTCTTGGTATCTCTGAGTCAAAGGGTTGAAAAGAGCTCTCTGCACGGCAGGAGGGAGCCCTGAAGCAGGCAGAGGGCAGTGACTTGTCACACTACTGCTGGAATTGGGCCCACTCCCGAGGTGTGATGAGTCATGAGCAATGGGAGGCTGCTGCTGTGCAAATTCTTCATGCCACATCTCATCTACAGACACAACAGAAGAGACACTGTGAGCTCAAACTCCACCAAAGTGCAAGACACAGAATTGCACATCATCACATTGGATTCCTAAGTTATTGTATAATTAAATATTTTTAACTTAAATTCTATTGTTTTAAATTTTGTTTTTACATATTATTGAAAACTTTATTGCTTCAAGGGAGCAAATATGGAGACAAAGTGTAGGACAGAAACTGAAGGAGGAGCCACCTGGAGACCATTCCACCTGGGTATCCATCCCATGTGCAGTCACCAAAGGTAGACGCTGATGTGGGTGTCAGGAAGTGCATGATGACAGGAGCCTGATATAGCTGTCTCCTTAGAGGTCTGCCAGATTCTGATATATTCAGAGGCGAATGCTCACAGCTAACCATTGATCTGATCAAGGGGGTTCCCAATGGAGGAGTTAGAAGACTGAAGGAGCTGAAAGGGTTTGTGGCCCCATGAGGAGAGCAACAATACCAACCAACCAGAGCTCCTAACCAGCCTGGGAGCACATAGGGAGGGACCCACGGCTCCAGCTGTATATGTAGGGGAGGATGGCCTTGTTGGGCATAGGTGGGAGAGGAGATCCTTGGTCCCATGAAGGCTGGACGCCGAGTGTGGGGGAATTCGAAGGTGGGGAGGTGGGAGTGGGGGGGTATGTGGGGGCACATCCTCATAGAAGCAGGAGGAGGGGAGATGGGATAGGGAATTCCTGGGTGGGGGGGAAATGGGGTAAGGGGATAAAATCTGAAATGTAAATATCCAATAAAAAAATGAAAAAAATATATAAGAAAAGTTAGCTAAAGTTTTGTTTCTATAGTTTTGAAGAAACTGAAAACATTTCAAGGTTTCAATTTTATCAATTTTACTTAATTCAAAAATGCATGCTTTTAATGAAAAGAAAGTCTTAGCATTTTAAGAAATGAGTTGCTTCCATCAGTAATCTTACCAGCAGAGTTATCAGGTGGTTGAAAATTATGTGCAGCATGCTGTGAATAGTAATTATCGTAAAATTCGGCTGAGCCTTGCATGGACTCAGCGTCAGCACTGAGTTGAACCTCACTAGGCATTTGCTGGTACATTGACGCTGGAGAGCTGTGACTCTCTCTAGGGACTTTCATCACGTGTCCTGGAAAGCCTGGGGAATGGTAAGCTCCACCCATGCTTGGTAGTGTATCCAGCTGAACAAGCCCTCCAGTTTGACTATGAGGACCTACAATTTCAGATGAACCGGGTAGCAAAGGTGGGTTCTCTTGCGTTGGTGGACCAGGAAGTCCTACACATGGGTGGTGTCCAGGGGAGCCTGGGTGCCTCACAGGACTGTCACATCCTTGAGGAACATTAGATTCTGGACCTGGACTTGACTCAGAACTGTACAGATGCTGTGGACAGTGACTGCTTTCCTCCAACTCTGATCCTTGTGGTGAGGTGCTGTTGTAAAATGCTGGTGGTCTACAGATACAAAACAAACACATGAACAAAAAAATAGCATTTTTCAGTTCAAAATGAAGACACCAAAACATTATATTCATAGATACTATCTACGTATGATATTTTATGTTCATTTAAAAACCTGTGTATTTAAGAAATTAATTATTCCATGTCATTGGCAAGTAGAAAAACATGTGTCTCCTGCTTTCATTTCAGTTATGGTTTTCTTACTAGCTGTTTGGAAAAAAAACCTACAAAGATAAATAAAAGTCACCTTGAATCCTAGCACTAGGAGTCTCTATTTTTCTGGATATATACTGACTTCTCTACAACCAAATTAAAATCCTGCTATCTAAACATACAACTCTAGCCATGATTTCCAATACTGCTGGCATACATAAGACTTCCTTATTTATTATATCTAATAGTTTTGTCAATTCATTTTTGGATTTATTGAGAGAAACTGACCAGTGATGTCTCCCACTATGTTTGTAATGATGTATTTACATCTTTCTCTTAGTTCACTGATTAGAATATGACATATAATATTAGCAAAATGGTGGTTATTTCTGTCCTCTTAAAATTTGCAAGGAAGTCTCAGTATATAGCCCAGAATGGCCTTGAACTCACAATCTTCCTATTCTCGCCTCTATCCCAGTTTCCTTTCTACTGCTGTGATAAATACTGCAACCAAAAGCAACCTGGGGAAGAAAAGGTTTACTGTATCTTATACTCATTTCATCATGAAGGAAAGAAAGCTGGGGCAGAAACTCAAGACAGGACCTGAAACAGAGACGATGGAGGAACACTGCCTACTACTGGTTTGCTCCATAGCTTCCTCTGCCTGTTTTCTTACACAGCTCGGGTTCACCTGCCCACGGGTGCCATCACCCTCAGTGGGATGGGTCCTCCCACATCAATCATTGATCAAGAAAATGTTCCTCCAATCTTGCCTACAGGCCAATCTAATGGAGGCCTTTTCTCTAAGGTTTCCTGTTCTCAGATGACTCTAGCTTGTGTCAAGTTGACCAAAAACTAACCAGCACACCTCACAGCTCCCGTGTTCTGACATTACAAGCACATTTACTACCACATCTGGTTTTCTTAACTTTAACTGAAATACTCTTACTGGATCATGTTAGTGGTGGGGTTCCTTCCTGAGCATTCAGGATTAGAAGAAGACCTGGGTGTACAAGCACTAAAGGATGGGATCAAGGCTGGAATGGCCTAGTTAGAAACTGTAAATGCAGCTCAGCGTGAGGGGTTCCTCCAATACTTTAGAAAATACCCTCAGAAAGAACCAAATGTACTGGAGACAGTATCAACCATTTGAAAATGCAAGCTCATAACCAGGGGGAAAGAATGTCAAATCCACCCCCCTGGCAATGCCCCTGGAGTTACTATATGACAATGTCTAAAGTCGTGCAAAAATTCTGCAGAGGAAAACACTGGGACAGGAAAGAAGGGTAAGAGCAAAGATATCTAACCATGTAAGTGACCTGGAATACTCCCTGGTAATCTTAATGCTAACATTTAGGGGAAAGTGCTGCCATTTTGGTGCTTAACTTACTTTTTCCCAATCTTATGTGCTAAATCCACAGTAGGTTTTACAACTATTTCAAAAAGAGATGGAATTTTCTTCGTTTCATCAGAAAGATCTGTCTTAAAATCGTCTTCAGCATCAGAAAAGGGAAAATGCTCTGATGGGGTTGGGAGAAGCCCGACTCCCGGGGGTGGCTTGGGGAGAGGAGTTATGCCGCGCTTTCTGAGTTCTTCTAATTCTCTCTCATCTTCATTTACAAGTTCTCCATCAGCATTCAGCACCTAACAATTGTAAAGGTTAGTGCTTCAGAATGAGCTTTCTTCCTCACAGTTAAAACTAACGACCTCAGCATGATACTTTTATAAAAAGAAAAAAAAATTAACACTAAAGTTTAAATGAATCAGAAGTAAGTAACTCTTTTCAATATACAGAATGGATTTCAGAATGGTTTTACAGCAACCAAATACAGAATAATTTAGTCTAGATCCTTTTTGGTTTTGATATACATCACAGACATACAGAGACAGAGTCTTAGTCTTAGTGTCTCTCTCTCTCTCTCTCTCTCTCTCTCTCTCTCTCTCTCTCTCTCTCATACATACACACACACACACACACACACACACACACACACACACACACACACACACACTAAAGCACCTGGCAGCCTAGCTCCTTTACCTGCATGTATTACACATACACAACCATTTCCAAATAAGAAACTTGCAACTTCAGAAACCCCTAGGATTCCCATCTGCTTGGCCACATATACTCTCATCTCTGAACAATAATAATAGATTTCTCCACTCCTAGTAACAATCAAATTTAGACAGCTTTTACTATTCAAGTGTATTCTCAATGTTTAATATGAAAAATAGAAGGGGTGATCCTGTATCATCTAGTTTTAGGTACATGCAAATCAAAGCAAACTGTCTTTCAAGTAAACTTTTAGGGAGAATTCTGTTTACCATCTTATTTATGCTTATACATAATTGGGTGTACATATGATTGAAATTCAATGTATTATGGGAAGAGATATAAGCAATAAAAAAGCTATTATATGAACTAAAGCAAAATACAGACCTAAAAGCTGGACCAATGTCCAGTAGTTAAGGACACTGGCTCCTCTTCCAAAGGACCCATCATCTACATGGCAGCTCACAAACATCTGTAACTCTACTGCAGGGGACCTGACACACTTTTTTGGCCCTCCAAGGACACATGTATGAGCCCTTATTTTCAACCTTTGGATAAAAATTCCAAGAACCTAGAAAAACCTGATCCTTTGTAACAGTCTGGAATATTGGTCAAAGCAAAAAAAATTTTTTAGTGTCAGAATAAAATAGATTCTGATCAGATTAAAATATTCTCAAATTCCTAGGCCATTAATTCTACTTTACAATAAACTATATTAATAGGACAAAACCTACAAGAGTTCAATTTTAACAAATTAATAAAATACTCTTTCTAAGATATGATTTAAGTAAAATATGAGAAAATATGAGATCTAACAAATAATCAATGGTATAAAAACACTACTTACTTTGTCCAAAAGTTTCTTTGTTTCTTTAGTCAGATCATCATGGGAAAACTTACACTTGTCTCCTTGGTAGCACTTTGCTCCACTATGGTAGAACTTGCAAGGAAATTCACATAAACAAAAATATTAAGGAACAAATCAAGTAAAATCAAGGGTAATTGTGTGTGTGGATCTGTGTGTGCACACCTGCCTGTGCATGTGGCAATCAGAGGTCAACACTGAGTGTCTTCCTCTATCATTTTCACCCTTTATTTTTGAGACAGACTTTATCACAGAACCTGGAGCTCGTCACTCAGCTACACTGGCTGGCCAGTGACCTCTAGGGATTTATTTGTCTCTGTCCATCCCCTAGCACTAGGGTTACACACACATGACATTGCACCCAACTTGTACATAGGTGCTAGAGATCTGAATTCAGCTTCCTCATGCTCACACAACAAGCACTTTACTGAGCCACCATCCTAGGCCCAAGGTATAATGCTATAAGGCCAAGGAATTCAAGGCGGTCTTAGGCAATACAGTAAGTATAAGGCCAGTCAGGGCTATACAGTGAAAACTCTGCCTCAAAAACAAAACCATACAAACAAACAACCAGAACAAACAGCAAAAGCATATAATAAAAATAATGAGATTGAATGAAATACAATATCATTTATTTACACATGACATGAAACCCTAAGAACAGAACAGAAACTTTTAAAAGCATAATTTAGTACCTGTTTTTTAAAGAATTATATCAAATTTGAAGACAATGCATTTGTATTTTCCTGGCTAAGACAAATTATATTTTAACAAAAAAATGAGATATACTGCCAGATATCTAAGTATCATAGAAACTCTTTTAGAGGACAAACAGCACAACAGATAAAGGTGTGCCACTGTGACTTCCCCATCAAGAAAACCCAAGTGTGTCTCTCTTATCACAGCCTTGTTAGCAAACGAGGCTTTTGAGAATCTGTTGGCTGTTATCCTGGTATGGCTTTAACTATGTTCCTCTTACTATGAATGGCATAAAGCATCTTTCCATTAGATTTTTAATCAGTTAATTCTCTTTCTGTGAATCATCTTTCTCTCCTACTCCCAACCTTCTTAATCTTTAAGAAATTCTTACAGCAATGGCATTTCTTCTAAGTTATATAAATAAATATTTTCCCATATTTAAATTGTAGGTTTTTGTTATAAAAAATTTAAACTTGCATGTAGTCAAATTTGTAGTCCTTTCCTTTATTGTTTCTATTTTTTAATTACAATAAGGTTTTCCATTCTCTTGGGTTATAAAGAAATGTATTTCTGTATTACTGGGCACTTTGCCCATCTTAAGCACAGAGAGTGTTAAGACTGGACTTTTGTGTGTATGTGTGTGTGTGTGTGTGTGTGTGTGTGTGTGTGTATGTGTGTGTGTGACTTTTAATTTGAAACCAAGCTGGGATCTCTAGATTGTATTTATAACTTTTTTTAAAAACCACAATGACAAAATATCAGTATATTGGTTAATATACAACTTGTATAAAGGATATTATGCATGTAAATACAGTTCTCTCCTTTGGTACAATATCCCTGTAAATAATATTTGCAGACCTCCTTTTTCTTCTCCAATTCTGCATCATGATTAAATTTACAATGATCTCCCTGTTTAAACAAACAAACAAACAAAGCAGAAAGAATTTAGTTATACTCTCTCCATATGTTCCTTCTGGTCATTATCTTTAATTTTAGATAATGAGCTACAAATGATGCAGATAACCCAGCTGACACCTTCCCCAAGCATGCAAGTAGACTCGGGATTCTGCAAGTATCCCACCAGTACCCACCATTTTTAGCTGTAGCATGGGAATTTACTCAACCTCCTGATGTCATGAATAGCAACAACTCATTAGTAAGCCAGCTATAAAGATTAAACTACCATGCATCAGCTAGACCATGAAGATATACGCTGCACTGTCAGAAATCACAACTGTATCTGTCACAAATGTTAACATATCTGTCAAGTAATATCTGTTTTCTACCAATTGAACCCTTCTCAGAATAGTATTAAATGTGCTTGTATAGTAATTTCACACAAGGTACATTTTAAAAACCTAACATTATTGCAACTATGAGCAATGAAAGAAAAAAAAATCACTCCCCCAAAGGACTAAATTCCGAAGATTACTTTGAAAGTTAGAATGATCTATTATACCCTTTAAGTTAACATTTACCTTAATACATCTCCCTTCCAGGAAGTATTTACAGATCTGTTTTCCTTTGTGTTCCACTGTGTGCTGGTTAATAAACTCCTGAGTCATAACTTTCCACTTTTTCCCTGGTTTTCTGTACTGCAACAAAAAATTCACTTCAATGTAAGATATAAAATATCAACAGGTACTAAGACATAGTTACATAGATCTTGAAAGCAGCATAAATTGGCTACTAACAGTAATCAAGATTAGACATACTGACTCTACTCACTTAACTGGTAGTCTTGTTTATTATTACTACTGGCTGCAAGGGAGACTTTTTTCTTTTGATTATACTTTTAAAATAAAATTATAAAAGGCTTTAAATTTCATACTATAACTTAGTTTGACAAAGGCACTATAAAATATAGGCTCTCATGTACTGCTGACAGATAAGCTTTAAAACTTTAAAACCCCACCCCGACCCCAGGGCTGCAGTTCAACATGTCGAAGCCTACCCTAGTGGTACGCAAGGTCCAAGGGATCAGTCCTCAACGCCACAAAAACAAATAGCTATTTTACTGTGAAATACAGAATTCTGACTTTTCAGAATTCGTCTAAGAACAGGGAAGCATACACAAAAATTTATTTACAATAATTACTGCAATCACTTAAAAAGGAAAACTCTTAACATATACAAAACTAGGAAACCAATAAACAATGCTATGATGCATTAAGGCAGTAGAATATTACACAGACATAATGAAATCATGTTGCAGAAAAATAACCTTAGGATACAAGAAATGTTCACAGTACTGCACGGAACAAAAACCTGACCCAGTTTACAGTGGTAAGTAAAGGCAAAGGTAATGACTAAAATGATTTAGCTTCCCATTTCAGTGTATGCAGTATGATTTATTTTGTGTGCCTTGCCCTTTAAAGGACCCTATGCCCTTCAGTGTCGGTCACCTCTTTAAATTGTGCGAACAAGAAAGAATATAAAAAGCCAGCAGAGGCTGATGAGAGAGGGGGTAAGACTCAGAATCTTCACAATCAAAACTGCAATAGCCCTAATAAGTCTTTAATCTTCCCTCTGAAATCTCACAAGCCAGGCCTCCATCATTAGCACTGTTCTCAACATTATCTTCCAAGCTTCTACAGAACATCCCACAGAGCTCTTGACACCCAATGGCTCTTCTAGCCCAAAGTTCCAAAGTCCTTCCACAGTCCTCCCCAAAACATGGTCAGGTTGTCACAGAAATACCCCACTATGCTGGTACCGCCTTTTACTTGGGCTCTTGCATGCTCCTGGAATCATAAGAAACTCTCTGGGCTGGAGAGATGCTCAGTCAGTAAAGTGAATGAGGCACAAGCATTAGGATCTATGTTTGAGTCCCAGAACCTATGTAAAAAAAACCAGACATGGTGGTTTGTGCCTATAATTCTACTGTTGGAGAGGTGGACACAGGCAGATTCTTGGGGCTCTCTGGCTAGCTAGTCAGCCTAATCAAGAGGTTCCAGGCCAAATGAGATACCCTGACTCAAAGAAGGTGCACAGCTCCTGAGACACACTTCATATGCATGCACTGTGTGTACCGTACATGAATACACACGGACACACATGCTTGTATACACACACAGTTTCTCTCATTACAGCCAGTTAACTGACATAGTTGATAATATAGTTTAATCTTGATTTTCCTACTGAATAATAAGCTTTTGGTTATAGCCTGTGTCAACAGACATTTAAAATGTTAGTACATACAGGCATCTATCTTCAAGAAGAAACCTTATAGACTTTCATTTTACAGATTAAAGTATAAAACAGACAGTAATTTGCTTGAAAGCACTTTCTTGATAACTAATTATTTCTGGGCATATTATATAAGCATCAGGAAGGGAGCCGAGTTACTTAGAAAGTAAGGTTACTTTACTTACAAGCAGCACATTCTAGAAATCTATTATATGTAGGAAAACGAACAGGTAGTAATATGAAAGCTCTTATCATGGAACAGAAGCAGCTTGGTGCACATTAGCAGGTGAGGAGAGGAGGAGGGCTGAGAATGATGGATGACTGATGGGAGCCAAGTCCTAGCAGAAAGCAGCCATCATCTTTGCAGCCATATACCCTGACAAGAGACTTGTTTTTCAACAACCCACAACAGCTGAGCACACGCAGACATATCTTGTTTTGTTGTTTAGTGTCCACAGCTACAAGGCACACGTGGTAAAGTGTCTTCAGCTGCATTCCCCTGCTTGTGCTTATATACCTCCAATTGCCTTTCAATAAACGGGACTTGATCAGATACCCTGTCTTGTATTTCGACCCCTCGATCCCCTCCCCCTCCCCCTTCCCCTCCCCTCCTCCCCCCTCCCTCCCCCCCCTCTCTCAGATCCTGTTGACTGACCCGCACTAGCCGGGTCAGATGACAAAGGAAGAGAGGCCTCTTCAGGCCCAATCTGCTCACAACTTTTCAAACACAAAATGTTGACTGACCTCTCCCAAGGCAAGGTGGGATTACTGAATCTCACAAACTAATCTGGGCATAAACTTTAACAATCTTTCATATTTATTTAATATATGTATGACTGTTTTACCTGTATGAATGTTTGTATATCATGTGAGTGTCTGGAGCCCTTAGATATCAGAAAAGGGGTCAGATTCCATGGAACTAGAGTTTTGAATGGTTATGAGCCACTATGTGGATGCTGGGAATTGAATCAAACTCCCCTGCAAAAACAAGTGCTCTTAAAACTCACTGAGCCACCTCTTCAGCCCCAACCTTCAATTTTTAAAACTTTATTATAAAAATTTGAAAATAAAAAAATTATACACTGAAATTAACCAGACTCAAAGTCTACATGTCAAACTTCTAACCCAGTGCTTCTCAAGATGTGGGCAAGAACTTTTTGCAAACTTCTATCTCCAAAAAATATTTATATTATGATTTATAACAGTAGCAATTTTACAGTTATTAAATTTTAGTTATTTTTACAGTTTTTAAGTAACAAAAATAATTTTATGTCTGTGGGTCACCACAACATGAGGACTGCATGACACGGCTGCAGCCTCAGGGAGGCTGGAACCGCTGCTCTAAACAGTTAGCGTCAGCCCTTTGAAGGAAAGTTGTGGAGCTTCGCATTGGATCTTACACCTTCACTACCAAATACATTCTCTGCAGTTATCCACCATGTAAACTGAAAAGTCATTCCTGTACTGTCCTTCCTCTTCCCCTAATATGTGCTCTTTCTTATTCTCTTTTCTCCATGTTCTACTGTACACGCATGCATATTTACATAGATGTAGGTATTATTGGCTAAATGCCACATGACAGTGAGCACACAGTTGTTTTCTAAGGTTTTGTGGGATAGTTTCACATCACATAGTCTATACCTTCTATTTTCCTGCAAATTTTGTGGTTAAATTTTTTTAGAACTGGGGGCTGGAGAGATGGCTCAGAGGTTAAAAGCACTGACCACTCTTCCAGAGGCCCTGAGTTCAACTCCCAGCAACCACATGGTAGCTCACAACCATCTGTAATGGGATCTGATGCCCTCTTCTGGTGTGTCTGAAGACAGCTACAGTGCACTCATATACATAAAATAAATCTTAAATTTTTTTAGAACTGACTAGTATCAATTTTTATATATTCCAAATTTTCATTACCCATTCATCTGTTGATAGGCAACTAGGTTGATTCCAATTCTTTACTATAATGACTAAAACAGCAATAAGCATAGGGGTTCAAGTATTTCTATGGTATTTTTATTTTTAGATCAAACTTGTGAATATACCCTTAAATAGTATTCTAAGTAGTACACAGGAAGAAACCTGTGCCTGTTATCTAAATAGCCACTGGAAAAGCAAGTATTTTCATTTCTTTTTAAAGATGTGTTTATTTTTATTTTATGTGTATGAGTATTTTGGCTACAGTATGTATGTACATCATGTCTGTGCCTGGTGTCTGAAGAGGCCAGAAGAGGATGTCAGCTCCCCTAGGACTGAAGCTACAGGTGATTGTGAGCTGCCATGTGGATGCTGGGAATTGAATCTGAGTCCTGGGCAATGGCAGTAGTACTTTTAACTGCTAAGGTATCTCTCCATCCCAAAACCAAACTACAGGATGTAGTTTACTCAAGCTTGCTATCTCTGTGAGATAGCCTAGTGACAGAGGCTCCTGTACCAAAACCCCAGGCCCTCTGGAATCCACATGATGGAAAGAAAGAACCAACTTCTGCAAGTTGTCTTCTGTCCTCCATGTGTGCTGTCACCAAGAGCACAAAATATATAACATGTGCTCTTAATCTCTTGATCTCTTACTCTTACCCTCTTGCCTCTCTGTCCCCTCCCCCCTTCCTCTCTCTCCATATGGCCTCTACTTCTCTTCTCTCTCATCCTTCCACCTTCTTCTCCCCACCTTTGCCCTATCTCCTGAATAAACCTCCTCTCCCTTGGAAAAAAAATATAAAATGTAATGAGAACATTTACAAATCCACCCTTCCCTCTATTTGACTGAATCAAAGCTAGAACCATGACAGAATACAGGAACTAAATAACTCCCATGGCAGAGCTGCTGCAGTGCACGGATTCAGAACTCAGCTCAGTTTAACCAGTATTTGTTGAGTAACCATTAGATGTAAACTATTTACATTCATCTTTCTCATCATTTATAAGCCCTTTCTCCTTTTTCAATGCTTCTACCTCTGATAAGTAAGTTAACTTACACCACCTTCCTTTTTGGCCCACTGAGCCATCACCCTGTTATTGCTATCTGCTCTGAGGAAACTGTCCCAAAGGAAAGAAAGTACAGTAAAGGAGGAATACAGAATATGGTTTTGCTCAGAAACACATCAATTTTATGTTGAGGTATTTCACATACACTCATTTAGTTTCTAAGTCTATTAAATGTATACCTATATACTAATACCATGTCATATTGAAAAAATCTTTTGGGGAAATTTTATTTATATTCATTTGATCTTAGCTGAAAATTTTCATTTATTAAGATAACAGCATTACAATCACAATGCTTTCTTTGCAATCAAATGTTTTAAAATGAAAAAGGTCTCTTCTTCCTTATACATAGGTTCTCAGTACCTCTTGAAAGTCATCCATTCCTGAAAAGACATGAGGCCCTTTAGTGACTCGTGCCCCACAGTGCTCTTTTCTTCTGGTTTTCTTCGGCAAAAGATGTCCATGACTAACATCAAAACTTTTAAACGAATATTCAGTACCTAAAAAAGTTAGAATGTACTTCAAATATTATAGAAAAGCAACTGTAACTAACATCTATTAGCTTACAAGAACCAATACATTTTTTTAAGGTTTTATTTCCTCTTACACTTACAGTCTACCATTAGGAAAAGTCAGAACAGGAACTCAAAGCAGGAACATCGGTGATAAAAGAGAGACAATTGGGGAATACCCAGGCTGCTTTCTCTGGATTGCTTAGCTATATATATTTTTAAAGAGGAATATGAAGAGGAGAAGAAAGTTGATGGTTTGTTTTTTTAAAGATTTATTTATTTTATGTATATGAGTACACTGTAGCTGTCTTCAGATGCACCAGAAGAGGGCATCAGATCCCATTATAGATGGCTGTGAGCCACCATGTGGTTGCTGGGAATTGAACTCAGGACATATAGAAGAGCAGTCAATGCTCTTAACCACTGAGTCAGCCACTAATACATTTGTTTTTTTTTTTAAGTCTATAGTGAATCATCCTTCTTTCCCAGAAGAACCAGTCAAGAGTTAGCCCATCTCTAGCTTTTGAGTACTGCTTCTAAGTGTCTGCTACACAGGACACAAGACTTTAAAATATCTATGTCTAGAGAACTCACTCTTTTCTATCTCCTCACCCTCTTGGGATAAGATGATTAACAAGCTCTCTGTTTTTAATAAAACTAACCATTATGTTCATATTGTGAGAAAGATATAGATACCAGTGGTATCTTTTTTTATCTGTAGCAAGGCAGACTTCTACTAACAATTTCCATATATACACATATATCTTCACTTGTTGTTTGTTTTTGAAAATATTATTTTAAAGTGTTTTTCTAGCATCACAGAAGTTGATCCTAGCACTTCAGAGGCTGAGGTAGGAGGAACACAAGTTTTGGACTACACAGTAGGCTACACAGTGAGATGCTATACCCTAAAAGTGCCGGGCGGTGGTGGCACACGCCTTTAATCTCAGCACTTGGGAGGCAGAGGCAGGCAGATTTCTGAGTTCGAGGCCAGCCTGGTATACAGAGTGAGTTCCAGGACAGTCAGGACTACACAGAGAAACCCTGTCTCGAAAAACCAAAAAAAAAAAAAGCTATACCCTAAAAGTATCTAAAAGGGTGCTCCAGGGATACAGCTTCATAATAAGAGTGCTTGCCTGCCATACATGAGACCTTCAGTTCAATCTCTAGCACTATAAAAAATAAAGCATCTGAAAAGATGTCCAATTTAAAAAACTTGGGAGGCTGAGGCAAGAGGACAACCATGAGATCCAAGGTAGCTAGGGTTACACAACTAGACCCTGTCTCAAAACACAAACAGGATAATAAATTACAATACAACATAATTTTTATATTTTATCAGTTATACAGAACTCATAAGCTTTTCTAATGACCTATGATATGAACAATAAGTATGTGAAAAGTTTCACTTTATTAGAAGGAATCAAAGAGGGCTAGAAAAACAGCTCAGCAGTTAAGAGCACACACTGCTCTTGTAGAAGGCCTGAATTCAGTTCCCAACACCCGTGTTAGGTAACTCACGGACATCCTTAACTCCAGCTCTAGGAGATCTGATACCCTCTTGTGAGCTCAGTGGGCACCTGAACTCATATGCACATATCCACATGCAGATAAGAAACACACACACACACACACACACACACACACACACACACACACACACACACACAATAACAACTCTAAAAAAATGAAGAAATAGCAAAAAAAAGGACATACTAATTTTTAGCTCAAAAAAATTTAAGAATTGATGCTGATAGGAATTTAGAGAATGCTGCACTTTTATATGTACAGTTATAAATATTGGTGTGTCGTTTTGTCAGATGGTATATGGCTAAAAATGTGTGTAACTATGTCTTTAAATTGTGGAAATTTGCTTTTCATAATTAATTCTGTTCATTTGTTTTTGTTTTGAGGCAAGGTATCATCGTGTAGCCCAGGCTACCCTAGAACTCCTAGTGATCTTCTCATCTATGTTTTCCAAGTGCTGGGATTACAAGCATTTTAACCCACCACACTGGTTAACAATTCATTCATTTTGTTTTGTTTTGAGATTGGGTCTCCATAGTCTTCGTTCTGGAACTCACTACATAATCCAGGCTGGCACTGAATTCACAGATACTCCCTTGCCTTTGCTTCCTCCCTGCTGCTGGGATTAAAGGTGTGTATAGCCATCGCCTCCCCCTTTAAAACCCATTCTTTTTTTAAATTTGATTTATTCATTTTATTTTTGGAGTGTCTTGCCTGTATGTATGCATATGCGCCACACTGACTGTGTGCTGCCTTCAAAGGTCAGACAGATGTAGGCATTGGATCCCCTGGAACTGAAGTTACAGACAGGTGTGAGCTGCCATGTGGGAGCTGGGAATGGAACCTGGGACCTCTTGGAAGCAAGTAGCTCTTAACCACCAAGTCATCTCTCCAGTCCCTATGATTCATTCTTAAGTAAAAATATGATTGATAAGATACTTTCTGAGATATGTATAAATACAGTTTTTTGCAGGATCAATCACAAAATCTGGGGGGAAATGGGTGAAAAATAATTCTCAAATAGTTAGCATCCTACCACACCAGTCTAATGATCTGTTTAAATTGTGGTAGAGCTACTAATTGGGCACATCTACTAATTTAATGTAGGTGTTAAAAGCTACTTGTTAACTCAGGAATAACTGGGATATTATTCATAGCTAAGAAGAAAAATAAGTTATAAAAATATGTACAGTTTTGCTGTTGTTAAAAAATAATGATGGGGGCTGTAGAGATGCTTCAGTGGTTAAGAGAGCACGTGCTGTTTTTCCAAGGACTCAGGTTCAATTTCCAGCCCTCCCACGGTAGCTCACAACCTTCTGTGAAATCCAGTTCCAGAGGCCCGATACCCTCTTTTGGCCTCCAGGGGCACTATACACATTTGGTGCACGCAGGCCAAACACATAAAATAAATATAAATATTTTAAAATATGATTGGAGTATGGTGGTGTATGTCTTTAATCCCAGTATTCAGGAGGCAGAGGCAGGCAGATCTCTAAGTTCAAGGCCAGCCTGGTGTACAGAGCAAGTTCCAGAGAAACTATCTCAAATAAATAAAGAAGAATAAGTACATTGGAAAAATTCTGAATACTACATACCCAAAATACTAAAGCACTAAGGTTACAGTAGTAGTTTTTTCATTTACTATTATCAACTGGTAACTTGACCTGGTCTCTCCAGGGACCACACACACCCCAATACAGGAGATAAAATGTAGAACTTTCTTTAAATTGTATTCTTATTGGAGAGTGGAGAGATGGCCTAGTGGTTAAGACCACTTGCTGCTTTTACAAAGGACCAGGGTTCTATTATCAGCACCCATAAAGTGGTTCATAGCCATCTGTAATTTCAATTCTGGGGATCCAATGCGCTTTTGTCCTATAAGGGTAAGCATACACATACATGTAGGTAAAAATACTTATATGCATAAAACATAAATTTTTAGGAAAAATTCTAATTTTCATTCTTAAACAATGTCCATGGCCCTATTACATTTATATGGCAAAGGTGACTGCCATATTTTAAAGATTAAATAAGAACAGCTTCCCAATACTCTGTCGTTAATCAGTCAAAAATGTAAGTTAATAAACAGAGAAAATTGTGTGCTAGCATTAAATTTACTTTATTGTAATATTATATACATCTAAAAATATTAGAATTACCTTTCTAGTTGAAATACTAAGGCATCATGCAGACTGAAACATTTGCATATGTTTAGCCTCAAGGTCTACACAGTACATAAACATGAATTTAGAAACCACAAGAATGAGCTAATCTTGGAAAAGAGCTAAGAAACATGTATTAATATAAACCTATATGGCTCTTGCATTCTCAGACAGACTAATAATCTATATGGCTCTCACATTCTAAGACAGACTGACTTAACTCACCTGGTGGGCTTCCTTTACTTCTCAGTTTCTTCCCTGATTCTTTAGAAAATGATGACCCCGAGGACTCCTGGGATTGTCGATAGTATTTCAGCTGACTGGAGAAATCTTCTTCTCCTTCCTGGTTACTATAGTTACCAAAGTTGTCATCACTGTAGTTACCAAAGTAGTCATCACCGTAGAAACTGGACTCAACATATTCTTTACTGTTAAATTTTTTGTTATGTTGACTCTTCTTCGATGTCATGTAACTTCCTGATATACGTCTATGCTAGGGGAAAATGGACAATCATTATCAGGAATGTTTAACTAATAATAGCAACATAGAGTATCTTTTCCCCAAAAAATCTGGGAAAAAAAGGATAGAACACAGTTATTAATCCTGACTACATTAGTATTTCCATATGATTGTATTTAATACTAAACTCAATACATTAAATGCCACTTATATTATTAAACATTATACTTTTATTTCTTAGCTTTTATTTTCCATGTTCTGTACTGTTGAGAGCCAACTCCTAGCAGAAAGCGGCTATTATCTTTGCTGCCATCTCAGGCCATATATTTGAAGGTTGATACTTTCCCACACTGACAAGAGACTTGCAAGCAGCCTATGACAGCTGAGCACACTCTGATAAACATCTTGTTTTGTTGTTTAGTGTCCCCAGCTGCAAGGCACTCGTGGTCTCCAGCTGTACTCCCCTGCTTGTGCTTATTTTTTTGTTGTTGTTTTTTTTGTTTTGTTTTTTTGTTTTTTCGAGACAGGGTTTCTCTGTGTAGCCCTGGCTGTCCTGGAACTCACTTGGTAGACCAGGCTGGCCTCGACCTGCTTGTGCTTATATACTTATGATTTTCTTTCAATAAATGAGACTTGATCAGACACTGTCTTGTCTCCATTCTTCGTGTCTCTTGCCCCTCCACCCCAACTCTTGCAAACCTTCCATTGACTGACCCACAGGCCCAGTCACTGTATCTCAATAGTCATAAGCACACAGGTTCATGTCATCACATATAAACTCCTTTTCCAAAGGAAAAGGTATAACCCCTCGAGGCACAAATGGTCAGGCCCTGACTCCAGGATCCAACAATCAGGCTCTGCCCACAGAACATTGTATTAGCTCTAAAGGACAAACTCAGCCCCTTACAGACACAAGTGGCTAAGCTCCACCCTACAGAATAAAAAGCCTGAGCTCAATTCCATGGCTTGAAATCCCACCAATCCCCACTCTGGAAAGCTCCACCTCTAAGAAATGCTACATAAAGCTGCCTCCCACGCAGTTCTTTGCTGCTTGTCCCCTGCGCAGAGGCAGCCAACTACCATGTGTCTTTACCAATAATCTCTTGTGTGAGGTTTGTTGTGCAGTGTGATTCTCTGGCTTTGGGATGCAGGTTGGCTTTCCCTTCAGACCTGTAACACTTACAAAAAGCCTTTCTAAAACTAAAAGAAAATAGTAAAGGAGCTTAGGGAGAATACATATGCATATATCAAATACTGAAAGTTCAAATACAATAGGGGTGAACAGGAAGTGGGCAGGGACATAATGGAAGGATCAGGTGGGGAGGGAGAGGAAAGACAGGGTTAAGGGAGGGGAAGTACAGAAAGACATCTGGAATTGAGGATTGTTTGAAGGATGATATGAAAACCCAGTGCAGTGGAAACTTCCTAAAATAGATGAAGGTGATCCTAGCGAGATCTTCTAATAATGGAGAAGACAGAACCCCAACTGTTCACCTTTTGTCACTAAACAAGTCTCCACTACTGGGACTGGGTTGCACTCAGTTGAGTTACTGGACAAGGAGGTCCAAGGGAAATCCCCAAACGACCCAAGCTGGTGCTAGGACAGTGGCTGCTCTCCACATACTGACAGCTGGGGCCCACTGCTAAAGACAACACTCACACAACATATTGAAAATGACGAAGTCAAGCTGGTGCCTACACGGAGCCTCACCCCCAAGTTCTAGTGCCTTTGGTGCAGAAAGGTACTCTGAAGGCAACCAGAAGAGAAGCATAAATACTCACCCAGCCACAAAACTTTTGGCCTACAATCCTGAGTGCTGGGATTAAAGGCATATGCCACCACACCTAGCCCAAGAATCCATTTTCAATAGAACAAAAAAAAATGAAAAAAATTATTTTAATCTGTACAAATTTTGTAAAAGAACAAAAAGGTCATAGACATGTACAATCTTAGAGTAAAAGAATTAAACAGATATTCTAAGAAAATAGAAATAATAAATGCATAGGTAACACTGTTCTAATATCTAACCAAATATACTTTTTACACAAAAATTAGAAGAAAAAAAAAGCTGGTGGTGGTGACACAATCTTTTAATCCCAGCACTTGGGAGGTAGAAGTAGGTAAATCTCTGAGTTTGAGGCCAGACTGGTCTACAGAGTGAGTTCCAGGACAGCCAGGGAGAAAAAAAAAAAAGATACTGATTAAGGGACAATATGTCAAGAGGACATTTCAATTCTAAACACATGCACACCAAACACAAGTGAAGCTAATCTCATAAAACGAGTGTTAATAGATGTAAACACTAACCTCAACACATTAGCCATGGGTGACTTCAATACCTACTCTCACTAGTGGTTAATAACAGCAAACTGCCCTTTCAGAGGCTTGAGTTTGATTCTGAGAACTCACATTAGGCAGCTCCAGGGGAGCCGATACCTCTATCCACTATAGCACTAATGTGCACACATCATTCCCACATCTATACATCATTAAAAATAAATCTTCAAAGAAACAAACAAAAACCGCAAGGCGATAGTGACTGAGAAATGACAGTCAAAGTTGTCTTCTGGCTTTCATGTGTACACACAGGTACAAATGCATTTGCAACACATATCCATCTGTGCACACACAAAGAATGGGGCTAGAGAGATGGCTTAGCAATTAATACCACTTGTTGCTCTTCCAGAGGACCAGTGTTCAGTCTCCAGCACCCAGATGGCATCTTATAACAATCTGTAACTCCAGCCCCAGGAGATCCAATGCCCTCTTCTGGCCCTTGGGGGCACTGCATGTACATGGTGTAAAAATGTACACACAAAATAACAAAATCAAAATTAAGAAAAAGACAACAAAAAGAAAAAACATATAACCAAACAGACTAATTTTGTTTCTAAACTCAGAAGAAATTGGTACTATCAAATTAAGAAAAAGAATAAAGTTCTTATAGATAAGAATAGTGCTTTTCTAATATAAGACTAATTAATATTTATATAAGGTCTTTGATCATACAATGCACATATTTAAGAAACAAGCCAAGTGTTGTCTTATGGCTGTTGTCTTTTCTAGAGCTGGGGATAGCACCTAGAGCATGCTAAGCATGTATTCTACCATTCATTTTTAAAACATTCCAAATGAGTTTTGCATTTAAAGAGGCCAATGTCACATATACTCATAATCCAAATCTGAATTCATGCTGAATAAAGTGCTTCTGTGCACTACAGGTTGTACTGTATCCCTCCCAAATTCCTGTGCAGAAGTTGAACCCCTAGTAGGTCAGAATGTGACTTCATTTGGAGACCTTAAAAATAAGCTCTAATACAATTTGACTGGTGTTCTTATAAAGAGGGATGATCTGTACAAAGACACCAGGGGCTGCAGTACACAGCAGTATGGCCGTGGAAAGGCAAAGCTGTGAGAAGGCACCTATCCATAAACCAGAGAGAGAGGAGCCTAAACAGACTCTTGCACATAGCTGCCACTGGAAACCAACCCTGCTAGCATCTTGAACAGGGACTTCTAGCCTTCAGACTCTGAAAATGTCGATTACATGCTCCACAAACACCAGCTCCAGTAAATCCAATATATATTACATTCTTAATTCTCAAAGAGTTGAAAATTTGTAGCATGTATCCAACAAACACATGATAACATGGAGAACATATTTTCAGGTTATTTCTAAACAATATGCAATTTAAACTTGTAATTTCCACCTTAAAATGCAATGTCAAAAACAAACAAACAAATAGCAACAACCAACCAACCCATGAATGCCACTTGGACACTCCTTTTTTACTACCCACTGCCAATAAAAACAGAAAAGAGCAAGCACTGTCAAAGATGCAGGGAAGCTGCCTCAGCACTCCTGATGGGGCCGTAAAATGGTGCAGTCTATGAAAAACAGCCTGGAGGTTCCCCAGAACGTTAGAAAGAGCCACCAACAATTTCACTATTAGGCCATATGCTCCAAGGAAATGCAGAAAAGTTTTTTTTTTTTTTTTTTAAGATTTATTTATTACAAGTACACTGTAGCTGTCTTCAGACACACCAGAAGAGGGCATCAGATCTTCTTACAGATGGTTGTGAGCCACCATGTGGTTGCTGGGATTTGAACTCAGGACCATCTGGAAGAACAATCAGTGCTCTTACCCACTGAGCCATCTCTCCAGCCCGCAGAAAAGTTTTAAAGACAATTTTACACCATTTTAATAGAATGTTATTCACAACAGCCCAAAGTGCAAGCAACACAAGGACCCCTCAGCAGATGAGCGTATAAGCAAAAATGTAGCAAATACAACAATGGACTACTGTTTAGTATTAAAAAGAATGAAATTTTAACTTAAGGCTGCAACATGAATGAATCCTGAACACATGCTGAGTAACATAGCCATATCCAAAAGGAAAAACAGCATATGATATGAGGTCCCTAGAATTCATAGGCAGAAAATTACAGAAACCGGTTAGAGGGGTGAAGAACAGGGTTGCTTCCAAGATACAGGATTTCTGTGTCAGGTGGATAAGAAATTCAGGAGATGGATCACAGTGATGGCTAAATTCTACAGATATATTTAATGCCACTAAATCACACACAAGGCATATTACAGTTACAGTAATGCAGTTACAAGGCATATTTTATATTATACATGTTCCATCACAATAAAAAAGCAATACCTGAGAAAATGGAATATCATAATCCCTGTAGGAGCTAGTTCTTTTCTTATGGGAACTTTGCATATGTTCAACATCTGAATCCAGGCTGTAGTCAGAACTATCATCACCGGATGGAGAGTTATGCTGAAAGGAAACATAGAAAGTGTAACATTCACAAGAAGGAAATTAGTTCATAACCACATAAGCTTGTTTTAGCCAGTGGTGCCCTCCAGTAGGCTATATTGTTCCCTTAGATTCTTGGACGACATTGAGAAATTCTTGCTCTAAGGCTGCCACTTCTTCTAGGCTAAAGTATTTTTTCTCTTTTCCTTAGGGACTTTAAGGAAATATGTTTTTCATCAACCCTATGCCAAAAGCTTCAAACAAATGACTTGGCTCTAAAACGATCTGATGTTTACACACTGACACCTCTCTGCCCTGGCCTCTCCAGGACTGGGGTAACAGGTGTCTGCACTAAGTTCAGTTTAAGCTAATATGAAAGGAAATAAAATGGGTTCCTCATCACCAAATTGGGGTCCCAGAACATAAATAGAATATGCACTCATTTAATTTTGCCTAAAGTTGCTTTGGAGTTATTAATTGGCATAAAAATTCTAAAATTAAATTACCTATGTGAAATGAACCCAGCCCGTAAAACTGAACACAAGTCAACAGAAACCACAAGTGGCTGATACTGGTTGGCAAACAACCAGAGAAAGTTTAAAGTTATAGTGCAATCTCAAATATAAAAATCAACAAATTTTTTGTTGTTGTTTTTATTTTTTGAGACAAAGTCTCATTACATAATCCTGGCTGGCCTGGACCTCTCTATGTATATCAGACTAACCCCAAGCTCGCAGATATCCACCTGCCTCTCCCTCCCATATAAAGCTAGCTTGCTTGCTTCTTTGACTG
The DNA here is from genome assembly GCA_030674055.1 of Rhabdomys pumilio. Lineage (NCBI taxonomy): Eukaryota > Metazoa > Chordata > Mammalia > Rodentia > Muridae > Rhabdomys > Rhabdomys pumilio. The sequence continues at coordinate 192,265,607 of JANHMN010000002.1, read as the reverse complement.
ATTGATTGATTGACTGATTGATTGATTTTTGGTCTGGCTAAAATAATTACTGAGTTCTTTAAGCAGTTCTTAATATTCCTAGCAACAAAAACACTGGCTTAGACTTTTATTATCTGTGCATTCCCAGCTTCTAAGAATAGCACAAACTAAGTAAAATTCTATTTAATTGAACTGAACCCTAAGATTCCTATGGAGGTAGAATCTATTTTCCTCCATTCCATTAAGTGTTCCTTTAAAGAAGAAAAACTACTTTGCATCTAAATATTTTGAGTTTGATTTTCTGTTTTCTATTGATTTGATAGGTGAACAATCTTTTCATAATTATGCTACCAACTGCTTCAAATACACAGCTATTGCTAGCTAGGGTTTGAAATAAACACTTCATTACAAGATTAGTTTGCTCAGTCATTATTAGATTGATCTCTCTGGATTAGGAGAGATATATTAGCCTGTCTACTACTAGGCTCTATTTCTTCTCAGGGTCATTAACAGTTCCTGCTTTATGACAGTTGTTACTTTGAAGAATATAAAATATTAATAATAAAGTAGGGTATGGTGGTGCATGCCTTTACTCTCAGCACTAGGAAGACAGATCTCTGTGAGTTCAAGGCCAGCCTGGAATACAGAGTGAGTTTCAGCATAGCCAGGGCTATACAGACAAACCAAGTCTCAAAAAAAACAAACAAACAAAATATATTAATAATATATTAATAAAAATATATTAATAATGCATCTTTATTTTGAATTATAGCTTTTCTCATTATAAAATGCCTTAAAAAAAAAAAAAAGACAAGGTATCTGTAAGTAGTCCTGGCCTAACACAGTAGCCTTATATTTGGGAAGAGGAGGCAGAGGATCAGGGTTCAAGGTCCTTTTCAGCTACATAATGAATTCAAGGCTAGTGTGGGCTACATAAGACCCTGTCTCAAACAAGTAAGCAAACAAACAATGAAAAAGAAAGTTGACGTTAGCTTAACTAACCTTATGTTTCTCATGTTTCCTCCTTTTAGATTTTTTCTTTTCTCTTTCTTTCTTGTGTTTTTTTCTTGATTTTCTGTAGACTTTCTCATTTTTCTGCTTTTCATTCTCTTTTGCTTCCTGATCTTGTGTTTCTTCAAATCCTGCATCATCTATTTCTCCATCTTCTAATTCACCATCTTCTCTATAGAAAACAAGGAAAATTTTACACTTCAAATGTCAGTTCTAAAACAGATTTTAAATAAATATTTTGAAAGAAAAAAGGCACATGCCAAGAACTTAAATTGTATTCATATAGATAAAGGACTGGAATTTTTTTTCAGCAAGGAACCAATAAGTAAATATTTTACTTTTTAAGAAAGTCAATAAGGGGCCAATAAGTAAATAATTTACTTTTTAAGAAAGCCAATAAGGGGCCAATAAGTAAATAATTTACTTTTTAAGAAAGTCAATAAGGGGCCAATAAGTAAATATTTTACTTTTTAAGAACATCTTTGGTTTCTGTTACAACTCTTCTCTTAAAAAAAAAAAAAAAGTAACTATCACCCCCAACAAGAGAAGTTCACCAACCTCTGACACGCAGTCACTGCCTGCCTCTCCCAAAGTCAATGAATGACTACGATGTTATTGTGAATTATTACAATCATCACCAGTAATCAAACTTCTCTCAAATCATTAAATAAATAAATAAAATCATTCAAAATAAATGATTTAAGGAAATACTATAATGACAAGAAAGACTTTTTAAATTTTGGCTTTAATCAGCTTTAAAATAAAAGCAACTTACAGTATTTTTATCATCAGAGTACATTTTAGCAAACAGATATATAGATTTACTATAAAGATACAACCCAAAATTTCTCAACTTTTACTTGTAAAATACACAAAATTATACATTTAGTTTGACTTTCCAGTCATTAATGTCTTTGTTAATATCAAAGCTCAATCCTGGTAACTAACTTTTAATGCTGTCATATATTTAGTCATAGAAACCAAAGTTTTCTTTGATACTATTTTTAAATTCAAACCAAATGATAAAAACCAAATCATAATGTAAGCATTTTAAAGGTAACTTGGAATTTTAGGAATGTTTAATAATAAATTGGTCATATCATTCTCCTGTTAAAATTCTTCAATAATAATAGCTCAAAATTGCCTCAAGTTTCTCTACTTGTGAGAGTTGTGGCCTCAAGAGGACTATGAATTGGTAATTGATCAAACTGTGGATTGTGCAGGTCAAGACTCACTCTAGTCTTCTCTGTGTGGTCAATGTCTTCTTTAATAAACAGCTTCACTGGCTCCCTTCTGGCCTGAGACTGATATCAAATCTCTTTGATATTTATTATTCAAAGGCCCTTAATTATTGAGTCCCAATTTGGCTAGCTAATTTTACTATCTTGAGTCTCCAAGACTTAAACATCATCTATAATTTCTCATTAACCTACTCACCTTAATAATGACTCTTGCTTCTGTCATGTAGCTAATTTCAATATATTTAGAATAAAAATTAGATGCCATTTCCTCCAAGATGCCTCTTGTTACTACCCCTAGTTTAGAGGAGATACTCCATTCTAAGTGCTGCCCTATTTCTCCTAATGTTCTCTTAACATTGTGTTCTGATCACTTGTTTATTGCTTGGTGAGTGCAGGGTTTGACTGTCTTTCATAGATCTACTCTTAGCATCTAGCATAGTACCCACTGTTACTTGTGCCCTTCTCCCAGCCTTGAGTAGGCCTGAGAGACCTTGCTTACCACAACAGATCAAGTGATAGGATCTAGGTGTAGTTATCCTACCTGCACAGAACACAGAAGCAGAACCTGCCCCTGGGCTTGCCTTGAGATATCTCTGACCAAGAACGGATTATGGATTATCCCACCCATCTCCGGCTGAAACCAGGAGGGGTTTTGAGAGCTGAACATTAAAGCTTTGAGCCTTGATCAGAGAACTTTGTCTTGGCTTCATCTCTTCTCACCCTCTGTCCCCTTTCATTCCCAGCCCCCAGGTGAACCCAGTTGATTTTCAGGTGAACCCAGTTGATTCGTAGCCGCAGGCAGCTACAGTTACTGAATTTCTGAGCATGTAATACCCAGGTAGGGCAAGTATAGGATACCATCCTTAATGGTCAACATTATTCTCCCCCAGTTCTATTATAAAATTGAAATGATGGAGTATTTGAAAAAGAATGGCTCCTGCAAACTTATATATTTGAATTCTTGTTCAACAGTTGGTGGAACTATTTGGGAAGGATTAAGAGATGTGGCCCTGTTGGAGGAGGTGTGTCACTGGGGGTGGGCTTTGAGGTTTAAAAAGCCCATGTCATTCCCAGTGAGCTCCTCTCTCTCTCTCTCTCCCTTTCTCTTCTCCCCCTCCCTGCCTCTCTCTGCTCTGTGGTTTTTGTCTCAACATGTAAGCTTTCAGCTACTGCTCTAGAGCCATGCTCTCCACCATAATGACCATGGACTCACCCTCTGAAACTATAAGCAAGCTCCCAATTACATGCTTATTTTTATAAGTTTCCTTGGTCATGGTGTCTATTCACATCAATAGAAAAGTAACTATTTCCACTTACATGGACTTAAAGTTTTCTGCGAGACAGGCTTGGCATTCTGTTATTTTAATGATGATGATGATAATGTATTTATTATCATTGTCGTTGGTGTGTGTGTGTGCATGATGCAGGGGAAGATTGTGTGTGCTGCAGCATGCATGTAGAGATTGGAGGATCATTTTGTAGAATCAATTCTATCTTTTCACTTTTGAGTGGGTTCCAGTATCACAGTTATGTTGTAGAAGTAACAGCAACAGCCTTCACCTACTAAGTGTCTCACTGGCCCTAATATGTTCGAATTAATTTTTTTTCTCTTGAAAAAAACTGTAGAATTCTTTGGGCCAATAAAGTCAGTGAACATACTCATTAAAAGGTATAAAAGTGTTTTTAATAACTTTTGTAAAAAAAAAAAAAAAACCCTGTAAACACAAACTCTATCAATGTGTGAACAGAGATATAAACTGATTTATGTAATACGGTAAAGAGAAACTTGCTGATATAAAACAACAACATGGCTGACTCTTATAGACATGATGTTTACTTAAAAAGACTGACGTACAACACTACTGTGTCATTCTGTCTATATGCATTTCAAGAACAGACAAAATCTGTAGTGACAAGAGCCAGAAGAGTTCTCTTAAAGGAGTGTAAATGACCAAAGGGGGCACTGAGAAATTTCAGGGTGCTGAAATAGAATACTGATCTGTGATCACTACATGCTAAGTATAAATAATATATATGTATGTGTGTATGTTTATAACATACATATATACGTGTGTATATATATTATATACATATATACAAATTTACCACATTATGTACTTGACAGTATATACTTTATTTTAAAATATTCCCCCAACTCCATGGGTTTGTATCCCTTTTCACTATTTTCTCTCCCAATTTAATTTAATGCTCTTTAAAGCATTAAAATTTGTAAACAAGGGATCCAGTAATTCATATTTGGCATTTTGACTACAGGTATTTACATAAATTCTGTACTGTAAACATGAGCTACTAAAATCACTACAAGTTTTTTTTCTCTTTGCTCCCTTAGCCTATTTATGATTTCAGCTTTCACATTAGTACAGATAAAAATTTGCACATTTCTGTTTGGTTATACAAATGAGAGGAAGGGGAAATCATTCATTCCTATGATCTGCTTTCAAGTACTTTAAAAGTCATCCTTGGACATGTATGACAAATGTGTAGCATAATGCAAAGAGGAGAGACTTCATGGAGAAACTTCTAATAACTCCCCGCCATAGAAATAATGTTTTCCTGACTGAGCACCTAGTAATGCATCAGGCGCTGCCCTATTTCCATGGCCTTGAGAAAACCAACAGCTGAAAAAAGAAGCAATTAGGAGTGTTTGACACTCTCTATCTTGAACCATGTGAGCACTTCTGTAAGAGCTGATTTGTTTACTAAATTCAACTTTTAAATCTTGAATTTAACACAGTAACCCTAGGGGACAGTAGTGACACGCATATCTTAGTGGTAACCAACATCTGACTAATTGGACTCATGATCTACTTAAGAGAGAAAGTATGCCTAGTACTGGAAACCTAGCCAATTATTCAGTGCTAGTGAAGTCATGGGTCTTAGAGAGGGAAGGACCAGAACTTCACCAAACCAGAATAATCCATAAATACATTTAAATATTTGTCCTTATACTCAAAGATAACTGTAGTCCTCACCTTTCATAAGGATTTCAACAGACAGAGACCATTTCATAAAACAACAACCAGTTAAAGTGCAGAGTCATAGAACCCAGTTCCAATGAACACACCTACAAAACTACTCAGGAGACACTGCTCAACAGCAGGAGGAAAGACTGTAAGAGCCAGAGAATCAGGAGGCTTCTGTGAGACTGTGTCTCCTCCATAAATTCTCACCAACATGATTGCCTAAAGATGAGCTGGATGGAAACAACAGACATACCGAAGTGGATGGAGAAAAGCCCAAAGAACTACAAGTAACTAAGGAATGCTGAGAGTGGAAGAAATTCTTCCTCAGGGGAACACACCTCTTAATTGGTTATCCAATACCAAATGGTCAGCCCTGAAAACATATATGTGAATGACGTTATACAGACTGAGCAGGTACATTTAGGAATGTATATGTATATACATACATGCATTAACAATTAATAAGGAGATGTGAATTTGACAGAGAAAAGGGTACATAATGGAAGGGGTTTAGGGAGAAAAGGAGAGGGAAAAATAATGTAATTCCACTATAATTTCAAGAATAAAAGAAAAAGATATTTTTAAGATTTAATAAATATACAGGTGATTTCTTACTAATATAAAAGAATTATCATTATAAAGTTATGTTGGGAGTCGACTTTAAGCAGAAAGCGGCTAGAAAGCAGCTATCAGCTTTGCAGCCATCTTGAGCCATATACCCTGACATGAGACTTGGTTTTCAACGGCCTACAACAGCTGAAGCACACTCTGATGTCCCACATAGCTTGTTTTGCTGTTAAGTGCCCCCAGCTGCAAGGAGCACGTGGTATTCACGCCTACAAGGCATGCGGTGCACGTGTTGTCCACGTGCTATCTACACCATATATGCCTGTAAGGCACACGTGCTGTCCACGCCTGTAAGGCTTACGTCATATCCACACCTGCAAGGCACGTGGTAAAAGCCTATAAATACCCAGGATTTCCTTGTTGTAGTGTGTGTATGTGTGTGTGGTGTAGTAGTAGTAGGTGTAGTGGTGTGTGTATGGTGGAGACAGTAAAGAAGACTTTACTACAGATCCTCTGGCTTGTCTCTATTCTTCGCGGCTCTTCCCCTTCTTCCCCCCACTCTCTCTCTTGCTAAACCCGGACCTGCGAAACAGAGCGGGCCGCTGTGGTTTGGCCCCCGAACGTGGGCAAGAGTGGTCCTTTACAGTTAGCTCGGGGCTTTTACAAAGTTATTTTCAGCAAAATGGCATATTCATGTATAAACGTTTGGTAAATAACTGTCCAGTCTTTAAGAGTTTATCTCTTAGGCAAATTCACAAGGACAGAAAAAAATAGGGGTTGTCAGGTAGATTAGAGGGAAAAGTAAAAAAAAAAAATTACCAATAAGCCTCAAGTTTCTCTGTGGAATGATGAAAATGTTCTGAAATTACATATTGGTGCTGGTTATGCAGTCCTGAATACCTTTAAAATCAGCACATATATATATACTTAAAGAAGTTGAACTTATCTCAATAAAATTCTCTTTTAAAGGTTAAAGTATTTGATTCTGGTTCACCAGACACCTTTCCTAAGTAAGTGTAGCTACCACTCCTCCTCAAAGAAACATCCCTTTACAGCTGAAGGCCACCACAGAAAACTGCGTCTGTACATAAGCAGAGATCAATGCATCGTTGGGAGCTCTGCCCCAACAGATACATCTAGAGCTCCTGCATTTATGACTCAGCGGATATTCTGGAAGAGCACATGGAAAGGGAATGGAAAGACTGAAAGAACCAGAAGTGTGGGTATCACAGTCTCTTCTAGAAATGGCTGTGTAAACATTTGTGCATACGTATACATACATACACATTTGTGTGACAAAAATAATCAAAGAAAAAGAAGCTAACAACTTGTGAGTGGGGCATGGTAAGGGCTAGAGGGGAAGGACCTGAGAGGAGTTGTAGAGAGGACGGGGAAATGGCAAAGGGATAAAGTTCTGTTTTAACTAGGAATGTATCAAAACTAAAATATTTTTCATTATATTTAAATGTCTTAGGTCTGGGGGTGTAAGTATGATAGAGAATTCTCCCAGAATGTGCCAACTTCTGGGTCAGACTTCCACCAAGGGGATGTTTAAATATCTAAATTGGAAACAAGGAGAGAAAATCGTAATGAACTATTGTGTAAATTACAGACTCAGATGCCCCCCAGGTCTTTGTTCTGAAGCTAACTGCTCAGGAACTAGACATGGCAATGCACCCCAATAACTTGACACCTGCGCCTCAATAATTCTACCTTCCTCCATTCTGATTTTTTTACTACTAAGAAGAGTAACCTGAATCATTTGCTCTTAACTCCACTTCTGTCTATTTGATGACTGTTTTAAGCAGTATTTCCCAACCTTCCCAGTTCTGCAAGTCTTTAATACAGTTCCTCATATTGTGGTGACCTGCCAACCATAAGACTGTTTTTGTTGCTACTTCATAGCTGTAATTTTGCTACTGTTATGGATTGTAATGTAAATATCTGATATATGATGCCAAAGTGGTAGTGACCCACAGGTTGCCAATCACTGGTATAAAGGCTCGTTTGTTACAAGCTACGGATCAGAAACTGAATCTTCTAAAAGAAATACAAAATCCTCAATAAAAAGACTAGTTAAGCACTCCTAATGGACATTATCAACATTATTCATGAATACACACATTGGCTGATCACCACAAAACAGACTTTTAAAAAATGTACCAAGTGACTGCCAGGTTTCTTTACAGTGCAGGAAGAGACTGGATCCTCCCCGAACAATGTGAATCTTGAATATTTGAAATGTGAATATTTGAAACTTGTACTTAACCAATATTTTCCTTTAATGGTCTGTATTAGTTAGTTCATGCTGTCATTTCTCCCTATCCAGAATGGTATGGTAGGACACTGCTCTATGTTGGTGTTTTTGACCTTCCATGACTGCACAGACTACACAAGAAAGGCTGAACCACAGGCAGCCTGAACTTCAACAGCATGGCCTGTGATCCCATAAAATACGGAAAGATAGGCAGTAAGAGATGATGCCAGAAACCTCTTTCTCATCCATCTTCAAATTTTGCTGGAGGTTCTTATGAGGCAGTTTCTCATCTACCTTCTGAGGTCCAATAAGGGTGGATTACCTTCCCTGATCCTCAAAATACAGCTTAAAGTTTAAGAAAAACTGCTTAGCACAGTGTGCAAATAGTTCCTCAGTTACAAAATGTCCCCAGCCCTGTGCTGTTTACCATCAGGCTCCATTAGTTTTAGCATTATCCTGGGGACAAGCTGAACAGATGATGCTAAGCTGCTCTCCATGTAATAAGTTGGTTCTGCTGAATCTGTCAGCATGCTTGACACATAACTTGTTTGGGTCTACTCTCACCCTTTGCCTCAATGCAGACAAACTCTTGATCAAGCCATACGTGAACTTACTGCGTTACATACCTAAACTGGTTATCTTCCACTCAAGCAAAACCACTGACTGGTCAACCTGAGGCTGTGCTACCTGGCTAGAGTTCTTGTATTATCCTAGATTTGGACCTTTGAAATGTATATCCTGGATAGTTCATCTTTATTTCAAAGAGAGCTTCACTATGTAACCCTGGCTAGCGTGGAACTCATTATGTAGAACAGGCTGGCACTGGACTCACAGAGATCTGCCTGCCTCTGCCTCCTGAGTGCTAGGATTAAAAGTGTGTGCCACTATGCTTAGCTTTGTTTAATTATGTGTATCTGTGTGGGGGTAAATACATATTTTAAGTGCAGGCGCTATGAGTCCAGAAGAGGATGTCAGGCCAAGCATGGGTCCTCTACAAGAGCAGTATATACTCTACTACTGATCCATCTCTCCAGCTCTCATTTTCTTAAAACAGTAAAAACAAACAAAACAACAATGGAAACAAAAACAATGTTGTGTATGAGTGTGTAGTAGTATAAGGAGGTTAAAAGGCACTTTTCAGGAGTTGGCCCATTCCTTCTTTCCACCACATGGGTCTTAAGGACTGAATTTTCTCTTTACAAATTACCAGAGAGTTCTAATGAACACCTACAGCCTCATCCTCTAATATGGTCTTAGACCTTTTCAAATCCACTTAGTTTTCAGTATTAATTTTCAAACTATGTCTATGGGGATTTTTAATTTTATTTATTTTATTCAAGATTTAATTTTATGTATAGGTTCTTTGCCTGCATGTATGTATGGTACCCTTGGAGAGCAGAAGAGGGTGTTCGATCCTGGAACTGGAGTTATAGACAGTTGTGAACTGTTATATGGGTGCTAGGAGTTGAACCCAGGACCTCAGGAAGAGCAGTAAGATGCTCCTAACCTCTGAGTATTTCTACAGTCCCCATTGGCAATTTTTACCTTTTTTTTTTTTTTACTGTATTGTTTAATTTATTCCTCAAGCCTATCTCAGAATCTGTTAAAGCCTAAATCAGTCCAAATAAATATTCTTTTATGATGAAACTTAGTACAAATACATGATCTATATAATGAATTTTCAATAACCCTAACACTCTCTGGAGTCCCATGACAACTTCTGAAAACTTCCCTTAACTTATTTCTATACCACAAATAATTGAGAATTTCTTTTTTGTGTTATTTTTACTTGCTTAGTCGGTAACATATTTACTCAATCCCTAGCTTGATCAGTAATTGTTAAATATAAACACTATGTAACAATTCAACAAATAGACCATTCTTAAATATTTCTCCTCAATTTAGAGACCATGTATTTCTGGGAGTATCCGAAAGGACATTTATCTTTTTGGATGAGATCATATAACTTGAAAAGCTTTATCAACTAAAACCTTACTAAAAATGCAAATAAAAACTGTGTAGCCCTATAAACACAACAAACCAATCTGAAGTAACTGATCTAATTAATGCTTACAGGAAAACAGGGGAGCCCTAGAACTCTTGTCTGCAATGCAGCTAGTGCATTTTGCTGTGTAGATCACCCACATGGAGAAGTTACTGTTGTTAATCCACACAGCAATAGTATATTCACACACCAATCAATAGTCTGTCTTAGCCAGAGTTTCTATTCCTGCACAAACATCATGAACAAGAAGCAAGTTGGGGAGGAAAGGATTTACTCAACTTATATCTCCACATTGCTCTTCATCACCAAAGAAAGTCATTACAGGAACTCACACAGGGTAGGAAACAGGATCTGATGCAGAAGCCATGGAGGGGTGCTACTTAATGGATTCTTCCCCTGTCTTGCTCAGCTTGCTTTCTTATAGAACCCAGGACTACAAGCCCAGAGATGGCACCACCCACAATGGGCCTTCCCACCCTAGATCACTAATTGAGAAAATGCCTTACAGCTGGATCTCATTGAGGCATTTCCTCAAAGGAGGCTCCTTTCTCTGTGATAATTCCAGCTTGTGTCAAGTTGACACACAAAACCAGCCAGTACACAAACCAAAAGAGGACAATATGCCTATCAAAAGCAGACATAGAACAAATTCTGACATCTGACCTACACTGAAGAGGGAGAAATCTTCCTTTAGTCCTCCATTTAAATGCCTTCTTGTGTCTCCATATGATAGTTGGGGTTATTTTCAATATTTATTTTTACTGTCTGTCTGTATGTATATCTGTGAGAATGTACACTTGGCATTATGCCTGTGGAGATCAGAAGAGGGTGTCAGACCCCAGCTGGGACCCAAACTCTGGTCTTCTGCAAGAGCAGCATATACTCCTAACTGTGAGCACCATCTCTCCAAGCCCCACTCAGTTATTTTTGTCTTATACTTTGTCAACACCTGCTCTCCAGAGTCACATTATGTAACTGCAATCTGTTATTTCTTTTGTGATATAAAAACTTGCTTTTATAGGGGAGGTGGCTCATCAGTTAAGAGCACTGACTGCCCTTCCAAAGGAATGGGGTTCAATTCCCAGTACCCACATAGCAGCTAACAATCGTCTGTAACTCCAGTTCCAAGGGAATCTGGCACCTTCTTCAGACTCTGAGAGCACTGCACACATATGGTGCATATACATGCTGACAAAAAACACACAGAAAAAATGAAAATAACTAACATTCAAAAAGTTACAGGAAAACAAAAGGGTGAGGCTAGAGAGATGGCTCAGTGGTTGAGAGCAATGACTGCTCTTCTAGAGGTTCTGATTCTGAGTTCAATTCCCAGCAACCACATGATGGCTCACAGCCATCTGTAATGGGATCCAATGTCTTCTTCTGGTGTGTATGAAGACAGCTACTGTGTACTCATATACACAAAATAAATAAGTAAATCGTAACAAAACAAAACAAAATGTACTGCTGCTACTCAGTCAGGATAAAGCAAAGCTTTTAAGTCAGAATTCCTACAAAGGTCCTATGTCATAAAACAGTGGGTATGCAACTTTCTGTTCTGTATCTATATGAGTGAGGATCAAAGAGGTTGAAACTATTCAAACCGAGTTCTGATGTATATATTTCAGATCTCCTTGTTAAGCCAATCTTGTGGTTTTTTTAAAATAAACCAAAGAAAGTGACAATTTTGTAATCCCTAAGTGAACCAATTTGGACTTTAATACCTAGAATCCTTCTTTTAGTAAAGCTCTAGTGACATTTGTATTGTTGCCATTTATAAAGTCTTATTAAACAAACTATAAAATGTGCAAATATAATTAAAATTCCAAAGTTTAAGATGAGGCTAAGCAAGCTTACTTTACATGGAGGCTAAGGGCTAAAGTTAATTATCTGGTCCTGGTAGTATAGACCTGTAGTTCCAGTTACTTGGGAAGCTGAGGTAGAGGTTTTGCAAATTTAATGCCTCCCAGAAAGAGTTAATCCAGGAATGGCTTCTTTTTGTTGTTGTTGTTGTTTTTGTTTTTCGAGACAGGGTTTCTCTGTGTAGCTCTGGCTGTCTTGGAACCCACTCTGTAGACCAGGCGAGCCTCAAACTTAGAAATCCGCCTGCCTCTGCCTCCCAAGTGCTGGGATTAAAGATGTGCTCCACCACTGCCCAGCCAAGAATGGCTTCTTTAAAGTAGCAAAACTAAACCGCCTACCTTATTTATTTTTTGTTTAAGGAGAGTTTTTCTGTATGACCAACCACTCTGACTGTCCTGGACCTTGCTCGATTTGTAGACCAAGCTGGCTTCGAACTTACCAAGATCAAAGTAATGTACCACAACGCCTGGCCAATTTTTTCTTTTAAATTATGAAGTTTTATTTTTAGAATATTTTTAAAGGATGTTATTTTTGAGTGTGCATGTGCATATGAGTGTAGGTGCCCAAAGAAGTCAGAGGTGTCAGATCCCCTAGAGGTAGAAAACAAGGATCACACATGAGATATCAATGCTTCCAAGACAAAAACAGATTTGCTGCTCGAGAAAGCCACTTTTTTCTTTTTTGAGTAATATCAGAGAAATGCATTACCTGTAGTAATGGCCACTGCTCGGTACAATAAACACTGTTCTCAGGGTATTCATAAAACTGGCATGACAGCTTATTGCTTACAGCATCATATTCTAACCTGACAAGGACAAGCTGCCAAAATTCAATTAAGTAAAAACAATTACACAGGGGGAAAAAGTAAACTTGTCTAAATATAAAAACTGTCTAGTGTTCTGAGTTAATCGAAGGATGAAATACTCAATACCTAGAGCAACAATTCTTTAAAAACTATATAATTTTTTTTCTCTCCAACTTAATAAAAGCCGTTTGACAGTTTAACAATGTGTTTACTCAGTACCTTCTCAAGTAGGGATAAAACAGAAAACAAGATGCAGTTTTTCCCTTCTGGAAGTCGTGTCTCTGTCTCTCTGTCTCTGTCTCTGTCTCTGTCTCTCTTGCCCCCCCCTTCTCTCTCTCTTCTCCCTCCCTCCCTCTCCTCCCTCCTCTCCCCCTCTGTGTGTGTGTGTATGTGTGTGTGTTATCCATACTCATGTGTGAGTCTTCTTCTATGACTTAATTCCTTAAATATTGAGGCAAGGTATGACCTGAATCCAAAGCTCACTAGATTTAGTTAATCTTTATTAGTCAGTTTGCTGAGGATTCTGTCTCTGCCTCTGCCTCTGCCTCGTAAGCACAGCTATTAGTGCAGGTGGCTAGCCTCGCTGGGCATTTTCTTGGATGTTAGGGATCCCAACTATGATCCTCATACTTGCATGGCAATCACTTTACCCAGCCTTCCTCATCAAGTTTTTAATCTGGCGATGGGTTAGACAGGCAACTAAAAAAAATCACACAATAAATAAAACTACCCAAATACATGGCAGAGGTAAAGCAACTATGAGAATGTGCTCTTCACAGAATAAAGCCATCTGTCAGAGCAGTCTAGGTGACACATCCGGAGACAGAGCCATAGGAAGGGATCTCTGCAGACAAAAAAATAAGCAAAACTTCTGTGTAAAACATGCAACACACTATAAAACTGAAGCCAGATTAGTGTTACTGGGTCACATGTTATACACAATCTTCAAGTTATTTCAGTGTTTGTCAGGGAATGGAGGCCCCTAAGGCAGAATACTTATGCTGATGATAATAAAAGAACTGAGTTACAGGATTCTAAGGGGTTGCCTTTTTCATTTATTTACATTTGTTGTGATTTCTCTGAAATATACATATCTGAACAGAATGTATTATGTCAGGAGAAATTATAAATCTAAGTGCAAGAATTCTAACAAGAAATTTCCCTCATTTCCCTTCTGAAAATAATAATAAACAAATTATCTGGTACAGGTAAAGTGCAAAGAAGCTGGGACAGACCAAGTTCATAGTCTGTTCCTGAACACATTCTGTCTTACTCTATACAACTTCAGCAGAAGTCTGTCTGAATGACGATATTCCCAGAGTCTCCCCTAAGTAACAAAACTGAAGATGGAATGTTCATCAGAACTACAAGGATGTTTACAAAGACTCAAAGTAACTAAAAGAGATAAAAAGACCTTCAGTAAAACAGGGAGGTGAGGCACACTCTTTATTCAAATGTGTTTCCAAAAACTGGCTTCTGAATAGCAAAATATCTATTAATGCCAAATTCCCTGACCCATTTCATTTTGCAAGAAAGTAGATGGGACATACTGCTGTACCATTAACCTAAGAAAGTATATTTTTATTCTACAAAGTTTTATTTTTATTTAGTTTGGAATACTGTGTTCATGTAAGAATGGGGTATGCAAACCTATGTCTACACATGGGTGTGAAGGCCACAAGACAACCTCCAATGTCATTCCTCAGATACCATCTACTTTTTCTTTTTGAAACAGGGTCTCATTGGTCACCAAGTAGGCTAGGCTGGCTAGCAAGCTATCACCCTGTCTCTGTCTCCCAGTACTAGGATTACAAAGATGCTATTGCATTCATTCTGTCCCCAGGGCTTCCCCCCTCCCCCATCTCTGTGTTCTTTTATTGTTGTTTTGGTTTTTGTTTTTAAAAACCTACATAGTCCTGGCTGGCCTGGAACTTGCTATGTTGCTTAGGCTAAACTCAAATGCATAGCAACCTCTTGCCTCAGCTGAGCTGTGAGATTAGTTTTGTGTCACCACCTAGCAAGCCTTTAGATATATACTTGAACTTACACCTCTAAAAAATGAGGAAAGTGAGGGAAGAAATGCAGTTGTACCTTTATTCTAGAAAAATTTATTTTTATTCTTCAAAGTTACACTCCTCAAATATTAGGGGTTTTGTTTGGTTGGTTTTGGTTTTCTGAGACAGGGTTCCTACGTAGCCTTGGTTGTCCTAGAACTCTCTATGTAGGCCAGACTAGCCTCAAATTCAGAGAGATCTACTGCCCCTATCTCCTGGGTGCTGGGACTAAGGTGTGAGCCACTATCACCCAGCCTTAACTAGTTTTGTAATAATCAAAACCAAGGTAGTATGTAAATAAATCAAAATTGTGAGTTACCTTGCTAACTTCTTTGAGACTTAATAGTTTTTGTATATTTTTTAGTATTTTTATATTTAACTAGATATCTAATTAAACTAGATTTAATTTATTTTCATTCTTCATTTGACTCTGTTCATTTAGACTTTCTGGTACAAACTGAAAAAGGTAGAACTCCACAAAAAATTTCCATCAAATAATTTCCCCTACATTTTCATACAGCAATTCTCCAGAAATCTTTGTTGTATGGCCCTAACAATGAACCAGAGTGGACTGCCCGTCATCTAGTAACATATACAAAGGCCATTAGTTCTATAAGTATTCATTATATCAATCCACCATCTGATGCTACATCAATTGTAAATTTGAGGTACTAAGACCATAGGATATGAAGGTATGATAGGAATCCTTTTTTTGTGTGTGTTTAAGAAAATGTTCTACTTTATATTTTGGCTTAAGTTTTCAATTAAAATGTACTTTTTTTTAATTCTGCTTCTGTCAAGGAATTTCTGATATTCTTGCAAGTCACATGATCAGAAACTGCCTGATCATTTGCATTTTAATTAATCAGTATAGTAATATAAATATAAACATGTATGACATTTAGATTTCCTGTTAGTATCTGAATATTCCAAATTAACAAGTTGTTTTAGGTACAAGTTGGAATGAAAATCTTTCTTATTTACTGAAATTTTACCAACTGCCATCTCAAAATTTCATAAGGAAAACTTCTAAAGTTTTGTTTAACACAACTGTTTTTGTTTTGTATGTGTGGGTATATACATATACAAGACTAGGTTATAAGAAACAGGTTCTAACTGCGCAGTAGTGGTACAAGCCTTTAATCCCAGCATTCAGAAGGCAGAAGCAGGCAGATCTCTTGAGTTCTAGGCCAGCCTGGTCTACAGAGTGAATTTCAGGACAGCCAGGGTTACACAGAGAACCTGTCATAAAAACAAGCAAAAAAACAACAAAAGAAACAAGTTCTTCCAATTGTCTGATGTCCTACTACCTCAAGTAAAAACGACTCTAGTCAAGTAAAAACGACTCTAGTGTATGCAATAAAACCAACCACTGGGCTAATTTAGCAATGAGCAGTGCTGAAAAAAAATCTTTCCTGTACTATAATGACTTACTTTTAAGTGAGGAAATAAGGAACTTCTAATAAGGAGATGGAACTGGTCCTACTTTTTCACAAATGCTGGAGGTATGTTTGTACCACAGTAATGATAATGGCTTTAGTCTCTACTTTGGTTGACTATTGTTTTTCACACTTTGTCATTCAGAAAAACTAAAGAGGCATTTGGTGCAATATATGTACAACCAAACCACAAAGGTGTTTCTTATGACAATGCAGTATTCATTTGTGCTTGATTTGCTTATACAAAATAAAAATTTAAGATAAAATTATATATTTTAAGGACATAGCAAGTCACAACCTAGAACTCAGTCCCACACAGATGTGCAAGTGTTCCAAGACATTTCTCAACTGCCTGTAGGAACTAAAAACTTAAGCATAAGGGGAATTAATTTTTTTTTTGTGTCCTGGCAGTGGTGGCACACGCCTTTAATCCCAGCACTTAGGAGGCAGAGGCAGGCAGCTCTCAGTTCTAAGCCAACCTGGTCTACAGAGTGAGTTCCAGGACAGCCAGGGCTATACAGAGAAACCTTGTCTCAAAAATAAAAAAAAATAAAAAAACAAAAAAATTGTGAATTTTCAATTAATTCCCATAAGAAGCTGAAACATTCATAAAATAGCAGAATTTCTATTTTCTATAGCTAAAAATGCAGCTTTATTGGCTGTACTTAATTGATTTGACTTTCTTTTTTTGTTTGTTTGTTTGTTTTTTTTTTTGTTTTGTTTTTTTTTGAGACAGGGTTTATCTGTATAACCCTGGCTGTCCTGGAACTCACTCTGTAGACCAGGCTGGCCTCAAACTCAGAAATCCGCCTGCCTCTGCCTCCCAAGTGCTGGGATTAAAGGTCTGTGCCACCACTGCCCGGCTTGACTTTCTTTAAAATGTATTATAAAAATAATTAGTCTGAATAACTGGAAGTTTCCATTTTACTATTTAGTCGAAGGTATCATTAAAGAGGAATTTATAAATTATTACAACAGAATTATCTATAATTTAATAATTTCTATATATGATACCAGATAATTTCAAAGCAGTGGAAAAGGTAGTGAAACTGAATGCCACAAATCATGCTTCTCAGTCAGCCATACAGACTCTGCTCCTAAACTCTGAAATGAAGTGAAATATGAATTATAAAGTATGATTCGTGTAAAACTTTGAGATTATTAGAAGTCAAATCTAGGTTGTTTTGCATCAACTTCATAGGAAAAAAGTTGTGCTGTGGTTTTATGGTATATTTCTAATGATAGTTCTCTTAAGACTCTTTAAAAGCTACACAGGACTTGCTTTAGTCATTTATTCTTCACTTAAAATATATACATGATTAGTGAAAGTTTAAGTATTATATCAGTATCAGTATCTCTAGTATTAATGGTAAGCCAGAACATTAAAAGAAAGCATATATAAAGTCAGTTATAGTAGAAGCCTATTCTGCCAAGAATAAATACTGTTTTTGTTAAAGTCACGTAATTATGGTAATCTTGGTTAATATGTATTCACACCAGTAAAGTAACAAGCCCCTGAACTCAACCATACCCTCAATGTACCTGTATGTGTATGTATGTGTTTAGAATAAGAATATCCAGGAAGAATGGAAGGAAGGAAGGAAGGAAGGAAGGAAGGAAGGAAGGAAGGAAGGAAAGAAGAAAGGAAGGAAGGAAGGAAGGAAGGAAGGAAGGGAGGGAAACCAACCATAAAGCCAAAATATTAAACAATAACCGATTAAGTTGGACCAAGTTAAAAATGAGAACTAAATTTAAGATATTAGCATGCATTGCAAAGAATTGCTTTTAGGAGAAAGAGGGACTGTCAATAATGACAGCAATGAAAAAGAACTGCAATGGCAAATGTGGGCAGTGCCACACGCCTGGGAGGAAAGATATTCTTTATGCAAGTGTATACAAGTACATTATGGAGATGTGAATATCACTTCATTAGAGACAAATGCCATTAAACTATCAATCATATACAACCAATCCTCTTGCCCTAATATCACGCTCTTATTCATCGGGTAACATTATATTAAGTTTTCTACATAGCATATTATATAGAGAATACATTCTTTGATGCAAACATCTAGTCTTCACAGGAATAAATTGATATTCTTATGTATATACATTCTCCTGATAGTGCGGATAAAAGTATAGGCTCTGTAGTTAGATTACTGAGGTTCCTGCTGATTTGCTTAGTGCTTCTGGGAACTTTAAATCTTCATATTTGCCAGCCAGGGCTACGCAAAGAAATACTGTCTTCAAAAACCAAAACCCTTCATATTTGCTTTCTCATCTTTAAAAAAGAAGACTAATAATTAGACCTTTTTCTTGGGTTGTGAGATTAAATGATTCATATGAAGCAATAAGACACTAGTTTTCATACAGTAAGTGATTGTTATTGACAATGTTGGCATTTCTGAATCTAAACAGCTCTGAAATGAGTCAGCTTCTGACCCTGAATAACTGATAAAGCAGGGACACTCTGAAAGGTCACTCTGGAAAAAAGTCACAAAGCAATGTGCTGGCAGTCCTGGCATGAAGGCTTGATCTGATGAATTCAAGGTCAGCTATCCCTGTGAGATAGGCAGTCCATCTGTCCAGGAGAAACCTTGGTTTAATACATAGCAAAGGGTTACAGACTCCAATTGTCAGCGCATGCCTTTAATTACAACACTAGTGAGGCAGATGCAGGCTGATCTCTATAAATTTGAGGCCAGAATGGTCTACACAGTGAGTTCCAGGACAGCCAGGGCTATAAAGTAAAGCCTTGTCTCAAAAAAAACAAAACAAAACAAAAAACAAAAACAAACAAAAAAAAAAAACAAAAAACAAAAAAACTCCAGTTATAACTAAAGATGCTAAGCAGGTTACCCACACGAACAAAGCATATCTTGGGTAGTGAGTCTGTATATGCAGTAGTGATAAAGGACTATAAAGAATAGAAAACATTAAGTCAAATCTTAAATGTATTCAAACAAGGCTGTTTCAAAACAAGTTGGGCATTAACTCTGTGGTAGAACACATACCTAGCATGTAAAAGGCTGTTGGTTTAATCTCCAATACATGGGGGAAAAAAATCATCTAATCAAACATTCAAACTTTCAGGCTGAAGGCCACCAATTTATAGCACCTTTAATTCAGGTTATTAAAAGGTTTTAACCTAGAACCTATATCAAAGGACTTTTTGGAACCTCTTTCTTTCTTTCTTTTAGGGCTGTGATCTTCATCTTCACATCCTTGAAAGTTTTTTTTCTCCTTTGGTTTTTAAAACACTGTTCTTTTCTCCATGGTCTACAACACTTACATCTCAGACACCTCTAATTCTACCAAGAATTAACTAACAAATACCTCATGCCTCTTGCTTTGTGTCTGAATCATGGCCAATTATTAGATGTGTATCCTAACTCCAGGCTCGTTCTTTCTTATGCTCCATTTTCAGCTACCAGATAATGTAACTTAGTTCTATCATATCCTAACACAGATGTATCACCTATTGCTGCAGGAGTTGCTTTTTCTTCTTTTCCTATAGCAAGACCCTCGTCTTCCTCTGTCCAAATACCACAGTGCTTCCCAAATCACTGAACAGGAAAATTCAAGGCCCTTACAATGTCTCGAGGACTTTGGACAGCACCAAAGGTCGCCCTTCTCTTGCTGCCTCCCTTGCTTACTAACCTGTCTGGCCATACTGCTTCCACTTCCTCGCTCTTCCCTTAATCCTACCAAGCTCATCCTGAGTCCTGGCTTTCTTTACCTACCATTCCCATCTGGAATTTGTGGAAGCCTTTCCACAAATGTCCTGGGTCTGAACTCCTCTCCTACTTCATAATTTGACAAATAACTTTTTAAGTAAGTGGTTACCTAATAACTCTACTAAAAATAGAAACATCCCATAGAACTCACCTCACTCTCAAATGCTTATTTAACTTTTTTGTTCTCCCTAAAGAAAATATTAGTAATGTTTTATTGCTGCATACTCCATGTATAGATCAGTAATTATTAAATATTACATTCTTAATGTTTAACAAAAACAACTCAAAAGCTTTCTTTTTCCTATAGCTTGCTTTTTTCTAGCCCTCAGGTATCATACCAACTGATCACTACTGTCCTGCTTAAAAATTTTGATGTGGTCTCCAAATCCTATTAGGGATGGGTTTGGCCCTAAGTTTATTCAAGACTTTTCCTCATTTTCCCAAGTAGTTCCCAGTGTCTATACATTAAGACCTTCATCATGTCTGAACTTACTGTGTCACTTCATTTCCCTGTGCTTTCTCCACATACACTTCTGACAGTACTTGGCCAAACTCTGGTGCAGTCTCTTGGTGAAGTTTCCAACCTAGGAAAACTTGTTAAACCACTACCCTTCTGACTAGCTGGAGTCTTGTTATTGCTTTAGAGGAAAAAGCTAAAAGAGAGGGAAGTAAAGATAGAAATTGTTCATAAAGAACAAAGAATAACCTTCAACTCAAGGAAAACATCCATATGTCCTATTAATAAATAAATAAATCCTAAAGTCTTACACTAGGTTCATGTTAAAATCTTTTCCTCCAGTACAGGCCCTGAGTAACTTTTTACCATTAACATATTTTAGAAAACTCTAATAGTTACTAGGGTTCCATTTATCTTTCCATTCTGCTGTAAAAGTGTCCAAGGCAGGAACTAGTATTTATTTAACCTTCAGCAATTGCTTGCAGGACTGGGAGTATAGCTCAAAGGTAGAACCCTTGTCTAGCATGCATGAGGCCATAGGTTTGATATCAAGCATCATAACAAGCTTTTATTAACTGAGTTAATATCCAACTGAAGGATAAAGTTAGATGGGTGAAGTTAGGCCTGAAAGAAGTAAATGAAGGGCTGGAGAAATGAAGGGGTGGCTCAGTGGTTAAGAACACTGACTGCTCTTCCAGAGGTCCTGAGTTCAATCCCCAGTAACCACATGGTGGCTCACAACCATCTGTAATGGGATCTTCTGTTGTGTCTGAAGGTAGCTATAGTGTACTCATATACATAAAATAAATAAATCTTTTTAAAAAGAAAAAAGAAGTGAAGGAAAGAGAACTGAGTGAAAGGGGGATTATACCTCTAACTTTCTCAATTCTTTCCACTTTATGTTTAGAAACTAGAACTCTAACATTCTACATATCTACAAGTTTATAGGCATTATTAATATTAATAATACCTTATAAAAAGAATGCTTTTTGTTCCAGGCATAAAAATATTAAAGGAAAGCACACCAACTGGATAGTTTTATTTGTTTGTTTTGGGGGAACTGTTTGCTGTTTTGAGACAGGGTCTCACTATATAGCTCAGGTTGGTCTTATACTCATGCCAGTGTTCCTTCTTTCAGTGTCTGGAGTGCTGGAATTACAGGTGTGCACCACCAACAACACATGACTCCCAAGTAGATATTTTCAAAAGGTGATTTTTCAAATATATATGTGTATGTATTTTCAAAATATAGTAAACAAATTTACACAAAGCACTCACCATATAAAACATGTACAAGAAAATAATTTTAAAGCAATAATACATTTTATGAATTTCATTTACATTTAGGATTTCTCCCTTCCATAAATTCTATTTTAGTTTATATAAAATCAAAGCCATTATGAGATTTCACTATTTTCCTGAACGTATATTTTAGTTTTCACAAGTGCTTGAACATAATCTTTGTGAAAATACCTAGACTATGCAAAATTTTATACTCTTCACATATAATTCATATAAACTTGTATTACAGTATAAAAGTTATAATGTAGAAGCAGGGAATCCACAAATTATTTTCTCCCAAGGTTCTTTAGAATCAACTAGAAACCTATAAAAACAGGTAGCCACAAACCTACCTAGAGAGTTGTTCTTCGTTTTGAATCAAAACAGGTCTGAATAGATAAGACTGAGAAACGTTTCCCTAACATTTCATAACTACATGGGGAGTTCCTAAAATTTATGAGCCCCAGTCTCATCAGTGGAATGCCCTGCACTTAAGCACTCCAGGGCAGACTTTTTAAAAACCACTGCTTTGGTAAGGTTTAACAACCTCGTTATCCACTAAGAAACTCAAGTTCGCAAAGCTAACTGGTGACATTCCTGGAGCGAGGGCCATTTCTGTAGACCTCTGCTCTGTTGGGCTTCTTCCTTCTTTCCTTTAGCCCAGGCTCAAATAGCAATTCTCCTCGGCCTCCAGAGTGTTGGAATTATACATATAGTTCACCACAGAGAGATAGTGCAATTTCTCCATGTACTTCTTTTCACGTAAGTGGTTATATAGATATACATGAGTCACAGCACCACTTAGCACTGGGTATGTTAAAACTGAGCTAACTTGAGGTACTTTTGGGTCTAATTTAAAACAAAACTATTGCTACTTATCATTTGCTCATCCTACAAAACTGCTAATCTATATCCTTCAAACTAAAGTTTCATTTTAACTTCTAAGTCAGTATTTTAAAACTTCAAATTCTACTGTTTAAAAAAACAGGGTTTTGCTGTGTAGGGCAAGCTGACATGAACATGCCATCTTCCTCTCTCAGCCTAAGTGTTGGATTACTGTATGTACTGCCGCACTGGGCCTCAAATTCTTTTAAGAGTCTGATAGTAGGCAGGCATGGTAATGCACACGGTTAGTCTGGCACTCTGTAGGCAGAAACAGGCAGATCTTTTTGAGTTCTAAGACAAACTGGTCTACATATCAAGTTCTAGACCAGCTGAGACTAAAGAGACCACATCTCAAAAGGGGTTGGGAGTAATAGAAATAATGCTTCTTTAGAAGCATTATTTTGATTTCTAAACTTGGTAACAAGTTTATTATGTAAAACACATATTTCTATAAATTCAAGTTATACTCTCCACTAACAAGTGAGAATAGATTTCCTTTCATATTAATGAATTTTGGTACATTAACAAATCATTGACTTATCGATAAACTTCTCAATATTATTAGTTAATTCTAGGAACTTCACTTTTAAAATGTTTTTAAAGGGTAATATTAGGCTATGAGTGTAGCCAAGTGTTAGAGTACTTGCCTATCACACCAGAGTCCTTAGGTCCATTTGACAGCACTAAAACCACAAGGGTATTATTTTAAAAAAAAAAAAATCATTAAAAATATGTCAAGTACAAGCTTCTACATTAGAGTACATTTTGCTACCTAAACCTTGCTACATGCTTGATTGATGTCTTTCTAAATTTTTTTAATCCCTTTCAAGGTTGTCATATATTTTGGCATTTCAAATTTCAATGATTTTTGTTTTGCTTCTGTATTTTGGGAAGGAAGTTGTGTGCAATGCTTTATCAAAAGCATATGACATTACTCAGGAATTCTTAAGCCTTATGGGTCACACTAGAACACAATGTATCTCTGAGACTCTTAAAACAATGTGAGGTTGTCCATTTTCTAGTTACTATTCTAAGTAGGATTCAAATGAATGAGATTTTGCACCAGGAGTTTTAATAAAAGTCCTCCTCTGACCCCTTTAAAAATTTGGTTATCAATGTAAATTTGAAGTTTAAAACTTATATTCTGTAAATGCCACCAAATCACTGAATGGCGCTAAGAACGTGCCTCTCAGAGCACAAAACTAAAAATGGAAAATCAGAATCTCAGCTAAATAGTCAAATGATCTTAAGCACCTAGGAAATCAGGTAAAGCTAAAAGTCTGCAGTCTACTTGTGTTAACGTATTTAATTTGAAAACTGCCATTTCACTTTCCTGGGGGTTATAAGGCTGCGGCAGACACATGGCCTGGGAGTGGGGGATGGGAGGGAAAGAGGCTTCCCCCCCGCCCCCAAAAAAAAAAACCTAAACATGTTTATTTTCAGAGGTGGACTCGGGTAGGAGGTAAACATCCACAAGGCCTACTACTGAGCCTTCGGGGCCGGTCCCAACGGGGCTGCCGACGCCGGTCACTGGCCTGGCGGGCGGGCAGACGCCGCAGCCGCCCGCGTGGCGCCGAAGACTGAGCCGGGCCAGGGGCGGGGGGCTCGCACGTGCCCGGCGGGGGCGGGGCGGCGAGCGGCGGCGACCCCGGCTCCGGGAGGCGGGCGCGGCCGGTTCGGCCTCCCCCGCGGCGGGCAGCCTGCTGCGGTGGACGAAGGTGCGCGTCACGGAACCGATGGAGCCACACAGAGACGTCTAAGTCATGCAGGAGGCGCCCGGCCCCGGCCCGCTCCCGCCGCCCCGACCCCTCCTCTCATCCGACAGAAAGACAGACAAGAAGGGTTCCCGACCTGTCGTGCCCTGCATGTTCAGAGTCTGTCATGTTTGGTCAAGAACGGGGCGGGGCTGGAGGGCAGGTCTGGAGGCCGGCGGCGGGGCACAGGGAGGACCCCTGCGCCGCCTGCGGGCACCTGTTCCCGGCCGCCGCCGACAGGTGACGAAGTGGTAAAAACTCACGGTTACTAGTGAGCGACACAGACACAGACTTTCCAGTCTATTAACAACCACGCCAGAGAGATGGGGCTCTAACTGCAAAGACTGGGCAACGGCCCCGCGCTGCCGGCGCTGCCGCTCTAGTCTGTATTCGCCGCCGGAGGCTGAGGCGTGGGAGCCGGCGGGCGGCGTGCAGCGACGCGGGGATTTGGACAGTCGCCGTAACGGTGATTTCTCCTCACCAACATGGCGGTACCCGAAACAGGCGGCTCAGAAAATGGCGCCGACCGCAACACCTTGCCCGGGACTAAAGGGCAAGTGAGATTCCTCCGCGAACCGCGGCCCTCTCCCAGCCCGCCGGGGCTGAGCGCATTGGCCATTGGAGGAAACTGCCCGTCAATCACCTCCAGGGGCGGGCTTTTAAGACGCTCGCTGCGGCAGCGGAGGTAGCAATCTGGTGTCTTGTGAGGTTAGGGATGCGGTCTGGTGGCCCTTGTAGTTATATCGGGTGGGGCAGGCCACCCCGCCAGGCCTGCTATGTCCACTAGGTCCTCTGTGCCCATTTCTCGATGTTCCTGCGAGACTCGTCGTCTAAGGCGTTCTGGACCCATTACACTATCTCCCTGCACCCCACCATCATTACTACGCGACAAAGGAACTTAGGACTGGCGGTTATTTTTGTAAAAAAAAGAGAACCTTTGTTACCGAAAGAACTCAGAATCATCCTTAAGCCGTTAAATTTGTGGCTGTTATGTCTCTGTAGTGCAAGGAAGATTGCTTGGCATGCAGCTTTTTCTAATAATACTAAATTCACCCAATCATTACTCGACGATTAAAAATAGCTATTGAGGTCATTAAAATATGACCTTATGTCTGTTAGCATTTTAGACGTGGACTACATTAGCGTATTAAATAAATAAGAAAAAGGCTGCATTTCTTCGTATGTCCATGGCCTTCAGAAATAATCTTGAAATGAGTAATGTATACTTCGTTCTGAACGAAAGTGAATTGCTTTTTTATTAAAATGATAAGCTTAAATGTCCAATCTTCCTAAATACAATCTTCCTAAATAATGACGTCTTTGTCTTTGGGTGTTCTGATGTGTAAATAACGTGCATTCAAAGAGCAATTGCGTTAAGTGTGAAAAGAGAAAAATCAGTTTTTGTTACATTTTTTAGTTGAACGCAGCTATTGACAAGACTTGAACCTGCAGGGAGCCAAACGTAGGAAATTACCTGCTGTTCTAAGAGAACCTCAGGAAATTACCTGCTGTTCTAGAAAGACTAGTCAGTACAAGGTTAAGAAAGGACGTTTGCAGGTCTCAGGTCCCAGGAACTTAGAGAACGTCTGGCATTTCCTGGGAGCCGGTTAAGACAATGGGATGGTCTAGGGCAATAATGATATGACAGTGGACTGGTCTTAGACAATAAGGATTCAATAGTAGGATAGCCCTAAGCAATGACCCTCGCCCAAACTTCCCAGTTTGCTGTGTCTTTGCTTATAAAGTTTCAGAGCTTGATCAGAACCCCAGACTTGCTCTCATTCTTTGTGTCTCTTGTCCTTTCATTCTTTCGCCCTCTTCCCTAAGGTCTGGTCAACTCCCCGCTGGCCCGGGCATAAACCCTAACAGTTCTTCAGGTAGTAGCCCATTGTTTGTAGGAAACTTTTAAAAGGCACGCCTATTTTATCTAGAAAAGTAATATTAGTTTTTGGAACTAAAATGTCAAGCCTCTTCATTTAATTAACTGTTTTACTAAGGACGGTGAATAGCTGAAGTTATCCAAAGGCTTTTGTAACAGCTGCTCTCCACAACTGCATTTTCTGCTTAGACATTAAAATAGAGACTTAGGATTTTAATTTGATTTTTTAAATTAAAAAGAAAATCTTTGAGTATTTACTGTTTTCAAATTCGTTTGAAAGTTTAAACACACACCAAAATAAATACTAGGCATTAGCTTATGCTTTGAAAAACAACTTTTAAAATGTTGCCTCCAAGAAAAATTAAGACAGGCTGGGAAAGTCCTATTGTTGACTATTTAGGCAACAAGCAGCACGAAATGATTCCCTGCAGTGTACTCAGTCAGGGCCTGTTTTCTCACCTGAGCAAGGAGGCGGCTATCCTCCTGGGGTTTTCTCTCCCAATAACACTCTTATGTGAGGTTTGTGTGACTTTGTGGCTCACAACTGCCGGGATACCTTTCCTTCTAGAGCTGCAACATTTCCATCATCAGCAAAGATTTATCTCCTCTCCATTTGTTACCCTTTGGTGACCTCAGAATAGAAGATACCTGGGTTCTGCTCAGCCCTTTACCCTTAAAAAGAAATAGCTTGTAGACTTTAGGATTTAATTCAACTCTTAGGATTACTAAATTCTGTGACCAAAGCTCATTGATATATATTTTTTAAATCATCCCCGTACTTGAAACTGATAATTGCACTCTTTTATATTTAATTTTCTGAGTATGCAATAGCCACACAGTCTGTGTACGTGTTGGGGCAGATGTGTGGAAGTACAGGACAACTTGCAGGAGGCAGTTCTCTCCTCCCACCATTTTCTAACCCAGGCAGAGGCAGCCACCCTCCTGGGTGATTGACTTCAAGACATTCAGAGCTTGGTGGTAGCACCTGGGTTATCTCAACAGCTCCAGAAATCATATCTTAATAGAACTTTATAATTTTTTCTATAAATACCTTTCACCTTTGATAGACTTCTCACAATCTGATATTTCTGCTTTCATTGCTGTGTAACAAGCTATAATAATACTCATTTAAGATTTATTTATTTTGCTGGGCGGTGGTGGCACATGCCTTTAATCCCAGCACTTGGGAGGCAGAGGCAGGTGGATTTCTGAGTTTGAGGCCAGCCTGGTCTATAGAGTGAGTTCCAGGACAGCCAGGGCTACACAGAGAAACCCTGTCTGGGGGGGAAGGGAGGAGATTTATTTTTATGTATACGAGTACACTGTAGTTGTCTTCAGACACACCACAGGAGGGCATCGGATCCCATTACAGATGGTTGTGAGCCACCATGTGGTTGCTGGGAATTGAACTCAGGACCTCTGGAAGAGCAGTCAGTACTCTTAACTGCTGAGCCATCTCTCCGGCTCCCTGCCTTCTCTTCTAATTTCTTAAGCTTGCAGCGTGGTTTGGTATTTGAAATCTTATTTTCTAATGTATTTAAGTATGGGAAGTTTCGGTAACTACTACTTCAGCAGTGTCTCACAGATTTTATTATGTTCCATTTGCTTTTTACTTTCTTGACATGGTCTTAATTCATCTACACTGAATACACTGAGAATCTAGTCATAGTGGGTTAATTTTTGCTTTTAACCACTCGAATACATGCATAAAAAATATTAAAAAAAATCTCATTGCTAGATTTGTTCTTTGGAGTTTCTTAAATAATATACTTATAATGGCTAGTGACCTTTCTGGTTTTGTTTCTAAAAAGTATGTTACAGCTTCTCCCTCTTTTTCATAGATTAATTTATTCACAGAAGCCGGGCGGTGGTGGCGCATGCCTTTAATCCCAGCACTTGGGAGGCAGAGGCAGGTGGATTTCTGAGTTTGAGGCCAGCCTGGTCTACAGAGTGAGTTACAGGACAGCCAGGACTACACAGAGAAACCCTGTCTCGAAAAAACAAAAAACAAAAAAAAGAAAAAAGAAAAAAATTTATTCACAGAAAGTTTTACTGAATCCAAGGCTTTTACATACACACACTGCCGTTTATCTGCTTATTCACCTGGATGTACAATGCCCAGACTAGCGCTGATGTACTTCATTCCCGATCCTCCCTCAGAGTCTCCACGTTCTGGACCAGGTTTGTATTTGTATTTGTGATAAAGGCTGCAAGATTTTCCTGCATGCCACTTACACCATAGATGTTGGATATGATGACAAACTGATATAGATTTAGATTGATTCTCAAGTTTTCTACATTGTCCTTCCTCTCTCCAACTTTACACCTAACTCCCTCTTCTAAGTTCATATCTTGCAGAATGCTTGTCTAGCATGCATGAGGCAGCACACCACATGCATGTTCAATTCCCTAATGCTGGGGACTAGGGGAATTAATTTTTTGTTATAGTCTACTCTAACGGAAAACATAGGAATTCTGGAAGACATGATTCAGCTTGCCAAAATGACAACTCTCTCCAGCCCCTCAGCTTGTGATTTTGATGTTGGGAGCACGTGCTACTGCCATCTAGTGGTAGAAACAGCGTAATGTCTGTTAATTGTAGTGCACAACTGTCCTCCACAGCAAATAGTCCAATCCCAATGACAGTTGTACTAAGGTTGAAAGAACTGCTCTAAAATCTGCAGCTGGGAGAAAGAAAGTCCACTGTTTACTGGGGCATCACAAGGGCCCACGAAAAGTGTCAACTCCTGTTTATACCCCAGACTCCCACAATGGTGAGTAATGAGGCAAGCTTTGCTGGTGGTTGCGTGAACCCTCACAACAGTGGACCTGGCAAATGCTGGGACAAAGTCTTATAGAGGTTGTTGTGCCCTCTCATTATGCCAGGCACTTCCTTTTCTTTCATTTTCTAAAATGTCATAAAATTTGACATTTAAACTACACACGTCAGTGCCATTAGTCACACCCAGACTATTGTACCAGTCACTAGTACCAGTTTCCAAACTTTTCCACTGTCTCGAACAGAAACTGTAACTACTCTTCAGTATCTGGTATGCCCATTTTACTATCTATATAAATTAGACTATTATAGATATCTTTCCTTTTCAGTCCACTTACTTCATTTATTGTACTAGTTTATTTGAGTATGTGTGTGATGGTTTCAGACAGGGTTTTATGTAGCTCAGGCTGGCTTCAAACTTTCTATGTAGCCAAGGCTGACATTCCCTCCTCCTTCTTTCTCTGATTTATTTTATGTGTATTTATGTGTATTTATGTGCTTTGCTTGAATGTCCGTCTGTGTACCACATGTGCACCCAGGGCCCTCAGAAGTCAGAAAGGGTATCAGATCCTCTGGAACCCAGAGTACAGAAGCTTGTGAGCTACCTTGTGGGTACTGGGAATCCAACCTAGGTCCCTGGAAGAACAGCCACTGTTTTTAATCATTGAACTATTTGGGATAAATCTACTACACATATATGTAACCTTTTATAATTTTTATTTACGAATACTAATTTCTTATGCATTTGCATGTCAACTTTTATGTCCCACCCAATTTGATTTCCTTGTGTCTGCATATCTTTCATTCTATTATGAGCATTTATTTTTATTTTTTTGAGACAAGGTCTCTACATAGCCCTGGCTGTTCTGAAACTCACTAAGTGTAAGCTCCTTAAGACACACAAGTGGCCAGGCCCCTCCCCTGAGGGCCTCAACCACCAGGTTCCACCCACAGAACACTTTATCTGTTCTAACTGCTGGACCCAACACTCACTCTAAAAAGTCCAAGCTCTGGATTGGAAATCCCACCAATCTTCACCCTGGAAAGCTCCATCCTGGAAAGCTCTTGCTCTCCTCCCACCAAGAAATCCTATATAAGCCCAGTCTTCTGCTCGGGTCTCTGCTACTTCTCACCAAGCAGAGGCAGCCGCCCGCCTTCCTGGGATTTTCTCTCTCAATAAATCTCTTGTCTAAGGTTTGTTGTGCAGTGTGACTTTGTGGTGTTCCTCGGCTCCAGACTACCAGGATATCTTTTCCCTCAGAGCTGCAACGCTTTGGGGAAGCCTTTTCCCTCAGAGATGTAACACACTAAGACCAAGATATTTCATTTTTTAAATCACATTTTATTTATGGCAAGTATGTGGTAGTTAGATGACAACTTTTTTGGGAGTTGGTGCTCTCTTTCTATCCTGTGGGTTTAAGGAATCAAATTCAGGCCATCAGGTAGGCTTGGCAGCAAGCACCTCTACCACCAAGCCATCTCACTAGCCCTTTTTTTTTGTATGAAAAAGTCTGTATGGAAATAATTGTATGATCTAGTATTTTCCACTAAAGAGGTATATCACTAGTTTTTACATCCTTAATTTTCTCTCATCATTGTTAGTTATTCAAATGAAAAAAAAAAAAAAAAAAAAAAAAAGTGACTGCCCATATAACTAGGGGCAGGGGGTTGTGTAGAATTGCCTTCTGGAAGAGGTCTCAAATAATTTTCTTCATTTGTCTTTGGAGTGAACCATCATTCATGTTAGGAATCTAATAATCCCTTCAGTTACAACAGACCAGGCTTTCTGTCCTGGCCCAGGACATAGTTTAGGTTTTTTTTTTTTTTTTCTTCTATTTATTTCCATGAGACAATTTTCTGTTTTCCAACGTTATCTTTTTTTCCAGCCTTTACAATTCTCCTTGGCACACACGTTTAACTCCACAATTTCATCTCTTCCTCTGGAAAGCATCTTCAGGACTGAGGGCTCATCCCTTTCAAGCTTTCCCGAATAGCTTGTGTCCTGCCCTCCTCTTCCTAATAGTCTTTTAATACTTAGTACTTTCTAGTGAACTTGCCTGCTTTAAATATATTTGTATTTACTCTTCTATTGTAGAGACCGTTTAAGTTCCTTTTAGTGCAAATAATTTTGCTTGATCACCTGTCAAAATCTTAAAGGGGATGGAAGAGATATATGGCTCAATACTTTAAAAAGAAAACTTACAGGTCTTGCGTTCGGTTCCCAACACGTCAGGTAGGTGACAATAACAAGCCTTTACGGGCATCCGCGCTCATGTTCTCTCTGTCTCTCTTACACATAAAAACTACAGCTTTTTTTAAAAAAAGAATACGAAAGATTATTTTATGTTTTTAACGGTATAAAATTGCGGTACTAAGGACCGCAACAGTCATGCCAAGTACAGAGAGCTGCGCGTGCGCAGCGCAGGCACTGAAAGCGCCCTAGAACTGCGCATGCGTGGCAGGTCAGGTCCTGCGCGGAGTCGCGCCCAAGCATCCGGAGCGCGCGTGCGCGTGCGCGTGCGCGGGGCGGAGCGTGAAGCCCTTGGCGCGGCTAAAGGTTTCTCTTCCCCCGGCTCTCTCTGGTGGTTGTTTAGTACCTGCTCGGCGTGGAGAGGGACGGTCCCTGTCTGAGTTATGGATTTTGAAAATCTCTTTTCAAAGCCCCCCAATCCGGCCCTCGGCAAAAAACCGGCCGCCGACCCTAAGGAAAGGTGATCCACAGGTTTTGGTCCTTTGCAGGGCCATCGCCTGGGCTCCGCCCCCTCGCTCCTGGGAGCCCGCGAGCCTGGGCTGGCGCGTGGGCCGAGACCGGAGCGGAGAGGTCGCGAGGGGAAGTGGGGTGGAAGTCGGAGTA
This sequence comes from Rhabdomys pumilio, assembly GCA_030674055.1. Lineage (NCBI taxonomy): Eukaryota > Metazoa > Chordata > Mammalia > Rodentia > Muridae > Rhabdomys > Rhabdomys pumilio. The sequence continues at coordinate 192,233,776 of JANHMN010000002.1, read as the reverse complement.
GAGACTGCGGGCGAGGCCAGTGGCCGGGCGGCGGGAGGGTGCCCCGGCCTCTGTGACTCTGCCCCCAATGGCTGGCTACTCCCTTTGCACGTGCGCCTAACGTGTTTGCTGTCACCTCGGAGATGGCTGTGCCGGCACCTCTGGTTCCTGAGGGTTGAGGGATACGTAGACTGCTCCGCCAGTGACCCTGAACCAGAAATCCCAGAATAAAGCAGCAAGCACCATTTCGGCTTAGTATTTCTGTTAAATTGGAAAAGCGTGTTGTTTATCTCGTACTTAGTGCAGAGTGCAGGATATCTGTGCAGATACCCATTCTCAGGTTTTTTGAGTTGATAGTGCCCCAAACCCCATCTCTCCTAACTCCTTGTCTTCTATGTTATCTCCTTCCTCAGTGGAACCCTTGACACACATCCTTCACGAATTTTTTTCCACCCACATTAAGATATATTTCCAGTGTTGGGCTGGGCTTGTTAATCTCAGCATTTGAAAGGCAGAGGCAGACAGATAGATCTTGGGAGTCTGGGACCAGCCTGGTCTACATAGCAAGTTTCCAAGCCAGCCTCAGCTACATAGCAGAAAACCTGTCTCAAGGGAAAGGGAATATATGTACATGTTCACTGCTCTGTCTCAAATACCTTAGTGGAAACTATTATCCTAACTGGGCTACCATCAAGAGCTTTACTGTGTAATTAATGTGAAATTTTTAGTCCTCACATCAACCTTAGGAAGAAAGTGATGTTTACCGTTTTGGTTTTGTTTGTTTGTTTGTTTTTGGGTTTTTTGTTGCTTTCTTGTTTTGTTTTTCGAGGCAGAGTTTCTCTGTGTAGCCCTGGCTGTCCTGCAACTCACTCTGTAGACCAGGCTGGCCTCAAACTCAGAAATCCACCTGCCTCTGCCTCCCAAGTGCTGGGATTAAAGGTGTGTGCCACTGCCACCACCGCCGGTGGGTTACTTCATTACATATGAATTCATTACCCAGCTTCTGAAGCAGAAGTACTCATGGGAATTAAGTCCTATTGATACTGTGAAGAAATGGACACTTAAATGTCCATGTAAGAACAGCAAGATAAATGAATTGAAATTTTTAACATGTATGAGAATTGAGTAAGATTTTTAAAAAATAGTTAACAGTTTGAACATATATTAAACAATACACCTGTTTACTAAAGTTTGGCTGAAATATGTTAAGAGATATTTGGATTGACCCAAAGACAGGTGAAGACTGGTTTGGTGTCTATTCATATGCCTGCTTTTCACTTTGTCTTTAGGTCTTTTTCAAGCTATTAGATTTCTCTATTTTTCTCCCAGTTTATCTTTTGATTTTGCCTGTAGACTTTTTTCAGTGCATTAAAACATGTTTCTTTGGTTTAATTTATTTTATGTATATGAATATTTTGTCTGCATCAGCTGTGTCCTTTGTTCTTGGAGGCCAGAAGAGGAAGCTAGTCCTACCTGTGGTTGTTAGCCACCATATAGGTGATGGGAATCAAGCCATGTTCTCTGGAAGAGCAGCCAATGCCCTTAACTACTAAGCCATTTCTCCAGCTTGAAACAGGGGTGACTTTTTTCTTGATAAGAATACTGAAGACACATTCTAAGTCATGGTGATACAACAGTAAATGAATAAAATACAGAAAAATACTAGTGGTCATGAATTTTATATTATTGAGGTGGACCACAGATCCATAGTGTTTTAGATTCTAATGAAAGCCATGGGGTAAATGAAAACTCGAGTGAGGAGGTAGGAAGTATTTGTGGGATAATAAGAATAGTGTTGTAAAGAAGATAGTTAGCCAGGCAGTGGTGGCGCACGCCTTTAATCCCAGCACTTGGGAGGCTGAGGCAGGTGGATTTCTGAGTTCCAGGACAGCCAGGGCTAAACAGAAAAACCCTGTCTCAAAAAACAAACAAACAAACAAACAAAAGAAGTTAAGAAAAAGTCTTACTACTGAAAGGTGGTTTTTATGGTGGGTATCCAGGTAAATCAGTTGAATGGGAAACTGGCCGTTTGGTTTTTAAGGGCAGGGATTTGGAGACTAGGGTATTGGAATTAGCTGTATAAGATGATATTAGAAGCCGGAAAATTGAAAGACATCACTGAGGAAGTATAGAAAAAAGAAAGGTGAGAACTGGCTTTGTTGAGAGTTGCAAAGATGAAGAGCCAACCAAGGAGATTAAGAAGTCGCAATGGGATGTGGTGGCACGCTTTAATCCCAGCTGTGGAGGCAGGTGCTAGTGGATCTCTTGAGTTTGAGGCCTTTTTTTTTTTTTTTTTTTTTTGCAACAATAGGGAAAAAAGAAACAGAACAGCCCAGTGTTGCTGGAGCTGGTTTACTGGACTGAGGATCAGTTCCTAACAGAAGTGGAGGAGGCAGTAGAATGACTGCCTGTGGCTTAAGGCACAGTTCTCCTAATTGATTTTCTATCCCTTCATCTTGGGTTCATTTTGAGTCCTGCTAGAACAGTGGTTTTCAACCTTCCTACTGCTGGGAACCTTTAATACAGTTCCTCATGTTGTGGTGAACTCCAAACACAAAATTATTTTTGTTGCTATTTTATAACTGTAATTTTGCTGCTGTTATGAATTATAATGTAAATTTCTGATATGTGACCCCTATGAAAGGGTGGTTCAACCCCCCTCCTCCAAAGTGTAGACCCACAGGTTGAGAAGCACTGTGCTAGAATATGTTGGGGAATTACCTCACACATTATCTATGCATGGTCAACCTCTCATGCCTGAGTTCTTCATCCTTATGTTTGGGTGTTTGTCTCCTAACCTCTGAAGGCATCCTGCATTGTACCCGACATACCTTCTCTTTTACACTCCTCTTCCATATCTTTTCTGTTTAGAAACCCCCAAATCTAGCTTAAGTGTTCCTTATATGTGTACCTGTATTAATTTTCTCCCAAGAAGATAGGAAGCTCTCAGAAGGCAAAAGAACAGCTTGTCCTTTTCCTTGTTGTAGCTTGTGTCATGAGGCCACAGCCTGACATGTGGTGAATATTTGGTGTGTATTGTGTGACTGGACTGAGGAATGACTGATGATTCATGTATAAGCTACTTCTTAAGCATTAAGATTATCTAATACAAAGTTTCAGTTTAACAGATTATTCACATACATAATCAACATCATCATTATTGTTGTTATTTTGAGACAGAGTCTCACTGTGTAGCCCTGGCTGGATTAGAACTTGCTGTGTTATACTATGCTATACTGGTCTGGAAGTCACAGAGATCCACTGACCTCTGCCTCCTGAGTGTTGGAATTCAGGACTGTGCCATCATACCTGGCCTACATTGCTGTTTGTATTAATGTTGTTGTTATTGTTATAGAGTATTTAGAGTAGACTTTGAGTTTCAGGGTTAAGACAAACCCAAGTAATGAATTTTAATGCTGTGCAATAAACCCTTTTTTGTTATTTGCTATTTTTGCTGCAGAATTGGTGAAATAGATGGTACTGAAGTTGAAGAAACACAGACAGAGAAAGTCAAATGGAAAGTGAAGCGGGACTGTGAACAAATTCCCAAGAAAGTAAGATTCAGCCGGCTTGTTGAACAGACGGCTCTGGGTGGCTGTGAGTGTGAGGGACCTGTTTGTGTCACTGTATTCAGCAGTCAGGGCCCAGTTACTTAGGTCAGGGAAACTTGGTCATCTTTCAGTAACTTTCTTGCCCTCCCCATCAGACAGAGAATGTGCCAGATTGTAACAAGATCAGTTTCCCTGTTCCTGAAACAAACTATAAACTCTTTTCAAAAAGCTTCTTTCCTATCAGCTTAGATGTAAAATTTAAGGTCTGATTCACTAACTCAACCAACCTTAGTATTTACTGATTGATTGAAAACCCAGATTAGTGTGTTGGGGCTACCATACTAACTAGGACACAACATAGCAGTAAGAACAACACAAGTACATTATCCTATAGTTCTTGGACTGGAATTGAATCTGAGAGCAAGGTGTTAGCAGGGTTGTTATTTCTGGGATGTGTGAAGAAAGATCTGTTCCAGACTCCTCTGGTCCTCTTTGGTTTTCTATGACTCTGGGAAACATCCTGACCTCATCTTCCATGGCTTGATTTCCAAATAGGCCATACTCTGAAATACTAAGGATTGAGACATATGCATAAGAACCTAGAGTGGCCGGGGGTTGGGGGGAGACCCGGGTTTAGTTCATCATAAAGTCAAGATCTGCTCTTCTCTCTTTCTTTGTAAAGTTTTTGGGGGAGGCTGTAAATGTTAACATATTTCATAAGAATATGTTCATATCGGCAGTAAAGCTTGTAAGACACAGATTGGCTTTATAAAAAGATCCAGGAGAGAGAATGCACCTGGCACACCTTCATCTCCTGTAGAAGCCTCTGAGCTACCACATAAAAACTGTTTGCAAGTGTAGCTGCCATGGAAAAGAACTGAGGCTTACATCCAGAAACTGCACATTATTTTCCCACAGGGGTAGTCTTACAGGCTTCACGTTCCTTCATGCCTGTAGTTCATAATCTCTGTACTGTCCCCCAGCAGATAGGCAGGTGGCATCTTAAATCTTAAAGTCATTTCCGAAAAGGTTATATGAAAAGATGGACACCCAGGTTATCCCCAAGTAGAGTTGCTTGAACCCAGCACTTCAGTCACTAATACAAATTATGTAGGGTTAGGACTAACTTAGGGTACTCAGGTGAGCACTGCAGGTCAAGACAAAGTATTGCTGTCTCCTTCTTCCGTGTTAGCCCCTGACACGAGCAGTTCTAGCTCGTATACTGATCTCTTCCTTGTTCTTTATAGTCTTGCTGCTTGTGTGGTCATCCCTAAGGACACAGTTTAAAATCCTTAAATCTAGTATGTGCTCCTTCATCTCTGTTGCAGCGCCATAGATAGTCCATTCTTTGAACACAGGACATCTTATTGGAGGTAGGCACTGGGCTTGCTTTCATCAGCAGTGCTCTCACTTCTTGCACTTGTATCCTGCACATGCACTGTGCGTCGCCCTGGGAGAGGAGCTGCTGGATCCTCACGTATGAGCAGTGTTGCTCTTGGGTTGATTCTTAACTGTGTTAGGAAGGGGTGGATGAGAGAGAGACACTGTTGCTCTGCTTGAGGATGCTGTCATGTCATCCCAGTCTTGTCCCATTTGCAGCTGTGTTTTCAGAATCTTGCTGACTGTTACTTAACTGTTCACATCTTTCCATCTGCCTTGCCTTCACTGAGGTTATCTATGGGGTTTTTGTCCTTACCTTCACTGAGGTTATCTATGGGGTTTTTG